>CM020247.1:28643910-29249038 GCA_009819775.1 Phoenicopterus ruber ruber
ATAGAAATGGAAGGTAAACGTGTTCTTCCCAGCCACCTAAGTTCTGTTCAACTTCATTTAAAACCCTTCTTATGCATCTGCTTGTGTTGGGGAAACTAGATACACATGTGGGGTCAGGCCTTTAATTCAGCTCTGTATCACAACATTTCAAGTGCACAGAGGAGAGCCCACCCTGCAGAGCTTCTGCAGGGAAATGTCTGGTGAAATGTGCAATCCGGCCATGTTTACACATTGAAATAACACAAACAGTAGGGAGGGTCAGTTAGATATAAACTGGATGTAAAGTTTTTTCTTCTTTGTCATTAAAACTTGGATTTTTTTTCTACTCATCTCGCAGGCTTTGGGTCCAAATCCCCATTTTGTTACCTTTATTGATCAAAATTGCTTTCAGACTAAGTGTACAGCTCTCTCCATTCACTGGTGGTGAATAAATAGCAAAAAGCCTTCCACCCCACAAATCTCTATGTGAGCTTGTTGAAATGAATTACTCCAGTTATATAATAGGCAATTTATATAATGAGTTCATTGCATAATTTACATTTTTTAAAGTTTTGACAGAATTTCAATGCTAGGATTGCTCATTAAGTGATTTTCTGTCTTAGTAGGTAACTTAAGGACGTTGGGTTGTTCTTAGCTATTTCACCACAAGCAATGATGTGTCAGTAGCTGAGAGACTGTTAAATAAAGGGACTAGGTAAGTTTATAACATAAAGACAAAGAGAGAAGACAGCAAACATCAGGTAATTGATGACTTCTTATCAGCCTCAGTATAATACAAATTAATTTACCTTGCAAAGCAGGAAAATTTTTCAAGTGAGATAGTTTAATGAGCTGACTGGCCTCGCTCCTGGTGGCTTCCAGACTTGGCCCTGTTCTTAAACACGTATCACCAAAGCAAAACCAAAAGTTGGGTGTAGTTTTCTACACTATGTGACCCCTCTGGATTTTTACATGACCATTTTTGTGTGCTTTGTTAAATATCAGAAGAAACTGCTGTGAGAACATTTCTTTAATGAGTGTCCGAAGAGTTGGACACTCAGGAGCACATCTGAAATGCTTGTACACCAATGCATGCAGTATGAGAAACAAGCAGGATTAACTAGAAGTGTTGATCAGTTCCCAGAGCAATGATATCATTAGTATTAGTGAGACTTGGTGGAATGACTCCCACGACTGTAGTGCTGGGATGGAGGGCTGCAGGCTGTTCAGGAGGGATAGGCAGAGCAGGCAAGGGGGAGGTGTTGCACTGTATGTAAGGGACAGGTTTGATTGTACAGCCCTTACAGTTAGGGATGATGTGGTTGAGAGCCTCTGGGTGAGGATTAGGGGGATGAAAAACAAAGGAGATGTCATAGTGGGTGTCTACTACCGATTGCCCAGCCAGGATGTAAGAACTGATGAGTTATTCTATAGGCAATTAGGAGAAATTTCTGGATCAGTAGCCCTTGTCCTTTATGGGAGATTTCAACTTCCCACACATCAGGTGGGAATATCATACTGCTGTGACGAGCAGGTCTTGGAAATTCTTGAAGTTTATGGAAGATAACAGAATGACAGAATGACAGAATGGTAGGGGTTGGAAGGGACCTCTGGACATCATCTAGTCCAATCCCCCTGCTAGAGCAGGTTCACCTAGAGCAGGCTGCACAGGACTGCGTCCAGGCGGGTTTTGAATATCTCCAGAGAAGGAGACTCCACAACCTCCCTGGGCAGCCTGTTCCAGTGCTCTGTCACCCTCACAGTAAAGAAGTTTTTCCTCATATTTAGATGGAACTTCCTGTGTTCCAGTTTGTGCCTGTTGCCCCTTGTCCTGTCGTTGGGCACCACTGAAAAGAGTCTGGCCCCATCCTCTTGACACCTGCCCTTGAGATATTTATAAGCATTGATGAGGTCCCCTCTCAGTCTTCTCTTCCTCAGGCTAAACAGCCCCAGCTCCCTCAGCCTTTCCCCATAGGAGAGATGCTCCAGTCCCTTAATCATCTTTGTAGCCCTCCACTGGACTCTCTCCAGTAGTTCCTCGTCTTTCTTAAACTGGGGAGCCCAGAACTGGACACAGTACTCCAGATGGGGCCTCACTAGGGCAGAGTAGAGGGGGAGGATAATCTCCCTCGACCTGCTGGCCACACTCTTCTTAATGCACCCCAGGATGCCATTGGCCTTCCTAGCCGCAAGGGCACATTGCTGGCTCATGGTGAATTTGTTGTCTACCAGGACTCCCAGGTCCTTCTCCGCAGAGCTGCTTTCCAGGAGGTCAACCCCTAACCTCTACCGGTGCATGGGGTTATTCCTCCCCAGGTGCAGGACCCTGCACTTGCCCTTGTTGAACCTCATGAGGTTCCTCTCCACTCAACACTCCAGCCCATCCAGGTCTCGCTGAATGACAGCACAGCCTTCTGGTGTATCTTGACACGAGTACTCAGGGAGCCAACTAGGAAAGATGCCCTCCTAGACTTGTTATTTGTGAATAGAGAAGGACTCGTGGACTCGTGAGGGATGTGATAGTAGGTGGCTGTCTTGGCCACAGTGATCACGAAATGTTTGAGTTTAAAGTTTTCGGTGTAATGAGAGAAAAGGACGGCGGAGTTGCTACCCTGGACTTCAGGAGAGCAAACTTTAAGCTATTCAGGGAGCTACTTAGCAGTGTCCCCTGGGAATCTGCTTTTGGGCTTAGGAGTCCATGAGTGCTGGTCAGTTTTGAAGAACCACCTTTTAGAAGCACAGGAGCAGGCAATTCCACTGTGTCACAAGTCAAGCAAGCAGGGCAGAAGACCAGCTTGGCTGAACAGGGAACTCCTCTTGGAACTCAGGGGGAAAAAGAAATTGTACGATCTCTGGAAGCGAGGTCAGGCTTCGCAGGAAGATTACAGAACCATGGTTCATATATGCAGGGAGAAGACATGAAAGGCCTGTCGCGGATGGAGTGATGTACTTCACTCATAAGAGAGAAGCAACAGTATACTTAATAAAGTATATTAACAATGAGTTAACAAAGTTCAGTGGTAAATGCGACAGTGGTTTAACAAGATTTGATGGGAAGGTACACTGGATTATTTACTGCATAGAGGACAGGGTCAGACAAAACTGTCAGGGAGACCCTCCCATTGAGTCGTGAGGTTCAGAAAAGACCCCCTTGCTTTTTAAACTCCTCAGAGAGGAGTCTAGGTGCGGCTGGGTCCAGTCCTAGTCCCAGACATGGTCAATGGTTTATGTCTAAAGGATTATATACGCACAATCAATCCTTTATATCACTTAGCTATGATTTCAAAGTTTAGCATGCTTTTAGTCACTTACCGAGGATCTGTTGCGGCAAGGAATCTCTCAACCTTGAGGAGTAACCTTGAGAGGCGTCCCTACTCAAGGGGAGATCCTGGCATGCAGCCCACTGCCATGCAGGAAAGCTCCATGGGCCCTGGGCTGTCCACTATTTATAGAGTAAGATGATTAGCCTATAGTCATATTTGCATACCAACTACAGGTGTGAGTTTCTTACTATTGTGTTGTTATCTGTCTCTCCCGGAAGTCCAGCATAAGCTGGATGCAGGCATCACAGCCCCCACTGGTGGTTATGGTTTAAGCAGGGAGCAGGGCACACCACCACACTCCACCCTGTGACTACAGTCAATTCATCTTACCTTCAGAGAGTGGTAGTATGGTCACCTCTTGCCTCTGTGCCATAAATAGTATATTGATAATTTAGATGCTTACAGATCCATGGCAAGTAGACAGTGAAGCACTGCTATTTGTTATGCGTTAATTTGTATGTTTTGGGTGGTTGAAGTTGGGTTATTTGTTTTATCATGTACCAAACCTTTATATACAATATGATTATAAGCAATAGACACATTAGAGTTAGTAAAATCACAACTGGGTGAAGCATACAATTAAACACTCCCATTGCTGTTGGTGACCATCCAAGAAGAGTTTCCCACCAATGGTGTTCTCCATCCTTCTTCACTCTTTCCAAGACATGGTCTATCTCTTCTGTATCATGATGAATGGTGATTGGAGCTTTTTGTCTATTGTTTTGGATGCGTTCTAGCAGATGACACAGGTCATCGTGTTGTAGTAGCTTCTTCACCAATGTAAGATTCATTCCAATGGGGGCAGGCAATAAATCTTGACTGAATGTATAATTAGATTGTAACAATTGATAAGATGTAACAGGACCTGAATAAGTAAAGTCGCATCCCATAGTTTTAGTAAAGTTACAAACACAAATATTTGAGTGATTGCTTGTATCTACAGTAATGTTATCTACAAACATAAAATCACAAAGGGCTCTCATACAAACACATCCTTTTCCAATATATACAAGTACAGTTTCAGGGGTTTCATTGGGATGTATTTCAAAATGACAAATATTTTGTTCAGTGTCAAGACAAATGTTTTGGGCTTTGATGGTGTTACTCTCACAAATAAATCCCTGTTGTTCCCGTACAATGCATGCATTAACAACAACAGTTTGCCATTTGTTTCCATTTTGTTTGGCCCATATGATGAAAGAAGGAACAATTTACGAACGATTTCTTGATGAAAAAGTGAAGGAGCAATTTGGGAGAGGACAGGATGCCCTGGAGCAGGGAGTATAGAAGACAAAACAATGGGATAGGGAAGCCTAATCAAGAGGCCCAAGGATGGCACATCCTTGTTTGAGTCCTTGAATTTGTAACTGAATGAGCATTCCAGAAGAAGGTAAACAGAACTCTGTGTGAACTTAGCTAATTAACATAGTGAAAGTCACACCCCTAGGCTGTAGTCCCCCCCTACTCACAGAAGCCCCTTCCCCAGAGAGCATGCGTAGTAAAATAAATGTGTGCTGTGTCTTTAAGTAGAGATGAGACTTGTAAGGACCAATGGGCAAGAGGGTAACTAAGTGTAACTGTGAAAGTACTGATAACAGTTGCTCAAAGTGTATAAATATTAACCGTGCGTTAGCCGAGGTGTGCTAGCTTTGTGAAATTACCACCTAGCACCCATCTTTGCTCAAACATGAAATAAATAAATAGATATCTTGTCTCTGTGTGTAAGATTGGCTAATTGCACACCGGGTACTGGACCCCGCTTGTGGGACAACACATACTCTATGATCTAATGGACAGAGTATAGCTCCATTGTGATTTAATCCTAACACAATGATTGGGAATATGGTATATACCAAAGCATTGTGTATGGTTAAGACAAAAGCTGTGGCCTTATTGTTGATGGGGTCATAAGTGAAATTAACTAAATACCACCAGGACTGGAATTCTTTCTCAAATTTAGTTGCATTATCCCAAATTACCTTTCAAATTTCAGTGGGTAAGGTGCCCTCTTGTTTTGCCCAATCTTGCACTTCCTTACACAAAAAAATGTGAGCCATTATCACTTTGGATAACATCAGGAATAGGCAGATTTGAGAACCAAAATGATAGCCCTCATGCTGTATTTCGCCCATCGTCTTTCCGACAGTTAGTTGCCCTAAGCAAGCTGGAGAATACTTCTACTCCTGTGAGGATGTATTGATATCCCGCAGAGGATTTGAATGGTCTGATATAATCTATTCGACATGTAGACCATAAAGTTTTCCCTTCATTGATAGGCAGAGGTGGTGCTTTAGCAGGATGATCCGCTTGTAATTTCAATCTACACTGGGGACATTCCATAAGAATAGTTTCACAAGTTTTTCTGTTTATAGGCCAGCCTTTACTCTGTGCAGCAAAATGCTTCTTTACCTGTGTGGCCTAGGTTTTGATGTAACCATTCTCCCAATCGATACCACTCAGGATTTAAGGTGATTTTCCTAATTTTAGTTAGCTCATCTACCCTTTGATTCCACTTTGTGGCTGATTGATTATGCTTAGCATGAGTTTTTACCCATCCCATCTTGAAAGGTATTTTCCTGGCTATATCTAGTAATAATTGCCAATCTTTGTTTCTCCAAAGTGGGGATCTATTCACTTCCCAATTCAAGCTTTCCCATTGACAGAGCCACTGTGTGGCACCGGCCCACACAGCATAAGAGTCTACATATATAATTTTTACTCCATTCTGTGCTGCCAAAACAACTGCTCTTATTTCTCCTACAGTTACGTGCAGTTCTAAAGTATATGATTACGTCCAGCAACGTAATTAGGGAAGAATTAGTTTTACGTTGCTATTTGGTCACGTGATCTCTTTGAAGAAAACAGAGAAGTGATCTAATGTCTTCTGCACAATCATTTAATTTAGATGAGTTAAGGTAAAGACTAATATATTAGGTTTTTTTACTTTGAAATTTTGCTGCCGGGAATTTTGTACAGTTCCATATTGTTCCTGGTTGAATAACTCATCTGAAGATATCTGTTTTCTTCTTCTGACATCTGATAGAATGTAAACTGTATTTCTTTTGAAAGCTATGGATGTGCATTGGAAGTGGTAGAATACAGTAACATGTGCGGTTGGAATATTGTAAGATATTCTTTATAAATTTGATCTTAAAACATTTGTATGGGCTGAACTTGTGGAGGCAATAAAACACAACTTTAATTGGACTAAGCAGCTCTGCAAGTTTTAACGCCAAGGTTTAATAGCAAGATTTCCTTGCTCACATACCTATCTCTGTCTCTGTGTTGACCTGTTAGAGAGAGTGTTTTCTGAATATCAGCTCACATACCACAGGCTGTCTTATAATAGGGGCTCAAGAGCACCAGAGTAGAATGCTGAGCAATTTGCTCATCATCTTTTGCTCTTCACATAACATACAGTATAAAAGAACTGTGCTTGTACCAAGGAGTTTAAGTACCTAGTAAAGATGTGCAGTCTAACTGCTAACGTGTGTCAGCTTTCTTAATGTAGAATGTAACATTATTTTAGGATTTCCATATGTTTTACAGGATTATTATCCAATTCCTACATGCTATTGAACATAAATTGAAAAATAGTTCCTTGTAAAGTAAATCAGTTTAAGTCTTGATTTTGATCTGGATTTATTTATTTATACTACAATTTGTTGCTTCTGTATTTAATTTACCTTTATGGGTTAAATCTAAAAAAAAATTGATAGCTTGTTGATTTGCAACTAACTATACCATTTATGTGGAATGTGGTACTTCCTTTTGCTCATCAAAAACATATGCAATGTATTTGTTTGTAATTATATAACTTCATATACATTTATTTAGACTTTTAATTTTAACGTGATAGGCTAGAAGATGGCAAATGGAAATTTGAAAGGAAACTAGAATTCAGCTAAAATGTACAAAACCTAGCTTCTTAAAAAGTTTTCTAATTAGTTGAAACTCACATAAATGTAAGGGTTATATTGAAAGTTTTAAAACATTATCCTTTTCAACTGTTAGATTCAACAACGTATTACATGTAATTGGTACCTTAAACTGGTTGTTTCCACTCTAACTTTCCCCAGCTTGAAGAGGAAAATAAATTTTCAATTCACAATTGGTTTCTGAGATTTGACCTCATTAGGACACTAAACAGAATTAGTACAATAGTATTAAGTGAAGAAAAAAACTACTGCTAGTGGCCTGGTTTAATACTTTCCAACTGGTGTTTTTTTCCAATGTTTAATTAGTGGCTTTGATCAGCTTCAGCATTTAACTGCTACTGGAACTTTTTTAATTAATTACTGTTGGAATGGATTGTATGCTTAAGCTATAATACAGATTGCTCACAGTTTCACATTGAACTTTAAATACTTTCATTCTGAAAATCTGTTTAATTAGGAGATTTCAAAAAAATTGGCTTATTTTGGTACACAGTAAAATGCCACATACCAGTTAGACTGGTTTATAACTTCTTAAAAGGAAAGCTTTTATATTAGTTATATATACACATTCCCTATACCTATATAATTTAAAAAATGCATAATATAAGGTGAGAATAATTATATCTAATCTAAAGAAAATACTGGATAATCAAATGTCTTTTGATGATTGGATTTAGCACTCCTACTAAAGAAATTGTAATGTTATAGAATGTGAAATGTGACTCTGCTCAGCAGCATCTTTGTCACGGCTGTAAAAATACATACTATTTTTTTTTTTCCTTTGCATTAATAGCAATGTTCAAAAATAGTATAGGGTGATTAATAGCTTACATGATCTAGAACAATTTTGGTTTAGTTCATGTTGGTAATGCTAGGTTAATGGTTGGACCCGATGATCTTGGAGGTCTCTTCCAACCAGAACAATTCTATGATTCTATGATTCTATGATTCTATGTTTTTGTATAAGGTGCCTATTATAGTATCCAATTCTGGCATCTAGCAAAGTCTTTCTATGTAACTATTTGTCCTGGTTTCGGCCAGGATGGAGCTAATTTTCCTCCCAGTAGCTACTGTGTTTTGGATTTGGTATGGGATTTGATATGTGAATAATGTTGTTAATACACTGATGTTATTAGTTGCTGCTAAGCGATCAAGGACGTTTTTGCAGTTTCCCAGGTTTTGCTAATGTGCAGATGCAAAAAGCTGGGAGGGGTATAGCCAGTATAGTTGTCCCAAACTGGCCAAAGAGAGTATTCCATAGACGTCATGCACAGTATAAGTGGAACTCTTTTAGTTCGTTCAGTTCCTTTTCATTTGTTCGGGCCTTTTTGTTCATTCGTTCGTTTGGTTGTTCGTTCCCTTGTTCGCTCTCTCTGGAACTTGCTATTCCGAGATCACTGCTGGGGAATATCGCAGTTCCACGATCGCTGCTCGGGATGGGCTGTATCAGTCATCGGTTCGTTGGTCGGTGAGAAATTGTGCATCGTTCATTTTATATATTCTATTACCATTATATTTTATTATTATTATTATGATTAATATCTAATATAATTATTATTATCTTTTTCTTTGCTGTCCTGGTGAACTGTTTTTATCTCAACCCACGAGTTTTCCTTTCTCTCCGATTCTCCTCCCCACCCCACTGGGGAGCGAGGGAGTGAGCGAGCATCTGCATGGTATTGGGTTACCGGCTGGGGTTAAACCACCACACTATTACACTGCATCTAGTTGTAATCGGAATGGACATGAAACAAGAGAAAGGTAAATTATTATAACAGGTATAACTGGCTTCTAAGTGGTAAGAAAACAGCTCGCTTTTGCAACTTTAAGGAAAATCCTCTTAGTTTCCACCAAAATACAAAAAATACTCTCAAAAATTATCTAAAACCATTTCCACTCCTTCCTACATATACCTAGTTTTTAGAAATGTAATTGTAGTTTTATAATCATTTGTCATCACTTTTTGACAAGATGAATATGAAGAGCTGCTTCATTATGCTGTAGTGACTCTGAAGTTTGAACAATGTGTTCCGAAGCGGTCACTGCCTCAGAACTGAGAGCAGGTGGCAGATTTTCAAGTGTAACAGATGATGCCATTCACCATAAGACTCCAGGTAGTATGTGTGAAGCTATGGGTTGAGTTTACAAGAACAATGATATAACTTTTTTGACTTAAGTTTTCTAATAGCTTCTGTTTGAATGATATACATAGCTCATGTATAATACATATACATTTCGCACAACAAGAAATTTAGGAAGGCATTGTATTCACTGAAGGATTCTCTCTTTGACATAGCTTTCAGGTGATAGTATTGATGTGCTGATAGTTCTGTGTGTTCTGTGATGTAAAGTGTAAAAGAAATATTTAAGGTGGTTGATGCAGAAAAGGGTCCCTTACTTATAGTATACTTCATAGAAGTTTGACAGGTCACAGCTGTTTTTGCTTATACCTGTGCTGCCATGATAGATAAATGAGCATTTAAAAGATGATTATTTTGAAGTAAGAGTTACCTTAAAAGGGCTTTGTGTAATGACTAATCATGTCACTACATGAATGTCATTCTTGCTTTTTTAGTTCAAATACTCTATTCTAGTTTTACTTTATTACTTGGTATTTAGGACTGTATAAACTTAGTGTCTTGTGATGCATTAGTAACACTGGTATTTATGGTTATATATTGTTTGCTTTTGTCATTAGCATTTAGCTTGAGGAAGTTATGTTAATTTTGCTACAGAAGAAATAGTAAACAATCATATCTGCATTATTTCTTTACTAAGGAGTTTAACTTAAAGAATCAGGAAGAACTTACTTTAACTTCTGTTCTTTATCATGCCTTTTCATGATAAAAATACTTACCTATAGTTTTCTGTTCATTCCTTTTTTTTGTGACCTACTATTTAGAGGAGAATGGGGTGTAAAATGTGTAGATCACTTTACAACTAGAGACTAAGTAGCCTTGAAGTGCTGTGTAGATCTGGTGCTAATTGTCTTCTTGGAGTAAATGTTGTTTATAGCTAATGTATGCAAGAACTCTTGGCCATGCTGATCAGAGCTAAATAACTCTGCTAGCAGGAATTTACCAGTGTGATTGCAAAGGGCACTGCAGACACTGAAAGATGTTTATTTCATATTAGAAAAAGAACCATGACTAAAAATAAATCTATATCTTCTTAAATTGTGTGTTGTTTTCACTGGAACGTAAAATAGTCCTAGTAAGCTGTCAATTACCATTTAGTTAACTCGTGTTAATACAATATAATAAAAACTGATCTAGAAACAGGTTCTTAAAACAAGGAATGTGATTAAAGTGAGGATGGCAGTATTGATTATGCTCTGTATCCTTTCCCTTCCACAGTGCATCTGTGCAGTGGATTTTGGGTACATTCAGGCTCCCAAGCCAATCCCTCTCCTTCCAGTATGCCATAAGGAGAAATGTTTTATCCCTTTTATAAACCAGTGGAGAATCTCAGTCCTTAAGGACATCATATCCATAACTTCTTCCAGTGCAAAATTAGCATGGTGGTTCCTCTGAATATCAGACTGCCATGGGAAATGGAGAAGGCATGATTTTGAGTTCATTGAAAGCATGAGAATTGTGGTTTGGGGAGAGAGAGAGAGAGAGAATATTCTGTTATGGAAGCAGATCTGGAATTAGAATACAAATAATTTTAGAAAAACTTCTGCCAACAGAAAAGCTTCAAGTGTAATCTATGAAGCCTTTGCATTATGTATTTTACATAGTGAAGTGTATTAACTTGATTCAGTGTAGTTATATGTTCTGTGTGGGAGTTGTGCCAAGTTCCATAAGAAATTAGATCAATAGAAGCTGCTGATATTTTGTATTGACATTTATTCTTGAACAGTCAAACTTGTAGAAAAAATTCCACTATGGTAAGAGGTATTCCTGCAACTCCTAGAATGAGAGAAGTTGGTTTGGGGTTTAAAAATCTGTGATACTGTTACATGAAGTTCTAAAGTATATGATTACGTCCAGCAACCATGAAGATCTAAGGGGCTATGACTATGTCCAGTAACCATGAAGATCTAAGGGGCTATGATCATGTCCAGTAGCCATGAAGGCCTGAAGGACTGTGACTGTGTCCTGTAACTGTTTAATCAGTAGATAGCATCAGTGTATAAGATCTAAAGGACTGTGGTTATGTCCTGTAACTGTTTAACTAGTAGATGGTGTCAGGGTATAGGATTTAAATTGTGTTTAAGTAGCGTAAAGCATGGCAGCCTTTGAGTTGCCCTTAGGTAATATGTGACCATATATGGATAAAAGGAGTTAGGGTACTTCATCCGGAAGGACCCCCAAGGACCCCCCCAAAAGGAGAAGGACATCCGCAGAAGGATCTGAGAAGAAGCCAAGAAGAATGATGTCACATAATTACGTAACTTATGTAGATTAGGATAAATATGTATTAGATGATAGATAGAATATGCATGAATTTAATGTATAAATGTAAC
The DNA here is from genome assembly GCA_009819775.1 of Phoenicopterus ruber ruber. Classification (NCBI taxonomy): domain Eukaryota; kingdom Metazoa; phylum Chordata; class Aves; order Phoenicopteriformes; family Phoenicopteridae; genus Phoenicopterus; species Phoenicopterus ruber. The sequence continues at coordinate 28,655,622 of CM020247.1, forward strand.
AAAGAAACCAGCATTGGGTGTGCTTGATTTGTGGGAAACCACCGAGCACCCAGGCTTGCACAACTCTGAAGTAAATATACAATGTCTCTCCTGAGTGTGTGATTATTGGCGTATCGCACACTGGGCAATGGATCCGCTTTTCGGACAACAGTTTTGGCGACCCAGATGGGATGTGAAGCCTTGCCCGGATCGACTTGCTGACTGCCAGGAGGGGAGAGGTAACTCCTCGGACTCCAGCGCGCACTGACCTATTGTTCGGGGACTCCAGGAGTGCGACCCCAAGGTGCAACGCCAAAAAGAGACATTGTTTAATTGGAAAGGGGGGATTCGATTTGCATTTTAGTAAACCTTGTGCACCTTTGGACAGTGACGACTGGAGTGCATGAAAGTGTGATTGGTTTGGGTTCATTTTGGTAACAATAAGGTGAAGGTATTAAGGTATTTTACGAGCTTCATACACGTTCGTACGGTGATGACCGGAGTATATGAAGGCATGGTTAAAAATGTTTTTTGTGGGACATGGGGAATAACCTCTCTGAAGAGGTTTCCCCATGTTCACCTTTGGGATGTATTCTGAAACACTGGAATAAGTTTGGTGGGGATCCTTTAACTAAACAGAAACTTAAGGAGTATTGTACTCAGTGGTGACCAATGTATAAGTTGGAGGATGAGGAGAAATGGCCAGAGATGGGAACTTCAAGCTATAATACTATTTTGCAGCTAATGTTATTTTGCAGACGACAGGGTAAACGGGACGAAGTCCCTTATGTGGATTTGTTTTTTGCTTTGCGAAATGATCATGAAACTAGAAAGAAGTGTAAATTGTTAGTATCAGACTCAAATGTATTGATGATGTCGGAAGATAAAAAGAAATTATCTCGTTGTTGCTCAGCATGCAGTATAGGGAAAAAATGCCTAAAAATTGAGGAGGACGAGGATGATGTCCAGATGTTGATGTATTCAGGCAGGAATCGAGCCAGTATAAGTGGAAGTCAGGATAATGTTGCTAATAGTAGGGAAGGGGAAGGGTTTAGCCCTATAGCTGGGAGAACCAGAGCGCAGCAAAATCCAGTGATACAGGCTCCGTTGAGACAAGTCGCGGGGCCAGAGGGGACACCCGTACATGTTAAAGTCCCCTTCACCACATCTGATTTAATGAATTGGAAAGAAACCGCTGGGTCATACCAGGAAAATCCGGAAACAAATGTATCGATCATTTAAAATGATAGTGGAAAATCATAACCCTGATTGGCAAGATATGCAAGTATTGCTTAACACTTTATTTTCACCAGAGGAAAAGAGGATGGTATTGGAAAAGGCTCGGGAGGAAAATGAAAGGCTTAATGCTAGGGATGGTCCTGGCCATTTTATGCCAATACAAGAGCCCGACTGGGACCCCAATGTAGGGGCAGGGAGATTGATGAATAAACAATACTAAATAGTTGTAAAGGACGCATGAGTAAATTCTCTATGATGTCTGTAATCGGTGCCACGGGAAAACGGGAGGTCAGACCTTTCTTTCAACCAATTAAATGTCAAATTGGAAATAAGACACACATGAATTTTTATATATGCCAGAATGCCCGTTACCTCTGATGGGAAGGGACCTGTTAAACAAGTCGGGAGTGCAGATAACTTTTGATCAGAACAAAGTTCAAGTACATATTCTGCAGAATAATGCCTGGGAGGCACAAGTGTATATGTTACAAGAATTAGCAGAGACTGAGGATGCTAAAAATAAGGAAGAACTCGTTGAAGCCTCTTCTGAAGTAATGAATGCCGTGTATCCTTTTGTTTGGGCAACTGAAAAACCTGGAAGGGCCAGAGCTGCGGAACCGGTAAAGGTGGAATTGAAACCAGGAGCAAAACCGGTAAGACGAAAGCAATACCCCATGAAATTAGAAGCATGTATCGGACTGGAGCCTATAATTAATAATTTTCTGAAGTATGGACTGTTGCGAGAATGTCAGTCTGAATACAATACCCCAATCTTGCCTGTTAAAAAGCCACATTCGCAGGAATACCGTTTAGTGCAAGACTTGAGGGCCATCAATCAAATAGTCGTTGATGTGCATCCAGTGGTACCTAACCCTTACACTTTTTGTTAACAACGATAGTTGACTCGAATGTTTATTTCACAGTATTGGACTTAAAAGATGCTTTCTTCTGCATTCCCTTGGAAGAACAAATTCAGAAGCTGTTTGCCTTTGAATGGGAGAGCCCTACAATAGGATGCAAAATGCAGTTATGCTGGGCAGTGCTTCCCCAGGGATTCAATAACAGTCCTACAATCTTCGGTAATGTACTGGCAAAAGAACTGGAGCAATGGCAAGGTAAGAAGACTACCGCTACCTTGTTACAATATGTAGATGATATTCTGCTGGGGGCAGATACGGTCGAAGAATGTAAAGAGCCCAAATACACGGAGAAAGAAAATAAGTTAGCTGAACTATTGAAGTGTATGAAGACTGCCAAAGGACGGTGGGTGACCCCAACTGGACAATGTGTTGTAACCTCACAGATAATGAAGGAACTGATGGAACAGATTCATAAGGGTACTCATACGGGAACTGAGGCCCTAATTGAAGCAGTAAAGAGGTATGCTGTAGGGATTAATATGATGCTAATTGCCAAGAGCAGTACTCAACGATGTGAAGTCTGTATCAGGAACAACCCTAAGATCCAAAGGAAACCCCCTCTTGGGTAGGTAAAAAGGGGCTTTACGCCGGGACAATAGTGGCAAACTGATTTCTCTGAATTACCTAAATGTAACGGATATAAATATTTGTTGGTAATTGTTGATACTTTTTCAGGTTGGCCTGAAGCTTTCCCGTGCCGCACCAATAAGGCAAGAGAGGTGATAAAAACTTTGCTGAAAGAAATAATACCAAGGTTTGGAGTACCAGAGGGGTTCTCGTCAGATAGGGGACCCCATTTTGTTGCAGAAATAGTCCAAGGAGTGTCAAGGTTTTTACAGCTAAGGTGGGATTTACATACTCCATGGAGGCTGCAGTCCAGTGGAAAAGTAGAGAGGATGAATCAAACAATAAAGAGGCAGATTGGGAAGTTGTGTCAGGAAACCCAGGTGAAGTGGATTGAGATTTTGCCCCTAGCATTACTGAGAATTAGAATTACCCCTAGGGTCAAAGAAGGAGTTAGTGCATTTGAAATTTTGTATGGAAAACCTTATACTGTAAATCTGACAGGGAAAGAAACCCAGATGCATCTTAAAGGAAATGAAATTTTAAGTGATTATCTTTTGTCCCTAGCCAAGGTACTTGCTTCTCTTCATCGACATAGTCAACTAAGAGCTCCTGTTCCTTTAGACTCACCAGTACATCCATTTAAGCCAGGAGACCAGGTATACCTACGAACCTGGAAAGAGGAGCCACTGACTGAAAAATGGAAAGGACCCTACCTTGTACTATTGACAACGAATACTGCTGTGAAACTTCAAGACATTGATTCCTGGATCCACTACACTCGAGTGAAAAAGTCTCCAACCCCTGTATGGAGAGCAACGCCAGTTGAACCTTTAAAAATTAAGATTACTAAATCATAGGTTGATGTTTTCTATAGTAGAGTGGACAGTGATTTGTATAACCTGTGTAATAGTACCTTTGAGACTAGAATTGAGTCGTATTAAGGATTGTGTGAATCATAGTATACTGTAGATACTATTTGAGAAATCAAGAATGAAATGGCTGATTGCTGTTGGCATCCTAATAATATGGGTGAAAGAAGGTGATTTGCAGCTTCCATTACCGCAATGGGATAGAAATCAAAACTTATGGGAACTGCTAGCCGAGGGGTAACCAATAGATCCTCCTTTTGCATTGGGTCTGGAAATTTGGTGGGGGAAATGTATAGCTCATTGTAGGTGTCCCGTTTTGCGACAGGTTAGAGCTGATTAAAACAGCAGTACAGTAAAGGTCAACGAAGGGACACAGCAAGGCAATAGAGCTGAATTGAAACAGCAGTGCTGCAAAGGTCAATGAAGGGACACAGCAAGGTAAACAAGAGTAACCAGAAGCAGTCAGAACCAGAAAGAAGTTTGTTGTTACACTAAAGAATTTCTTTGTTATGTTTAAGTGCACAAATTTAGAAATGTTTTAACAGGTGTTAGAGCGCATGTAGTAGATAAGGAAGCTTTATAAACCCCTGTAAGTGTGCATTAAAGCGTCTCCGCTTTCCACCTATGCCGGAGTCCGTGCCTTCATTCCCTCAGCTCATGCTTGATAGGAGTCCCCACTCCTTTGGAATTATTAAAGAACTATACCATGCTTAAGGCATTTGAAATAAACATGACTTATGCCCACCTTTATAACATGGGAAGAATAACTAGAATTAAAGAAAAGGGAATGTTAAAAGTTAGGGTGCGAGGAACACTCCCTGCTAAAAATTGTGTTACTTTCATAAACTGTATCTCAAAATGTATCAATTTGACAGAACTACAGCCTCCCTTGGCTTGTAATAAGACAGAAACAATGAGCTACGCCTGGGCCCATACCAGATTACCTTTAGGGCGGTTTTTACTTTGTGGAAGGATGGCCTATACTTATGTTCCGGCAAATATAACCGGAGGCCCTTGCTCTATAGGAAGATTGGCTCCCCTGCTTATAGATAAAAAAGATTTACAACATGAATCAAGAACGAGGAGAGATGTTCATCAATTACCCAGTGATTGTGATTCACAAGTTGTATTATACAGCTCAAGTGAAATTACAGCTGCTGCGTTTTTGACCCCTGGAGTTGGAGTGGCTATGAATTACCATACCTTGAAACATATTGCCTGTGCACTGGTAAAGGATATAAACTTTACTTCACAGGCCTTAACAGCTATTGGAATTGAAGTGACCCAAATTCAAGAAGCCACTCTGGAGAATCGGGCTGCTATTGATTATTTGCTACTAAGACACAATCATGGGTGTGAGGAGTTTAAAGGGATGCGTTGTTTTAATCTTTCTGATAATTCACAGCAATTAGAAGGAAAAATTCAACAATTAAAGAAATTGGCTTCCGAAGTTTACGAAAGGGAAGGATTGGATCTTTCTTGGTTAACCTCGTGACTCCCTAATTTAGGATGGCTTAAACAGCTATCTGGGATTATTTTGTTGATTGTGTTAGTGATTATAGTCACTTGTTTGATTCGATGTTGTATACCTCTTTGTATCCCAAGGAGGTACAAAGGAATGGGGTGAGACTTAAAGGTGTTAAAACACATTAATTCACAAAGGGGGGAGTTGTTACATGAAGTTCTAAAGTATATGATTATGTCCAGCAACCATGAAGATCTAAGGGGCTATGATCATGTCAGGGGCTCCTGAGGTAATTGGAGCCAACAGGGAAACACCAGTGAAAGACCTCAAAGGAATTAAGGGGTGTTCCTCCATGGAGGTGATACGGCTGACAGCCCAGCTGAAGGGCCTCTACACTAATGCCCGCAGCATGGGCACCAAACAGGAGGTATTGGAAGCCACCGTGCTGCTAGAAAGCTACGACCTAGTTGCCATTACTGAAACTTGGTGGGACGAATCCCATGACTGGAGTGCGGCTATCGATGGCTACAGGCTGTTCAGAAGGGACAGGCGAGGAAGGAGGGGCGGAGGCGCTGCCCTCTACATCAAGAAATGGATAGAGTGTGAGGAGCTGTCTCTGAAGAATAGCCACGAGCAGGTTGGAAGCTTATGGGTAAGAACCAGAGACCGAGGCAACAAAGGGAACCTTGTGGTTGGGGTCTACTACAGGCCACCCGATCAAGGGGAGCCTATTGACGAAGCCTTCTTACTCCAGCTACAGGAGGCATTGCACTCGCAGGCTCTCGTCCTGCTGAGGAACGTCTTTAACCACCCCGACATCTGCTGGAAAAGCAGCACGGCGAGCTGTAGGCAATCCAGGAGACTCCTGGAGTGCATGGAGGGATAACTTCTTAAGCCAGGTAATAGACAGCCCTACCAAAGGGGATGCTATGCTGGACCTGATGGTCAACAATGCGAGCGAGCTAATCGGTGATGTCAAGATTGGAGGCAGCCTGGTGGAGTTCACAGTCCTGAGGGATATGGGTCAGGTGAAGAGGAAGGTCAGGACCCTGAATTTTAGGAAAGCAAACTTCCAGCTCTTCAAGGAGTTAGTGAACAGGACCCCCTGGGAAACTGCCCTCAGGGACAAGGGAGCAGAACAGAGCTGGCAGATCTTTAAGGAGGCTTTCCATAGAGCGCAGGAGTTCTCGATCCCCAGGTGCAGGAAATAGGGCAAAGAAGGCAAGAGACCAGCATGGATGAGTCGAGACTTGCTGGTCAAACTAAAGGGCAAGAAGGCAATGCACAGGCAGTGGAAGCAGGGACAGGTGTCCTGGGAAGAGTATAGGGACGCTGCCCGGTTGTGTAGGGATGGCGTCAGGAAGGCCAAGGCGCAGCTGGGGCTGAACTTGGCAAGGGATGCAAAGACTAACAAGAAGGGCTTCTACAGGGATGTCAGCCAGAAAAGGAAGGTCAAAGAAAGTGTACCCCCCTGTCCTGGTTTACAAATAAGGGTTCTTCCAGGAAAATTGCTGCTCCAGTCTCCAGTGGGCAGTTCCCCAGATGGGGCAGAAGGGCTTCTGATTCGTACTTACAAGAAATGAGAAACAGGGATGAGATTCGACCCCATGTGTCCCACACGAACCCATTGGTTCATAGTGGGTATTATAATCAGAATTAGAGGGGCCCTGCCTCCAGCCAGGTGGAGGAGAGGGACAACCGAGTTTACTGGACTGTGTGGATTCGATGGCCTGGCACATCAGCCCCCCCAGAAGTACAAGGCTCTAGTGGACACTGGTGCGCAGTGCACCCTAATGCCATCGAACTATAGAGGGGCCGAACGCATTTCTATGTCTGGAGTGACAGGGGAGTCCCAAGAGTTAACTTTACTGGAGGCCGAAGTGAGCCTAACTGGGAACAAGGGGCAAAAGCACCCCACTGTGACTGGCCCGGATGCTCCGTGCATCCTTGGCATAGACTACCTCAGGAGAGGGTATTTCAAGGACCCAAAAGGGTACCGGTGGGCTTTTGGTGTAGCTGCTGTAGAGACAGAGGACGTTAAGCAGCTGTCCACCTTGCCCGGTCTTTCAGAGGATCCTTCTGTTGTGGGGTTGCTGAGGGTCAAAGAACAACAGGTACCAATCGCTACCACAACGGTGCACCGACGGCAATATCTCACCAACCGAGACTCCCTGACCCCCATCCATAAACTGATTCATCGACTGGAAAGCCAGGGAGCGATCAGCAAGACTCGCTCACCCTTTAACAGTCCTATATGGCCAGTGCGGAAATCTAATGGAGAATGGAGATTAACAGTGGACTATCGTGGCCTGAATGAAGTCACGCCACCACTGAGCGCTGCCGTGCCGGACATGCTAGAACTTCAGTACGAAGTGGAGTCCAAGGCAGCCAAGTGGTATGCCACCATTGACATCGCTAATGCGTTTTTTTTCAATCCCTTTGGCAGCAGAGTGCAGGCCACAGTTTGCTTTCACCTGGAGGGGTGTCCAGTACACCTGGAATGGACTGCCCCAGGGGTGGAAACACAGCCCTACCATTTGCCATGGCCTGATCCAGACTGCCCTGGAAAAGGGTGGAGCTCCAGAACACCTGCAATACATTGATGACATCATTGTGTGGGGCAACACAGCAGAAGAGGTTTTTGAGAAAGGGGAGAAGATAATCCAAATCCTTCTGAGAGCTGGCTTTGCCATACAACGAGGGAAGGTCAAAGGACCTGCACAGGAGATCCAGTTCCTAGGAATAAAATGGCGAGATGGACGTCGTCAGATCCCAATGGACGTGATCAATAAGATAACAGCGATGTCTCCACCAACTAACAAAAAGGAAACCCAAGCTTTCTTAGGCGTTGTGGGTTTCTGGAGAATGCATATTCCAAATTACAGTGCTATCGTAAGCCCTCTCTATCGCGTGACCCGAAAGAAGAACGATTTTAAATGGGGCCCTGAGCAACGACAAGCCTTTGAACAAATTAAACAGGAGACAGTTCATGCAGTAGCCCTTGGGCCAGTCCGGGCAGGGCAAGACGTAAAAAATGTGCTCTACACCGCAGCCGGGGAGAATGGTCCTACCTGGAGCCTCTGGCAGAGAGCACCAGGGGAGACCCGAGGTCGACCCCTAGGGTTTTGGAGCCGGGGATACAGAGGATCCGAGGCCCACTACACTCCAACTGAGAAAGAGATCTTGGCAGCATATGAAGGGGTTCGAGCTGCTTCGGAAGTGATCGGCACTGGATGTTCAAAGGGAGGGTCCCCTCTACACATCATGCCACCGATGCTACATGGAGTAAGTGGGTCGCGCTGATCACACAACGAGCTCGAATAGGAAACCCCAGTCGCCCAGGAATCTTGGAAGCGATCATGGACTGGCCAGAAGGCAAAGATTTTGGAATGTCACCAGAGGAGGAGGTGACACGTGCTGAAGAGGCCCCACCGTATAATAAACTGCCAGAAGATGAAAAGCAATACGCCCTGTTCACTAATGGATCCTGTCGTATTGTAGGAAAACATCGAAGATGGAAAGCTGCCCTGTGGAGTCCTACACGAAGAGTTGCGGAAGCCACTGAAGGACAAGGTGAATCAAGTCAGTTTGCAGAGGTGAAAGCCATCCAGCTGGCTTTAGATATTGCTGAGCGAGAGAAGTGGCCAAAGCTCTACCTCTATACTGACTCCTGGATGGTAGCGAATGCTCTGTGGGGGTGGTTACAGCAATGGAAGCAGAGCAACTGGCAGCGCAGAGGCAAACCCATTTGGGCTGCTGAACTGTGGCAAGATATTGCTGCCCGTGTAGAGAAACTTGTTGTAAAGGTACGTCATGTAGATGCTCATGTACCCAAGAGTCGAGCCACTGAGGAACATCACAACAACCAGCAAGTGGATCAGGCTGCTAAAATTAAAGTGGCGCAAGTGGATTTGGACTGGCAATGTAAGGGTGAATTATTCCTAGCTCGGTGGGCCCATGATACCTCAGGCCACCAAGGAAGAGATGCGACATACAGATGGGCTCGTGACCGAGGGGTGGACTTAACTATGGACACTATTGCACAAGTTATCCATGAGTGTGAAACGTGCTGCAATCAAGCAAGCCAAGCGCTTAAAGCCTCTCTGGTACGGAGGACGATGGCTGAAATATAAATATGGGGAGGCCGGGCAGATTGACTATATCACACTCCCACAGACCCGCCAAGGCAAGCGCCATGTGCTCACAATGGTGGAAGCAACCACCGGATGGCTGGAAACATATCCCGTGCCCCATGCCACCGCCCGGAACACCATCCTGGGCCTTGAAAAGCAAGTCTTATGGCAACATGGCACCCCAGAAAGGATTGAGTCAGACAAGGGGACTCATTTCCGAAACAATCTCATAGACACCTGGGCCAAAGAGCATGGCATTGAGTGGGTGTGTCACATCCCCTATCATGCACCAGCCTCCGGGAAAATCGAACGGTACAATGGACTACTGAAAACTACACTGAGAGCAATGGGTGGTGGAACCTACAAAAACTGGGACACACATTTAGCAAAAGCCACTTGGTTAGTCAACACTAGGGGATCCACCAATCGGGCTGGCCCTGCCCAGTCAAAACCTTTACGTCCTGTAGAAGGAGATAAAGTTCCTGTGGTGCATGTAAAAACATACTGGGAAAGACAGTCTGGGTTATTCCTGCCTCGGGCAAAGGCAAACCCATCCATGGGATTGCTTTCGCTCAAGGGCCTGGATGCACTTGGTGGGTAATGCAGGAGGATGGAGAAGTCCGATGTGTACCTCATGGAGATCTGATTTTAGGTGAAAATAGCCAATAGTCTGAACTGTATGATGTTAATTGCTATGATATACTGCATATAGTCATTTATATTATGTATATATTGTATATAATCATGTATATAATCATTTCTGTAGTTGTGTTCTATATCAAAGGTGTTACAGGAAGAATCACCCGACTCAATGAAGAGCAAACTCTGATGAAACCGAGCAAAGTGCGGCAGTGGTGGACTGACTTCAACAACTGGCACACAGTCAGGATCAACACCTTCGACCTGCCGACTGCAGACAAGGTACATCAGCCGTGCCAGATACACCGGCGATAAGTTCCAGATGCAGCATGCAACAATCTGACACTGCACACCATCTCTCCTGTCCTGAAAGACTGTTAAGAAAGACAGATGGAACCCAGGATCGTGGACTAAATGAACTCAATAGACATTTTGGAGGGATGGTCCATAGACTAAGGGAACGATATCTGTGTGTATATATTAAAGACATAAGTGGCAGTGATTAACTGGGAAGTGAGAGACCTGAGCATAACGTAAATGGTATGGAATAAGGGGTGGATACTGTCCTGGTTTAGGCCGTGACGGAGTTAGTTTTGTTTTCAGCAGCTCCTATGTTTTGGCTTTAGTGTGAGAACAACAGTGATAGCACACTGATGTTGCTGGTTGCTGCTGAACCACCAAGGACATTTTGCTGTTTTCCAGGTTTTGCTAACGTGCAAGGGCAAAAAACTTGGGAGGGGTAGAGACAGGATAGTTGATCCAAACTGGCCAAAGAGAGTATTCCATACCATAGACGTCATGCCTGATATAAGCGAGGGTCGGTCGGTGGGCCACTAGGCTTTTGAGGCTTTTGAGACCCTTAACTTGCCTTAATCCTTAAGCTTCCCTTCAGGTTGCTTTTTGTTTCCCTATTTTTTCCTTTTTGTTTTTCGCTCTTTTGGCTGTTTGTTCCCTCGCCTGCTTTCCCTGGAACTTGCTGTTCTGGGATAGCTGGGGGGGGATACCCCTGCTCCCTGCCTGCTGCTCGGGATGGGCTGTATTGGTCGTCGGGTGGTGAGAAATTGTGTGTCGTTTGTTTTATATTCTATTATTCTTGTATATATTATCATTATTATCATTATTAATATATTTTTCATATTTTTCCTTTCCTGTCCTGGTGAGCTGTTTTTATCTCAACCCGCGAGTTTTCCTTTCTCTCCAGTTCTCTTCCCCACCCCAACAGGGAGTGGGGGAGTGAGCGAGCGGCTGCGTGGTATTGGGTTACAATTTGGGGTTAAACCACGACACCCCCTGATGAGTGGGACTGGCAAACTGGTATCAACGGACGAGGAGAAGGCTGAGGTACTCAGTGACTTTTTTGCCTCAGTCTTCACTGGCAGCCTCTCTTCGCACACCTCTTGAGTGGATGGTCTGCAAGACAGGGACTGGGGGAGCAAAGTCCCTCCCACTGTAAGAGAAGATCAGGTTCGAGACCACCTGAGGAACCTGAACATACATAAGCCTATGATGAGACCTGACGAGATGCATCCCAGAGTCCTGAAGGAATTGGCTGTTGTAGTTGCCAAGCCACTGTCCATGATATTTGAAAGGTCATGGCAGTCAGGCGAAGTCCCTGGGGACTGGAAAAAGGGAAACTTTGCACCCATTTTATGAGGGTAAGAAGGAGGACCCTGGGAACTACCGACCTGTCAGCCTCACCTCTGTGCCTGGGAAGATCATGGAGCAGATCCTCCTAGAAACGATGCTGAGGCACATGGAGGACAGGGAGGTGATTGGAGACAGCCAGCATGGCTTCACCAAGGGCAAGTCCTGCCTGACCAACCTAGTGGCCTTCTATGATGGAGTGACTACATCAGTGGACAAGGGAAGAGCTATGGATGTCACCTATCTAGACTTCTGTAAGGCCTTTGACATGGTCCCCCACAACATCCTTCTCTCTGAATTGGACAGATATGGATTTGATGGGTGGACAGTTCAGTGGATGAGGAATTGGTTGGATGGTCACATCCAGAGTGTAGTGGTCAATGGCTCAATGTCCAGATGGGGATCGGTGACAAGTGGTGTCCCTCAGGGGTTCGTATTGGGACCAGTACTGTTTAATATCTTCATCAATGACATAGACAGTGGGATCGAGCACACCCTCAGCAAGTTTGCAGACGACTCCAAGCTGAGTGGTGCGGTGGACACGCCTGAGGGACGGGATGCCATCCAGAAGGATATGTTTTCTCAACTTGTATAACTGCTCGGACTAAAGATAAAAGTCCCTTTTCCCATTCAGAGTATCATTGTTCTGTTTCTTTAAATGTGGTTGAGCTAAACAATAAAGGTCTTTTTGGCCCATCAGGGCCAGTTTGGAACAGGTTACTGTAAGTAGCATGTTCAGCGAAACCCCATTCGGCTATAATAGGGTTGCGGGGGTGTACTGGTCCCAGTGACTGATATGTTTTTAATTCTTCAGTTAGAGTTTTTTCCACCTCTTTATGCTACAGTTTCCACTCCCAGGGTTTGCCTTTCCGTAAGAGTGAGTATAATGGACGGGAAATGATAGAAAATCCAGGTACATGCTTCCTCCAATATTCTGAAGTTCCCATTAATTGTTGTAACTCCTGCCTTGATTGGGGCATTTGCAGCTCTTCGATTTTCCTTAAGGTATCTGGGGGAATCACTGCACTGCCTGCTATCCACCAAGTACCTAAGAATTTTACTTCTTTACTTGGTCCCTGACACTTTCTGTGTGGAATCTCAGTTTCTGCTTTATTTAGTGCTTGCCACACTGCTGCTGCCGCTTCCCCCACCTTTTCAGGGGAAGTTCCTCCAATCAGAATATCATCTATACATCGGTACAGTTTCACATCTTGGGGGAGTGAGACTGTCTGTAGAAGTTCAGCAAGTGCAGCATGAGCAATTGTGGGTGAATGTTTATACCCCTGTGGGAGTCTGTTAAAGGTATATTACATTCCCTCCCAAGTGAAAGCAAATTTCTCTTTATCCTCTTCCTTCAGAGGAGCCATAAAGAACATATCTTTTACATCTAGTTCTGCCATCCATGGATGATTAGCATTCAGGCACCGATAATCAATTGTTAATCGCCACCTCCACGTCTGGTTTCTGAACTGGCCAGACAGGTGAGTTACATGGGGAGTGGGTTCTGGAGATAATTTGTCATTTCTCCAAATCAGCTATGACTTCAGAAAGTCCATTTCGTGCCGCAGCAGAAATCGGGTATTGTGGTACATTAGTGATTTTTGAATCAGGGAGTGCAGGGGCTGTGCGGAGCACACGCCTCCCGATTTCTACCGGGGTTGGGGCCGATTTTTGAGCTGAAGGACCACACGCTGCCATTCGGCAGGCACCAGGTTCTTCCATTTAAAACATCGAAACCTACAATATTTTCATGATGGTCTTTAATTGCAAAGCGAGTAGTCGACGTGCGCTTCTCACTGGGGAGCCATAAATTGACATTAGCAGTTTGACACACAACACTCGCTCCGTTCACACCGATAATCTTAACTCTTTGCCGTCCGGATCGCATGCCCAGCTTCTCGGCATCTTGTTGTGTTAGTATTTAAATTTGTGCTCCTGTATCTATTAAAAACTTCACCTATTGTCCTTGAGGACCAATCAAAATGTATGGGCCATCATCACTTATCCATTGATAAGCCTCCACTTTCCAGACAGGCAGGCTCAATTGCCTTCCGGACATTACTCATTTTTTGGCTTCATGCCCTGCAATTCCTCCCTAAGGGGGAAAGGGGTTGTCTCCTTTTCTGGGGACTGGTGCGGAGGAGTTGAAATACTCTTCTTCTTTTCACCGTTATCTCGTTTCTGGAATGCTTCAGTCAGACTCAAGATAATGCCAGTAGGCTGACCGTGAATTGGGAATGCCTGATCACCACCCTCTGAGCTCTGCCATTCAGCCAGTTCTCAATCCACCTCACTGTCCACTTGTCTAACCCACACTGCCTGAGCTTATCTATGAGGATGTTAGGTGATTATCCCACTGTATTCAGCATTGATGTGGCCTCACCTTGAGTATTGTGTGCAGTTCTGGGCCCCACAATTTAAGGATGTTAAGGTCCTTGAATGCGTCCAGAGGAGGACAACAAAGCTGGTGAAAGGGCTGGAAGGAATGTCCTATGAGGAGCGGCTAAGGACTCTGGGTTTGTCTGGTTTGGCAAAAAGGAGGCTGAGGGACGACCTCATTGTGATGAAAGAAGGAATGATTTACTGATGAAAAAGTGAAGGAGCAATTTTCCGAGAGGACAGGATGCCCTGGAGCAGGGAGTATGGGAGACAAAACAACAGGATAAGGAAGCCTAATCAAGGGGTCCAAGGATGGCACATCCTTGTTTGAGTCCTTGAATTTGTAACTGAATGAGCATTCCAGAAGAAGGTAAACAGAACTCTCAACTCTGTGTGAACTTTAGCTAATTAACATAGTAAAAATCACACCCCTAGACTGTAGTCCCCCCCTACTCACAGAAGCCCCTTCCCTATAGAGCATGTGTAGTAAAATAAATGTGTGCTGTGCCTTTAAGTAGAGATGAGTCTTGTAAGGACCAATGGGCAAGAAGGTAACTAAGTGTAACTATGGAAGTACTGATAACAGTTGCTCAAAGTGTATAAATATTAACCGTATGTTAGCCAGGGTGTGCTAGCTTTGTGGAATCACCACCTAGCACCCATCTTTGCACAAATATGAATTAAATTAAAATACCTCATTGGGTCATTTACCCGGTGTGCAAAACGCCCACTTGAGGGACAACAATATTTTCCTTAACCCTCTTATTTTATGTTAAGATATTTCACTAAGCCATGAAGTAAGCTTAAAAATATCACAATTAAGCCAATATGTTTTCCATTGTTTTACTGAAACTGAAAAAGTAGTTCTGTACCAAAATATACGCAATTTCGTAATAATACAAAATTTTAATTCTGCAAGACAGAATGTCAGTTAAATCCACCAAAATGAACACTGAACCACTATTTATTGCTCGTACAGTGTTACTTTAAATAAGATCACCGAATGAACATAGAAACAAAATAGTTCCAAATTTCCTTAAATAAAATGGTAGCTATTAGCAACAATACTGCAGGAAGATAAACACTAATGATATTTACATGCTCTCATAACATATCCAGCATGTAGTACCTTTTCATGCTTGTACATTAGCTTTATGAGCTCATTACAATTATATTAGTGTGTTGATGTACTACAAAACCACCCATCATGATTTATATCAAATTTGCACATTAGAAGAGCACCTCTGCTAGTCACCCCTTTAGGAATGCTGCTGCATTCCTGTAAGAAACTCAGTCCAATCCACTGATTCCCTCCCCCCCCCAAACAGATCCCAAACCAAAAACAAACAAACCAAACCAAACCCACATCATCAAGCATATTAACAATTTTCCTCCTGTGATTAACTAGGCAGGGTGATGCATTTAGCAATCTTCCCAAAGGTGAATCAAACCAGAATAAACCTGGGTTTTCTGTATTACATTAAGAACACCTGAGACTGCTTCACTGGTCCAAGTAGAGTATTTTAATACAAAAACTGTGTGTTGCATTAACATGTCATTTCACTGAATTCCCTTAATTAGTACTTTTCATTGAAAAAAGGATAAGATTTCTTCTTAACATAAATACGCCTCCCTAAAAAAAGAAAGTTTAAAACTAGTTTTTTAATGTTTTCTTTCCTTTTAAAGAACAGTGTGATTTTTTTTTTTTCTGGCTTCATTTTATCTCAGCTTAAGCAGTGGATACACACCTATTCCTGGGTAATAAGTGTCAAACAAATTAGGAATATACAAACACACTGTACCTTAAGAGACTTCTTCTAATAGAAGTGTAAACATCTGTTCTTAATTCCTGGGGGTTTTTTTGATAGGAGTGCATTCAAACAGTTTTGAGTAACTTCATTTGCTTAAATTACTAAGATGTCTGACCTGTAATTGTTTTTGGAGTTACTAGTTTCAAAATCTATTTCTACTTGAACAAAATGACAAAACAGTTGAAGACACTGTTTTTCCCTACTTCAGTACAGATTATATTTAACAGTTCAGCACTTTGCAGGTCGCAAGTTTTCCATGAAGGAATAACCTAAATTGTGGGAGTTAAAACATTGAATGCTACTTAGCTGAAGCAGCAGCAATTTAAGTACTACATATAGATAGAAGTTTCTATAAAACTAATACGATTCAATAAAGTTGTCTCAAAGCGTAAGATCTAAGTTTTACATGCAAACAAAATTAAAATTGGGAGTTCATGGAAAGTGATTAGACTTGCCATCACTTTAAAAAACATACTTGGCTAACCAGAAAATAAAGATGGCAAGGACCAATGCATTCAAGCCAAGTTTAGACCAACTTTTTTTTTTTTTAATTTATTTATTTATTTTTTAAATGTACAAAGTACGTTACATCACTTTTCATCTTGGTAGTTACCAGGAGCTTACCAAAATAATCTCAACCTGTAAAAACATAAGACAGACCCTTCAGAAAATGATGTGCAAGAGCAAGAATTCCAAAGCCACGTTCAAGACATCTGACAGGATGTCTTTTATGAAGTCATCTCTAACCACTGAAGAAGGTCAAAGGCATAAGTAGTCTCACACAAGTCCATTGATCTCTCAGTTTATCTTCCACAGAAATTGTTGAGTTGAAGGTGATTTTCATTCTAAACTTCAGATTCTCTCCCCTCCCCCGCTGTGCACCTGGTCAGTTGCTAGAACGAGTCTTCATTTCAAAGCTGCTTTAGTATTCAAGCTGCCTTCTTAGTGCAGGTTCCTTGAAGATCTTGTAGATTTATTTTTGACCTAAGAAAAACAGTAAGATGACTACATTAGATAGTTAAAATGATACACTGCTATTATATGTTACAATTATTCATGTAATTATTATTGAATTTTGTGTACTTGGAAGAAGGGCAGAACTGCACAGAAAGATATTAATTTTTCCATTTCTTACCTGTTGTGAATCATGTGGCTTTTGACTAGATGCCCAGCTGCAAGAGCTGCCATTAGTGATAATTCCCCTGCCATCACTGTAGCACATACAATTTTAGCAAGCTGACGGGCATTTTCACCAGGGTTATCTTGACTTGCACCTTGAACCCCTAACATCTGAAGAGAAAAATATGCAATGTTATGCTATAAAATCTAAGTAAATTTATGCTAAATTTTAAAGTAAGTCTTTCCAAATTATATCCAATCAACTAGCTTTAAGTCTCTTTAATATTAAAGATCTTGAGCTTTAAAAACTAGATATATGAAAACAGTTAGATAATTCTAAAATTTTCATGTCAAATCCACCAAGTTTCAAGAAGCCCCATTCCCACGTTACTTGGACACAACATACACAACATGAAAGCGAGCTTTGATTTAGGAAGCTAAATTGCTTTAAACTTTCTGCTTTATACCTGCAAACAGGCCTGCTGCGGAAGCAAGTTGGTGCCTCCGCCAACAGTTCCTATTTCTATAGAAGGCATCGTGCAGCTGATGTACAGGTCTTCGTTGGTGAAACCAGTTCTCTCCATCAAAGTGATGCAATTAGAGCTGCCCACGTTCTGTGCAGCATCCTTTAGATCAGGAAGAAGAAACAAAAAAACAAACCTCAATTAAGTGTTTGGTTAAGAATTACTGAATTAAAGAAAAGCTGAGTTGGGGTAAAACAAACCTACCTGACCACAGGCAATGTAGATAGCTGTCACAATGTTTGCTGCATGTGCATTGTAGCCACCTATACTACCAGCCATCGCAGAACCCACCAAATTTTTGTTTATATTGACTTCAACTATATCTTCTGTGGTTGTCTTCAATACCTAGGCAGAGTGATACACTTTTACTACACCATTCCTTAGGCAGGAGTAGAAATACCTCATTTCATGTTTAATAAGCCCCCGCCCCTTGTTTGCTTCCATATGGAATTTGACTCAATCATTGTCCTAGATATCTACTTTTATTTTTGTTCAAAAGGAGCCCTTTCAAATGCAGACTGCATCATCCAAGTAACAACGGAAAAGTCAGAGCAAAGGGTTTGGACTTGCACATGCCTTTTTAAGAAAAATTCATCAGCTACCTTCTCTGTTTCAAATTCTCATTTATCTTCAGTATGAAACAAACAAAACCAACTTGGCAGAAATATCCCATTAATTCACCTTGACATGATAGCGACTTTCCTCCCAAGTTGCTCCAGATAGTAAACCCTTCCCAATTTTGCTCTGCATAAGAATATGGAGCTAAACTGAAGAGTTTAAGCACAACACTGTGCTACGCTGCTAAATAAACATTGTGCACAGTAATATCAAATTAAGTGACATATTTATACTATATTGACTGTATTTTGAAACCTTCAGATAAGAGTTTTATACTGAATTTAGTATAAAAATGATCAAAGAACAAACAAGATAGTGCTGTGAACAAAATTTAAGATATTCCAGTGTAGTAGGAATAGCGACTGATGACAGATCTGCGCAAAGTCTACAATACTTACAAAAATATAAAGTTTAATATATTAGAGTTCAGTGTAAGTTTAGTGATGTACATAGTTGGGGGGGTGGGAAAAACCATCCCAAATTTACTTTAAAACTATCAATACCAATTACCAAAGGATGGGCTCCCCATTATTACTCTGGAATGAAATCTTGGGGTTATAATAGATATTGCCACTGAATCGGCAGTAAAAATGCTAACAATTTGAAAATTAGGAAACTACTAGGAAGCAAAACCAAAACACATAATTATGCCAATGTATAAATCCAGCCTGCACACACACACACTTTGAATACTGTGTCCAACTCTGTACCCGGAATTTTAGAATTGAAAAAGATCCAGAGATAAGGATGTTCAGAGACATGCTGGGTTAGTCTTTTTACTCATTCCTCATGGAGAAACTAGTACTTTTCAGTCTGAAAATTAGAATAGCTGGGAAGGTGGAAGAGCTTTGTTAGAGCTATAAAATCTTGAGCGGTAGAAAGAAGATAAAAGTCTTAAGTATTTCTTCCAGTACAAACTAAGGCATCATCAAATGATATCAATAACAAAAAGGAGGCAGTTCTTCACACAAGGTGTAGCTGCACTGTGGAATTCTGCTCAGTATATTAGTACTAAAAGTTTACGTAGTTTCACAGAAGGGACTGGACAAATTATTGGGTGGGGGGGAAATCCATCAAATACTAAAGCACCAATTCTCACAATCTTGAACATGTTGGTGGAAGTCTATTCCGAGTATGGTGTAGTAAACTCCTCCCTAGATATTGTCTGTCATGGCCAGTGGTGGCACTCAGGTAACAGGCAATGGATTTGATCTGACACACATAGCCAATCTTCTGAGCTCAGGTGAAAGAGAATCTAAGATAGCTCTTATGATGTAGGAAAAGTTTCCCAGGGTCTAGGACTGGCACTGGTTATAAAGGTTACCCTTCATCATGCAAGAAGCTAAGGCAGCTTTGGAATTAAGTGAAGCACCTGATTATCTGTTTTCATTGTAGTAGGGGAGCATATAAACTTTGAAGAGAATGCCAGGTTCATGCAAGAGACAATGAATGAGTGAAATGATCAAAATGACTGGGTACCATGTCAGGCAAAACTCCATGTGTGTAAAATAAATAAGTAAACAAACTAGCAAACTGTGGCATAATTTTTTTCAAAGGTAAAAAGTGAAAATCCTAATGCCTTCAACTAGATATCCATCATTAAATATATAGCACATTATCTTAGAAGAGATAGTGAAAGGAAAAAAATATCTACTGTAAGAGGTTCTCAGGAAAAATGACTTATCCTACAGCAGTAGTCTAAAAATACACGTAGGGATCATCTTTAAATGGAACACAACTTACAGTTAATATCTATGATGTAAGATATGTATCAGTTTTGTAAAATGTATGCATTTTTATAAACAAATGAAATAAAATAAAGCAGACACTTACTTCTTTAACAACCTTGGCTGGAACGACTGCTTCGCAGACAACAGACTTCCCTCTTCCTTCTATCCAATTTATAGCAGCAGGTTTTTTGTCTGTACAATAGTTACCACTAATAGCTATAACCTGGAGATCAGGAAACTCTTCATTCAACCTTGCCAGTGCTTTTTCAGTACCCTGTTAAAAGAGAAACAGATATAGGGCTAGTATATCATTATGGTTGTAAAACAAGCTACTCAAGGACAGTGGAACAGCAAGATTAGATTAAGTCTAGTCAGATCATCAGTTACAGCTGAAAAGAACATGATTTCAGGAAGGACCCTGAAACAGGAGAGAGAAAAATAAATAAATAAATCACTATCCTTTTTCTAACCACTTTGGGAATTATATGGGGAATGATTGGTTCTTCCCAGTACATATGGACTCTCTGGATACATTCTAGGTGAATGGGCATATGCTTACCATACTGAAGATACAACATGAACCAAGGCAGACACTACAGGCATGAAATGAATTCACTTTGGACATAGTGGAAAGAGCTTCTCTACACTAGGAAGTCAGACAAAAGGTCTGCTATATTTAGTACCTGTCTATGGCCAGACCCATTTATGTAATGGTTCTGATAAACTTTAATACTGATTGCCTATTCTATATACAGTTTATCTCAAACAGCACAAGGCACCCCCCAATCTATGGGTCATGTCTCAGGTTCTTCCACGTTTGCATAAAAACCAAAAACAAATCAAGCAAACAAAACTAGAGAACAGCCCCCTGCTGCCACTCACCAGATTTCTAATCCCTTATTTACAAGGGATGATAAACACAGTAACAGATTAATTACTGCTGGATAAAAATCTTTGGCCCAAAGCAACAGAGCAAACAGCTTAACTTCCATATTATCAAGAATACTTTGTTTAAAAAATAATAAAAAAAAAATACAAAGTTACTTTAACCTTTTTTCTTTCATCGTTCTCATCCTATTCTTGTTTACACTTGACAAGGTCAAACACTTTTATTATTTTATAGTACTGCAAACAGCGCTATGTCTTGTCTTTCTGTCTTCACATGCCAGGTAGTCACAGATTGGTAGGATACAATTTATTTATTTTTTAGAAGAAATACACATTTATTAGAGAGACTTAAGAGGACTGGACCTTACTTTTGAAATCATATTCATTCCCATTGCATCCCCTGTTCCAGACTGAAAACGGATATAAAGGTTACGACCAGCCAAACTGATGATAAGTTTTTGTAGGCGGGCAAACCTGCAAGAAAATTTAATTACTTACAATCCTCAAGGAAAAAGATTAAATTAGTTTTAAGTGGCAAAATGACAGTAAATCACTGCAGATAGCACTGTTAACTACACTGCGCTGTCTGTACTCCTCCCTCAGCGCAGGAAAAAAACCATCACAGCTACCATGCACATAGTTCTCTCAAATATTTTGAAGTGTTCACTTTAAAAGTGTTCACTGCCTTTTTATGTTTTCTATCCCTGGACTTCATGAAATAAAATATCCCAAAGTGCTAACATAAATTTAACTCCTTTGTATTCCCTAAAACATCTGACTACCAGGTATAAACTAAAAATGAGGCCTTTGGAAATTCTTATGTCAGTTTTACAGCAAGGCAAAACCCATGCTATCTTCAACAACAGTGCAAGCTCCACAAGTCAAAGCTTTATTCATACAGAGTAAGAGTTAAACAAAAACCAGGAAACACTGCATTTAAACAGCAGCATGAGTTGATTCTCGCCAAAATATGCATATGTCCTTGTGTGACACTTGTAAGATTGGTAAGAAACATAACTGATAAGGAAATCTCTTTCCAAAGCTTCCTAAAGAAAGCAGGTAATCATAAGTCTTAGAAGAAACTCTAGGGCTTGAAATAAACTTACTCTTAATACTGTTATGCATTTTTTAAGCATTTCAGTTCTAGCATTAGTTTATCCCATATTCTCTGGAACCTCACAAATTAATTCAAAGTTTGGAATCTAGCCTTTCAGATGATATTACTAGTGTTAATAATTACTTTTTACATAATAACTACTAAAAATCCAAATAAGCTTTTATATTTATTTTTAAATGCTTAGACAAAATTATGTATTAAGTATTACGCAATGCAAATGTATTTGTTGATATGATCTAGTTGTTTACCACTTATCATCAGAAAATGTTTATTACTAGCCTTGGTATATAGCCAGAGTGACTTTTGTTTTCTTAGATTCACACTACATTGGATAGCTCAAATGAGTATGTAATTTCCTGTACTGCAGTACGCAGAAATACAACTAGGAGCTTTCTACCATCCATAGAAGTCTTATATCAGGAAATAAGGCTGGAATAGCCATTGTACTAACCTACTTGTGCTGTCAAAAGCTTCCTTCATTATTTTAAAGCCTTCAGGGCTTTCAAGCCAAACTTTCACTTCTGCAGCCTGGCAAGCAGTCAGCAGCCTTACAACAGGTCCTCGAGTCATCCCATCTGCCAGAATGCGGCTACTTGCTCCTCCACCAAGCTAAAAATCAAAGCAGAAGGGAAACAATAAGATTACTGAAAGTAAATTTTAGTTTTTAGGAAGTCAAAAAAAAACAAACAACCACCCAAAAAACCCCAAAACCACACACCACACCCTGTATCACCCCCAAATATGTTTTTTAATATAGAAATTTTTTCAAGCTAGTCAAACAATACTTACACATATTGCTCTACATCCTCTGTTTGTGCTTGCTACAAGACATCCTTCTGTTGTTGCCATTGGAACATGAAACTCTTTGTTATCCAAAAATAGTGGTCCTGCTACACCTACAGGAATAGGCATATATCCAATCACGTTTTCACAGCAAGCTCCCATAACCTTACAAAAATAATAGAAAAGGTATCATTAAGGTTACATGTACAGTGATACAGTACAGCATGCTTCATACTATGCATGTGACTACAAGGTATCTTAGCAAAAAACCCACAATCCTACCCATAAAGCAACCAATTGCCACCTCAAAAAGTTACGGCTACAGCTATCAACAGCTAATACTGTTAAAGTCTAGTATTTGGCAGACCTATTGAATCTTATTAAGTCTTAAACACTATTAAATAAAATTAATTTAATACTGTTAAATTAATTTTAAATAAACTTCCATTTTAACTTGAGCTCAAGGTACTATTTTCATTCAGCTGAACTCAGGCTCAGTATGAGTAGAATTCTGCATTTAGGAGCTAAGGCAACTGCATACCTTGGTAGGAAATATTTTGTGGGTAAGCTACAAAACTTACCTATTTCCGTATGTTTAAAAACATCAAAACCAATAAAAGGTAGTGCCTTATGTTTGCCCCCACCATCAGTTTTGACCAAGCTCATTGTTAATTCATATACATCACTTTGAGCAGATATTTCATAGATTTGGAAAATGGTTTTACAGTGAGTTTTGCTTGTATGCCTTTTACTTACCAAAGAATAATTGTAATTCCTATAAGGAAGATATTGCAAAGATGAAGGTTCAGGGAGTTTCTTAGATAACATCTGTCTGCGAATGGACACACCTCGCTCCTGAGTTTCCATCACGGTTTCCAGTTTGTATGCAGGAATATGCTTAGCATTAACTAAGCTGATGACCTCTGCATCAGTAAGAAATTTTGCTCCCTTCTGGAAATGTAAAGGGTGGGGAGAGAAAGTATAGATTCTCTTGGTGAAAATCCTTTTAAATGTTTCCAAATGAAAAAGGGTAACAACTTTACTTTGACAATATCAGAGAACGTTTAAAGGAACCAACTGCCAATGTCAGGTTTTATAGTAGGACAGGATATGATAAAAAAATTTTACTCAGACACCAACTTATATGTGTACATGATGAAGCTTCAGTTACTTGGTATGTCATGAATGATGAAGCTGCTCCTCCCCCAATCTTGGGGATAGAGGGAGACTCATAATAAAAGATTATTTCTTTACAACTTCAAAAACATACACCTATCTGTTTTTCTCATCTGTATTGAAGAAAAAAATGCAACAGAAACTGTCTGAAGCAGAAGTGACTTATGAAAGGGTGTTGTTTTGTTTCCCCCCCTTGTTTCGGTCTTCCCTCCCCCAAGTTATTAAAGTCATATAATTCTCTGAAGAATGACATTACAGTCAATAGGATCATTTAAAAGCTGGAAAATGAACTGTAAGAATTTTTAAATCAGATTTTGCAGTAGAGGTTAAAAAAAAAAAGTTATTTTTTCCATACCTCTGCATTTCTAAGTATACAAACACATTCCGCAATAGAACGTGGTTCTTTAGATAACTCAACTTCTTCCTCTTTTCTATTAAGAAATGAAGAAGTTTCCACAGGGTTGCAACTGCCAACTACAAATGTAGCCTTGGTTGATGACTCTGCTAATACAGGTTTTATGACTTCAGCTGCATAAAAACAATTAAAATGAACTTTGGTTTACAAAAATCTTAAATTTTGATTCCAAAGACAACATGCTAACACAGATTTCACTATTTTTTCCAAATATTCAGGAATAGGTTCAGATTTTAAAATGCCAAAAATTACCATTTCCATCTTTGGGAACTAAAGCTTCTTCTACTGTGTTAGATATCTGATTGTTTTTCAGAAGTCCAGATTGCTTCCTGCAACAGTTCTCAAGGACCTTTTTCTGGACCATCACTGGAGATGTTATGGGATTCTTCAGTGAGAGTGTGGATTCAGTCTCTGCTTGCTCAAAGAAAATATATTTCACAGCAAGGAGAAGGGCTAATCCAAGAGTGATTACTTGTTCAATATCCATACTGGCCATTCTAAAAAAGACAAATCAATAAATAAATACATGGTATATACATTTTGTTTGTTTATAACAACATTCTGACATCCCTTTGCTTTAGAAAGGGTAATAGTTTGATCATCATTTATACAGTTACTGGAATTCCTATCAAAAGACATTTCTAGTGGGACATTCAAGTATGCTAGGTTAGGATAGGGTAGAGAAATCATTCTTTGTGTTAAGAATTTTTAGATTTCATTAACTATTTTCTAAATCTTAGTTAAAAAGCAGTCCCAGTAAGAGAAATGACTGGAAAATATTCACTGTTTAACAGCTACATCAAATTGATTTAACACCCAACGATAAAGTAGAAAGGTTTTTCCTCCCCTCCTAGCAGTTCAACTTGCATCATAGTAGTCATTACTGGTAGAAGATGATAATTGAAACTAAGAGACAGTTCCAAGTTTTTAGAAGTAACATGGAACCACAGCTGCCGCTAACTTCAGTTGAGCTAAAGGAAAAGCAATAATGACATGGCTTTTGCACTTGTATGTGAATGGTCAGAAGCTCTGCATAAATAATTACTCTAGTGCAGTCAGAAAATTTGTTTTCCAGTGTACTTTGAAAGGTGTCAGTGCTAGTGGGAAAAGATAGCATTATGATGCATACAGGACAGCTGGCTCCTGATCATGTTCTTATTACTTCAAGGAGATTGAACAAACAGCATAATATTAAAATATTTCTTATGAAATGACATCTCCGGTTCCAAGAAATCCTACAGTTGTCAGATCTGCAAGTTTACAAGTGTTGTACCCTAGGACCATAGCACTGGAGAATAGACCCTAATCAAGGAAATACACTTCTCTTCCGTGAAGTTGCCTACCGAGAAAGGTAGAACTGCCATAATGAGACATTAGGTTCAATTCTCTTCGGTGCATTCTCATCCAATCCCACTGCCTTTTCTACAGTACTGTTTTGAGCAGCTGGTTCCACTATCCAGCGACTGTGGGCATGAACAAGAACCAAACCCAGCGACTGTATTAAAAAACACAAAACAAATATTAATTTTTCAACTGTAACTAGGTATCTAACCTACTAAGATGAAACTTTTGGGGTTTTTTTGTTGGTTGGTTGGTTTCCCATGCCTCAAAAGTCTAAAGCTAAAGGCTGATTTTCCACACACCTCTCATCAACACCATTTTTGGCCTATCATAATACTCATAGCTTTGAACCTGTCCCACCACATCCTTCCTCTTGGCTCAAGTAATAAGCAGAGGAAGCTGAGGGCACTGTAGGGGTAAGAGGGAAAGAATTAGTACACATGAAAAAGCCATGAGTGTTTTGCATAGAAATGGCATATGCAGGAAGACTTTAGGTGTAGATACAGGGGATGTTATTAAAAATTACCACGGTAAACTAGACTAATGGGATGCAGAACACAAGTCTATAGAAAACAAAAGCTTTATGCATTGCACCAGGACATCTTACTGATTGCATAACTACAGATGAAAAAAAGCCACAAACCATAATCATTTTGACCCTCTGTGTTACGGGATTTGGTTTATTTTCTTCTTCTTCCAGAACACGAGCAAAATGGCTAAGCTGCCATATAGGACGCCCTTCACGACTCTCTCTCGAAAGCTGCAAAAATAACAAAATTAAAAAATAGGTCCTATTTAGTACGTATTAGAAGAACCAACAAGTGAGCTTCAACACTGTATTTTTATTTGATCATTAAGAAATTACCAACAAAAAAGTTAGCCTACAGTCTACTGTTTAGCCTATGTTAGACTTTAAATAGTGAAAAACCCTGGGCAGCCATTAATTTAAAATAGAATTTGTTTACTCTGCTTTAGATCAGAACTCATACTATTGAGTGTGACTCATTTACAGTGGCATTAACAATTTACTGTCCATCAGCTGAGCCACTATAACTCTTTTTGTGCATTCCCTCTGTTCACCTCGAAAGGAAGATAAACATGCTGGTGTATACCTCAGTGAAGAAATGAATAGCCTACAAGAAGCACAGGGTCTGAATATTAAGCTTGACATTGTCTTGAAGTTGGTCTTACCTCTAATACCAAGGACACACAAGCTGGAAAGAAGGTCATAAAGACAAAATAGTTGGCAAGAACAGACATACAGCCAAAGCAGCACATAATTTCAAGTTGTCGTACACCTACATAAAAAAAAAAGTTTTTAACATTTGAATATGCATCAGGCTTTCTATATACTTGAAGAAGAGTTGCAGAAGTAAGAAAGAAACCATTAAACTGACACTGCAGACTATAGAACGAACTGTCTAGATTAATGAAAAACAAGCATGTTAAGCCCTAGTCATTTTGTATTAGCTTATTCCAAGCACAATATGTATTTATGGTATATAGAAAATTTTTATTTTTATATTTATTTAGATTTACACTTTAATTACAGTTTACTAAGATTTTAAAGCTTCACAATGAAAGCTTGAAACTCCTCCCTTATCTAAGCAAAGAACAATTAGCCAACATTATGTATTGAAATCCCTTGTGAAAGATGGCCAATTAAGCGTTCAGGGAATAAAACAGTATATACCCCACTTACTCTTTCACAAGTTTGGTATCCAGAAAAAGTCAATATGCCGTGTCACACATGCATTACAGAACCCCCTTAATAAAGACGAAAGAGCTAACAGTATAAATCATTCAAAAACAAACAAACAAAAACCCTACATGCTACACCAAAACAAGGTGTTTTTTTCCCCCCTAGATGTAAACAGGAAAACAGCTTATTAACACACATTTCCCTCCCCCTCAAAGGTCCAAAAGAATTTAAAAAGCAAATGCTTTGAAAGATGCCTTTAATGTATGCAAGATTGTTTGTCTGTTTTGGTTTTTTGTTTTTTAAACTAACAAAACCCCCCACTTTAGTACTTACTATGGAACTGCAATTTATTTTACAGAGAAATTAGTTATTTGCACATGAAAATTCTTTGCTTATTACATTTAACTGTTCTCTTTTTAAAGAAAGACAACTGATACTGCACACAGAACCGATGAAGATCAAAAGATGGGGGGGGAACACACAGTAAGATTGGTTATTTTTAATTGAACTAGAATAACTTTCCGTCACCTGGAGTCACTTTTAGAAACACCAGTTTTTGCAAGAATATGAAATAGGTGTGCATGTACTGAAAGTATCATTCATTTTTAAGAATGCCCAATAGAAAATTTTAGCAGCTGCTTTAAGATGTTAACAGGAATGATACAAGGTCTCACCTGACATAGTACCAACACCAATCACAAGACACTCCACAAGTGCATCCAGTGTAAACGTAGGGCCTAAAATTGCCATTCCACGTGAAATATTTTCTCTTACTTCATCCTAAAAATAAAAAATTCTGTATGTTAGCATAAAGACAAAAATCAAAGTAAGAGAGTGCACATAACATGATTAGTACATTGAGTAGTATTATGGTGATAAGGCCTTATAAAACAGACGTTGAAAATGAACTATTATGAGAGAATACATTCTTTAATTGCTTCATTTTCCATAAGCTATTATACTTTGACAGTCTTTATTTACACAACAAGATTATTTAATTTTGAAAGTCTCCACCTTTGTCTCATCAGTATTCCAAGTTCCTACAACACTGATGGGCACAGACTTTAATTAAAGTATATTCAGAAGAACAGGACTTCTACACTTTAAGACATAAAATAGAAGCCACTTATGTCATGGCATCTCAAAAGTTCTTGTAACCACATATCTGTATCCTAACTTTTTTTTTTTTTTTAATTATTTAACTCTCTAGACTCAGCTGTCAGAAAAGAGGACATAAAAGACACTAAAATTTTCCCCTGGGGAGAAAGGGATTTCCTCCAGAAGCCAGGCATGGAAAACTCTAGAGGTCTGCTGCTGTTTTGTTGGTGGTGGTGGTTTGGGGGGGAGAGGGAGAGAAGCTGTGGTGAAAACCTATTTGTGAAATACTTTCTTGAAAATGAATAAGAAATTCTGTACTCGTAATTATTATATAATAATATACAACAAACTATAATATCGCATATATAGAGAATGTACACTATACTCATATATACAATATGTTATAGTATATTACTGTATGTTATATTGTATTTTTGTTACAATTATTATGCTCAATTACCATGTACAGTATTTTGTAGGTATAAATGAATTTCATAGAATCATAGAATCATAGAATTGTTCTGGTTGGAAGAGACCTCCGAGATCATCGGGTCCAACCATTAACCTATCACTACCAAGTCCCCCACTAAATCATATCCCTTAGGGCCTCGTCTAAACGTCTTTTGAATACCTCCGGGGATGGGGACTCCACCACCTCCCTGGGCAGCCTGTTCCAATGCCTGACAACCCTTTCAGTGAAGAAATTTTTACGAATGTCTAATCTAAACCTCCCCTGGCGCAACTTGAGGCCATTTCCTCTTGTTCTGTCGTCTGTTACTAGGGAGAAGAGACCGACCCCCATCTCTCTACAACCTCCTTTCAGGTAGTTGTAGAGAGCAATAAGGTCTCCCCTCAGCCTCCTTTTCTCCAGACTAAACATCCCCAGTTCCCTCAGACGCTCCTCACAGCACTTGTGTTCCAGACCCTTCACCAGCCTCGTTGCTCTTCTTTGGACACGCTCCAGCACCTCAATGTCTTTCTTGTAGTGAGGGGCCCAAAAGTGAACACAGTACTCGAGGTGCGGCCTCACCAGGGCCGAGGACAGGGGGACAATCACCTCCCTACTCCTGCTGGCCACACTATTTCTGATACAGGCCAGGATGCCGTTGGCCTTCTTGGCCACCTGGGCACACTGCTGGCTCATATTCAGCCGGCTGTCAACCAACACCCCCAGGTCCTTTTCCACCAGGCAGCTTTCCAGCCACTCCTCCCCAAACCTGTAGCATTGCCTGGGGTTGTTGTGACCCGGGTGCAGGACCCGACACTTGGCCTTATTGAACCTCATACCATTGGCCTCAGCCCATCGATCCAGCCTGTCCAGGTCCCGCTGTAGCGCCTGCCTGCCCTCAAGCAGATCAACACTCCTGCCCAACTTGGTGTCATCTGCAAACTTACTGAGGGTGCGCTCGATGCCCTCATCCAGATCATTGATAAAGATATTGAACAGAACTGGCCCCAATACTGAGCCCTGGGGAACACCACTTGTGACCGGCCGCCAACCGGATTTAACTCCATTCACCACAACTCTTTGGGCCCGGCCATCCAGCCAGTTTCCTACCCAGCGCAGAGTACGCCCATCCAAGCCATGGGTAGCCAGCTTCTCCAGGAGGATGCTGTGGGAGACGGTGTCAAAGGCTTTACTAAAGTCCAGGTACACAACGTCCACAGCCTTTCCCTCATCCACTAAGCGGGTCACCTTGTCATAGAAGGAGATCAGGTTGGTCAGGCAGGACCTGCCTTTCATAAACCCGTGCTGACTGTGCCCGATCGCCTGGTTGTCCTGTACGTGCCACATGATGGCACTCAAGATGATCTGCTCCATAACCTTCCCGGGCACCGAGGTCGGACAGACAGGCCTGTAGTTCCCCGGATCCTCCTTCCAGCCCTTCTTGTAGATGGGCATCACATTTGCCAGCCTCCAGTCAACTGGGACCTCCCCAGTGAGCCAGGACTGCTGGTAAATGATGGAGAGCGGCTTGGTGAGCACTTCTGCCAGCTCTTTCAGCACCCTTGGGTGGATCCCATCCGGCCCCATAGACTTGTGCGTGTCTAGGTGGCGTAGCAGGTCACTGACCATTTCCCCTTGGACTTCGGGGTCTACATTCTGCTCCCCGTCCCTGTTTTCCTGCTCAGGGGGCTGGGTGCCCAGAGAACAACTTCCCTTGCTGTTGAAGACTGAGGCAAAGAAGGTATTTAGCACCTCAGCCTTTTCCTCATCCCTTGACACTAAGTTTCCCTCCGCATCCAATAGAGGAGGGAGATTTTCCTTAGCCCCCTTTTTATTGTTAATGTATTTGTAGAAGGACTTTTTGTTGTCTTTTACAGCAGTAGCCAGATTAAGTTCTAGTTGGGCTTTGGCCCTTCTAATTTTCTCCCTACATAACCTCACAACATCCTTGTAGTCCTCCTGAGTTGCCTGCCCCTTCCTCCAAAGGTGGTAGACTCTCTTTTTTTTCCTAAGTTCCAGCCGGAGCTCTCTGCTCAGCCAGGCCGGTCTTCTTCCCCACTGGCTCATCTTTTGGTTCATGGGGACGGCCTGCTCCTGCGCCTTTAAGATTTCCCTTTTGAAGAATGTCCAGCCTTCCTGGACTCCTTTGCCCTCCAGGACTGCCTCCCAAGGGACTCTGCCAACCAGACTCCTAAACAGGCCAAAATCTGCCCTCCGGAAGTCCAAGGTGGCTGTTCTGGTGACCCTCCTCCTTACTTCTCTGGGAATCAAAAACTCAGTCATTTCATGGTCGCTATGCCCAAGACGGCCTCCGACTGTCACATCACCCACAAGACCTTCTCTGTTCACAAACAACAGGTCCAGCGGGGCGCCTTCTCTCGTGGGCTCCCTCACCAGCTGTGTGAGGAAGTTCTCTTCCACACACTCCAGGAACCTCCTCGACTGTTTCCTCTCTGCTGCATTGTATTTCCAGCAGACATCTGGCAAGTTAAAGTCTCCCATGAGAACAAGGGCCAGCGATCGTGAGGCTTCTCCCAGCTGCCTGTAGAATACTTCATCTGCCTCCTCATCCTGGTCGGGTGGTCTATAACAGACTCCCACCATGGTATCTGCCTTGGTGGCCTTCCCCCTGATTCTAACCCATAGACACTCAACCCTCACGTCACCATCCTCGAGCTCAAGGCAGTCCAGACTCTCCTTAACATAGAGGGCTACCCCACCGCCTCTCCTTCCTTGCCTATCCCTTCTAAAGAGTTTATAGCCGTCCATCGTGGCACTCCAGCTATGTGTGTCGTCCCACCATGTTTCCGTGATGGCAACTATATCATAGTTTTCCCCTTTCACAACAGCCTCAAGCTCCTCCTGTTTGTTGCCCATGCTCCGTGCGTTCGTGTAGATGCACTTCAGCTGGGCTAGTGATCCTGTTGCCTTTGTGGTGGGAGAATACTTTTATTTCAGAACTTAGAATATTAGGAAATGACCAATCCAATGTACGACAGGCAAGATATACTGTCGATCCTTCATGTTGTGCTGTGTAAATTGCATTAGAGCATGAATATGTATCTATCTACACATATGCCATGTTTGTTCTGCTAAGTTTTTTTGTCTAGAAAATATGCTTTTTTCTGTATCAGCATTATAACATTAAATATCTATTTATATACTGCTCCTGAGCCCTACAAATTAACTTTTTTCTATCAATAAATGGAAGACTTAGGTCTAGGAACTCTAGCCTCCTTAATAGAGCTATAAGCATTGCTGTTTAAAGTTCTGAACCTATAAAGTACTCATACATACAATTAACTTGACTCACATGATTATGCACACTAATTTTACAGTGTTATTATTCGCTTGAACACTGATCTGAATAAAAGACAATACAGAATATAGAACATGGAATATGGATTAAATCTGATCCTTTTTATATATTGCCAGTACAGTATTCACCTGTATGTCTCTCCACCTGGATTATTCATCTTTGAATATTAAATTCAAAAGCTCCATTGCAAAAACCAACCAAACAAAAACCCCAAACAAAGAAACAAAAAACCCTGACCTGTGAATTGGAGCTGAGCGCAAATTTGGCTAATGCACTTGCTCTTGAAAGATCAATCAGAAGCAGGAAGAATGGTAAAGCTTCACTGAAAAAGAGGAGCATATGTTAAGAGTAAAATTCAAGATTTATTGTACAGGAAAAAAAATTCAAGCAAGAAATCCAGAATAACAATTCATTACTTACTTTAAACCTGTCAGTTCTTTATCCAAGAAGTGAATTACCACTGTACTAAAAACAAAACTTGAGAAGATTGTGAAGAGGCCAGCAATACCTTTTTTTTTTTTTAAAAAAAAAAAAAAAATGGAAAATTCTTTTTTATATATATTGGGAGAGAAAGGAAAGAAAAAAAAGGAAGAAAGAAACACTATGCCTTTAGATCCATTCTGAAGCAAACAAATGGCAATTCTCATCTCTCAGAGTGCATAAACAGCAGTTGAGATAGCATCCTCATAAGTTTGTATTTTTATACAGATATTTAAATCTAAAATTTTTAATGCATTCAAAGTAAGACCGTGAGAAATAAAAGCCACAAATCTTCTCACTTATCAGCAAAACTGAAAACTGGCTTAAACAGCTCTATATTTTTAGAGTTTCACACAATAAACAATTATTTCAATAATCACATTTCCAATGTTTATATAATCCTACACAATCTCTCTTAAAAAAGAATTGCACTTTGATCTATGCAGAACATTTATTCTGCTATCTAGCAAAGAATTAAAATAACCTTGTTCTGTACATAAGTATTAAAACTCTTCTATTTATTACCAATTTACATTTAGAAAAACAATTAAAATGCATACAGCAAATAATAATAATAATAGAAAAATCAGATACAGTACCTAAAATGTATTTTGACCCAAGCTGCCTAAGGTTCTGAAATTGGAAATATATATAAAGGATTGCTATACAGCGCGTGATTGTCAGGATGATGATGTCACTGCTCAGAACATCCTGTTTGAAATACAAAGTGATTTAGTTAGCTTTTACATTAAGTAGTAACTTGTTAAGTTTCAGTAACAAAAAAAATCCATTGTGAAGCTGCACTAAAAATGAAGCTTTGG
This sequence comes from Phoenicopterus ruber ruber, assembly GCA_009819775.1. Lineage (NCBI taxonomy): Eukaryota > Metazoa > Chordata > Aves > Phoenicopteriformes > Phoenicopteridae > Phoenicopterus > Phoenicopterus ruber. The sequence goes on from CM020247.1 coordinate 28,688,846, forward strand.
AATAAAATAAGTATCACTGCTAGTCTGTCTAGCAGTGATAAAATATTAAAGATTATAAAAGATTAAAATATTGCAAACAATATGAATATCAAATGCTTGCTCACTAGATACCATGCCACTGAAAGTTAGGCTTAATGTAAACCTTCTGTAGGTGCATCACTGCTTGCATCCAGCTTTAATATCCAGCATGGGAAAAGAAGGCAATAAAGAAGTTTCTGTATAGCTATTTTCCTCCTAATACATCACAGCCTGATCTTATTCTACAAAAAACCCTGCATCTACAGATTAACAGTAAGTACTATAACATGAATTTAAATCCTTACTTCTTCAAGTTTGGGGCACTCATAATTCCATCCACATATCTTATCATTCCCAGTGAACATCTTCATGGACATCATACAGATGGTGAGAGTCACTGTTCCCACAATGACTTCCCATGGATGAGAGGCTACAAAAAGGCCATGCATTCGAAAGAGTCTGGACAACATTTTCAAGACTGTTTTTCTATACTAAGCAAACCTGCAACAAAAGAATATTTCATATAAGCAAGTACAAGATTTGGGGGGGGAAAGGATAGAGCTATATAAATTTCTGCAAGTCATCTCTCAGGAAAAAAAAAAAACACAACAAACCAAACCCCAAAAAACCTAAACAAACCAAAACCAGTTAAGTAACAGATGAGTAAGGAAACTCATCTTCGCCTTTCAACTTTCCATGTAAAACACATTCATTTTTCATCTTTTGAAATACAATATGATCTGCTCCTGCCTTCTCAATCCTTTTTTTATACAAATCTCCCTTGTTTCCTCAAAAAGTCTTACTAACAAGACTCCACCACTTTCATGACATCTCTTAGTATCTTCTTGTCACACAATTTTGATAATACTACTTCAACTCCAACTTCTTGTTTTTACCACCTCTCTATGTAAGCACTCACTAAATTCTGTTACTTCTTTCTACTCACTCTTCCTATCAAAAATATTGATTAACTTTATTTTAACTATATAAATTACCAACAAACCATTGTTGGTAATGCTCAACTTCAACAGCAGGAATTGCAATGTTATCTTCCTCTGATTGTGTCTTCTCTACTTTCTGCTCAATATTCTTCAGTGATTCAAGTTAATCACGTTTAAAACAGTTCTTTCTTCATCTGAAACACATGAATCCTTCTCACATACAGTATTCTGCAACAGTTCTCTTGTACCCATAACTAATTCCCAGGTTACTGATGCATTTCATCATCCCCTTTGATTTAAATAGATAACATTCAACAGAAACTCTCACACCTCTCTTTCACATAACTGAGAACATGGATATTCCATACAAAAACTGCATCCTAGTCTATTTGCTCTGTGTTGTACCTTTAGACAAGTTCATCAAGAATGTTTCCTTGTACTGGGAAAGTACTGAAGTACTGGGACTTTGCTTTTCTCATAAGACTCTGTGATGAATGTTAACTATATAACTATATCCTAGAGTTCAAAAGATGCTTAAATAGTAGTCTGACTTATAGAGACATTCTGTAGTTCAGTATTTACATGTACAAGCCTAGCACTGTGGAGATTTCCATAGAGGATTGAGGGCTCTACACACTGTCACTTCAAAGTGCCTTAAAAGTAACAATCGGGCTTCTGGGAAGACAGTCTTTCTAGTATTACTTCTTTTGCTTGGACATCATAAATGAAGCTGTCATTCAATGGAGAAAATAATAGACAGGGCAAATCTATCTGCTTAGTGTTACTGAAGATACCAGAATCATCTTGGTTTCCTACCAATGCCAATCTCGATCATATGAGCATTAATAGCACCAATATATTTTTCTTTATCCTTCCACGGTGAAGGTGTGGCAGGATTTTCATGGCTGATGGAACCAACTGGGGAAAATCAAGAGCACTGCTTTCCTTATGAACAAATTCTTTCATTTCCTGACAGAAGGCTTTTTAAAAACAAACAAAATATCAACAAACACACAACAAAACAACAAAAACCTCCTTTTAAAGTCAACATTATCCTTAGTTTTTTCCCTGTGTAATATAATCTACAAACTGTTTTGTAAATTTATGTTCTTGCAAAACTGTTCCAAAGTGGTATTATGGTTTTTCCTCAGCAGCATGGAAGGTATCTTTTAATTAGGAAAGCTAAAATAAGACATAGCCAGAGGAATATCTTAGTGCCAAAGATTTTGAAACAAAGCAAAAAATAGAAAAGGCATAGCAATGTCCTATGAAAATACTAATACTTTTGAATATCACACTTTCAAGAAAATAAGAATTAGTACTTACTACATGACTATATAGGGTCCTACCAGTCCTAAAATTAGTAATACAACTCCTAAATTCTGACAGTTGGAATTATTATCATCAAGGCAATTAACAAATTGTTATTAGATCTAGAAAGATTCCAAAATCTTTCTTCAGATATTACTTCTCACATTTCTAAGCAAAACTAGTAAGTGTTCACAAAAATCAATTAGGGAAAAATGCATTCATTTGATTATGAAAATAACTCTCCATAATATCTATTATTAGCCAACGTTTTATAATTAACCGCTGCTATGAAATACAGGATGCCTCTGCTGATCTTGGGGTTAACTGAGTAGCAGTAACTCCTAATCTAAAAGGGTTCTTTAAAGCCTTCATGTTTATTTAACCTGCCTGAAGTGCATCTTTTATTTTATGCCATGCAATTGGCATTTCTAGAAAACATTGATGAAAATTTCATGCACTGATTCTGCACTACTGAGTGCTGTAAAAAAAAAAAAAAATCAATGCATATTATCAGCTCATATTCATAATTCTCTTTAAAATATTTTTATAGCTACACTGACTTATAGCTTGAAATTAGCAAGACATAACTTTATATTTAAAGCTGAAGTTTATCATCAATATAATTCTGTTAAATTTCAAAATGGTGGTTCAAAAGGGATGCTTTATAAATCCTATCCATTTCCTGCTTGCCTTTGTTTTCAATCAAAAATTTCCAGGAGACTATTACATAAAGCAATCCATTCTGGGAATCAAAACAAAATACAAACAAAAAACCCCAGCTGCAACCCCTTCAAAAACTTAACCAGAGTGTAAAAAGCAAACTAGATTGGTTGTATGTAATGCTTTAGAGCATTAATCTGCCACTTAACTGTATTACTATTCGGCTTAAAATTTGTCACCTAAGATTTGTCACACAGCTCTCACTAACCTCAGAGCAATCCTCTACAACACCATCTATTAGATCAGCACAAATTTCCCATCTCTTGTTGGCTGACTCAGCAATATCTACAGTATTCTAAAGGAATCGAGTGGCAAAAATAGCTGAGCAAAAACCTGTGCGGAGCTCACCTGAAAAGCATATGACACCACACAGACCGTGTCAAACTGTCAGGTAGCGTTTTTTGTTTTTAAAAATGGAAACCACACTCACGCATGCCCATCACTGTAGCCCCTCAAACCCCTTGCGAAAGGCTGGGGGCACAGCCCTCCAGTGTGACCTAGGCTGGGCCGCCCGTGGAGCGGGGCCATCCGCAGCCCGCTGGAAGCCGGAACAGGGGCCGGAGGGGAGGGAGGGGGACGGACACGGGGAAGGCTGAGTTTCTCCCTACAGCCGCAGAGCCCCCACGCGTTGCTGGGCGGAGAGCTGACGAGGCCCGCGCAACGGCAGCCCGCCCAGGGGCGCTGCGGGTGGCAGGTGCCGCGGACAGCCTTCCTCGGCCCCATGGCCCACCCCGCGGGGCCGCGCCCTCCGACGTCAAGGAGAAGGCACCGGGACAGCAGCTCTGACCTTCCCTGCCTGCCACCCAGGGCGGCAGGCAAGGCGGGCCAGAACGCGGGGCCACTGCCGCTGCTCCCTGGGGGCAGCGATGGCGACAGTGTCCGCCCCCGCGCCACCATTATCCGGCCGATCTCCGAGGAACCGTGTCGAAACGGCGGGCTGTCCGCACCGCGCCTGACTCAAACGCGGCCCTCATGCCCTCTCCTGCCCCACCGGTCCCCACTCACCACCCTGGCGCTGCACCGCCGCACACAGGCTACACCTTCCTCCTTTCCGCCGCGCTGCGGACTGAGGCTACCACTCTTCTCTGAGCAAGGACACCCGGGGTACGACACGCCAGCCGCCGCCATCGCCCGATCGAGCAGCCAATGGCGAGGGCCCGGCACACCCAGCCCGCGCCGCGTCACTCGCTGCGTCGCCGGGGCAACCACCTGGCGAAAGCCGTACAGCTGGAGACTCGATCAGGAGCAGAGAACACACCATCTCGCCATGAACTACCCGCCAATGGGCCACCGCGCTCCCCTCTTCTTATTTCCTGATTGGGCGGCAGGATGCGGCTTATTTACATATGCTGATCGACCGACAGGCTCGGCCATCCCGAGCTGCGCACCCGGCTCTCAGACTCCCTCTTGCTGCTCATGGGAGTTCCGCTCTGCCTCATCTGTTGGCAGGTTGGTGCCCGTGTCCTTTCGAGCAAAGCAAGCGGGCAGAGCGCCGTTTGTAAGCTCTTACTGTCGTGGTGCATCTACGGCTCATATTGATGCTAACCCACGCTGTGTGCCTTTGGTACTGCCTGGATGTACTTTACCAAAGCGTTAAGAAATACTGTAATAATTCACAGCTCTCTTGCTTGTGGAAAGCAGTGGTGCCCCCTGACATTCAAAAAAAAATGCTATATACATACATTTGTGGCTTTTGGCCAAAGAGGAAATACTTTCTGTGATGTAGCTATGTATGCTCAATTTTTCTTTGCTCGTGAAGCACGGGGGGCTCCTTAGTCTCTTTGGGCAGGCATTGCCTGCTGACTCAGGTGTGACATGCTATTCTTGATTGCAATACATTGTTCCAGTTTTGTGTGGCCATTTTGTGTTTGTTGGGTCTGAGCAATTCCAGGCTAACATGTTTAAATACAAACAAAATATAATCTGCAAGGATTTTGCTGCAGATGATTTACACTCCAGCTTTTCCAAAACTGCTTCTTGCATGTGCCATTTCATTTAGAAATATTTCAAGTAGCTCCACATGGTACTGTGCTGTGAAGTGTTAATGTGATTCTCAAAAAAGGATATGCTGATGAAAAAGGTTTCCTAAGAACTCCACCCAAAGTAGTTGTTGTCAATTGAGATAATTAAGAAGATGTTCGTAAACCATACATTCTGTTTGACGTGTTTAACTAAGACAAATGAGACAATGTTTGTAAACCGTATATTCTGTCTGACGTGTTTAATGAGACCATACATTCCAGGGGGGATTAAGCTAGGTGATAAATCAGAGAACATGATACCAACGGAAAGGACATTTAGATAAAGAACGGATACCGAGGAACGGACACTGAGAAAGCGGATAACAGGAGAATGACAAACAAAAGGTGATCCAAAGGACCATCTTCACTGAAGTTTAGTAGGTGAAAGGGGAGAGGAAGACTACCGGCCTTCATCGGAACGACCCTCGGATGAGTCCAGACGACCACCCTCATGGACTACTGCGCAGGCGCAAGGAGAAAGGCGGAGCTCAGGAAGGAGGCGTATCCCGGAATTACATATGCATGAGCCATAGTAGAACATTAATGTAGTAAATGTATAAAAGAGTGCTTTTTGTATTCACTGGTGTGCACGTTAGGCGGAGATATCCCCCGTGCACCCGGCGCCGCTGAATAAAGAATTTCTTACTCGAACCTAAATTTCAACATTTTACAAATCAATCTGGCGACCCAGATGGGACTCCTTCTCTGTCGGACTGCGAGATCCGTTGAGAATAGGACTCCCTAGGGTACCCCCGGGATTTCTCGGAGGGACTCCTCGACTCATCGGATCATCGCGGAGGCAGACAAGGACCCATTACAGTGAGTAAGTATATTCTTTATTCTTGGGTTTTGTATAGAGGAAACCGGTTATTTGTTTTGGGGTACTAAAGTACCATTTGGGTTATCTGGACATAGAGCTCGGTGTCGGATAACATTTGGTAATGGGGGGGCAACAATCGGTTGAGATTCCTAGAAGAAGCCCTCTAGGATGTATAATAATGCATTGGAAGGATATAGTGGGTTCATCAAAAGGGACTGAAAGTAAGAAAGTGTTGATAAAATATTGTAACCAATGGTGGCCTTTATATAAGTTGGAGGACGGGGAAAAATGGCCGGTGAATGGTACTTTAGAATACGATACATTGTTACAGCTAATGTTGTTTTTAAGACGGGAACGAAAGTGGGAGGAGGCGGCTTATGCTAATATGTTCTTTACTTTACGGAATCACCCGGAATGGCAAAAAGAGTGTGGGGTCAATGCTGCACCTAATGATCCATTTGTTTTGGCGTTAGAAATGGAGAATAAAAAGAAGGGATTAGGGTTGCGACGATGTTGCTCTGCCTGCAGCATCGGACAGAGGTGTTTAAAATTGAAAGAAGAAGAAGACCAAGAGGGGATTGAGAATTATATCTCCCCTATAGGAAAGGAAAAGGAAATAGAGGAAGGATCATCCGTGGAGAGAGAAGCGTCCTTTACGCCGATTACGGCAAGGACCAGAAGTAAAACGGGTCCTGTAATTCAGGCTCCCCTTCGGCAGGCTATGGGAACTAGTGGTCCTGCTAGAATAAAGGTCCCTTTCTCCACAACTGAATTGGATACTTGGAGAATGGCGGTTAAGGGATATCGAGACGATCCAGATTTGGTTACAAAGAGATTTGAATTGATAGTTAAGAATCTTGATCCTGATTGGGGTGATATTGAAATAATGTTATCTGCCTTGTCTGAAACAGAAAAACAAATGGTTCTAAAGGCAGCAAGGGCCCAGGTTCAATCGCAAGTGGCTTCGGGAGTCCTCCCGGGAACATTGGAAACACATGTACCCAGGGTAGATCCCGGGTGGGATTATAATGATGAACGGGATTATAAAATGTTGAAACGATATCAAGAATGGATTCGTATGGGACTAGAGTTGGCTATACCTAAAACAGTGAATTGGTCTCGGCTGTATACTATAAAACAAGGCCCTAATGAGACTCCATCAGAATTTTTGGATAGAATACGAACTGGAATGCAAAAATATACTACTATTGATCCGATTTCTGAGGAAGGGAGGTTACAATTGGTGTCAATATTCCTGGGACAGTCATCGGAGGATATTAGGAGAAAATTACAAAAATTAAAGGAGCCTGATATAAGGGATTTAGAGAGGCTAGTGGAAGAAGCTTGGAGAGTATTTAGGAATAGAGATGGAGTAGAAAGACAAAAGTTGGGGAAGACTATTGCTACTGCTACGGTGGCAGCTCTCCAAGCACGGGAAGAATCAAGATTAGACAAACGGGGTAAGGGGGTGCGTCCGCCGTTACGACCGGACCAGTGTGCCTATTGTAGAGAAGTTGGCCACTGGAAGAGAGAGTGTCCCAAGCAACGGAGACGTAACCCTAAATTAATAGGTAATATGGAGGATGATGAATGATGGAGACCGGGAGGTCGATCCCCAGTAGATCCCCTGGTTAAAATGGAGCTGGGGAATGAGAAACAGGAGGTAGAGTTTCTGATAGATACAGGGGCAACATATTCAGTGTTAAATCAGAAATTGATACCCGAGGGGGGGGAAAGTGTGAGAGTAGTAGGAGCTACGGGGCAGTCGGAACAGGCTCGCTTTCTGAGACCTTTACGATACAAGATAGGGACACATGTAGGACTTCATCAATTTTTGTACCTACCAGACTCCCCTAAATCATTATTAGGAAGAGATTTGTTAGAAATTTTAGGAGCAGAAATACTTTTTGAAAAAGGGAAAATGAAATTAAAAGTAAAGGAAAAAGAATTGATAACACTATTGAGTTTGACAGCGTTACAGCCCTCCTCCAAAAATGGATGTGAAATTCCCTCTGAAATACTAGATCAGGTATACCCAGGAGTATGGGCAAGTGAAATCCCTGGGAGAGCTAAGAGGGCAAAACCTGTGAGAATACAGCTGAAGTCCAATTCACAGGTAGTAAGGATTAAACAATATCCTTTGAGATTAAAGGACCGAGAAGGGATAAAAGGGATAATAGATAGATTTTTGAAATATGGATTGTTAGTTGAATGTGAATCTGAGTATAACACCCCCATCCTACCAATCAGAAAGTCTGATGGAAAAAGTTACAGGCTGGTCCAAGATTTAAGGGCCATCAATAGGATAGTGGAAGATATCCACCCAGTTGTGGCAAACCCTTATACATTATTGACTAAGTTAAGAGATGAATTGGTTTGGTTTACCGTCTTGGACTTAAAGGATGCCTTCTTCTGCCTTCCGTTGGCTGAGGAGAGCCAGAAACTCTTTGCCTTTGAATGGGAAAATCCAGAGTCGGGGAGAAAGGTGCAACTAACATGGACAGTTTTACCTCAAGGATTCAAAAATAGCCCGACAATTTTTGGAAACCAGCTTGCTAAGGATCTCGAAGAGTGGGGCAGTCCTGATGGTCAAGGGGTATTATTACAGTATGTGGATGATTTATTAATCGCCACGAGTTCTCGAGAAGGATGTGTTGCATGGACTATAAGTCTACTGAATTTCCTGGGACTCAATGGGTATAAAGTCTCGAAGGATAAGGCTCAATTGGTAAGACCCCAAGTTACTTACATGGGGGTAAAATTGTCTGGAGGACGGCGGGAATTAGGGCCTGAACGGAAAGAGGCCATATGTCAATTACCCGAACCTCAAACAATACGAGAATTGAGAACCTTCCTTGGAATGGCGGGATGGTGTCGTCTTTGGATTCCGGACTACGGCATAAAAGTAAGGCCACTGTATGATTTGCTTAAAACGAGCCATAAGTTTGAATGGACTGGGGAGGCCAAGACCGCATTTCGGTCATTAAAAAAGGAATTGATGAAAGCCCCTGCTCTAGGAATTCCGGATATTAGTAAGCCGTTCCTGCTGTACTCGTATGAAAGGCAAGGATTTGCGTTGGGGGTATTGGCCCAATATTTGGGACCGTACCGAAGAGCGGTAGCCTACTTCTCCAAACAATTAGATGAAGTAAGCCGAGGTTGGCCTTCATGCCTAAGAGCAGTAGCAGCGGTTGTCATCAGTATTACAGAGGCACGAAAATTTACCCTGGGTCAGTCTATCACTGTTTATGTGTCCCATACCGTATCCACGGTACTGGAACAGAAGGGAGCGCACTGGTTGTCACCACAAAGATTTTTAAAGTACCAGGCATTACTAGCAGAACAAGACGATGTTACCATTGTGGTCACTAATGTTGTAAACCCAGCCTCCTTTCTTAATAGAATATCGGAAGAGCCCTTAGCACATGATTGTTTGGAAACAATAGAAACTGTGTATTCTAGTCGCCCTGACCTACATGAACGACCAATCGACAGGGCTGACAATTTGTATACTGATGGAAGTAGTTATGTGAAGAATGGACGTCGCTATTCTGGGTACGCTGTGACTACTGCAGACCGGATCGTGGAATCGAGACCTTTACCCCAGAATGTATCGGCCCAAAAGGCTGAGCTTATAGCTCTCATAAGAGCATTGGAACTGTCCAAAGGGAAAAGAGTAAATATTTGGACGGATTCAAAGTACGCCTTCGGAATCATACATGCTCATGGAGCTATTTGGAAGGAACGCGGACTTTTAACTTCACAAGGACAGAAAATTAAGCATGCTGCGGAAATTCTGAAACTCCTGGATGTTGTACAGTACCCTTTGGAGGTAGCCATCCTGCATTGTAAGGGACATCAGAAAGGCGACTCGGAATCCGAAAGAGGAAATCGATTAGCTGATTTGGAAGCCCGAAGAATCGCTGAAACGAGAGAGGCAACAGGATATGTGGCAGCCCTGGTTCCAGACGGTAACACACAAACATTAACTGATATAGGCCCTCCCCAATATGGGAAAGAGGATCTTAAATTGATTCAAGACCTTGAAGGTAAAGAGGGAACAAATGGGTGGATATATACCCCGGACAATAAGCTAATTGTCCCTACCAAATATGTATGGGGGTTGGTAAAACTAGAACATGCTAAGACTCATTGGGGAATTGAGGCCACATATAGAGCAATATTGAGACTGTGGATTGGAAAGGACCTATATACTAAGATTCAACAAGTGATTCAACAATGCGAGCTTTGTGCCCGCAATAATCCGAAAGGACCTCATCGCATTGAATTTGGAATTATAGGGAGAGGAAATTATCCAGGGCAAATGTGGCAGATAGATTTTTCAGAATTGCCTAGGAAAGGAGGATTTAAGTATCTATTAGTGCTAGTGGACACATTTTCTGGATGGCCTGAAGCGTACCCTTGTAGGACAAATTCATCTAAAGAGGTAATTAAGGCTTTGATAAAAGAAATAATTCCGAGGTTCGGTATACCAGAATCTATCTCTTCAGATAGAGGACCTCATTTCTGTGCAAAGATAGTACAAGCAGTAAGTAAGTTCCTGGAAATAGATTGGCAACTACATATACCATATAGACCCCAGGCTAGTGGTCAAGTAGAAAAGATGAACCATATTTTAAAATCACAATTAGCTAAGATAGGGCAGGAAGCAAATTTGACCTGGCCCCAGTCACTACCTCTGGCCTTACTACGAATAAGGACTAAACCTAGAAGTAAGGAAAATTTAAGCCCTTTCGAGATCTTATATGGACGGCCCTATCAACATACATTCTCAGGGGAGGATATTAGTCAAGTAGGGGAAGAATATTGGTATATATATTTACGCACCTTGCAACGCCAGTTAAAGGAGGTGTTTAAACAAATAGGTAAAACTCGAGCTCGTGGGTTAGATGGTCCATTACATGATTTTGAACCAGGTGATTATGTGTTCGTTAAAACCATTTCAGGTGACCCACTGGAACAAAAGTGGAAAGGACCATACCAAGTTCTACTCACTACATATACCGCAATTAAAATACAGGAAAAGAAAGCGTGGATACATTACTCGCAAGTGAAAAAAGCTCCGTCTCCTATGAAATGGAAGGTCCAGAACGAGGGTCCAACCAGAATAAAATTATACCGTTCTTGATGTTAGTGATAGTGAACTTAGCTGAAGGGGAATGGGGAAAGAACGCACATGTAACATTGATACACCAAATTAGTAAATTTGCCAATAAATCCGATTGTTGGATCTGTACTCAGATGCCTGAACATGGGGCACGAGGAATATCTTTAATAGGAGTGCCAATCCCCTCTAACGTTTCTTGGACTAAATTGTGGGCGAACACCTCATGGGAAAAGGAAATGGATTATGAAAAAATTGAAATACTAACCCCAACTCCGAAAGAGCCTTATTTTACTTGTGTGCAAAGATGTAATCCACCTACAGGGATGGGGAAAGTACTGTGTACTAATGCTGTATTCGTTGGAAATCAAACTGCATGTAATGTAACTATAGATATTGGTGCTAATAGTGAAGTGGGAAATACTACTAAATGGCCGGTTCCAGAAGGTACAGGATGGTATTGGATTTGTAATGATACAGCAAGAAAGACCTTACCTGAGAATTGGAAGGGGACATGTACTTTAGGTGCTGTTATTCCCAATATGACTTTACATAATCGATTAGTTCAGGGATTTATAAGAAGTCCTCTGCAGCGGATAAAGCGAGGTAACCCTTTAATTGAATGACCTACAGCATTTCATAGCTTCGTGAGATGGTTTTTGCCATGGCTGGGAGTGAGTGAAATTGAAAAAGCATTGGTGAATATCTCGGCAGTGATTGAAAAATTGGAAAATGCTACCATGGACATTATAAGAGCCCAACAGGAGGAGATTAGTAGTTTGTCTAAAATGGTAGTTCAGAACAGAATGGCCCTCGATATGTTGCTAGCTGCACAAGGAGGAGTATGTACCATTATAAATACTAGCTGTTGTACATATATAGACCAAAGTGGACGGATTGCTACGGATCTAAACCAAATTTGGGCTCAAACTCAAATTTTACATCGGATAACCCAAGATGATACCTCCTGGGGTTTTAAAGAGGTACGGGACAAAGTCACTTCGTGGCTACCTAATGTACAGTGGCTTAAACAAATCTTTGTGATAGTTATAGTGATAATTGCTATAGGAATACTAGTTTGTCTTTTGTTTAGATGTATGGTAGCATGTTTTCCAATTAAGTTAGTGTAAAAGAATTTACATAGTAAATAGAAAAGGGGGGACTGAGATAATTAAGAAGATGTTCGTAAACCATACATTCTGTTTGACGTGTTTAACTAAGACAAATGAGACAATGTTTGTAAACCGTATATTCTGTCTGACGTGTTTAATGAGACCATACATTCCAGGGGGGATTAAGCTAGGTGATAAATCAGAGAACATGATACCAACGGAAAGGACATTTAGATAAAGAACGGATACCGAGGAACGGACACTGAGAAAGCGGATAACAGGAGAATGACAAACAAAAGGTGATCCAAAGGACCATCTTCACTGAAGTTTAGTAGGTGAAAGGGGAGAGGAAGACTACCGGCCTTCATCGGAACGACCCTCGGATGAGTCCAGACGACCACCCTCATGGACTACTGCGCAGGCGCAAGGAGAAAGGCGGAGCTCAGGAAGGAGGCGTATCCCGGAATTACATATGCATGAGCCATAGTAGAACATTAATGTAGTAAATGTATAAAAGAGTGCTTTTTGTATTCACTGGTGTGCACGTTAGGCGGAGATATCCCCCGTGCACCCGGTGCCGCTGAATAAAGAATTTCTTACTCGAACCTAAATTTCAACATTTTACAAATCACAATGATGAAATCATTCATGCCACCTCAGTCATTTAGCATGTAAATACGTTTTTCATTCTCATCTTCAATGGGATGCATATAAATCCTGATAACTTACTACTGTGTATCCATCTTCCCTGCTAGCTTCTTTCTTAATACTTATGTTTTCTTGAGTATCTCACCTTTATTACCTGAAAAGAGTAAAATATTACCAACAAGATTTCTGGAGTAATTTTATAATATGCACAGCAATTGCTATAATTGCATATGGATGACTAAATCAAAGCAAAATAGCAATTTATACACAGTTGCAACAGTTATGTATAATTGATACATAATTGAAGATGACCTTTAGTATCTTGCTCTGTTTTCCACACTTTTTCTGTAGCAGTGTTTTTGATTTTTTTTTTTTATTTTCTGTGATGGAATATAATTTGGCAAGTAATAAAACCGCTAATTTTATCAAGTTCACTGGGAGCAGGAGTTATTATGATGATTTGGAATTTGCAGTCTGTGCAAGTATATGGCATAATGCTTTTTGCCATAAAAAATTTTTATATCTGTAGCTCTCCCTGTGGCCTGCCCACAGCCCAGCTTCACACTGACAGAGGCCATGGGAGCAGCATTGTCCCCACTGCTGCAGAGATGGAAGGCAAAGCTGAGGAAGAATGGTCTATCCGAGGAAAACATTGCTGTTATTAACAGATGATTGCAGGGTTATATACAAGAGTACTATTGCAAATACTGTGAAAATATTGGCAACTAATAATTTCAAATAATTAATTAATTAATCAAATAATTAATAATTTCAATAATCTCAAATACATTTCTACTCTTGAACACAAGCCAATCATTGTGCTCAGGACAACAGATGAAGTTAGTTGCTTAAATGTGGCCATGGAAGTACACAAATAAGGAAAAGGGAGCAATTTTAGATGACACACACAGGTCAGTATGAGTATGTTCAGTGCTTCATGGCCCTGCTGAACGATGTGTGCAACAGGGCCAGAACCAGGAGCCCAATGCTAGTGAGGAGGCAGGAACTCCTGCTTGAAGGTGTGGGGATGGCGTCGCCACCCCAAGCAGGCCAATGCCAGTTGTGCTGAGGGAGACTCATCCCAATAGTGCCAAAGGGAGAGCTGCCTTTAACTTCTACCAGGCAGCCACTCCAATCTTACCCGTATCCGAGAGGCAATGCTTGTTGCGGACGAACCCTCCTCTTTCTGCTCTGTCTCTCCCTAACACCTGCCCCAGCTGGAAGGTGCCACCCGAGGGGGAGTGAGGCGCCGCTGGGCACAGGCCTCCACAAGATGGCTGCCACCACCTCTGCTGAGGAGAGCCGCATGGCACGCTGGGGGGAGGGGCAGCCGCCGGCAGCTCGCTGCTGCCGCTGCCATGGGGGAGCCGGGCGGCGGGGAGAGCGATAGCAACGAGACTGTCATGGAGGGCTCTGTGACAGAGAGTGATGTGGAGGAGGAGGAGTTCCGTAGGAGGTGGTAACGTGGTGTTTCTCTGTGCTGCGTGTACCTGTGCATGCGTGACAGCAGGTGTGTTGCAGGGAGAAGCAAGGGGCCCGCGGCTGTGGGACGCAGGGCTGGAGGAGGCTCGCTCCTGGGCTGCCTTGAGGCGAGGTGGGCCACTGTCCCGGGCCTGCCGAGCTCTGGGTTTGATCTCAAGAAAACTCCAGCCACACACAGGAAACCCCCCCCCCCGCCACATCTGAAATCCCAGAGTGCAAAACAGCTCTTCTCGATTATTTTATAAATATGTTTTGGGGTTTTTTTATCTTTTTTGTTTATTTTATTTTCTGTTCAGACCAGTTTTGTATACCCTTGGACTCAGTAGTTCCCAGCTCTACAAATGGGCCCCATTGATTTTACACATATCTTGTAGGCCTCTGAGTTTGTGCTGCTGGACCCTCCAGAATAACATTTTAGTCAGTGGAAGTGAAACGTATCAGAATCTTATTCGGAGGAAATAAGGAAAACACTAGTAAATAGGATTGCTGCTGATGTTATTTCTACGCAATTTTAACTTAATGTTATTTTCATGACATTTTCTCTTCTATTCTTTAAGACATGGCAAGGAATTGAAACTGCCAAGCAGCTGCACTTTTTATTTGTACTCGCTTTGTGGCCTAGTATTCCCTGGAAATATGTAAAGCAGTGATGTACCTCCCTACCTAAGGTTTTCTATGCAGAGTGACAGTATCAGGGGTATCCTCACAGTTTGGGGGTCCTTTACAGTTGGCGTTAGTGTTAGAGGTGTGCTCGCCCAGCATGAGGTTAGCAGTGTCCTGACAGCGGAGGCTAATAAGGGTGCCTTAGGCTGGCCTCAACTGCCCTTTGAGTTTATAGGTCTGGAAAAAGGAGAATACAACTGTTTGATGGCTTTTTTTTTTTATTTTATTTTGCAAAGGTTGTCATTTGTTAATAAGGACATGGCTTTAACAACTGAAATAAGAATTAATGAAGGTAGGACAGATTCTTTTTTCAGTCTGTGTTGTTTTTTTCTATGAACTGTTGCTGTGGATGTTGCCTGAGTCCATGCTATTTAAACTTAAGTGTTGCATGAAGTTCATTCTTATGAACTGTATGTGCTCTCTTATTAAACCCATATTTTTAGCTCATATTTTAGAAATAAAAATGTTCAGCACATTTTTAATATTTGAGAAAGAGGTTTGCTCTTAATTTCTCCATTCTGCCTATGTACTATAACTGACAATGCCTGGCTTGAGAAGTGTTTGAAATATATATAGGGATATCCTTTTTATTTAGATATGTGTACTGTATTTGAACAGAACAAAATAAATGGAATCTATACATGTAATAGTCATATGTAGCTATAGTAGCATCTAGTATTGGAAAAAAGTTAATATTGTTAATATATCAATTCTCTTTAAATTTAACATACAAAATTAGGATAGGGATATTTAAGTGCATTATTAGGAACTACAGGCCTGTCAGTTTGACCTCGGTGCTGGGGAAGGTTATGGAGCAGGTCACCTTGAGTGCCATCACACGGCATATACAGGAGAACCAGGTGATCAGGCCCAGTCAGCATGGGTTTATGAAAGGCAGGTCCTGCTTGACCAACCTGATCTCCTTCTATGACAAGGTGACCTGCTTAGTGCATGAGGGAAAGGCTGTGGACATTGTGTACCTGGACTTTAGTAAAGCCTTTGACACCGTTTCCCACAGTATTCTCCTGGAGAAACAGGCTGCTCATGGCTTGTATGGGTGTACTCTTCACTGGGTAAAAAACTGGCTGGATGGCCGGGCCCAAAGAGTTGTGGTGAATGGAGTTAAATCCAGTTGGCATTCGGTCACAAGTGGTGTTCCCCAGGGCTCAGTACTGGGGCCAGTCCTGTTTAACATCTTTCTCAATGATCTGGATGAGGGGATCGAGTGCACCCTCAGTAAGTTTGCAGACGACACCAAGTTGGGTGGGAGTGTTGATCTGCTTGAGGGAAGGAAGGCTCTACAGAGGGATCTGGACAGGCTGGATCGATGGGCCGAGGCCAATTGTATGAGATTCAACAAGGCCAAGTGCCGGGTCCTGCCCTTGGGTCACGACAACCCTATGCAGCACTACAGGCTTGGAGAAGAGTGGCTGGAAAGCTGCCTGGCAGAAAAGGACCTGGGGGTGTGAGGGAATGAAGGCACGGACTCCAGGATAGGTGGAAAGCGGAGACCCTTTAATGCACACTTACAGGGTTTATAAAGCTTTCTTACCTACTACACGCGCTCTAACACCTGTTCACGCGACTGGCATGCATAGTTACAGCTTTGTGATTGGTAACTCTCTCCTGTCCACGCGAAGGGCAAACATTTCTTGATTGGTACACTTAACCATAACAAGGAAATTCCTTAGTATCATAACAAACTTCTTTCTGGTTCTGACCGCTTCTACCTTCTCTTGCTTATCTCGCTGTGTCCCTTCGTTGACCTTTACTGTACTGCTGTTTCATTCAGCTCTATTACCTTGCTGTGTCCCTTCGTTGACCTTTACTGTACTGCTGTTTCAATCAGCTCTAAGCTGTCGTAAAACGGGTCACCTACAATTCCCCCTTTCTTTGTTTTTACAAGCCAAATAGAGTGCATTAAACGTTCAATCATTTTTAGCAAACACTGTAACAGACAGGGCACTACAAGAATAATTGCGACTAATACAATGAGCAAAACAAGTCCTCCTTTCGCTAATTCTGCTAGCCATCCTGTTAATCCTAACCCTTTCAGCCAAGATTCTAATCCTACTGAGCTTGTGGTTAATTGTTCAGATAGCTCTTTCAATTTCTTTATCTGTTGAAATACTGTGTGAGAATTATCGCTTAAATTCATACAACACATGCCTTCAAACTCTTCACACCCATGTCCTTGTGCTAATAACAAAAAATCTATAGCTGCTCTATTTTGCAAAGTGGCGTGCCTAATAGAATCTGTATCTACCAGCAAAGCACTTAAAGCTTTTGATGTGGCATTGTTTTGCTTAGCAAGCCAACATCCTAATTTATTAAGTGTCGCAAGGGCTTTTGCGGCAGCAACACCAGGTGCTAAGACTGATGCTGCGATAATCTTATCTGCCTCCCAAAAATCCACATTGTCCTTACAATCTTCTCGATAACGATTCACTGATCGTTTTGATCGCCCATGGAGTCTGTTAATATTTAAAACCATGGACGTGTTTGGTGTTAACAATGTTAGGCGGCCCAGAGTACAAGGTCCTCCTTAAAACAACATTAATTGCAAGGTAGTGTTATAATCAATTGACCCATGAAGTGGAACTAACCCATTAAGTGGCCACTTAGTTCCATCTTCCAGCTTATAAATCAGCCACCATTGATTACAATATTTAATGAGAGTCGTCTTATTCTCTGTACCCCCGGTTCCAACAACATCCCTCCAATGTGTCAATATATGACCAAGGGGGCTTTTCTTTAAAATACCCTTATTCTGAGTGTTACCCATCTCTTCTGACTCCTTATGCTTATTTTCTAGATTGTTTCTTATTAGCTATTGTGCTTCGTTTTCATTCCCAAACGTCCCAAATCTCTGGGATAATCCAATACCTCTCTCTCTCTCTTTTTTTTTTTTTTTTTTTTCAACGGGACTCACACGGAGTTACGGAACCACAAATCAGGACTCTCACTCGCTTCGCAGCACTGCGTCTCAAACACACACACCCACAACACACACAAATGCTTTTAACATAAAATACCACAAAATACCACAAAATACCATAAAGTACCATAAAGTACCATAAAATACCTTTAACATAAAATACCTGGGCATTTACAAACAAGACACACAATTATCACTCCAGTTAGTCAGCAAAATGTTACATATTCATCATACGTCTATACATATTCATCACCTTTCCCCGAAAAGGCGGTCTTTATTAAAATGAGTTCGCAAAGGCAGTCGTTATTAAAATGAGTTCGCAAAGGCGGTCTTTATTAAAATGAGTTCGCTCCCTTTAACTCCTCGCAGTTGCGCACGCGCAGTGCCATCCCTTCAGCGGGGACAGGTCGGGGGGGGTGGGCGGGCAGCGTCACTGCGCCTCCCCCTGTTTCCTTGTAGGGACATTCAATAGCAATGTGTCCCGTAGCGTGGCAGCGAAAGCAACGTTTGCCTCCGATTTGCAGAGCTGCTGCAAAGGCTCCAGCTAACGCAGCGGTGTGATGTTCCACCGACCCAACCCGGTTACATGCTTCAATCATTTGTACTAGTGTAGTGTTCACCGGCATCGCCTGGAGTATTTTTTTACAGTCCATGTTTGCATTTTCCACAGCTAGTTTTAACATTAAGGCTTCTTTTGCTTCTCGGTTATCAAGCTGCTTATCTAAAGCATCCCGTAGTCTATCAATAAATTGCATGTATGGTTCATTTACTTGTTGCCTAATGCTTGTGAAAGACGGCTCGACTTTCCCCACCTCGGGCAGTTTCAGCATTGCCTGAAAAGCTAGAGACGCAGACTGGCGTAGGATAGCTGCATTCAGTCTGGCTTGCAAGGTTGGATCTAGCAGTGGCTCGGTTCCCATCAGCTGTGGGATCCCGGCTCCCATAAGAGGGTCGCCTTGTTGCCTCTCCAAATTTTGCAGGGCGGCCGTTTCACAGTTCTCTCTCCACTTTTGCTCCCACAATAATTTTTGAGTTGGAGTCAAGATCATTGCGGCGATTTGGCGACAGTCATACGGTACCAACAACTGACCAGCCATGATATTTTCAAGCAAAGATTGAGTGAATGGTGCGTGCAACCCGTACATAGTCACCGTCTTCCTTAATTCTTTAATAAGATCCCATTGAAAGGCGATATATTCATTAGGAGCATTATCACGCACTTGTACAGGGAAGGCTAATCCTATTGGATCTCCCTCCTTTAATGCTTCCCGGCGCGCTTGTTCCCATCGTGCCCGTGGGTCGAACTCTCTGACCCCCGCCGGAGTAGGGGCGGAGGTTTGCGCAGGAGCCGAGGGGATCATTGGGTCGGGCTTTGTCGGTGGTATCTCCGTTTCCTTTAAATCTATCAGATCTCCCTCATCTGATGCCTTTTCTGGCTCTGAGCGCGAATTAGCTGTGAGTACTGCTCGGGCGGCAGCACTTTGAACCTTCTTTTCCGCCTGCCATGATCTTGAAGTTTCAGTTACTAAACGCCATGTAGTCATAACTTCAGCGGCAGTTGTATTCCCTCTAGAGGCTGCCTCCCATATCGTTTCTCCTGCCTGCTCCCACATCTCCACATCAAACACAGCAGAGACAGTAGAGGGGGCTCCTTGCTTTTGCAAAAACTTCAGCAATAACTTGATTTTATAAGAGTCATACTTTACTCCCCTTTTTGTCAAAAGGTGCGTTAATAACTTAACTATAGCTTCTTCTTCCGCAGAAATGTTAGCTCCCATTATAAATGCCCAGCCGCTCACCTGTTTTTCAGGCGATGTCCCGGGGTGGAAGCCGCAGTCCAGCTGCAAGCTTGATTCGTTCAGCTGGGTTCCCTCCGGACGCTCCGCATTGCTTTACTGGACGCTCGTTCAGCGTTGCTTTACTGGACTCTTGTGCAGCGTTGCTTTACCGGACGCTTGTGCAGCGTTGCTTTTTCGGATGCTCATGCAGCATTGATTTACCCCATCACGTCGGGGTCACCATTTGAGGGAATGAAGGCACGGACTCCAGGATAGGTGGAAAGCGGAGACCCTTTAATGCGCACTTACAGGGTTTATAAAGCTTCCTTATCTACTACACGCGCTCTAACACCTGTTCACGCGACTGGCATGCATAGTTACAGCTTTGTGATTGGTAACTCTCTCCTGTCCACGCGAAGGGCAAACATTTCTTGATTGGTACACTTAACCATAACAAGGAAATTCCTTAGTATCATAACAAACTTCTTTCTGGTTCTGACCGCTTCTACCTTCTCTTGCTTATCTCGCTGTGTCCCTTCGTTGACCTTTACTGTACTGCTGTTTCATTCAGCTCTATTACCTTGCTGTGTCCCTTCGTTGACCTTTACTGTACTGCTGTTTCAATCAGCTCTAAGCTGTCGTATATTGTAGGTGACCCGTTTTGCGACAGGTTAGAGCTGATTAAAACAGCAGTACAGTAAAGGTCAACGAAGGGACACAGCGAGATAAGCAAGAGAAGGTAGAAGCGGTCAGAACCAGAAAGAAGTTTGTTGTTACACTAAAGAATTTCTTTGTTATGTTTAAGTGCACAAATTTAGAAATGTTTAAACAGGTGTTAGAGCGCGTGTAGTAGATAAGGAAGCTTTAAAAACCCCTGTAAGTGCGCATTAAAGGGTCTCCGCTTTCCACCTATGCCGGAGTCCGTGCCTTCATTCCCTCAAATGGTGACCCCGACGTGATGGGGTAAATCAACGCTGCACGAGCGTCCGAAGAAGCAACGCTGCATAAGCGTCCCTTGAAGCAACGCTGAACGAGCGTCCAGTAAAGCAACGCGAAGCGTCCGGAGGGAACCCAGCCGAACGAATCAAGCTAGCAGCTGGACTGCGGCTTCCACCCCGGGACATCGCCTGAAAAACAGGTGAGCGGCTGGGCATTTATAATGGGAGCTAACATTTCTGCGGAAGAAGAAGCTATAGTTAAGTTATTAACGCACCTTTTGACAAAAAGGGGAGTAAAGTATGACTCTTATAAAATCAAACTGTTGCTGAAGTTTTTGCAAAAGCAAGGAGCCCCCTCTACTGTCTCTGCTGTGTTTGATGTAAAGACGTGGGAGCAGGCAGGAGAAACGATATGGGAAGCAGTCTCTAGAGGGAATACAGCTGCCGTTGAAATTTTGACTACATGGCATTCAGTAACTGAGACTTTAAGATCGTGGCAGGCGGAAAAGAAGGTTCAAAGTGCTGCCGTTCAAACAGTACTCACACCTGATTCGCGCTCAGAGACAGAAAAGACATCGGATGAGGGAGATTTGATAGATTTAAAGAAAGCTGAGACACCACCGACAAAGCCCGTCCCAATGATCCCCTCGGCTCCTGCACGAACCTCCGCCCCTATTCCGGAGGGGGTCGGAGAGTTCAACCCATGGGCACGATGGGAACAAGTGCGCCGGGAAGCATTAAAGGAGGGAGATCCAATAGGATTAGCCCTCCCCGCGCGGCGCGGACCGGAGCAGCCTCCCCTCCCCTGGCCGCCATGGCTCTCTAAGGCCGGTATCGGGAGCGGAGAGCGGAGCTCAGCGAGCCCGGAGCAGGGAGCAGCCCCCCACGGCCGGCCTCAGTCACCATCACACCGCGGGAGGCGGAGCGAACAGCCAGTCACCACCACCGTCCGCACCGAACAGCCGCCGCCGCCCGCCGCCGATGGAAAAAAAAAAAAAAACAAAAAAGAAAAACCAAAAAACCCAAAAACATACATGCAGTTTACTGATAGATTACGCGATGCTTTAAATAAGCAGCTTGATAACCGTGAAGCAAAAGAAGCCTTAATGTTAAAATTAGCTGTGGAAAATGCGAATACGGACTGTAAAAAAATACTCCAGGCGATGCCAGCGAATACTACACTAGTGCAAATGATTGAAGCATGTAACCGTGTTGGGTCGGTAGAACATCACACCGCCGCGTTAGCTGGAGCTTTTGCAGCAGCTCTGCAAGTCGGAGACAAACGTTGTTTTCGCTGCCATGCTACGGGACACATTGCTATTGAATGTCCCTACAAGGAAACAGGGGGAGGCGCAGTGACGCTGCCCGCCCACCCCCCCCGACCTGTCCCCGCTGAAGGGATGGCACTGCGCGTGCGCAACTGCGAGGAGTTAAAGGGAGCGAACTCATTTTAATACAGACCGCCTTTGCGAACTCATTTTAATAAAGACCGCCTTTTCGGGGAAAGGAGATGAATATGTATAGACGTATGATGAATATGTAACATTTTGCTGACTAACTGGAGTGATAATTGTGTGTCTTGTTCGTAAATGCCCAGGTACTTTATGTTAAAGGTACTTTATGGTACTTTATGGTACTTTACGGTATTTTGTGGTATTTTGTGGTGTTTTATGCTAAAAGCATTTGTTTTGTGGGTGTGTGTATTTTATGTTAAAAGCATTTGTGGATATTTTGTGTTAAAAACATTTGTGTGTGTTGTGGGTGTGTGTGTTTGAGACGCGGCGCCGCTGTGAAGCGAGTGAGTCCTGATTTGTGGTTCCGTAACTCTGTGTGGGTCCCGCTGAAGGGAAAAAAAAAAAAAAAAAAGAAAAAAAAAAAAAAGGTATTGGATTATCCTGTTTTGTAAAATGCTGAAATTCAGGTTTGAGTAAGAAATTCTTTATTCAGCGGCGCCGGGTGCACGGGGGATATCTCCGCCTAACGTGCACACCAGTGAATACAAAAAGCACTCTTTTATACATTTACTACATTAATATTCTACTATGGCTCATGCATATGTAATTCCGGGATACGCCTCCTTCCTGGGTTCCGCCTTTCTCCTTGCGCCTGCGCAGTAGTCCATAATGGTGGTCGTCTGGACTTATCCGAGGGTCGTTCCGATGAAGGCCGGTAGTCTTCCTCTCCCCTTTCACCTACTAAGCCTCAGTGAAGATTGTCCTTTGGATTACCTTTTGCTTGTTATTCTTCTGTTATCCGCTTTCTCAGCATCTGTTCCTCGGTATCCGTTCTTTATCTAAATGTCCTTTCCGTTGGTATCATGTTCTCTGATTTATCACTTAGCTAATCCCTTTGGAATGTATGGTCTCATTTATCTCAGTTAAACACGTCAAACAGAATGTATGGTTTACAAACATTTTCTTATTTATCTCAGTCCCCCCTTTTCTATTCACTATGTAAATTCTTTTACACTAACTTATTTGGAAAACATGCTGCCATACATCTAAACGAAAGACAAACTAGTATTCCTATAGCAATTATCACTATAAATATTACAAAGATTTGTTTAAGCCACTGTACATTAGGTAGCCACGAAGTGACTTTGTCCCATACCTCTTTAAAACCCCAGGAGGTATCATCTTGGGTTATCCGATGTAAAATTTGAGTTTGAGCCCAAATTTGGTTTAGATCCATAGCAATCCGTCCACTTTGGTCTATATATGTACAACAGCTAGTATTTATAATGGTACATACTCCTCCTTGTGCAGCTAGCAACATATC
Source organism: Phoenicopterus ruber ruber (assembly GCA_009819775.1). Lineage (NCBI taxonomy): Eukaryota > Metazoa > Chordata > Aves > Phoenicopteriformes > Phoenicopteridae > Phoenicopterus > Phoenicopterus ruber. Next base: position 28,712,139 of record CM020247.1, read on the forward strand.
GAGGGCCATTCTGTTCTGAACTACCATTTTAGACAAACTACTAATCTCTTCCTGTTGGGCTCTTATAATGTCCATGGTAGCATTTTCCAATTTTTCAATCACTGCCGAGATATTCACCAATGCTTTTTCAATTTCACTTACTCCCAGCCACGGCAAAAACCATCTCACAAAGCTATGGAATGCTGTAGGTCGTTCAATTAAAGGGTTATCTCGCTTTATCCGTTGCAAAGGATTTCTTTATAAATCCCCGAATTAATCGATTATGTAAAGTCATATTGGGAATAACTGCACCTAAAGTACATGTCCCCTTCCAATTCTCAGGTAAGGTTTTTCTTGCTGTATCGTTACAAATCCAATACCATCCTGTACCTTCTGGAACCGGCCATTCAGTAGCATTTCCTACTCCACTATTAACACTAATATCCATAGTTACATTACATGCAGTTTGATTTCCAACGAATACAGCATTAGTACTGTCCTGGTTGCGGCTGGGATAGGGTTAATTTTCACCAGAAGCTGGCCGGGGTCTATTCTATACCATGTGACCGTCACGCTCACTATTTAGAGGGGGTGACTGGCGGGGCGGGGATCGCTGCTCGGAGCGGGCTGGGCGTCGGGCTGCGGGCGGGAGCGACCTGTCCGGAAAGCACCGCTAAATACTCGCTGTTGTTGTCATTGTTGGGGTTTCTCGCTTGTTTGTTCTCTTTCCCTTTGTTGCTTGGTTAAACTGTTGTTGTTGTTAACCCACGAGTTTTTGCTTTTCTTCATCCCAATTCTCTCCCCGTCCCGCCGGGATGTGGGGGGGGGTGAGCGAGCGACCGCGTGGCTCAGCCTCCGGCTGGGGCTAAACCACGACAAGTACATAGTACTTTCCCCATCCCTTTAGGTGGATTACATCTTTGCACACAATTAAAATAAGGCACTCGCGGAGTTGGGGTTATTATTTCAATTTTTTTCATAATCCATTTCCTTTTCCCATGAGGTGTTCGTCCACAAATTAGTCCAAGAAACGTTAGAGGGGATTGGTACTCCTATCAAAGACATTCCCCGTGCCCCATGTTCAGGCATCTGGGTACAAATCCAACAATCGGATTTATTGGCAAATTTACTAATTTGGTGTATTAATGTTACATGTGCGTTCTTTCCCCATTCCCCTTCAGCTAAGTTTACTATTACTAACATCAAGAACGGTATAATTTTATTCTGGTTGGACCCTCGTTCTGGACTCTCCATTTCATAGAAGACGGAGCTTTTTTCACTTGCGAATAATGTATCCACGCTTTCTTTTCCTGTATTTTAATTGCGGTATATGTAGTAAGTAGAACTTGGTATGGTCCTTTCCACTTTTGCTCCAGCGGGTCACCTAAAATGGTTTTAACGAACACATAATCACCTGGTTCAAAGTCATGTAATGGACCATCTAACCCACGAGCTCGAGTTTTACCTATTTGTTTAAACACCTCCTTTAACTGACGTTGCAAAGTACGTAAATAAATATACCAATATTCTTCTCCTACTTGACTAATATCCTCCCCTGAGAATGTATGTTGATAAGGCCGTCCATATAGAATCTCGAAAGGGCTTAAATTTTCCTTACTTCTCAGCTTGGCTCGAAGCCTTAGTAACGCAACAGGGAGAGCTTGATCCGACCTTTAAATTGGTTTCCTGACAAATTTTACTCAATTGTGTCTTTATTAAATGATTCATCTTTTCCACTTGCCCACTTGCTTGTGGGCAATAAGCTGTATGCAGTTTCCAATTATTTCTAAGAATTTACTAACTTGTTGAACTATTTGTGATATAAAGTGTGGTCCTCTATCAGAGGAGATCACTTCTGGTACTCCAGATCTAGGAATAATTTCTCTCAATAGAATTTTTGTTACCTCCCGGGTTTTGTTCGTTCTGCAAGGGAAAGCTTCAGGCCACCCAGAAAAGGTATCGGTTAACACTAATAGATTCCTATACCCCCCCTTCTAGGGAGTTCCGAAAAGTCTATCTGCCAATTTTGACCTGGAACATTCCCTTTATCAATGCTTCCAAATTTTACATGATTTTCTACCTTTGGATTATTCTTTAAACATATTTCACATCTACCAACTATAGTTTTCACAGTTTGAAAGAAATTTCTAGCTACTATTTGCTTGGTAAGGGAACTATACAAAGCTTCAGTTCCCGAATGAGTTTTGTCATGCTCTGTTTTTATCAGTTTTCATAATATTCTAAAGGGAACTATTATCCTGTTATCTTTCAACGTTGCCCATCCTGATGGGCCAATTTCAGCCTCTAAATCAGTAATTAGCTTCTGATCCTTTTCATCATATTCGATCGTCTCAGGTAGCGGCAAAGATTTTTCAGGAATTAAACTTAATACCTCACCTTGTTCCGCAGCTCATCTTGCCTCGTGATCGGCCAATTTATTTCCCACTTCCCTGTCAGTGTTACCTTTCTGACGTCCTCTACAATGCATAATTGCCACTGCTGATGGAAGTTGTACAGCATCTAAAAGTCGCAAAATTATATCAGCATGCTTTATACCTTTCCCTTGAGCCGTCAAGAGTCCTTGTTCTTTCCGAATTGCTCCATGGGCATGGACTACACAAAAGGCGTATTTCGAATCTGTCCAGATATTCACTCATAGTCCCTTAGCAAGTTCCAACACTCTCACTAGAGCAATTATTTCAGCTTGTTGTGCAGAGGTGCCCTTAGGGAGTGACTTTGCTTCCACCACTTGGTCTATAGTGGTCACAGCATATCCTGTCATTCAAACTCCTTTTTTTTTTTTTTTTTTTTACGAAACTGCTCCCATCGGTATACCAAGTATGATCAGCTTCTTCCAGCAGCTCTTCCTTTAGGTCAGGCCTACTCGCATACACAGTCTCAATGGTCTCTATACAGTCATGCACAACGGTACCCATTTCCTGTTTATCACTTAAAAAGAAAGCAGGGTTGGTAACAGTAGATGTGACAATTTTTATATCATCCTGTTCCATCAGGACTGCTTGATATTTCAGGAACCGTGATGGTGAGAGCCAATGTCACTTGGGTCTGACCATTTTTCAACAGTTCATATAGAGGTTTAAATCACCAACCTGTCATTCCCAAAAAGGTTCGAAGCTCTTTTACCGTATTCGGTTCTGGGGTCCTGCAAATGGCTTCTTTTCGGTCACTCCCGAGCTGTCTCTGTCCCTTAGAAATCACAAATCCCAGGTATAATACTTCTTTCTTCAAGATCTGGGCTTTCTGTAAGGAGACTTGATAACCACTTAGTCCGAGAAAATTTAACAAACTCACAGTCCATTCTTTACATTCTTCTTTCTTTTCTGTGGCTACCAAAATATCACCCACATATTGCAAAAGAACTCCATTTCCTGAAGGCCTTTCCCAGGTCTCTAATTCTTTGGCTAATTGATTTCCAAAAATGGTGGGGCTATTCTTAAATCCTTGAGGTAACACTGTACAGGTTAGTTGGGTTTTCCATCCTGTATCAGGATTTCCCCATTCAAAGGCAAATAAATTACAGCTTTCAGGGGCTAAGGTGAGGCAAAAGAATGTATCCTTCAAATCTAATACAGTAAACCATTCATACGTTCCCTTTAGATTGGTCAACAAAGTATATGGGTTTGCCACTACCGGGTACAAATCTTCAACTATCTGATTTATCGCCCGCATATCCCGCACTAATCGATAAGTTTTGCCATCAGGCTTTTTGACAGGCAGAATAGGAATGTTATATTCTGAAGAACATTCAATTAATAGCCCGAATTTTATAAATTCTTCTATAATGCTTTTCATTCCTTGCCTGTCTTCCAATCTCAAGGGATATTGCTTTACCCTAACAGGTTGTGCTCCCTCTTTGAGTTTAACAACTACCAATTCTGCATTTTTAGCTTTTCCAGGTATTCCTGAGGCCCATACCCCTGGGTATACCTAGTCCTTTATTTCTTGTATGATTTCTTCTGCCCTAACTTGGGGTTCAGAGAGAACCAGACTTAAAATTTCAATATGGTTCTCTTCTGGTATTTTAAATTCAATTTCTCCATTTTTAAATTTTATCTCAGCATTCAATTGTTCTAATAAATCCCTTCCCAGAAGTGGTCTAGGAGCTTCAGGCAGGTAGAGAAATTTATGAATCCCTACACTCTTCCCAATTTTGAATTTTAAAGGTTTCAAAAAGAAAGCTTTCTCGACCTGTCTGGTTGCTCCTAGAACTCTAACATTTTGTCTACTTACGGGTAATAAAGTCTGGTTTAATACTGAAAATGTGGCACCTGTATCTACTAGAAATTCTACAGGTTTTTCTTCTTTCCCTAGCTGAACTTTAACCAAGGGTTCTGCTAGGGAAGATTCCCCTGGTCCCCGTCAATCATCTTCCATGTTAGCAACCGTCACCAGTGTGCTCAATTTTGGGCAATCCTTTTCCAATGCCCCATCCTCTTACAATAAGCACACTGATCTTTCGTGGGGGGTGACTACCTTTATGCGGGGTACTTATACCGCTTCTCACGGCTCCTCTCCCTCCCTTAAAGTTATTTCCTAATGAATTCCGAGAGGGTACTTGACCCCCTGTGGTGCGCAAAGGCCACTGTAGCACTGGCAATTGTCTTTCCCATTATTTTTTCTCTCTGGCCGTCTTTGTCCAATGCTACAAGCCCAGCAGCACCTTTTTAACTTCCCTTTCTGCTTTTTTTTTTTTTTTTTTTCCTTTTTCTATCGCCAGGATCATAGGATCCTGGGGTGCTAAATTAATTCGACATTCCTTTTGCCACTCAAGATGGTCTCGCAGAGTAAAGAACATATCTGTATAAACCCACTTCATCCCATTTTCCTTCCCGTCTCAAAAATAACATAAGTTGTAACAAAGTATTATAGTTCAATGTACCATTCATTGGCCACTTCTCCCCACCTTCCAACTTATACAAAGGCCACCATTGGTTACAATATTTTATCAACACTTTCTTACTTTCAGTCCCTTTTGATGAACCCACTATATCCTTCCAATGCATTATTATACATCCTAGAGGGCATCTTCTAGGAATCTCAACCGATTGTTGCCCCCCCATTACCAAATGTTATCCGACACTGAGCTCTATGTCCAGATAACCCAAATGGTACTTTAGTACCCCAAAACAAATAACCAGTTTTCTCTATACAAAACCCAAAAATAAAGAATATACTTACTCACTGTAATGGGTCCTTGTCTGCCTCCGCGATGATCCGATGAGTCGAGGAGTCCCTCCGAGAAATCCCGGGGGTACCCTAGGGAGTCCTATTCTCAACGGATCTCGCAGTCCGACAGAGAAGGAGTCCCATCTGGGGTGCCAGATTGTTTTGTAAAATGCTGAAATTCAGGTTTGAGTAAGAAATTCTTTATTCAGCGGCGCCGGGTGCACGGGGGATATCTCCGCCTAACGTGCACACCAGTGAATACAAAAAGCACTCTTTTATACATTTACTACATTAATATTCTACTATGGCTCATGCATATGTAATTCCGGGATACGCCTCCTTCCTGGGTTCCGCCTTTCTCCTTGCGCCTGCGCAGTAGTCCATAATGGTGGTCGTCTGGACTTATCCGAGGGTCGTTCCGATGAAGGCCGGTAGTCTTCCTCTCCCCTTTCACCTACTAAGCCTCAGTGAAGATTGTCCTTTGGATTACCTTTTGCTTGTTATTCTTCTGTTATCCGCTTTCTCAGCATCTGTTCCTCGGTATCCGTTCTTTATCTAAATGTCCTTTCCGTTGGTATCATGTTCTCTGATTTATCACTTAGCTAATCCCTTTGGAATGTATGGTCTCATTTATCTCAGTTAAACACGTCAAACAGAATGTATGGTTTACAAACATTTTCTTATTTATCTCAATCCCAGAGATTTGGGACGTTTGGGAATGAAAACGAAGCACAATAGCTAATAAGAAACAATCTAGAAAATAAGCATAAGGAGTCAGAAGAGATGGGTAACACTCAGAATAAGGGTATTTTAAAGAAAAGCCCCCTTGGTCATATATTGACACATTGGAGGGATGTTGTTGGAACCGGGGGTACAGAGAATAAGAAGACTCTCATTAAATATTGTAATCAATGGTGGCTGATTTATAAGCTGGAAGATGGAACTAAGTGGCCACTTAATGGGTTAGTTCCACTTCATGGGTCAATTGATTATAACACTACCTTGCAATTAATGTTGTTTTAAGGAGAGAAGGAAAATAGGATGAAGTGTCATATGCAGATATGTTTTTCACCCTCCGAAATCACCCGGAGTGGCAAAGGGACTGTGGAATGGTGCTGCCACAGGACCCTATGGTACTCGCCCTCGAGCGGGAAAATAACAAAGAACTTAAAAACTGAAGCAGTGTTGCTCGGCATGTAGTATCGGACAAAGGTGTACTAAAATAGATAAATTCACCGGGCATCAGAACAAGATCTAACTGATTTGCTTAAGCCTCCCCCTCGATCACAGAAACAGAATGTATGACTGAGATGGAAAAACAATTAATTTTTAAAAAACTGCAGGGGATTTGGCTAAGGACCATATCCTTTGATAACCTGGGGGCGAGGATATGCTTGTGTTTCCACAGGACGAGGACCACGATGGGTACCAGCCCGTGGTGTGCGGCCTTGGTTGGGATCATCATCCTCTACTGTTGCGGTTTCAGTGCCTCATGGATCTCCATCCAACCCAGAGCAAACATCTGGGTCACACTTGCCAACATGACGGGACAGAACCATATGTGCCTCTCGATGGCCAGCGCAGCCAACTCATTTACGACATGTTTAGTTGGAATTCCGCTTTCAGACAAGGAAGTTGTGACTGTTGTTAATAATACTTCAGTAGGGCATCATATTATGTCTAAATGGAAAGTTAATCTGACGGGAAATGCTAGTAAGGAAGCAGTAACCAACTGGGATGGCTGGGCAAACTATTTGCCGGTCATTCCATTGGAGCCATAAGAATTAGATATTTTGGGAAGTGTGAGTGCCTATGCCTGTCTAAGCTTTAATTATACTGGACGTGATAACACCGTAATTGATGTACCAGCAAGTTTATCCGTCTATAAGAACGCATCTGTGTGGTGTAATTATACCACCTCTAAAATATCTAAGTCTTCAAACAAACCTTTAGCCTTGCCGGCCGGTGTGTTTCTCATCTGTGGGGACTGGGCTTGGCAAGGTGTTCCTTCTCATGTTGCAGAAGGCCCTTGTACTCTGGGCCGCCTAACGTTGTTAACACCAAACACGTCCATGATTTTAAATATTAACAGACTTCATGGGCGATCAAAACGATCAGTGAATCATTATCGAGACGATTGTAAGGACAATGTGGATTTTTGGGAGGCAGATAAGACTATCGTAGCCTCAATCTTAGCACCTGGTGTCGCTGCCGCAAAAGCCCTTGCGACACTTAATAAATTAGGATGTTGGCTTGCTAAGCAAAACAATGCCACATCAAAAGCTTTAAGTGCTTTGCTGGTAGATACAGATTCTATTAGGCACGCCACTTTGCAAAATAGAGCAGCTATAGATTTTTTGTTATTAGCACAAGGACATGGGTGTGAAGAGTTTGAAGGCATGTGTTGTATGAATTTAAGCGATAATTCTCACACAGTATTTCAACAGATAAAGAAATTGAAAGAGCTATCTGAACAATTAACCACAAGCTCAGTAGGATTAGAATCTTGGCTGAAAGGGTTAGGATTAACAGGATGGTTAGTAGAATTAGCGAAAGGAGGACTTGTTTTGCTCATTGTATTAGTCACAATTATTATTGTAGTGCCCTGTCTGTTGCAGTGTTTGCTAAAAATGATTGAACGTTTAATGCACTCTATTTGGCTTGTAAAAACAAAGAAAGGGGGAATTGTAGGTGACCCGTTTTGCGACAGGTTAGAGCTGATTAAAACAGCAGTACAGTAAAGGTCAACGAAGGGACACAGCAAGGTAATAGAGCTGAATTGAAACAGCAGTGCTGCAAAGGTCAATGAAGGGACACAGTAAGGTAAACAAGAGTAACCAGAAGCAGTCAGAACCAGAAAGAAGTTTGTTGTTACACTAAAGAATTTCTTTGTTATGTTTAAGTGCACAAATTTAGAAATGTTTAAACAGGTGTTAGAGCGCATGTAGTAGATAAGGAAGCTTTAAAAACCCCTGTAAGTGCGCATTAAAGGGTCTCCGCTTTCCACCTATGCCGGAGTCCGTGCCTTCATTCCCTCAGTATATGATAACAAACAACAGAAGCATGCTGCTTGGAGGCATGTGTTTCAAGTCAACCTAATCATATAAAAAGGGATCATTAGATAAGAATGCACACTGTTAGCAGCATTCTTCAGTGACAAGTACATGAGATTCTTCTGGAGCCCCTCCATGATCAAGAACAGCTATGTATGTAAAGTAATGGATGTAGCATTTTCATTCTAGTGCGGCTGCACTTTTTCAGGAGCCTAAAATAATATATGAGGGGAAAAAAGAAAAATGTTAAGGCAGACACTGTGGATGATGGGCAGTTTTAGAAATGCTAGTGCCTGGAGGTGTAATTTGTTTTAGGCTATCAAATCTCAGTTGAGATTAGTCTCAAGAGCCTACTAAGTGACACTGACTTCCTAGGAGATCACGATGCTGGTGTTGTGTAGCAATTTGCGTCTATTGTGTCTTGCCATGACTGTTAAAGTAGCAGAGCTTGCTGCAGGAAGGCCTTTGTCCAAAGTCTCTCTCCCCGACTGCCCTTGCCATCTAGGTAGGGCTGTTTACTTTGGAGCAGCTCATGCCCATGAAACAGTTTTGCTCCCTGACAGAAAGGAAGGGTATTTTTTTATTTCTTTCCCTGAAAATAGCCAGGAGCTTTCAAATTATATTTAAAATAGTCCATTTATCCCTTGAAAATTAAATGTGGAATATGGAATTATGTAGATTTATGGTTTCCAAGTAAAAATTATGGCATATGAGCTGTTAACTAAAATTGGTATATTTCTTGAAAAATGTTTGAAAAACATAAACGATACAGTAGGCAAAAGCCTGTATGCATGATAAAGCCTTATGCATGATAAGACTGAGATCTATGCAATTTCATAAATGAGGAAAATAAGGAGTATCAGACTTTTTCTGTTTAGGAGTATGAGAGAAATGAAAATGGTGATCTGTTACCACTACTGACAAATGCATTAATAATCTAGCACCTATTAAATTAAATCATAGTTAATACTTGTGAAGAGGCACAAGACTGAATAAGAACATAGAAGTATATTGACAAACTGATAGAATCATAGAATCATTTAGGTTGGAAAAGACCCTTAAGATCATTGAGTCCAGCCATTAACCTAACACTGCCAAGTCAACCACTAAACCATGTCCCTAAGCACCACATCTACACCTCTTTTAAATACCTCCAGGGATGGTGACTCAACTACTTCCCTGGGCAGCCTGTTCCAGTGCTTGATAACCCTTTCAGTGAAGAAATATTTCCTAATATCCAATCTAAAACTCCCCTGGTGCAACTTGAGGCCATTTCCTCTTGTCCTATCACTTTTTACTGGGAAAAAGAGACTGACACCCAAGTCTCTACAACCTCCGTTCAGGTAGTTGTAGAGAGCAATAAGGTCTCCCCTGAGCCTCTGTCCTGGTTTCGGCCAGGATGGAGCTAATTTTCTTCCCAGTAGCTACTGTGTTTTGGATTTAGTATGGGATTTGGTATGTGAAGAATGTTGATAATACACTGATGTTATTAGTTGCTGCTAAGTGATCGAGGACGTTTTCCAGCTTCCCAGGTTTTGCTGATGTGCAGGTGCAAAAAGCTGGGAGGGGTATAGCCAGTATAGCTGACCCAAACTGGCCAAAGAGAGTATTCCACACCATAGACATCATGCCCAGGATATAAAAGTGGAGGTTGGCCGGTGGGCCGGGTGCCTTTCGTTCGTTTGTGCTTCCGTTTGTTCATTCGGCTGTTTGTTCCCTTGCTCGCTCTCTCTGGAACTTGCTGTTCCAAGATTGCTGCTGGGGAAACTGCTGAGATTGCTCTCGGTTTCGCTCCGTGATCACTGCTTGGGGTGGGCTGCATCAGTCATCGGGCCGTCGGGTGGTGAGAAATTGTGCATTGTTAGTTTTGTATATTTTATTATCATTATATTTTGTTATTGTTATTATCATTATTAATATATTTATATAATTAATATTATCTTTTTCTTTGCTGTGGTATTGGGTTACCGGCTGGGGTTAAACCACAACAGCCTTCTCTTCTACAGGCTAAACAACCCCAGTTCCCTCAGCTGCTCCTCATAAGACTTGTTCTCTAGACCCTTCACCAGCTTCACTGCTCTTTGGATGCACTCACAGAATCACAGAATGGTAGGGGTTGGAAGGGACCTCTGGAGATCATCTAGTCCAACCCCCCTGACAGAGCAGGGTCACCTAGAGCAGGCTGCACAGGACTGCACCCAGGCAGGTTTTGAATATCTCCCGAGAAGGAGACTCCACAACCTCCCTGGGCAGCCTGTTCCAGTGCTCTGTCACCCTCACAGTGAAGAAGTTTTTCCGCATATTTAGACGGAACTTCCTGTGTTTCAGTTTGTGCCCGTTGCCCCTTGTCCTGTCACTGGGCACCACTGCAAAGAGTTTGGTCCCATCCTCTTGACACCCACCCTTGAGCATTGATGAGGTCCCCTCTCAGTCTTCTCTTCCTCAGGCTGAACAGCCCCAGCTCCCTCAGCCTTTCCCCGCAGGAGAGATGCTTCACTCCCTTAATCATCTTCGTGGCCCTCTGCTGGACTCTCTCCAGTAGTTCCTCGTCTTTCTTAAACTGGGGAGCCCAGAACTGGACACAGTACTCCAGATGGGGCCTCACTAGGGCAGAGTAGAGGGGGAGGATAACCTCCCTCGACCTGCTGGCCCCACTCTTCTTAATGCACCCCAGGATGCCGTTGGCCTTCCTGGCCGCAAGGGCACGTTGCTGGCTCATGGTGAACTTGTTATCTACCAGGACTCCCAGGTCCTTCTCTGCAGAGCTGCTTTCCAGGAGGTCAACCCCTAACCTGTCCTGGTGCATGGGGTTGTTCCTCCCCAGGTGCAGGACCCTGCACTTGCCCTTGTTGAACCTCATGAGGTTCCTCTCCGCCCAACGCTCCAGCCTGTCCAGGTCTCACTGAATGGCAGCACAGCCTTCTGGTGTATCAGCCAGACCTCCCAGTTTCGTGTCATCAGCAAACTTGCTGAGGGTACACTCTGTCCCTTCATCCAGGTCATTGATGAATAAATTGAACAAGACTGGCCCCAGTACTGACCCCTGGGGAACACCACTCACTACAGGCCTCCAACTAGACTCTGCACACAGAAGAACTGAAATCACCTCCCTTGATCCTGAGGAGGGGCCTTCTGGTCTGGCGCTGCAAGGCTCAGACAGGGAATACTCTGACGAGGAACAGGAAGAGAGGGTCCCTGCCTTCGGCCAGGAGGAGGAAAGGGATGACCGTGTATACTGGACTGTGTGGGTTCCGATGGCCTGGCACATCAGACCCACAGAAGTATAGGGCTTTGGTAGACACCGGTGCACAGTGTACTCTGGTGCCATCAGAACATAGGGGCACGAAACCCATCTGGATCTCAGAAGTGACAGGGGGATGCCAAGAATTGTCAGTATTGGAGGCTGAGGTGAGCTTAACAGGGGGCAAGTGGGAAAAGCACCCCATTGTGACCGGCCCAGAGGCCCCTTCTATCCTTGGCATAGACTGCCTCAGGAGAGGGTACTTCAAGGACCCAAAGGGATACCGATGGGCTTTTGGTGTAGCCACGGTGAATGCAGAGAAGACCAAACAGCTATCTACCCTGCCTGGCCTCTCAGAAGATCCCTGCGTTGTGGGATTGCTGTGAGCTGAAGAACAGCAGGTGCCAATTGCTACCAGGACGGTGCACCGTCGGGAATATCGCACCAACCGAGACTCCCTGGCTCCCATCCATGAGCTGATTCATCAACTGGAGAGCCAAGGAGTCATCAGTAAGACTCATTCACCTTTTAATAGTCCTATATGGCCAGTAAGGAAATCTAATGGAGAGTGGAGACTAACAGTGGACTATCGTGGCCTGAATGAAGTCACGCCGCCACTGAGTGCTGCCATGCCGGACATGCTAGAACTTCAGCACAAACTGGAGTCCAAGGCAGCCAAGTGGTATGCCACCATTGACATTGCCAATGCATTCTTCTCCATCCCTTTGGCAGCAGAGTGCAGGCCACAGTTTGCTTTCACTTGGAGGGGCATCCAATACACCTGGAATCGACTGCCCCAGGGTGGAAACACAGCCCCACCCTTTGCCATGGACTGATCCAGACTGCCCTGGAAAAGGGTGGAGCTCCAGAACACCTGCAATACATTGATGCCATCATTGTGTGGGGCAACACAGCAGAAGAGGTTTTGAGAAAGGGGAAAAAATAATTCAAATTCTTCTGAGAGCCGATTTTGCCATAAACCGAGGTAAGGTCAAGGGACCTGCACAAGAGATCCAGTTCCTAGGAATAAAATGGCAAGATGGACGTGGTCAGATCCCAATGGACGTGATCAATAAGATAACAGCAATGTCTCCACCAACTAACAAAAAGGAAACCCAAGCTTTCTTAGGCATTGTGGGTTTCTGGAGAATGCATATTCCAAATTACAGTTTCATTGTAAGCCCTCTCTATCAAGTGACCCGAAAGAAGAATGATTTCACATGGGGCCCTGAGCAACAACAAGCCTTTGAACATATTAAACAGGAGATAGTTCATGCAGTAGCCCTTGGGCCAGTTCCGGCAGGGCAAGACGTAAAAAATGTGCTCTACACCGCAGCCGGGGAGAATGGCCCTACCTGGAGCCTCTGGCAGAAAGCACCAGGGGAGACTCGAGGTCAACCCCTGGGCTTTTGGAGCCGGGGATGCAGAGAATCCGAGGCCCACTACACTCCAACTGAGAAAGAGATCTTGGCAGCATATGAAGGGGTTCGAGCTGCTTTGGAGGTGATCGGCACTGGAACCCAGCTCCTCCTGGCACCCCGACTGCCGGTGCTGGGCTGGATGTTCAAAGGGAGGGTCCCCTCTACACATCATGCCACCAATGCTACATGGAGCAAGTGGGTCACACTGATCACACAACGAGCTCAAATAGGAAATCCCAGTCACCCAGGAATCTTGGAAGTGATCACAGACTGGCCAGAAGGCAAAGATTTTGGAATGTCACCAGAGGAGGAGGCGATGCGTGCTGAAGAGGCCCCACCATATAATAAACTGCCAGAAGATAAGAAGCAATATGCCCTGTTCACTTATGGATCCTGTCGTGTTGTAGGAAAACATCAAAGGTGGAAAGCTGCTATGTGGAGTCCTACATGAAGAGTTGCAGAAGCCACTGAAGGACAAGGTGAATCAAGTCAGTTTGCAGAGGTGAAGCCATCCAGCTGGCTTTAGACATTGCTGAGTGAGAAAAGTGGCCAGTGCTCTACCTCTATACTGACTCCTGGATGGTAGCGAATGCCCTGTGGGGGTGGTTACAGCAATGGAAGCAGAGCAACTGGCAGCGCAGAGGCAAACCCATCTGGGCTGCCAAATTGTGGCAAGATATTGCTGCCTGGGTAGAGAAGCTTGTTGTAAAAATACGTCATGTAGATGCTCACATACCCAAGAGTCGAGCTACTGAGAAATATCAAAACAACCAGCAGGTGGACCAGCTATTCGGTTACCATCTGGGGTTAAACCACAACACAGTCAGAAAGGGAGCAAGAGGCTGGGATCGGAAAGGCATGACTGCTAGCAAGGTAGCTCATGGATGATTTGATCTCTTCAAGGAAATCTCATAGTTCTTTGTAGTGTGTCTTGGTCATGATATCTGTGCTGGGCAGTTCAGCTAGGGCATCTCTTGTCTCATACCAACATATTTCCTTTGGAAGAGTCACCTCACCCTGAATCTCAGTCTGAAGGCATTCAAAGGTACAAAGCAGTAGGCTGTATGAGTTAGCACAACATTATGTAGAGAAACCAGAGACAATATGTTAAAACATTGCTATAAATAGTAACTGGGTGATCCCTTATATGCCTAGTCCACACTGCAAGGCTAGTAGCAGTATGCTTGCTTTCTGTACTTGTCATGGTTTAACCCTGACTGGATGCCAGGTGCCCACCAAAGCCACTCTATCACTCCCCCTCCTCAGCTGGACAGGGGAGAGAAAACATAACAAAAAACTCATGGGTCGAGATAAAGACAGAGAAAGATCACTCACCAGTCCATAGGGTGAGCCTAAGTGCGTTTGGGTTCCCCCACACTGGGGAGCTCCCAAATGTAGGCTGGGCCTTCCTCTAAACATGGTCTTGGGGTTTGTAATATGCATGGTGAGAAAACCTAAGTCACAGAAGCAGCTTTGGATCCATGCTTAACTGAAAAAATAAATACGCTGCTCAAGCTCAGCCAAACAGTCCAGGAGGTTCCTGGAGTGTGTGGAAGATGATAACTTCCTGACACAGCTGGTGAGTGAGTCAACGAGGGAAGGTGCCCCGCTGGACCTGTTGTTTGCAAACAGGGAAGGACTTGTGGGTGATGTGACAGTTGGAGGCTGTCTTGGGCACAGCGATCACAAAATGATACAGTTTTCGATTCTCGGAGAAGTAAGGAGAGGGGTCAGCAGAACTGCCACCTTGGACTTCCGGAGGGCAGACTTTGGCCTGTTTAGGAGCCTGGTTGACAGAGTCCCTTGGGAGACAGCCCTGAAGGGCAAAGGAGTCCAGGAAGGCTGGACATTCTTCAAGAAGGAAGTCTTAAAGGCGCAGGAGCAGGCCATCCCCATGAGCCGAAAGACGAGCCGGCGGGGAAGAAGACCGGCCTGGCTGAGCAGAGAGCTTTGGCTGGAACTCAGGAAAAAAAAGGAGCGTCTATAACCTTTGGAGGAAGGGGCAGGCAACTCAGGAGGACTACAAGGATGTTGTGAGGTTATGCAGGGAGAAAATTAGAAGGGCCAAAGCCCAAGGAGAAATTAACCTGGCTACTGCCGTAAAAGACAACAAAAAGTCCTTCTATAAATACATTATCAACAAAAGGAGAGCTAAGGAGATCTCCATCCTTTATTGGATGTGGGAAGAAACATAGTGACAAAGGATGAGGAAAAGGCTGAGGTGCTAAATGCCTTCTTTGCCTCAGTCTTTAACAGCAAGGGAAGTTGTTCTCTGGGCACCCAGCCCCCTGAGCAGGAAAACAGGGACGGGGAGCAGAATGAAGCCCCCATAATCCAAGGGGAAATGGTCAGTGACCTGCTACGCCACCTAGACACACACAAGTCTATGGGGCCAGATGGGATCCACCCAAGGGTGCTGAAAGAGCTGGCAGAAGTGCTCACCAAGCCACTCTCCATCATTTATCAGCATTCCTGGCTCACCAGGGAGGTCCCAGTTGACTGGAGGTTAGCAAATGTGATGCCCATCTACAAGAAGGGCTGGAAGGAGGATCCGGGGAACTACAGGCCTGTCAGTCTGACCTCGGTGCCCGGGAAGGTTATGGAGCAGTTCATCTTGAGTGCCATCACAAGGCACGTACGGGACAACCAGGCAATCAGGCCCAGTCAGCATGGGTTTATGAAAGGCAGGTCCTGCTTGACCAACCTGATCTCCTTCTATGACAAGGTGACCCACTTAGTGGATGAGGGAAAGGCTGTGGATGTTGTCTACCTGGACTTTAGTAAAGCCTTTGACACCGTCTCCCACAGCATCCTCCTGGAGAAACTGGCTGCTCATGGCTTGGATGGGTGTACTCTGCGCTGGGTAGGAAACTGGCTGGATGGCCAGGCCCAAAGAGTTGTGAATGGAGTTAAATCCAGTTGGCATTCGGTCACAAGTGGTGTTCCCCAGGGCTCAGTATTGGGGCCAGTTCTGTTTAATATCTTTCTCAATGATCTGGATGAGGGGATCGAGTGCACCCTCAGTAAGTTTGCAGATGACACCAAGTTGGGCGGGAGTGTTGATCTGCTTGAGGGAACGAAGGCGCTACAGAGGGACCTGGACAGGCTGGATTGATGGGCTGAGGCCAATTGTATGAGGTTCAACAAGACTAAGTGCCAGGTCCTGCACTTGGGTCACGACAACCCTATGCAGCACTACAGGCTTGGGGAAGAGTGGCTGGAAAGCTGCCTGGCGGAAAAGGACCTGGGGTGTTGTTTTGGCACAGTGAGTTCCAGGGAACTGAGTGTAAAAAGGTGATGCCAGATTGGCTCAAACATATCACTTCTATTCCTGTCAAAAGAGCTGATATTTCATCACATTTATCTTTTCTGTAAGGAATGATAAAAATGAAGGGGATGATTTCACAGGCCTGGTGCCAAACTGTTAGTAGGTTTCTTGAAAACATGTAAGTTATTATTCAGTATTTTGGGGGGAAACCAATGGAGAATATTCTGAACTTCTATAGAGTATTCTCTCTCATATAGCACTGTGATTATTACCAGTGTAAGAAAGAAGAAGAAATGCTAAAGATGAGAAATCATACATATGAAAATTCTTTACCATCTAAGTTCTGGCCTTGTCTACACTTTCATATGATCTGCATTTTAAGGGGTAGATGATTCCACTGATGACACTCATCTCATTTCCACATTTTACAATTAAGCAGACATGCAAGTGATTTAGAATTAGGAAAAAAATCATCAGTGCACGTAGCTAAAAAACAAAACCACTGTTTAACACCTAAAGAAAAAAAATCCACTTCTTTTCTGCACTTTGGTCTTAATACAATTGACCAGTTCCTTTGTCACGGCCCAACTTTCTGCCCGCAGTGATGCTGCACCCCAGCTATGGGTCATAAACAGATAGTGACAGAGAAGAGGGACGAGTGACTCGGGTTACTGTGCCAATTTATTCATTCAGTAACTGGGCGTACAAGTTGTCATTCAATAAATGGGCATACAAGTTATCATTGAATAACAGTAAGTTCACTAATTGCTAATCTCGCTTTTCAGCAAAAGGGGGAGAGAGAGAGAGAGAGAGAGGAATCAATCATCAGTCCAGGGTCCAGCATTGGTCCAGCCAACGAGGGTCTCTGGTCAGTGCTCAGGGAGGCCCTCCCGTTGAGTCATGAGGTTCAGAAAGGACCCCCTTGCTTTCTAAACTCCTTCTCAGAGAGGAGTCTAGGTGCGGCCGAGTCCAGTCCTAGTTTCAGACTTGGTCAACGGTTTATGTCTAAAGGAGTATATCATGTATACCCTTGGGCTGAATTAAAAGGTGGAGACAGAGGAAAGATAGAGGTAAAGGAAAGATCACCACCCTAGGTTCCAGCGATGTCTCTGGTCTGGTTCCGTCGGATGGTGGGCGCACGCACCCAGCCCCTCTGAGTTGCGCTATTTATTGACTAGTCCCACTGCATATGCTAATTACTTCACATGCATAGTCTGTTGTTCTCGAACCTTCTCAAATGAGTCGGGGGGGTTTGAGGGGCAGGGAGGGGTTTGAGGCTAGTGATTTCGGTGCTGCCCCCCCCCCCATCAGAGATGCAAGGGCGGTGCTGCCTCAGGCTTGTCTGCTTTTTCAAGCAATTGCTCAAGATAAGGCCCAGAAGAGCACTATCCTGCCTCCAAAAGATCCTCCCTTCCAGCTGCACCTTGTCTCGTTAGTGTGATGACATTCTTCACACCAGGTCCTCCTGTGTCCATTGTTGGAGACAATAAGTCTTTCAACTTCTCAGTTTCTTCAAGGTCCTTCTTTGCCGAGTGTTTGAGACATTAACTCTTTCAGCCCCATCAGTCTCTTAAATCCTTTTAATTTAGATCTATGAAGTTTTGTAATTGCTCTCTATAACAATACCATAAAGATGGTAGATTTAACGACAAGTTGTGAATTATTTGTGTATTTTAATGGAAAAATGAGAAGTGTAAGATACAAGTCTGTGTTGATAAGAGCCAATTAAACTTGTTCATTTAATTGGGACTGCAAGTGTAACAAGTTTTAGGGTATCTTATTTGGACCTTTATTATTTGCGACATGATAGATACAACACCTATAGTTGCATTATAAGTCCACAACAAGAATAATCACAATACAAATAATAATAATATATAATAGGCAGTCAGGATTCTACTACAGCACGGAGCAAATCCCTGTGAGAGGGACAGTTCAGGGAAAAAGTGCTTTGGATGAAGCTTGTGATGATGAAATGAAGGAACTCCTGAAGTCTTATGGTGCTATGGACTCCGTACTTCCTGTTGAAACTGTTGAGGTTACAGGTATGTTGGTTTTGTAATGTAAATCATAGCATTACCTTGTAGTCTTAAGGAAAAACTGAACATTAGAATGCTGCTGATTTGCAGAGCTGCATATCAGGTCAGTCGCCGAGGGGAGCTGCTCCGGAGCCGGCCCGATCCGCAGCGGAGCGGCAGATCTTGGCGCGCAGGGGGTTTCCTGAGGCAGGGAACCGCCAGGGAAGCGATGAGACCCGCCAGGAGCCGGCAGCTCTCCCGAGAGCCGCTGATGAGGCCTGGGCGTTGCCATAGCAATGGCGGCCACCCCCCAAGCCTACAAAAAACAGCCTGGGAAGCACTAGCGATCAGAGCAGGTAAACAGGGCGTGGTGCGGCAGTTTGCGCGGGAGGGCGTAGTCACCCTACCGGCTCAAAAGGTGAGTTCAGTTGGTGGTCCTCGCCGTCTCGGCAGGAGCCCAGGTATGGTGTTCACCCGGCGAAAAGCCACGGCTTCTGCACTCACTAGAATGGACGTGGCTACCCAGACGGAGCTCCCACGAAAACATGCAGCCGTGCAGGTCTCAGGCTGCAGAGAGTGCCAGAGCCTTTCACTAGCAACAGATGGCAGTAGTGAGAACAGCTATGTGAGGTGTGAGCAGGTGGACGATCTGCTCAGCCTGGTGGCAGAGCTATGGGAGGAGGTAGAAAGGTTGAGGAGCATCAGGGAGTCTGAGAAAGAGATAGACTGGTGGAACCATGCTCTGCCTTCCCTGAGGCAGAAACAGGAACAGCCACCAGAAAAAAAAACAAGATCAAGGGGATCCTGTATCCTCCCCCCCGCCAGGCTGAAGGCAGTAGCTTAAAGGAAAGGAGTGAATGGAGGCAAGTCCACGCTTAGAGCGGCGGGCGTACCCTTCCCTTGCCCACTTTGCCTTCCCAGGTGCCTCTGTACCACAGGTATGAGGCTCTGGATGTGGAAGGGCAGTCAAGGGATGATGTGGATGATGGTCCGTCTACACCAGAGGTGTTGCTGAGGCCAGAAAAGCCTACCCCTCGTATCACGACCACTTCCATGAGGAAGAAAAGAAGGGTTATAGTTGTAGGTGACCCCTTTCTGAGGGGAACAGAGGGTCCTATGCGCTGGACAGACCCTCCTCTTAGGGAAGTCTGCTGCCTCCCTGGGGCCTGGGTTAAGGACATCACTAGGAAACTTCCTAGCCTGGTACGGCCCTCGGACAATTACCCATTATTGCTGTTCCATGTGGGTGGCAATGAAGCTGCAATGTGTAGTCCGAGGGCAATCAAAGGAGACTTCAGGGCCTTGGGTTGGTGAGTAAGGGAATCTGGAGCACAGGTTATCTTTTCCTCCCCCCTTCCAGTTGCGGGCAGTGACACTGGCAGAAACAAAAGGGTCCAGTCTATTAATACGTGGCTCCATGTCTGGTGTCACCGCCACAATTTCCAGTTTTTCAACAATGGGATGGCCTACATGGCACCAGGTCTAATGGCGTCAGATGGGGTTCACCTTTCTCAAAGGGGGAAGAGGGTCTTTGCTCACGAGAGAGCGGGGCTCACTGACAAAGCTTTAAACTGGACTTGAAGGGGGAGGGGGATAATATCAGGCTTGTCCGTGACGAGCTGTGGGATGACACACCAAGGTTTGAGGGACTGGGTGCTAGCGAGGGCCCTCAGCCTGTTGCTCCGAGATGTGCTGGCTACACTGCAGCACAGTTGAAGACTTATGGAGAGGAGCCAGGGGCTCCTGAGGTAATAGGAGCCAACAGGGAAACACCAGTGAAAGACCTCAAAGGAATTAAGGGGTGTTCCTCCATGAAGGTGATACGGCTGACAGCCCAGCTGAAGGGCCTCTACACTAATGCCCGCAGCATGGGCAACAAACAGGAGAAGTTAGAAGCCACCGTGCTGCTAGAAAGCTACGGCCTAGTTGCCATCACTGAAACTTGGTGGGACGAATCCCATGACTGGAGTGCGGCTATCGATGGCTACAGGCTGTTCAGAAGGGACAGGCGAGGAAGGAGGGGTGGAGGCGCTGCCCTCTACATCAAGAAATGGATAGAGTGTGAGGAGCTGTCTCTGAGGAATAGCCACGAGCAGGTTGGAAGCTTATGGGTAAGAATCAGAGACCGAGGCAACAAAGGGAACCTTGTGGTTGGGGTCTACTGCAGGCTGCCCAATCAAGGGGAGCCTATTGACAAAGCCTTCTTGCTCCAGCTACAGGAGGCATCGCGCTCGCAGGCTCTCGTCCTGCTGGGGGACTTCAAACACCCCGACATCTGCTGGAATAGCAGCACAGCGAGCTGTAGGCAATCCAGGAGACTCCTGGAATGGATGGAGGATAACTTCTTAAGCCAGATAATAGACAGCCCCACCAGAGGGGATGCAATACTGGACCTGATGGTCACCAACGCGAGTGAGCTAATCGGTGACGTCAAGATTGGAGGCAGCCTGGGCTGCAGTGATCATGCACTGGTGGAGTTCACAGTCCTGAGGGATATGGGTCAGGCGAAGAGTAAGGTCAGGACCCTGAATTTTAGGAAAGCAAACTTCCAGCTCTTCAAGGAGTTAGTCAATAGGATGCCCTGGGAAACTGCCCTCAGGGACAAGGGGGCAGAACAGAGCTGGCAGATCTTTAAGGAGGCTTTCCATAGAGCGCAGGAGCTCTAAATCCCCAGGTGCAAGAAATCAGGCAAGGAAGGCAAGAGACTGGCATGGATGAGTCAAGACCTGCTCGTCAAACTAAAGGGCAAGAAGGAAATGCACAGGCAGTGGAAGCAGGGACAGGTATCCTGGGAAGAGTATAGGGACGCTGCCCGGTTGTGTAGGGATGGGGTCAGGAAGGCCAAGGCGCAGCTGGGGCTGAACTTGGCAAGGGATGCGAAGAATAACAAGAAAGGCTTCTCCAGGTATGTCAGCCAGAAAAGGAAGGTCAAAGAAAGTGTACCCCCCTGATGAGCAGGACTGGCAAACTGGTATCAATGGACAAGGACAAGGCTGAGGTACTCAATGACTTTTTTGCCTCAGTCTTCACTGGCAGCCTCTCTTCCCACACCTCTTGAGTGGATGGTCTGCAAGACGGGGACTGGGGGAGCAAAATCCCTCCCACTGTAAGAGAAAATCAGGTTCGTGACCACCTGAGGAACCTGAATGTACATAAGTCTATGGGACCTGATGAGATGCATCCCAGAGTCCTGAAGGGATTGGCTGATGTAGTTGCCAAGCCACTCTCCATGATATTTGAAAAGTCATGGTGGTCAGGTGAAGTCCCTGGGGACTGGAAAAAGGGAAACATTGCCCCCATTTTTAAAAAGGGTAGGAAGGAGGACCCTGGGAACTACTGCCCTGTCAGCCTCACCTCTGTGCCTGGGAAGATCATGGAGCAGATCCTCCTAGAAGCTATGCTGAGGCATATGGAGGACAGGGAGGTGATTGGAGACAGCCAGCATGGCTTCACCAAGGGCAAGTCCTGCCTGACCAACCTAGTGGCCTTCTACCATGGAGTGACTGCATCAGTGAACAAGGGAAGAACTATGGATGTCACCTATCTGGACTTCTGTAAGGCCTTTGACATGGTCCCCCACAACATCCTTCTCTCTGAATTGGACAGATATGGATTTGATGGGTGGACTGCTCGGTGGATGAGGAACTGGTTGGATGGTCACGTCCAGAGGATAGGGGTCAATGGCTCAATGTCCAGATGGAGATTGGTGACAAGTGGTGTCCCTCAGGGGTCTGTATTGGGACCAGTACTGTTTAATATCTTCATCGATGACACAGACAGTGGGATCGAGTGCACCCTCAGCAAATTTGCAGACAACACCAAGCTGAATGGCACAGTTGACACACCTGAGGGACGGGATGCCATCCAGAGGGACCTGGACAAGCTCGAGAAGTGGGCCCGGGCGAACCTCATGTGGTTTAACAAGGAAAAATGCAGAGTCCTGCACCTGGGTCGGAGCAACCCCCGGTATCAATACAGGCTGGGGGATGTAGGGATCGAGAGCATGCCTGCCAAGAAGGACTTGGGGGTGCTGGTGGATGAAAAGCTGGACATGAGCCAGCAATGTGCACTTGCAGCCCAGAAGGCCAACCGTATCCTGGGCTGCATCAAAAGAAGCGTGGCCAGCAGGTCGAGGGAGGTGATTCTGCCCCTCTACTCTGCTCTGGTGAGGCCCCACCTGGAGTACTGTGTCCAGCTCTGGAGCCCTCAGCACAGGAAAGACGTGGACCTGTTGGAGCGGGTCCAGAGGAGGGCCACAAAAATGATCAGAGGGCTGGAGCACCTCTCCTATGAGGAAAGGCTGAGAGAGTTGGACTTGTTCAGCCTGGAGAAGAGAAGGCTCCGGGGAGACCTTATTGTGGCTTTTCAGTACTTAAAGGGGGCTTATAGGAAAGATGGGGAAAAACTTTTTAGCAGGACCTGCTGTGATAGGACAAGGGGTGATGGCTTTAAACTAAAAGAGGGGAGATTTAGACTCGATATAAGGAAGAAGTTTTTTCACAATGAGGGTGGTGAAGCACTGGAACAGGTTGCCCAGAGAGGTGGTAGAAGCCCCATCCCTGGAAACATTCAAGGTCAGGCTGGATGGGGCTCTGGGCAACCTGATCTGGTTGAGGATGTCCCTGCTTATTGCAGGGGGGTTGGACTAGACGACCTTTAAAAGGTCCCTTCCAACCCAAACTATTCTATGATTCTATGATATTTCCTGGCACTGATATTTTAAACTCAATAAACTATTAACATGAGGTGTTTTTTTCCTGAGAGAATCTGAGGAATAAGGACAGACTTGGCTCTTCGGATTTTTGTTATCATGCATGTAATTTCCTTGTACTTTTGGAAGTAGTGGCTTTAAAGACTTATGCTACCTAAATTTGATCTCATTTGCTTTTACAAATTATTTTTCATAGTGTGATATGCCATTGCATCTATGTAATCTATATTAACTAATAATCTAACTTACTATGCTCCTGCAATTGCGTTTTAAATTCTATTTATTTTTTTAATTGCAGAGAGAGGAAATATCCTTCTAGATCAAGAAGAACAAAACATTATTGTTATGAGTGTTGTAAAAATGATGATGCATCTTTGGAGCCACAATATGAGAAATACAGTGTGGTAAGTATAGATAATAGAAGAGTTTTGTTATACTGCTTCATAGTGTAGTACTGTATAGTGTCATTTACTGACTGAATAACATAAAAATATCATTTAAATAATTAACCCTTTAGAATATATGTAAAAAACAGCATCATGCTCAGTAAACTGTGGCTTACAGGATATGATAAATTTGTATATTATCACTTCTCCCTGTTCATGATTCCCTTACACTTATTGTACAAATAGTAGTCAACACATATACATTTCTTATTGCTTATATGAATAGAAAAAGGTCAGGAATCCTGAGGCTTTTCATCACACTTCCAAAATGGCTCTTTGAAAGCATAATATTTTTTCTTCATGATAAGGAAGGTATTTAGAAATTGTTTAATCTTAATTTAAAACATCTGGGAAGATTTTTGCACAAGTTCTATGTTAGGAGAGCTCTTGCTGATATCTGTAGGCTATGTCTACATTGTCTAGATGATGCTGTCATGGTGAAATACACTGTCTAATCCTTGCAGTGCGCTCAGAGGTGGGATTCTGAGCACGGACTAGTTTGAATTCCTGGGCAAAACCAGGCTGTGACAGCCCCTTGCAGAGCATACCCTTGGCACTATGTACATCTGTCATACCAGTGCCCTCATTGCCTTTACACAGTAATTCCCAACCTGGAATGACTTGAGTCCACCAATACTTATCCTGCAGGTGATGCATCATGGCCTGTGTATTATACAGTGCACTTGGCTCTACTTCTTACTATCATATCTGTATTTGTCGAGAGGAGTCTGTCTCTGCCATACAAGATGCAGAAGAGAAGCAAAAAGAACTGTTGCTACTTGAATTGAGAACTTCCAAAGATGCAGGTAGATGTTAATTCAAGTTGTTTCACTTTTTTTTTTTTGTAAATATCTAATATAATTGTTTTTAAAATAGAATTCCAAGTAATATATTTGAATATTTCCTCTGGAAAATACAGCTTGAGAATAAGATTTTAATAATAGTTCCCAGATAAGTGTACTTCCTGAAGTACTTCCATTTTACATAGGAATGAATATGATAACAAACAACAGAAGCATGCTGCTTGGAGGCATGTGTTTCAAGTCAACCTAATCATATAAAAAGGGATCATTAGATAAGAATGCACACTGTTAGCAGCATTCTTCAGTGACAAGTACATGAGATTCTTCTGGAGCCCCTCCATGATCAAGAACAGCTATGTATGTAAAGTAATGGATGTAGCATTTTCATTCTAGTGCGGCTGCACTTTTTCAGGAGCCTAAAATAATATATGAGGGGAAAAAAGAAAAATGTTAAGGCAGACACTGTGGATGATGGGCAGTTTTAGAAATGCTAGTGCCTGGAGGTGTAATTTGTTTTAGGCTATCAAATCTCAGTTGAGATTAGTCTCAAGAGCCTACTAAGTGACACTGACTTCCTAGGAGATCACGATGCTGGTGTTGTGTAGCAATTTGCGTCTATTGTGTCTTGCCATGACTGTTAAAGTAGCAGAGCTTGCTGCAGGAAGGCCTTTGTCCAAAGTCTCTCTCCCCGACTGCCCTTGCCATCTAGGTAGGGCTGTTTACTTTGGAGCAGCTCATGCCCATGAAACAGTTTTGCTCCCTGACAGAAAGGAAGGGTATTTTTTTATTTCTTTCCCTGAAAATAGCCAGGAGCTTTCAAATTATATTTAAAATAGTCCATTTATCCCTTGAAAATTAAATGTGGAATATGGAATTATGTAGATTTATGGTTTCCAAGTAAAAATTATGGCATATGAGCTGTTAACTAAAATTGGTATATTTTCTTGAAAAATGTTTGAAAAACATAAACGATACAGTAGGCAAAAGCCTGTATGCATGATAAAGCCTTATGCATGATAAGACTGAGATCTATGCAATTTCATAAATGAGGAAAATAAGGAGTATCAGACTTTTTCTGTTTAGGAGTATGAGAGAAATGAAAATGGTGATCTGTTACCACTACTGACAAATGCATTAATAATCTAGCACCTATTAAATTAAATCATAGTTAATACTTGTGAAGAGGCACAAGACTGAATAAGAACATAGAAGTATATTGACAAACTGATAGAATCATAGAATCATTTAGGTTGGAAAAGACCCTTAAGATCATTGAGTCCAGCCATTAACCTAACACTGCCAAGTCAACCACTAAACCATGTCCCTAAGCACCACATCTACACCTCTTTTAAATACCTCCAGGGATGGTGACTCAACTACTTCCCTGGGCAGCCTGTTCCAGTGCTTGATAACCCTTTCAGTGAAGAAATATTTCCTAATATCCAATCTAAAACTCCCCTGGTGCAACTTGAGGCCATTTCCTCTTGTCCTATCACTTTTTACTGGGAAAAAGAGACTGACACCCAAGTCTCTACAACCTCCGTTCAGGTAGTTGTAGAGAGCAATAAGGTCTCCCCTGAGCCTCTGTCCTGGTTTCGGCCAGGATGGAGCTAATTTTCTTCCAGTAGCTACTGTGTTTTGGATTTAGTATGGGATTTGGTATGTGAAGAATGTTGATAATACACTGATGTTATTAGTTGCTGCTAAGTGATCGAGGACGTTTTCCAGCTTCCCAGGTTTTGCTGATGTGCAGGTGCAAAAAGCTGGGAGGGGTATAGCCAGTATAGCTGACCCAAACTGGCCAAAGAGAGTATTCCACACCATAGACATCATGCCCAGGATATAAAAGTGGAGGTTGGCCGGTGGGCCGGGTGCCTTTCGTTCGTTTGTGCTTCCGTTTGTTCATTCGGCTGTTTGTTCCCTTGCTCGCTCTCTCTGGAACTTGCTGTTCCAAGATTGCTGCTGGGGAAACTGCTGAGATTGCTCTCGGTTTCGCTCCGTGATCACTGCTTGGGGTGGGCTGCATCAGTCATCGGGCCGTCGGGTGGTGAGAAATTGTGCATTGTTAGTTTTGTATATTTTATTATCATTATATTTGTTATTGTTATTATCATTATTAATATATTTATATAATTAATATTATCTTTTTCTTTGCTGTGGTATTGGGTTACCGGCTGGGGTTAAACCACAACAGCCTTCTCTTCTACAGGCTAAACAACCCCAGTTCCCTCAGCTGCTCCTCATAAGACTTGTTCTCTAGACCCTTCACCAGCTTCACTGCTCTTTGGATGCACTCACAGAATCACAGAATGGTAGGGGTTGGAAGGGACCTCTGGAGATCATCTAGTCCAACCCCCCTGACAGAGCAGGGTCACCTAGAGCAGGCTGCACAGGACTGCACCCAGGCAGGTTTTGAATATCTCCCGAGAAGGAGACTCCACAACCTCCCTGGGCAGCCTGTTCCAGTGCTCTGTCACCCTCACAGTGAAGAAGTTTTTCCGCATATTTAGACGGAACTTCCTGTGTTTCAGTTTGTGCCCGTTGCCCCTTGTCCTGTCACTGGGCACCACTGCAAAGAGTTTGGTCCCATCCTCTTGACACCCACCCTTGAGCATTGATGAGGTCCCCTCTCAGTCTTCTCTTCCTCAGGCTGAACAGCCCCAGCTCCCTCAGCCTTTCCCCGCAGGAGAGATGCTTCACTCCCTTAATCATCTTCGTGGCCCTCTGCTGGACTCTCTCCAGTAGTTCCTCGTCTTTCTTAAACTGGGGAGCCCAGAACTGGACACAGTACTCCAGATGGGGCCTCACTAGGGCAGAGTAGAGGGGGAGGATAACCTCCCTCGACCTGCTGGCCCCACTCTTCTTAATGCACCCCAGGATGCCGTTGGCCTTCCTGGCCGCAAGGGCACGTTGCTGGCTCATGGTGAACTTGTTATCTACCAGGACTCCCAGGTCCTTCTCTGCAGAGCTGCTTTCCAGGAGGTCAACCCCTAACCTGTCCTGGTGCATGGGGTTGTTCCTCCCCAGGTGCAGGACCCTGCACTTGCCCTTGTTGAACCTCATGAGGTTCCTCTCCGCCCAACGCTCCAGCCTGTCCAGGTCTCACTGAATGGCAGCACAGCCTTCTGGTGTATCAGCCAGACCTCCCAGTTTCGTGTCATCAGCAAACTTGCTGAGGGTACACTCTGTCCCTTCATCCAGGTCATTGATGAATAAATTGAACAAGAC
Source organism: Phoenicopterus ruber ruber (assembly GCA_009819775.1). Classification (NCBI taxonomy): domain Eukaryota; kingdom Metazoa; phylum Chordata; class Aves; order Phoenicopteriformes; family Phoenicopteridae; genus Phoenicopterus; species Phoenicopterus ruber. The sequence continues at coordinate 28,739,494 of CM020247.1, forward strand.
TGGCCCCAGTACTGACCCCTGGGGAACACCACTCACTACAGGCCTCCAACTAGACTCTGCACACAGAAGAACTGAAATCACCTCCCTTGATCCTGAGGAGGGGCCTTCTGGTCTGGCGCTGCAAGGCTCAGACAGGGAATACTCTGACGAGGAACAGGAAGAGAGGGTCCCTGCCTTCGGCCAGGAGGAGGAAAGGGATGACCGTGTATACTGGACTGTGTGGGTTCCGATGGCCTGGCACATCAGACCCACAGAAGTATAGGGCTTTGGTAGACACCGGTGCACAGTGTACTCTGGTGCCATCAGAACATAGGGGCACGAAACCCATCTGGATCTCAGAAGTGACAGGGGGATGCCAAGAATTGTCAGTATTGGAGGCTGAGGTGAGCTTAACAGGGGGCAAGTGGGAAAAGCACCCCATTGTGACCGGCCCAGAGGCCCCTTGTATCCTTGGCATAGACTACCTCAGGAGAGGGTACTTCAAGGACCCAAAGGGATACCGATGGGCTTTTGGTGTAGCCACGGTGAATGCAGAGAAGACCAAACAGCTATCTACCCTGCCTGGCCTCTCAGAAGATCCCTGCGTTGTGGGATTGCTGTGAGCTGAAGAACAGCAGGTGCCAATTGCTACCAGGACGGTGCACCGTCGGGAATATCGCACCAACCGAGACTCCCTGGCTCCCATCCATGAGCTGATTCATCAACTGGAGAGCCAAGGAGTCATCAGTAAGACTCATTCACCTTTTAATAGTCCTATATGGCCAGTAAGGAAATCTAATGGAGAGTGGAGACTAACAGTGGACTATCGTGGCCTGAATGAAGTCACGCCGCCACTGAGTGCTGCCATGCCGGACATGCTAGAACTTCAGCACAAACTGGAGTCCAAGGCAGCCAAGTGGTATGCCACCATTGACATTGCCAATGCATTCTTCTCCATCCCTTTGGCAGCAGAGTGCAGGCCACAGTTTGCTTTCACTTGGAGGGGCATCCAATACACCTGGAATCGACTGCCCCAGGGTGGAAACACAGCCCCACCCTTTGCCATGGACTGATCCAGACTGCCCTGGAAAAGGGTGGAGCTCCAGAACACCTGCAATACATTGATGCCATCATTGTGTGGGGCAACACAGCAGAAGAGGTTTTTGAGAAAGGGGAAAAAAATAATTCAAATTCTTCTGAGAGCCGATTTTGCCATAAACCGAGGTAAGGTCAAGGGACCTGCACAAGAGATCCAGTTCCTAGGAATAAAATGGCAAGATGGACGTGGTCAGATCCCAATGGACGTGATCAATAAGATAACAGCAATGTCTCCACCAACTAACAAAAAGGAAACCCAAGCTTTCTTAGGCATTGTGGGTTTCTGGAGAATGCATATTCCAAATTACAGTTTCATTGTAAGCCCTCTCTATCAAGTGACCCGAAAGAAGAATGATTTCACATGGGGCCCTGAGCAACAACAAGCCTTTGAACATATTAAACAGGAGATAGTTCATGCAGTAGCCCTTGGGCCAGTTCCGGCAGGGCAAGACGTAAAAAATGTGCTCTACACCGCAGCCGGGGAGAATGGCCCTACCTGGAGCCTCTGGCAGAAAGCACCAGGGGAGACTCGAGGTCAACCCCTGGGCTTTTGGAGCCGGGGATGCAGAGAATCCGAGGCCCACTACACTCCAACTGAGAAAGAGATCTTGGCAGCATATGAAGGGGTTCGAGCTGCTTTGGAGGTGATCGGCACTGGAACCCAGCTCCTCCTGGCACCCCGACTGCCGGTGCTGGGCTGGATGTTCAAAGGGAGGGTCCCCTCTACACATCATGCCACCAATGCTACATGGAGCAAGTGGGTCACACTGATCACACAACGAGCTCAAATAGGAAATCCCAGTCACCCAGGAATCTTGGAAGTGATCACAGACTGGCCAGAAGGCAAAGATTTTGGAATGTCACCAGAGGAGGAGGCGATGCGTGCTGAAGAGGCCCCACCATATAATAAACTGCCAGAAGATAAGAAGCAATATGCCCTGTTCACTTATGGATCCTGTCGTGTTGTAGGAAAACATCAAAGGTGGAAAGCTGCTATGTGGAGTCCTACATGAAGAGTTGCAGAAGCCACTGAAGGACAAGGTGAATCAAGTCAGTTTGCAGAGGTGAAAGCCATCCAGCTGGCTTTAGACATTGCTGAGTGAGAAAAGTGGCCAGTGCTCTACCTCTATACTGACTCCTGGATGGTAGCGAATGCCCTGTGGGGGTGGTTACAGCAATGGAAGCAGAGCAACTGGCAGCGCAGAGGCAAACCCATCTGGGCTGCCAAATTGTGGCAAGATATTGCTGCCTGGGTAGAGAAGCTTGTTGTAAAAATACGTCATGTAGATGCTCACATACCCAAGAGTCGAGCTACTGAGAAATATCAAAACAACCAGCAGGTGGACCAGCTATTCGGTTACCATCTGGGGTTAAACCACAACACAGTCAGAAAGGGAGCAAGAGGCTGGGATCGGAAAGGCATGACTGCTAGCAAGGTAGCTCATGGATGATTTGATCTCTTCAAGGAAATCTCATAGTTCTTTGTAGTGTGTCTTGGTCATGATATCTGTGCTGGGCAGTTCAGCTAGGGCATCTCTTGTCTCATACCAACATATTTCCTTTGGAAGAGTCACCTCACCCTGAATCTCAGTCTGAAGGCATTCAAAGGTACAAAGCAGTAGGCTGTATGAGTTAGCACAACATTATGTAGAGAAACCAGAGACAATATGTTAAAACATTGCTATAAATAGTAACTGGGTGATCCCTTATATGCCTAGTCCACACTGCAAGGCTAGTAGCAGTATGCTTGCTTTCTGTACTTGTCATGGTTTAACCCTGACTGGATGCCAGGTGCCCACCAAAGCCACTCTATCACTCCCCCTCCTCAGCTGGACAGGGGAGAGAAAACATAACAAAAAACTCATGGGTCGAGATAAAGACAGAGAAAGATCACTCACCAGTCCATAGGGTGAGCCTAAGTGCGTTTGGGTTCCCCCACACTGGGGAGCTCCCAAATGTAGGCTGGGCCTTCCTCTAAACATGGTCTTGGGGTTTGTAATATGCATGGTGAGAAAACCTAAGTCACAGAAGCAGCTTTGGATCCATGCTTAACTGAAAAAATAAATACGCTGCTCAAGCTCAGCCAAACAGTCCAGGAGGTTCCTGGAGTGTGTGGAAGATGATAACTTCCTGACACAGCTGGTGAGTGAGTCAACGAGGGAAGGTGCCCCGCTGGACCTGTTGTTTGCAAACAGGGAAGGACTTGTGGGTGATGTGACAGTTGGAGGCTGTCTTGGGCACAGCGATCACAAAATGATACAGTTTTCGATTCTCGGAGAAGTAAGGAGAGGGGTCAGCAGAACTGCCACCTTGGACTTCCGGAGGGCAGACTTTGGCCTGTTTAGGAGCCTGGTTGACAGAGTCCCTTGGGAGACAGCCCTGAAGGGCAAAGGAGTCCAGGAAGGCTGGACATTCTTCAAGAAGGAAGTCTTAAAGGCGCAGGAGCAGGCCATCCCCATGAGCCGAAAGACGAGCCGGCGGGGAAGAAGACCGGCCTGGCTGAGCAGAGAGCTTTGGCTGGAACTCAGGAAAAAAAAGGAGCGTCTATAACCTTTGGAGGAAGGGGCAGGCAACTCAGGAGGACTACAAGGATGTTGTGAGGTTATGCAGGGAGAAAATTAGAAGGGCCAAAGCCCAAGGAGAAATTAACCTGGCTACTGCCGTAAAAGACAACAAAAAGTCCTTCTATAAATACATTATCAACAAAAGGAGAGCTAAGGAGATCTCCATCCTTTATTGGATGTGGGAAGAAACATAGTGACAAAGGATGAGGAAAAGGCTGAGGTGCTAAATGCCTTCTTTGCCTCAGTCTTTAACAGCAAGGGAAGTTGTTCTCTGGGCACCCAGCCCCCTGAGCAGGAAAACAGGGACGGGGAGCAGAATGAAGCCCCCATAATCCAAGGGGAAATGGTCAGTGACCTGCTACGCCACCTAGACACACACAAGTCTATGGGGCCAGATGGGATCCACCCAAGGGTGCTGAAAGAGCTGGCAGAAGTGCTCACCAAGCCACTCTCCATCATTTATCAGCATTCCTGGCTCACCAGGGAGGTCCCAGTTGACTGGAGGTTAGCAAATGTGATGCCCATCTACAAGAAGGGCTGGAAGGAGGATCCGGGGAACTACAGGCCTGTCAGTCTGACCTCGGTGCCCGGGAAGGTTATGGAGCAGTTCATCTTGAGTGCCATCACAAGGCACGTACGGGACAACCAGGCAATCAGGCCCAGTCAGCATGGGTTTATGAAAGGCAGGTCCTGCTTGACCAACCTGATCTCCTTCTATGACAAGGTGACCCACTTAGTGGATGAGGGAAAGGCTGTGGATGTTGTCTACCTGGACTTTAGTAAAGCCTTTGACACCGTCTCCCACAGCATCCTCCTGGAGAAACTGGCTGCTCATGGCTTGGATGGGTGTACTCTGCGCTGGGTAGGAAACTGGCTGGATGGCCAGGCCCAAAGAGTTGTGAATGGAGTTAAATCCAGTTGGCATTCGGTCACAAGTGGTGTTCCCCAGGGCTCAGTATTGGGGCCAGTTCTGTTTAATATCTTTCTCAATGATCTGGATGAGGGGATCGAGTGCACCCTCAGTAAGTTTGCAGATGACACCAAGTTGGGCGGGAGTGTTGATCTGCTTGAGGGAACGAAGGCGCTACAGAGGGACCTGGACAGGCTGGATTGATGGGCTGAGGCCAATTGTATGAGGTTCAACAAGACTAAGTGCCAGGTCCTGCACTTGGGTCACGACAACCCTATGCAGCACTACAGGCTTGGGGAAGAGTGGCTGGAAAGCTGCCTGGCGGAAAAGGACCTGGGGTGTTGTTTTGGCACAGTGAGTTCCAGGGAACTGAGTGTAAAAAGGTGATGCCAGATTGGCTCAAACATATCACTTCTATTCCTGTCAAAAGAGCTGATATTTCATCACATTTATCTTTTCTGTAAGGAATGATAAAAATGAAGGGGATGATTTCACAGGCCTGGTGCCAAACTGTTAGTAGGTTTCTTGAAAACATGTAAGTTATTATTCAGTATTTTGGGGGGAAACCAATGGAGAATATTCTGAACTTCTATAGAGTATTCTCTCTCATATAGCACTGTGATTATTACCAGTGTAAGAAAGAAGAAGAAATGCTAAAGATGAGAAATCATACATATGAAAATTCTTTACCATCTAAGTTCTGGCCTTGTCTACACTTTCATATGATCTGCATTTTAAGGGGTAGATGATTCCACTGATGACACTCATCTCATTTCCACATTTTACAATTAAGCAGACATGCAAGTGATTTAGAATTAGGAAAAAAATCATCAGTGCACGTAGCTAAAAAACAAAACCACTGTTTAACACCTAAAGAAAAAAAATCCACTTCTTTTCTGCACTTTGGTCTTAATACAATTGACCAGTTCCTTTGTCACGGCCCAACTTTCTGCCCGCAGTGATGCTGCACCCCAGCTATGGGTCATAAACAGATAGTGACAGAGAAGAGGGACGAGTGACTCGGGTTACTGTGCCAATTTATTCATTCAGTAACTGGGCGTACAAGTTGTCATTCAATAAATGGGCATACAAGTTATCATTGAATAACAGTAAGTTCACTAATTGCTAATCTCGCTTTTCAGCAAAAAGGGGGAGAGAGAGAGAGAGAGAGAGGAATCAATCATCAGTCCAGGGTCCAGCATTGGTCCAGCCAACGAGGGTCTCTGGTCAGTGCTCAGGGAGGCCCTCCCGTTGAGTCATGAGGTTCAGAAAGGACCCCCTTGCTTTCTAAACTCCTTCTCAGAGAGGAGTCTAGGTGCGGCCGAGTCCAGTCCTAGTTTCAGACTTGGTCAACGGTTTATGTCTAAAGGAGTATATCATGTATACCCTTGGGCTGAATTAAAAGGTGGAGACAGAGGAAAGATAGAGGTAAAGGAAAGATCACCACCCTAGGTTCCAGCGATGTCTCTGGTCTGGTTCCGTCGGATGGTGGGCGCACGCACCCAGCCCCTCTGAGTTGCGCTATTTATTGACTAGTCCCACTGCATATGCTAATTACTTCACATGCATAGTCTGTTGTTCTCGAACCTTCTCAAAATGAGTCGGGGGGGTTTGAGGGGCAGGGAGGGGTTTGAGGCTAGTGATTTCGGTGCTGCCCCCCCCCCATCAGAGATGCAAGGGCGGTGCTGCCTCAGGCTTGTCTGCTTTTTCAAGCAATTGCTCAAGATAAGGCCCAGAAGAGCACTATCCTGCCTCCAAAAGATCCTCCCTTCCAGCTGCACCTTGTCTCGTTAGTGTGATGACATTCTTCACACCAGGTCCTCCTGTGTCCATTGTTGGAGACAATAAGTCTTTCAACTTCTCAGTTTCTTCAAGGTCCTTCTTTGCCGAGTGTTTGAGACATTAACTCTTTCAGCCCCATCAGTCTCTTAAATCCTTTTAATTTAGATCTATGAAGTTTTGTAATTGCTCTCTATAACAATACCATAAAGATGGTAGATTTAACGACAAGTTGTGAATTATTTGTGTATTTTAATGGAAAAATGAGAAGTGTAAGATACAAGTCTGTGTTGATAAGAGCCAATTAAACTTGTTCATTTAATTGGGACTGCAAGTGTAACAAGTTTTAGGGTATCTTATTTGGACCTTTATTATTTGCGACATGATAGATACAACACCTATAGTTGCATTATAAGTCCACAACAAGAATAATCACAATACAAATAATAATAATATATAATAGGCAGTCAGGATTCTACTACAGCACGGAGCAAATCCCTGTGAGAGGGACAGTTCAGGGAAAAAGTGCTTTGGATGAAGCTTGTGATGATGAAATGAAGGAACTCCTGAAGTCTTATGGTGCTATGGACTCCGTACTTCCTGTTGAAACTGTTGAGGTTACAGGTATGTTGGTTTTGTAATGTAAATCATAGCATTACCTTGTAGTCTTAAGGAAAAACTGAACATTAGAATGCTGCTGATTTGCAGAGCTGCATATCAGGTCAGTCGCCGAGGGGAGCTGCTCCGGAGCCGGCCCGATCCGCAGCGGAGCGGCAGATCTTGGCGCGCAGGGGGTTTCCTGAGGCAGGGAACCGCCAGGGAAGCGATGAGACCCGCCAGGAGCCGGCAGCTCTCCCGAGAGCCGCTGATGAGGCCTGGGCGTTGCCATAGCAATGGCGGCCACCCCCCAAGCCTACAAAAAACAGCCTGGGAAGCACTAGCGATCAGAGCAGGTAAACAGGGCGTGGTGCGGCAGTTTGCGCGGGAGGGCGTAGTCACCCTACCGGCTCAAAAGGTGAGTTCAGTTGGTGGTCCTCGCCGTCTCGGCAGGAGCCCAGGTATGGTGTTCACCCGGCGAAAAGCCACGGCTTCTGCACTCACTAGAATGGACGTGGCTACCCAGACGGAGCTCCCACGAAAACATGCAGCCGTGCAGGTCTCAGGCTGCAGAGAGTGCCAGAGCCTTTCACTAGCAACAGATGGCAGTAGTGAGAACAGCTATGTGAGGTGTGAGCAGGTGGACGATCTGCTCAGCCTGGTGGCAGAGCTATGGGAGGAGGTAGAAAGGTTGAGGAGCATCAGGGAGTCTGAGAAAGAGATAGACTGGTGGAACCATGCTCTGCCTTCCCTGAGGCAGAAACAGGAACAGCCACCAGAAAAAAAAACAAGATCAAGGGGATCCTGTATCCTCCCCCCCGCCAGGCTGAAGGCAGTAGCTTAAAGGAAAGGAGTGAATGGAGGCAAGTCCACGCTTAGAGCGGCGGGCGTACCCTTCCCTTGCCCACTTTGCCTTCCCAGGTGCCTCTGTACCACAGGTATGAGGCTCTGGATGTGGAAGGGCAGTCAAGGGATGATGTGGATGATGGTCCGTCTACACCAGAGGTGTTGCTGAGGCCAGAAAAGCCTACCCCTCGTATCACGACCACTTCCATGAGGAAGAAAAGAAGGGTTATAGTTGTAGGTGACCCCTTTCTGAGGGGAACAGAGGGTCCTATGCGCTGGACAGACCCTCCTCTTAGGGAAGTCTGCTGCCTCCCTGGGGCCTGGGTTAAGGACATCACTAGGAAACTTCCTAGCCTGGTACGGCCCTCGGACAATTACCCATTATTGCTGTTCCATGTGGGTGGCAATGAAGCTGCAATGTGTAGTCCGAGGGCAATCAAAGGAGACTTCAGGGCCTTGGGTTGGTGAGTAAGGGAATCTGGAGCACAGGTTATCTTTTCCTCCCCCCTTCCAGTTGCGGGCAGTGACACTGGCAGAAACAAAAGGGTCCAGTCTATTAATACGTGGCTCCATGTCTGGTGTCACCGCCACAATTTCCAGTTTTTCAACAATGGGATGGCCTACATGGCACCAGGTCTAATGGCGTCAGATGGGGTTCACCTTTCTCAAAGGGGGAAGAGGGTCTTTGCTCACGAGAGAGCGGGGCTCACTGACAAAGCTTTAAACTGGACTTGAAGGGGGAGGGGGATAATATCAGGCTTGTCCGTGACGAGCTGTGGGATGACACACCAAGGTTTGAGGGACGGGGTGCTAGCGAGGGCCCTCAGCCTGTTGCTCCGAGATGTGCTGGCTACACTGCAGCACACTGGAAGACTTAGGGAGACGAGGCAGGGGCTCCTGAGGTAATGGGAGCCAACAGGGAACCACCAGTGAAAGACCTCGAAGGAATTAAGGGGTGTTCCTCCATGAAGGTGATACGGCTGACAGCCCAGCTGAAGGGCCTCTACACTAATGCCCGCAGCATGGGCAACAAACAGGAGAAGTTAGAAGCCACCGTGCTGCTAGAAAGCTACGGCCTAGTTGCCATCACTGAAACTTGGTGGGACGAATCCCATGACTGGAGTGCGGCTATCGATGGCTACAGGCTGTTCAGAAGGGACAGGCGAGGAAGGAGGGGCGGAGGCGCTGCCCTCTACATCAAGAAATGGATAGAGTGTGAGGAGCTGTCTCTGAGGAATAGCCACGAGCAGGTTGGAAGCTTATGGGTAAGAATCAGAGACCGAGGCAACAAAGGGAACCTTGTGGTTGGGGTCTACTGCAGGCTGCCCAATCAAGGGGAGCCTATTGACAAAGCCTTCTTGCTCCAGCTACAGGAGGCATCGCGCTCGCAGGCTCTCGTCCTGCTGGGGGACTTCAACCACCCCGACATCTGCTGGAATAGCAGCACAGCGAGCTGTAGGCAATCCAGGAGACTCCTGGAATGGATGGAGGATAACTTCTTAAGCCAGATAATAGACAGCCCCACCAGAGGGGATGCAATACTGGACCTGATGGTCACCAACGCGAGTGAGCTAATCGGTGACGTCAAGATTGGAGGCAGCCTGGGCTGCAGTGATCATGCACTGGTGGAGTTCACAGTCCTGAGGGATATGGGTCAGGCGAAGAGTAAGGTCAGGACCCTGAATTTTAGGAAAGCAAACTTCCAGCTCTTCAAGGAGTTAGTCAATAGGATGCCCTGGGAAACTGCCCTCAGGGACAAGGGGGCAGAACAGAGCTGGCAGATCTTTAAGGAGGCTTTCCATAGAGCGCAGGAGCTCTAAATCCCCAGGTGCAAGAAATCAGGCAAGGAAGGCAAGAGACTGGCATGGATGAGTCAAGACCTGCTCGTCAAACTAAAGGGCAAGAAGGAAATGCACAGGCAGTGGAAGCAGGGACAGGTATCCTGGGAAGAGTATAGGGACGCTGCCCGGTTGTGTAGGGATGGGGTCAGGAAGGCCAAGGCGCAGCTGGGGCTGAACTTGGCAAGGGATGCGAAGAATAACAAGAAAGGCTTCTCCAGGTATGTCAGCCAGAAAAGGAAGGTCAAAGAAAGTGTACCCCCCTGATGAGCAGGACTGGCAAACTGGTATCAATGGACAAGGACAAGGCTGAGGTACTCAATGACTTTTTTGCCTCAGTCTTCACTGGCAGCCTCTCTTCCCACACCTCTTGAGTGGATGGTCTGCAAGACAGGGACTGGGGGAGCAAAGTCCCTCCCACTGTAAGAGAAGATCAGGTTCGAGACCACCTGAGGAACCTGAATGTACATAAGTCTATGGGACCTGATGAGATGCATCCCAGAGTCCTGAAGGAATTGGCTGATGTAGTTGCCAAGCCACTCTCCATGATCTTTGAAAAGTCATGGCGGTCAGGTGAAGTCCCTGGGGACTGGAAAAAGGGAAACATTGCCCCCATTTTTAAAAAGGGTAGGAAGGAGGACCCTGGGAACTACTGCCCTGTCAGCCTCACCTCTGTGCCTGGGAAGATCATGGAGCAGATCCTCCTAGAAGCTATGCTGAGGCATATGGAGGACAGGGAGGTGATTGGAGACAGCCAGCATGGCTTCACCAAGGGCAAGTCCTGCCTGACCAACCTAGTGGCCTTCTACCATGGAGTGACTGCATCAGTGAACAAGGGAAGAACTATGGATGTCACCTATCTGGACTTCTGTAAGGCCTTTGACATGGTCCCCCACAACATCCTTCTCTCTGAATTGGACAGATATGGATTTGATGGGTGGACTGCTCGGTGGATGAGGAACTGGTTGGATGGTCACGTCCAGAGGATAGGGGTCAATGGCTCAATGTCCAGATGGAGATTGGTGACAAGTGGTGTCCCTCAGGGGTCTGTATTGGGACCAGTACTGTTTAATATCTTCATCGATGACACAGACAGTGGGATCGAGTGCACCCTCAGCAAATTTGCAGACAACACCAAGCTGAATGGCACAGTTGACACACCTGAGGGACGGGATGCCATCCAGAGGGACCTGGACAAGCTCGAGAAGTGGGCCCGGGCGAACCTCATGTGGTTTAACAAGGAAAAATGCAGAGTCCTGCACCTGGGTCGGAGCAACCCCCGGTATCAATACAGGCTGGGGGATGTAGGGATCGAGAGCATGCCTGCCAAGAAGGACTTGGGGGTGCTGGTGGATGAAAAGCTGGACATGAGCCAGCAATGTGCACTTGCAGCCCAGAAGGCCAACCGTATCCTGGGCTGCATCAAAAGAAGCGTGGCCAGCAGGTCGAGGGAGGTGATTCTGCCCCTCTACTCTGCTCTGGTGAGGCCCCACCTGGAGTACTGTGTCCAGCTCTGGAGCCCTCAGCACAGGAAAGACGTGGACCTGTTGGAGCGGGTCCAGAGGAGGGCCACAAAAATGATCAGAGGGCTGGAGCACCTCTCCTATGAGGAAAGGCTGAGAGAGTTGGACTTGTTCAGCCTGGAGAAGAGAAGGCTCCGGGGAGACCTTATTGTGGCTTTTCAGTACTTAAAGGGGGCTTATAGGAAAGATGGGGAAAAACTTTTTAGCAGGACCTGCTGTGATAGGACAAGGGGTGATGGCTTTAAACTAAAAGAGGGGAGATTTAGACTCGATATAAGGAAGAAGTTTTTTCACAATGAGGGTGGTGAAGCACTGGAACAGGTTGCCCAGAGAGGTGGTAGAAGCCCCATCCCTGGAAACATTCAAGGTCAGGCTGGATGGGGCTCTGGGCAACCTGATCTGGTTGAGGATGTCCCTGCTTATTGCAGGGGGGTTGGACTAGACGACCTTTAAAAGGTCCCTTCCAACCCAAACTATTCTATGATTCTATGATATTTCCTGGCACTGATATTTTAAACTCAATAAACTATTAACATGAGGTGTTTTTTTCCTGAGAGAATCTGAGGAATAAGGACAGACTTGGCTCTTCGGATTTTTGTTATCATGCATGTAATTTCCTTGTACTTTTGGAAGTAGTGGCTTTAAAGACTTATGCTACCTAAATTTGATCTCATTTGCTTTTACAAATTATTTTTTCATAGTGTGATATGCCATTGCATCTATGTAATCTATATTAACTAATAATCTAACTTACTATGCTCCTGCAATTGCGTTTTAAATTCTATTTATTTTTTTAATTGCAGAGAGAGGAAATATCCTTCTAGATCAAGAAGAACAAAACATTATTGTTATGAGTGTTGTAAAAATGATGATGCATCTTTGGAGCCACAATATGAGAAATACAGTGTGGTAAGTATAGATAATAGAAGAGTTTTGTTATACTGCTTCATAGTGTAGTACTGTATAGTGTCATTTACTGACTGAATAACATAAAAATATCATTTAAATAATTAACCCTTTAGAATATATGTAAAAAACAGCATCATGCTCAGTAAACTGTGGCTTACAGGATATGATAAATTTGTATATTATCACTTCTCCCTGTTCATGATTCCCTTACACTTATTGTACAAATAGTAGTCAACACATATACATTTCTTATTGCTTATATGAATAGAAAAAGGTCAGGAATCCTGAGGCTTTTCATCACACTTCCAAAATGGCTCTTTGAAAGCATAATATTTTTTCTTCATGATAAGGAAGGTATTTAGAAATTGTTTAATCTTAATTTAAAACATCTGGGAAGATTTTTGCACAAGTTCTATGTTAGGAGAGCTCTTGCTGATATCTGTAGGCTATGTCTACATTGTCTAGATGATGCTGTCATGGTGAAATACACTGTCTAATCCTTGCAGTGCGCTCAGAGGTGGGATTCTGAGCACGGACTAGTTTGAATTCCTGGGCAAAACCAGGCTGTGACAGCCCCTTGCAGAGCATACCCTTGGCACTATGTACATCTGTCATACCAGTGCCCTCATTGCCTTTACACAGTAATTCCCAACCTGGAATGACTTGAGTCCACCAATACTTATCCTGCAGGTGATGCATCATGGCCTGTGTATTATACAGTGCACTTGGCTCTACTTCTTACTATCATATCTGTATTTGTCGAGAGGAGTCTGTCTCTGCCATACAAGATGCAGAAGAGAAGCAAAAAGAACTGTTGCTACTTGAATTGAGAACTTCCAAAGATGCAGGTAGATGTTAATTCAAGTTGTTTCACTTTTTTTTTTTTGTAAATATCTAATATAATTGTTTTTAAAATAGAATTCCAAGTAATATATTTGAATATTTCCTCTGGAAAATACAGCTTGAGAATAAGATTTTAATAATAGTTCCCAGATAAGTGTACTTCCTGAAGTACTTCCATTTTACATAGGAATGAATATGATAACAAACAACAGAAGCATGCTGCTTGGAGGCATGTGTTTCAAGTCAACCTAATCATATAAAAAGGGATCATTAGATAAGAATGCACACTGTTAGCAGCATTCTTCAGTGACAAGTACATGAGATTCTTCTGGAGCCCCTCCATGATCAAGAACAGCTATGTATGTAAAGTAATGGATGTAGCATTTTCATTCTAGTGCGGCTGCACTTTTTCAGGAGCCTAAAATAATATATGAGGGGAAAAAAGAAAAATGTTAAGGCAGACACTGTGGATGATGGGCAGTTTTAGAAATGCTAGTGCCTGGAGGTGTAATTTGTTTTAGGCTATCAAATCTCAGTTGAGATTAGTCTCAAGAGCCTACTAAGTGACACTGACTTCCTAGGAGATCACGATGCTGGTGTTGTGTAGCAATTTGCGTCTATTGTGTCTTGCCATGACTGTTAAAGTAGCAGAGCTTGCTGCAGGAAGGCCTTTGTCCAAAGTCTCTCTCCCCGACTGCCCTTGCCATCTAGGTAGGGCTGTTTACTTTGGAGCAGCTCATGCCCATGAAACAGTTTTGCTCCCTGACAGAAAGGAAGGGTATTTTTTTATTTCTTTCCCTGAAAATAGCCAGGAGCTTTCAAATTATATTTAAATAGTCCATTTATCCCTTGAAAATTAAATGTGGAATATGGAATTATGTAGATTTATGGTTTCCAAGTAAAAATTATGGCATATGAGCTGTTAACTAAAATTGGTATATTTTCTTGAAAAATGTTTGAAAAACATAAACGATACAGTAGGCAAAAGCCTGTATGCATGATAAAGCCTTATGCATGATAAGACTGAGATCTATGCAATTTCATAAATGAGGAAAATAAGGAGTATCAGACTTTTTCTGTTTAGGAGTATGAGAGAAATGAAAATGGTGATCTGTTACCACTACTGACAAATGCATTAATAATCTAGCACCTATTAAATTAAATCATAGTTAATACTTGTGAAGAGGCACAAGACTGAATAAGAACATAGAAGTATATTGACAAACTGATAGAATCATAGAATCATTTAGGTTGGAAAAGACCCTTAAGATCATTGAGTCCAGCCATTAACCTAACACTGCCAAGTCAACCACTAAACCATGTCCCTAAGCACCACATCTACACCTCTTTTAAATACCTCCAGGGATGGTGACTCAACTACTTCCCTGGGCAGCCTGTTCCAGTGCTTGATAACCCTTTCAGTGAAGAAATATTTCCTAATATCCAATCTAAAACTCCCCTGGTGCAACTTGAGGCCATTTCCTCTTGTCCTATCACTTTTTACTGGGAAAAAGAGACTGACACCCAAGTCTCTACAACCTCCGTTCAGGTAGTTGTAGAGAGCAATAAGGTCTCCCCTGAGCCTCTGTCCTGGTTTCGGCCAGGATGGAGCTAATTTTCTTCCCAGTAGCTACTGTGTTTTGGATTTAGTATGGGATTTGGTATGTGAAGAATGTTGATAATACACTGATGTTATTAGTTGCTGCTAAGTGATCGAGGACGTTTTCCAGCTTCCCAGGTTTTGCTGATGTGCAGGTGCAAAAAGCTGGGAGGGGTATAGCCAGTATAGCTGACCCAAACTGGCCAAAGAGAGTATTCCACACCATAGACATCATGCCCAGGATATAAAGTGGAGGTTGGCCGGTGGGCCGGGTGCCTTTCGTTCGTTTGTGCTTCCGTTTGTTCATTCGGCTGTTTGTTCCCTTGCTCGCTCTCTCTGGAACTTGCTGTTCCAAGATTGCTGCTGGGGAAACTGCTGAGATTGCTCTCGGTTTCGCTCCGTGATCACTGCTTGGGGTGGGCTGCATCAGTCATCGGGCCGTCGGGTGGTGAGAAATTGTGCATTGTTAGTTTTGTATATTTTATTATCATTATATTTTGTTATTGTTATTATCATTATTAATATATTTATATAATTAATATTATCTTTTTCTTTGCTGTGGTATTGGGTTACCGGCTGGGGTTAAACCACAACAGCCTTCTCTTCTACAGGCTAAACAACCCCAGTTCCCTCAGCTGCTCCTCATAAGACTTGTTCTCTAGACCCTTCACCAGCTTCACTGCTCTTTGGATGCACTCACAGAATCACAGAATGGTAGGGGTTGGAAGGGACCTCTGGAGATCATCTAGTCCAACCCCCCTGACAGAGCAGGGTCACCTAGAGCAGGCTGCACAGGACTGCACCCAGGCAGGTTTTGAATATCTCCCGAGAAGGAGACTCCACAACCTCCCTGGGCAGCCTGTTCCAGTGCTCTGTCACCCTCACAGTGAAGAAGTTTTTCCGCATATTTAGACGGAACTTCCTGTGTTTCAGTTTGTGCCCGTTGCCCCTTGTCCTGTCACTGGGCACCACTGCAAAGAGTTTGGTCCCATCCTCTTGACACCCACCCTTGAGCATTGATGAGGTCCCCTCTCAGTCTTCTCTTCCTCAGGCTGAACAGCCCCAGCTCCCTCAGCCTTTCCCCGCAGGAGAGATGCTTCACTCCCTTAATCATCTTCGTGGCCCTCTGCTGGACTCTCTCCAGTAGTTCCTCGTCTTTCTTAAACTGGGGAGCCCAGAACTGGACACAGTACTCCAGATGGGGCCTCACTAGGGCAGAGTAGAGGGGGAGGATAACCTCCCTCGACCTGCTGGCCCCACTCTTCTTAATGCACCCCAGGATGCCGTTGGCCTTCCTGGCCGCAAGGGCACGTTGCTGGCTCATGGTGAACTTGTTATCTACCAGGACTCCCAGGTCCTTCTCTGCAGAGCTGCTTTCCAGGAGGTCAACCCCTAACCTGTCCTGGTGCATGGGGTTGTTCCTCCCCAGGTGCAGGACCCTGCACTTGCCCTTGTTGAACCTCATGAGGTTCCTCTCCGCCCAACGCTCCAGCCTGTCCAGGTCTCACTGAATGGCAGCACAGCCTTCTGGTGTATCAGCCAGACCTCCCAGTTTCGTGTCATCAGCAAACTTGCTGAGGGTACACTCTGTCCCTTCATCCAGGTCATTGATGAATAAATTGAACAAGACTGGCCCCAGTACTGACCCCTGGGGAACACCACTCACTACAGGCCTCCAACTAGACTCTGCACACAGAAGAACTGAAATCACCTCCCTTGATCCTGAGGAGGGGCCTTCTGGTCTGGCGCTGCAAGGCTCAGACAGGGAATACTCTGACGAGGAACAGGAAGAGAGGGTCCCTGCCTTCGGCCAGGAGGAGGAAAGGGATGACCGTGTATACTGGACTGTGTGGGTTCGGTGGCCTGGCATATCAGACCCACAGAAGTATAGGGCTTTGGTAGACACTGGTGCACAGTGTACTCTGATGCCATCAGAACATAAGGGCACGAAACCCATCTGGATCTCTGGAGTGACAGGGGGATGCCAGGAATTGTTGGTATTGGAGGCTGAGGTGAGCTTAACAGGGGGCAAGTGGGAAAAGCACCCCATTGTGACCGGCCCAGAGGCCCCTTGTATCCTTAGCATAGACTACCTCAGGAGAGGGTACCTCAAGGACCCAAAGGGATACCGATGGGCTTTTGGTGTAGCCACAGTGAATGCAGAGAAGCCCAAACAGCTATCTACCCTGCCTGGCCTCTCAGAAGATCCCTTCGTTGTGGGATTGCTGCGAGCTGAAGAACAGCAGGTGCCAATTGCTACCAGGACGGTGCGCCAGCGGCAATATCGCACCAACCGAGACTGGAGAGCCAAGGAGTCATCAGTAAGACTCATTCACCTTTTAATAGTCCTATATGGCCAGTAAGGAAATCTAACAGGGAATGGAGATTAACAGTGGACTATCGTGGCCTGAATGAAGTCACGCCACCAGTGAGTACTGCCATGCCAGACATACTAGAACTTCAATACGAACTGGAGTCCAAGGCAGCCAAGTGGTATGCCACCATTGACATTGCCAATGCATTCTTCTCCATCCCTTTGGCAGCAGAGTGCAGGCCACAGTTTGCTTTCACTTGGAGGGGCATCCAGTACACCTGGAATTGACTGCCCCAGGGGTGGAAACACAGCCCCACCCTTTGCCATGGCCTGATCCAGACTGCCCTGGAAAAGGGTGGAGCTCCAGAACACCTGCAATACATTGATGACATCATTGTGTGGGGCAACACAGCAGAAGAGGTTTTTGAGAAAGGGGAGAAGATAATCCAAATCCTTCTGAGAGCTGGCTTTGCCATAAAATGAGGTAAGGTCAAAGGACCTGCACAGGAGATCCAGTTCCTAGGAATAAAATGGCAAGACGGACGTTGTCAGATCCCGACAGATGTGATCAACAAAATAGCAGCTATGTCTCCACCAACTAACAAAAAAGAAACCCAAGCTTTCTTAGGCGTTGTGGGTTTCTGGAGAATGCATATTCCAAATTACAGTTCTATCGTAAGCCCTCTCTATCGCGTGACCCGAAAGAAGAACGATTTCACATGGGCCCCTGAGCAACAACAAGCCTTTGAACAAATTAAACAGGAGACAGTTCACGCAGTAGCCCTTGGGCCAGTCCGGGCAGGGCAAGGTGTTAAAAATGTGCTCTACACCGCAGCCGGGGAGAATGGCCCTACCTGGAGCCTCTGGCAGAAAGCACCAGGGGAGACTCGAGGTCGACCCCGGGCTTTTGGAGCCGGGGATACAGAGGATCTGAGGCCCGCTACACTCCAACTGAGAAAGAGATCTTGGCAGCATATGAAGGGGTTCGAGCTGCTTCGGAAGTGATCGGCACTGGAACCCAGCTCCTCCTGGCACCCCGACTGCCGGTGCTGGGCTGGATGTTCAAAGGGAGGGTCCCCTCTACACATCATGCCACCGATGCCACATGGAGTAAGTGGGTCGCACTGATCACACAACGAGCTCGAATAGGAAACCCCAGTCGCCCAGGAATCTTGGAAGTGATCATGGATTGGCCAGAAGGCAAAGATTTTGGAATATCGACAGAGGAAGAGGTGACACGTGCTGAAGAGGCCCCCCTGTATAATGAACTACCAGAAAATGAGAAGGAATATGGAGGAGGGGGTGAGCGAGCGACCACGTGGCCCGGCCTCTGGCTGGGGCTAAACCACGACACTTCACATCCCCAACCAGACCTTCCTTGTTAGTTAGTGTGAGGTCCAGCAGCACCCCTCTCCTCATCGGCTCCTCCACCACCTGCGTCAGAAAATTGTCATCAATATTCTGCAGGAACGTCCTGGACTGTGCATGCCTAGCTGTGTTGTCCCTCCAACAGATATCGGGGTGGTTGAAGTCCCCCATGAGAACCAGGGCCTGCGATCGTGAGGCTACTTTCAGCTGCCTGTAGAAGGCCTCATCGACTTCCTCTTCCTGATCGGGTGGCCTGTACTACACACCCACAACAGTGTCCCCTATGTTAGCCTGTCCCTTAATCCTTACCCATAAGCTCTCGACCCGTTCTTCGTCCTTCCCTAGGCAGAGCTCAATATATTCCAGTTGCTCTCTCACATAGAGAGCAACCCCACCACCTCGCCTTGCTGGCCTGTCCTTCCTGAAAAGTACATAGCCATCCATGACAGCATTCCAGTCATGCGAGCTGTCCCACCACGTCTCTGTAATTGCAATGAGATCGTGGCCCTGTGACTGCACACAGATCTCTAGTTCTTCCTGCTTATTCCCCATGCTGCGTGCGTTGGTGTACAGGCATTTCAGAGAGGAAGTTGAGTTCGCAGGTTTCCCTGGAGGGGTGCAGGAGGATCCATCATAGCCATACACACCCTTGGGGTGGTCGGCCTTCTGGTTCTCTTCTTGGGAGGCAGCTAAGGAAGATTTGTCACTGCTCAGGTTGGCCTGGCTTACTCCCCAGTTGCGTGCACTGGCATGAGCATCACCACTTTGGACCCCTCCCCCGAGTCCTTCAGTTTAAAGCCCACCTCACCAAGCTGGCCAGCCTGCCACCAAAGATTCCCCTGCCCCTCTTAGGTGGATCCCATCCCTCCCCAATAGGTTGTAGTCGCCAAAGAACATCCCATTGTCATAAAAGCCAAAACCCTCACGTTGGCACCAGCCACGAAGCCAGGAGTTGTTGTGTATTATGCGCCTATTTCTGGCCACCCACTCTCCTCCCAATGGTAAAATGGAAGAGAATATAACTTGGGCACCAACATTTTTCACTTGCTCCCCCAGGGCTTTTAAGTCATCTTTGATTTTGCCCAGGTTCCGGCTTGCGGCATCATTCGTGCCCACATGAAAGAGTAGCAGCGGATAGTAGCCCGTGCTCCTGACAAGTCGTGGCACCCTCTCAGCAACATCTCGGACCTTGGCTCCTGGGAGGCAGCACACCTCTCATGCCTCTCTGTCAGGTCGGCAGATGGGTGCCTCAGTGCCCCTTAACAGGGAGTCCCCCACAACGAGCACTCGTCATTTCTTTTTTCGGTGCGTGCTGTGTGCTGTTGGAGTAGTTTCTACTTGCCTGCCTTGCTCGTGGGTGTCTACAGCTTTTAACGCTTCGTATCTATTTTTAGTTGTGACACTGGAGGGCGAGGACTGAAGCAGAGCCCTGCTTTTGTGGGTTACTGCAGTCCAAGGTGTTTCATGCTCAGTGGTGTCTGGCGCAGGAGTGTGGCTTTGGAACCACCTATCTATCTCTGTTTCAGATCCTCTGATGCTGCGCAGTCTTTTAACTGTTTCCTGCAGCTCAGCTACCTGACGTAACAGATCTTTGACCTGTGCACACCCTGTGCAGGAACTTACCTTTGCATCAGGAGGAGGGTGAGGGCACTTGCTGCAGCCTCCCACCTGAACTGAGATTTCCTCCCTTGCCAGTTCTGTCTGGCAGGATGCATCAGCCATCTTGGGGGCGTTCACCATAGGAGCACCCGTCTTAGCTCTGAGGCAGGTGCCCACCATTGCGGCAGAGACCGAGAAGGCTTCCCTGGGCTGTGGGGCTACGAGCAGGCTGCGGGGCCCTCCCTGCACGCCCTGCTGCGTGAACTGCCTGCGCAAATTGCCGCGCCACGCCCTGTTCGCCCGCCCTGTTCGCCATGCTCCTGGTCGCTGGCGCGCCTCAGAGCCGTTTAAATCTCCCGCGGCACCTCAATGTCTGTCTTGTAGTGAGGGGCCCAAAAGTGAACATAGTACTCGAGGTGCGGCCTCACCAGTGTAGGTGACCCGTTTTGCGACAGGTTAGAGCTGATTAAAACAGCAGTACAGTAAAGGTCAACGAAGGGACACAGCAAGGTAATAGAGCTGAATTGAAACAGCAGTGCTGCAAAGGTCAATGAAGGGACACAGTAAGGTAAACAAGAGTAACCAGAAGCAGTCAGAACCAGAAAGAAGTTTGTTGTTACACTAAAGAATTTCTTTGTTATGTTTAAGTGCACAAATTTAGAAATGTTTAAACAGGTGTTAGAGCGCATGTAGTAGATAAGGAAGCTTTAAAAACCCCTGTAAGTGCGCATTAAAGGGTCTCCGCTTTCCACCTATGCCGGAGTCCGTGCCTTCATTCCCTCAAATGGTGACCCCGACGTGATGGGGTAAATCAATGCTGCACGAGCGTCCGAAGAAGCAACGCTGAACGAGCGTCCCTTGAAGCAACGCTGAACGAGCGTCCAGTAAAGCAACGCGGAGCGTCCGGAGGGAACCCAGCCGAACGAATCAAGCTAGCAGCTGGACTGCGGCTTCCACCCCGGGACATCGCCTGAAAAATAGGTGAGCGGCTGGGCATTTATAATGGGAGCTAACATTTCTGCGGAAGAAGAAGCTATAGTTAAGTTATTAACGCACCTTTTGACAAAAAGGGGAGTAAAGTATGACTGTTGCTGAAGTTTTTGCAAAAGCAAGGAGCCCCCTCTACTGTCTCTGCTGTGTTTGATGTAAAGACGTGGGAGCAGGCAGGAGAAACGATATGGGAAGCAGTCTCTAGAGGGAATACAGCTGCCGTTGAAATTTTGACTACATGGCATTCAGTAACTGAGACTTTAAGATCGTGGCAGGCGGAAAAGAAGGTTCAAAGTGCTGCCGTTCAAACAGTACTCACACCTGATTCGCGCTCAGAGACAGAAAAGACATCAGATGAGGGAGATTTGATAGATTTAAAGAAAGCTGAGACACCACCGACAAAGCCCGTCCCAATGATCCCCTCGGCTCCTGCACGAACCTCCGCCCCTATTCCGGAGGGGGTCGGAGAGTTCAACCCATGGGCACGATGGGAACAAGCGCGCCGGGAAGCATTAAAGGAGGGAGATCCGATAGGATTAGCCTTCCCTGTACAAGTGCGTGATAATGCTCCTAATCAACATACCGCCTTTCACTGGGATCTTATTAAAGAATTAAGGAAGACGGTGACTATGTACGGATTGCACGCACCATTTACTCAATCCTTGCTTGAAAGTGTTATGACTGGTCAGTTGTTGGTACCATTTGACTGTCGCCAAATCGCTACAATGATTTTGACTCCAACTCAAAAATTATTGTGGGAGCAAAGGTGGAGAGAGAGCTGTGAAGCGGCCGCCCTGCAAAATATGCGGAGGCAAGAAGGCGATCCCCTTATGGGGGCAGGGATCCCACAGCTGATGGGAACCGAGCCGCTGCTAGATCCAACCTTGCAAGCCAGACTGAATGCAGCTATCCTACGCCAGTCTGCGTCTCTAGCTTTCCAGGCAATGCTGAAACTGCCTGAGGTGGGGAAAATCGAGCCGTCTTTCACAAGCATTAAGCAACAAGTAAACGAACCGTACATGCAGTTTACTGATAGATTACGCGATGCTTTAAATAAGCAGCTTGATAACCGTGAAGCAAAAGACGCCTTAATGTTAAAATTAGCTGTGGAAAATGCGAATACAGACTGTAAAAAAATACTCCAGGCGATGCCAGCGAATACTACACTAGTGCAAATGATTGAGGCATGTAACCGTGTTGGGTCGGTGGAACATCACACCGCCGCGTTAGCTGGAGCTTTTGCAGCAGCTCTGCAAGTCGGAGACAAACGTTGTTTTCGCTGCCATGCTACGGGACACATTGCTATTGAATGTCCCTACAAGAAAACAGGGGGAGGCGCAATGACGCTGCCTACCCGCCCCCCCTCGCCCTGTCCCCGCTGCCGGAAGGGACGGCACTGGGCGAGCCAGTGTCGCTCGCACTACAGCATTTACGGTACACCACTGCAGCCGCGCCAGGGAAACGGGAAGCCGAGCGCGGGGCGGGGCCGCACGACGACACAAGTGCCTCGGATTACAGTAGGGGGCGGATCGCACTTGCGGAGCTTGCCTCAGGTGATGGTAACAGCCCAAGCACCCAGCCCGCAGACTCCACCGACTGCGTTACCGTGGACTCCCTCACCGCCAAAACGCGAGGAAGTGCCGGCCTGGACGTCTCCACAGTAACAACCTGCACATTGTGGGACTCTCAAGTATACAGAATACCATTAAATGTAAAGGGGCCTATAGGACAGGGATACAGTGCCCCCTTGCTAGGCCGATCGAGCACTACATTAACAGGACTGTTTGTGTTACCTGGCATAATCGATGCAGACTACGAAGGCATCATACAAGCCATGGCATGGACCCCTACCCCTCCAGTGCTTATACCTAAGGGAACCAGAATTGCTCAGCTAATACTGTTTCAGGCTACTGTCCCAGCAGCGGAACAGCACCACCGTCACAGCGGTGCCTTTGGATCAACAGGAACCCCATCTGTTTTTTGGGCTTCGGACATCGCCTCAAAATGGCCCACATTAACCTTGACACTTCATCACCCGACTGCCAGTCCCTTCAGCACACAGGTGACAGTGCTAATAGATATGGGAGCAGATGTTACAGTAATTGCTTTTAAGGACTGGCCCACTAATTGGCCACTGAACTCTACTACGGGGGGCCTCGTAGGAGTGGGAGGTGTCTCTAACACCACTTATCAAAGTAAGCATATGCTTTCCATCATCACTTGTGAAGGTTCTACATATACCATTCGGCCGTATATCGCCCCAATACCCATCAGCCTCTTGGGAAGAGACGTGATGGGACTATGTAATTTTACTCTGAGCTCCCCAGAGAATTTTCAATAGCGGCCATTGATGAGTGACCTCTCACGAAGCTCACCTGGAAAACAGACAATCCAGTGTGGGTGGATCAATGGCTGCTCACGGCAGAAAAGGTCACAGCCGTCCATGAACTTGTTCAAGAACAACTGCAATTAGGACACATTACCCCTACGAACAGTCCCTGGAATTCTCCAGTGTTTGTCATAAAAAAGAAGAGTGGAAAATGGCGACTCCTGCATGATTTACGTCAAATCAATAATGCAATAGAGGACATGGGAGCGCTTCAGCCAGGCCTACCCTCCCCTACCATGCTTCCTCGAGGCTGGAACATATTAATCATTGATTTAAAGGATTGCTTCTTCACTATACCACTTCACCCTGAAGATGCTCCTCGGTTTGCCTTTTCAATTCCAAAACTTAACAGAAGTGAACCTATGGACCGATATCATTGGACAGTGTTACCCCAAGGAATGAAAAATTCTCCGACCATATGTCAAGCATTTGTTGCAGAAGCTTTGCGCCCAGTGCGAAAGCGTTTTCCCCATGTGTATATGTATCATTATATGGACGACATTTTGCTCTCCAGTCCATCTGAAAGCCTAGAACAAGAGATATTGCCAGTGTTACAGCAAGAACTGCACAAAAAAGGACTACAGGTCGCGCCAGAAAAAATTCAATCAGCAGCACCTTGGAAGTATTTAGGATGGAGAATTTTACAGCACACCATCCAACCCCAAAGTATAGCCATCACCGCAGACATCCACATGCTGAATGACGTTCAAAAGCTTATAGGGAACATAAATTGGGTTTGAACGCTCTGTGGCATTGATAATCAGACTTTAGCGCCATTGTTTGAACTTTTAAAAGGTGACACAGATATTAACGCGCCTAGAAAGCTGACCAATGCAGCCAAACGAGCTCTAGAACAAGTTGAAGAAAAAATTTCAACTCAGCAATGCCAAAGACGGGCAGAAAATTTACCTATCAATTTATACATATGTAACCAAAATCCACAGCCTTTAGCGGTCATTGCACAATGGGATCCAGCTACAGCTGACCCGCTTTTGTTGTTAGAATGGGTGTTTCTGCCCCATCAACCTAATAAGACACTAATGACACGCATAGAAATGTTTGCAGCCTTGATAAGAAAGGGAAGAGAGCGAGTTGTGGAAATGGCGGGAAAAGAACCTAAAAACATCATCATCATCCCAGTAGTTAAGGAGTATCTTGATTGGTGTATTCAGAATAGTATTGAACTGCAAATAGCCCTTTTGGGTTTTACTGGTCAACTAGGCATTCATCTCCCAGCTCATAAGATGTTTTCTTTTTATAATAATGTGCAACTTGAACTTAAACCCTTATATAGGTGGCACCCTGTCGACGGACAAACTGTCTTTACCGACGGGTCAGGACGAACGGGAAAAGCTGTAGTCACATGGAAACGAGGAGGTTAATGGGAACATGTCATAGAAAATATACAAGGTTCCCCACAAATAGTGGAACTGCATGCGATAATATTAGCATTTAAACAATGGACTCAAATCCCACTGAATATTGTATCGGATTCACAATATGCAGTGGGAGTAGTGCAACGCATTGAGCGTTCTCAAATCAGGCACATTCAAAATGAGGCATTATTTGAAAAATTTAAAGAGTTGTTGTTCCTTGTCGAGCAACGCATTCATCCATATTGTGTAATCCATATTAGAAGTCATACCACTTTACCAGGATTTTTTACAGAAGGGAATGCCCGAGCCGACCAGCTGGCTAACGTGGCAATACAAGTACCTGTTCCTGATATCTTATTCCAAGCTCGCTTATCTCACCAATTTTTTCACCAACCAGCGAAAGTATTGTCAAAGCAGTTTGCCATCCCTAAAGGAGAAGCAAAACTCATAGTACAAACCTGCCCAGATTGCCAACAGCAGGTAGGGCCAATGTTTGCCGTCAATCCTAGAGGCCTCTCCTCACTTCAAATTTGGCAAACTGACGTCACTCACATTCCCGAGTTTGGAAGATTATATGTTCATGTATCTATAGACACATTTTCACACGCAATTTGGGCCACGGCAATGGCAGGAGAAACCAGTTGCCACGTTCAGGCACATTTCCGTTCAGCCTTTGCCGCACTTGGCATCCCAAAAGAAATAAAAACAGATAATGGCCCTGCATATACCAGCCACGCCACAACAGCATTTTTTCAGACTTGGGGCATCACACATAAAACAGGCATCCCACACTCACCTACAGCACAAGCGATAGTAGAACATACTCACCGCACATTAAAGAATTATTTAACCAAACAAAAACAGGGGGAGATTCAGGAGACACCACAAAATAGATTAAACAAGGTGGTATATGTTATGAATCATTTAACATTACCTTTTCAACACGAGGAAATACCACCCATTGTTAAACATTTTAAGGCAATGGAATCTGGGCTAACATCAATATCAACAGAACAAGCGCTAGTCAAGATAAAAAATTTAGATACTGGGGATTGGGAAGGACCATATCCTTTAATAACCTGGGGGCAAGGATATGCTTGTGTTTCCACAGGACAAGGACCACGATGGGTACCAGCCCGTGGTGTGCGGCCTTGGTTGGGATCATCATCCTCTACTGTTGCGGTTTCAGTGCCTCATGGATCTCCATCCAACCCAGAGCAAACATCTGGGTCACACTTGCCAACATGACGGGACAGAACCACATGTGCCTCTCGATGGCCAGCGCAGCCAACTCATTTACGACATGTTTAGTTGGAATTTCCGCTTTCAGACAAGGAAGTTGTGACTGTTGTTAATAATACTTCAGTAGAGCATCATATTATGTCTAAATGGAATGTTAATTTGACGGGAAATGCTAGTAAGGAAGCGGTAACCAACTGGGATGGCTGGGCAAACTATTTGCCGGTCGTTCCATTGGAGCCGCAAGAATTAGATATTTTGGGAAGTGTGAGTGCCTATGCCTGTCTAAACTTTAATTATACTGGACGTGATAACACCGTAATTGATGTACCAGCAAGTTTATCCGTCTATAAGAACGCATCTGTGTGGTGTAATTATACCACCTCTAAAATATCTAAGTCTTCAAACAAACCTTTAGCCTTGCCGGCCGGTGTGTTTCTCATCTGTGGGGAACCGGGCTTGGCAAGGTGTTCCTTCTCATATTGCAGGAGGCCCTTGTACTCTGGGCCGCCTAACATTGTTAACACCAAACACGTCCATGGTTTTAAATATTAACAGACTCCATGGGCGATCAAAACGATCAGTGAATCGTTATCGAGAAGATTGTAAGGACAATGTGGATTTTTGGGAGGCAGATAAGATTATCGTAGCCTCAATCTTAGCGCCTGGTGTCGCTGCCGCAAAAGCCCTTGCGACACTTAATAAATTAGGATGTTGGCTTGCTAAGCAAAACAATGCCACATCAAAAGCTTTAAGTGCTTTGCTGGTAGATACAGATTCTATTAGGCACGCCATTTTGCAAAATAGAGCAGCTATAGATTTTTTGTTATTAGCACAGGGACATGGATGTGAAGAGTTTGAAGGCATGTGTTATATGAATTTAAGCGATAATTCTCACACAGTATTTCAACAGATAAAGAAATTGAAAGAGCTATCTGAACAATTAACCACAAGCTCAGTAGGATTAGAATCTTGGCTGAAAGGGTTAGGATTAACAGGATGGTTAGTAGAATTAGCGAAAGGAGGACTTGTTTTGCTCATTGTATTAGTCACAATTATTATTGTAGTGCCCTGTCTGTTGCAGTGTTTGCTAAAAATGATTGAACGTTTAATGCACTCTATTTGGCTTGTAAAAACAAAGAAAGGGGGAATTGTAGGTGACCCGTTTTGCGACAGGTTAGAGCTGATTAAAACAGCAGTACAGTAAAGGTCAACGAAGGGACACAGCAAGGTAATAGAGCTGAATTGAAACAGCAGTGCTGCAAAGGTCAATGAAGGGACACAGTAAGGTAAACAAGAGTAACCAGAAGCAGTCAGAACCAGAAAGAAGTTTGTTGTTACACTAAAGAATTTCTTTGTTATGTTTAAGTGCACAAATTTAGAAATGTTTAAACAGGTGTTAGAGCGCATGTAGTAGATAAGGAAGCTTTATAAACCCCTGTAAGTGTGCATTAAAGCGTCTCCGCTTTCCACCTATGCCGGAGTCCGTGCCTTCATTCCCTCACACCAGGGCCAAGTACAGGGGGATGATCACTTCCCTAGTCCTGCTGGCCACACTATTTCTGATACAAGCCAGGATGCTATTGGCCTTCTTGGCCACCTGGGCACACTGCTGGCTCATATTCAGCTGGCTGTCGACCAACACCCCCAAGTCCTTTTCCGCCAGGCAGCTTTCCAGCCATTCCCCCCCAAGCCTGTAGCATTGCATAGGGTTGTTGTGACCCAAGTGCAGGACCTGGCACTTGGCCTTGTTGAACTTCATACAATTGGCCTTGGCCCATTGATCCACCCTGTCCAGATCCCTCTGTAGAGCCTTCCTACCCTCAAGCAGATCAACACTTGGTCAACGCCCAGCTTGGTGTCGTCTGCAAACTTACTGAGGGTACACTTGATCCCCTTGTCCAGATCATTGAGAAAGATGTTAAACAGAACTGGCCCCAATACTGAGCCCTGGGGAACACCACTTGTGACCGAATGCCAACTGGATTTAACTCCATTCACCACAACTCTTTGGGCCCGGCCATCCAGCCAGTTTTTTACCCAGTGAAGAGTACACCCATACAAGCCATGAGCAGCCAGTTTCTCCAGAAAAATGCTGTGTGATTTATAAAATGCTGAAATTTAGGTTCGAGTAAGAAATTCTTTATTCAGCGGCGCCGGGTGCACGGGGGATATCTCCGCCTAACGTGCACACCAGTGAATACAAAAAGCACTCTTTTATACATTTACTACATTAATATTCTACTATGGCTCATGCATATGATGCATATGTAATTCCGGGATACGCCTCCTTCCTGGGTTCCGCCTTCCTCCTTGCGCCTGCGCAGCAGTCCGTGAGGGTGGTCGTCTGGACTTATCCGAGGGTCGTTCCGATGAAGGCCGGTAGTCTTCCTCTTCCCCTTTCACCTACTAAGCCTCATTAAAATTGTCCTTTGGATTACCTTTTGCTTGTTATTCTTCTGTTATCCGCTTTCTCAGCATCTGTTCCTCGGTATCCGTTCTTTATCTAAATGTCCTTGCCATTGGTACCATGTTTTCTGATTTATCACCTAGCTTAATCCCCCTGGAATGTATGGTCTCATTAAACACGTCAGACAAAATATACGATTTACAAACATTGTCTTAATTAACACGTCAAACAGAATATATAGTTTACAAACTTTTTCTTTTTTTATCTCAGTCCCCCCTTTTCTATTTACTATGTAAATTCTTTTACACTAACTTAATTGGAAAACATGCTACCATGCATCTAAACAAGAGACAAACTAGTATTCCTATAGCAACTATCACTATAAAGATTACAAAGATTTGTTTAAGCCACTGCACATTAGGTAGCCACGAAGTGACTTTGTCCCATACCTCTTTAAAACCCCAGGAGGTATCATCTTGGGTTATCCGATGTAAAATTTGAGTTTGAGCCCAAATTTGGTTTAGATCCGTAGCAATCCGCCCACTTTGGTCTATATATGTACAACAGCTAGTATTTATAATAGTACATACTCCTCCTTGTGCAGCTAGCAACATATCGAGGGCCATTCTGTTCTGAACTACCATTTTAGACAAACTACTAATCTCTTCCTGTTGGGCTCTTATAATGTCCATGGTAGCATTTTCCAATTTTTCAATCACTGCCGAGATATTCACCAATGCTTTTTCAATTTCACTCACTCCCAGCCATGGCAAAAACCACCTCACAAAGCTATGGAATGCTGTAGGTCGTTCAATTAAAGGGTTGCCTCGTTTTATCCGTTGCAAAGGATTTCTTATAAATCCCCGAATTAATCGATTATGTAAAGTCATATTGGGAATAACTGCACCTAAAGTACATGTCCCCTTCCAATTCTCAGGTAAGGTTTTTCTCGCTGTATCATTACAAATCCAATACCATCCTGTACCTTCTGGAACCGGCCATTTAGTAGCATTTCCTATTCCACTATTAACACTAATATCTATAGTTACATTACATGCAGTTTGATTTCCAACAGATACAGCATTAGTACACAGTACTTTCCCCATCCCTGTAGGTGGATTACATCTTTGTACACAAGTGAAATAAGGCTCTTTCGGAGTTGGGGTTAGTATTTCAATTTTTTCATAATCCATTTCCTTTTCCCATGAGGTGTTTGCCCACAATTTAGTCCAAGAAACGTTAGAGGGGATTGGCACTCCTATTAAAGATATTCCTCGTGCCCCATGTTCAGGCATCTGGGTACAAATCCAACAATCGGATTTATTGACAAATTTACTAATTTGGTGTATCAATGTTACATGTGCGTTCTTTCCCCATTCCCCTTCAGCTAAGTTCACTATCACCAACATCAAGAACGGTATAATTTTATTCTGGTTGGACCCTCGTTCTGGACCTTCCATTTCATAGGAGACGGAGCTTTTTTCACTTGCGAGTAATGTATCCACGCTTTCTTCTCCTGTATTTTAATTGCGGTATATGTAGTGAGTAGCACTTGGTAGGGTCCTTTCCATTTTTGTTCCAGCGGGTCACCTGAAATGGTTTTAACGAACACATAATCACCTGGTTCAAAGTCATGTAATGGACCATCTAACCCACGAGCTCGGGTTTTACCTATTTGTTTAAACACCTCCTTTAATTGGCGTTGCAAGGTGCGTAAATATATATACCAATATTCCTCCCCTACTTGACTAATATCCTCCCCTGAGAATGTATGTTGATAGGGCCGTCCATATAAGATCTCGAAAGGGCTTAAATTTTCCTTACTTCTAGGTTTAGTCCTTATCCGTAGTAAGGCCAGAGGTAGTGACTGGGGCCAGGTCAAATTTGCTTCCTGCCCTATCTTAGCTAATTGCGACTTTAGAATATGGTTCATCTTTTCTACTTGACCGCTAGCCTGGGGTCTATATGGTGTATGTAGTTGCCAATCTATTTCCAGGAACTTACTTACTGCCTGTACTATTTTTGCACAGAAATGAGGTCCTCTATCTGAAGAGATAGATTCTGGTATACCGAACCTCGGAATTATCTCTTTAATCAAAGCCTTAGTTACCTCTTTAGATGTATTTGTCCTACAAGGGTACGCTTCAGGCCATCCAGAAAATGTGTCCACTAGCACTAATAGATACTTAAATCCTCCTTTCCTAGGCAATTCTGAAAAATCTATCTGCCACATTTGCCCTGGATAATTTCCTCTCCCTATAACTCCAAATTCAATGCGATGAGGTCCTTTCGGATTATTGCGGGCACAAAGCTCGCATTGTTGAATCACTTGTTGAATTTTAGTATATAGGTCCTTTCCAATCCACAGTCTCAATATTGCTCTATATGTAGCCTCAATTCCCCAATGAGTCTTAGCATGTTCTAGTTTTACCAACCCCCATACATATTTGGTAGGGACAATTAGCTTATTGTCCGGGGTATATATCCACCCATTTGTTCCCTCTTTACCTTCAAGGTCTTGAATCAATTTAAGATCCTCTTTCCCATATTGGGGAGGGCCTATATGTTAATGTTTGTGTGTTACCGTCTGGAACCAGGGCTGCCACATATCCTGTTGCCTCTCTCGTTTCAGCGATTCTTCGGGCTTCCAAATCAGCTAATCGATTTCCTCTTTCGGATTCCGAGTCGCCTTTCTGATGTCCCTTACAATGCAGGACAGCTACCTCCGAAGGGTACTGTACAACATCCAGGAGTTTCAGAATTTCTGCAGCATGCTTAATTTTCTGTCCTTGTGAAGTTAAAAGTCCGCGTTCCTTCCAAATAGCTCCATGAGCATGTATGATTCCGAAGGCGTATTTTGAATCCGTCCAAATATTTACTCTTTTCCCTTTGGACAATTCCAATGCTCTTATGAGAGCTATAAGCTCGGCCTTTTGGGCTGATACATTCTGGGGTAAAGGTTTTGATTCCACGATCCGGTCTGCAGTAGTCACAGCGTACCCAGAATAGCGACGTCCATTCTTCACATAACTACTTCCATCAGTATACAAATTGTCAGCCCCGTCGATTGGTCGTTCATGTAGGTCAGGGCGACTAGAATACACAGTCTCTATCGTTTCCAAACAATCATGTGCTAAGGGCTCTTCCGATATTCTATTAAGAAAGGAGGCTGGGTTTACAACATTAGTGACCACAATGATAACATCGTCTTGTTCCGCTAGTAATGCCTGGTACTTTAAAAATCTTTGTGGTGACAACCAGTGCGCTCCCTTCTGTTCCAGTACCGTGGATACGGTATGGGACACATAAACAGTGATAGACTGACCCAGGGTAAATTTTCGTGCCTCTGTAATATTGATGACGACCGCTGCTACTGCTCTTAGGCATGAAGGCCAACCTCGGCTTACTTCATCTAATTGTTTGGAGAAGTAGGCTACCGCTCTTCGGTACGGTCCCAAATATTGGGCCAATACCCCCAACGCAAATCCTTGCCTTTCATACGAGTACAGCAGGAACGGCTTACTAATATCCGGAATTCCTAGAGCAGGGGCTTTCATCAATTCCTTTTTTAATGACCGAAATGCGGTCTTGGCCTCCCCAGTCCATTCAAACTTATGGCTCGTTTTAAGCAAATCATACAGTGGCCTTACTTTTATGCCGTAGTCCGGAATCCAAAGACGACACCATCCCGCCATTCCAAGGAAAGTTCTCAATTCTCGTATTGTTTGAGGTTCGGGTAATTGACATATGGCCTCTTTCCGTTCAGGCCCTAATTCCCGCCGTCCTCCAGACAATTTTACCCCCATGTAAGTAACTTGGGGTCTTACCAATTGAGCCTTCTCCTTCGAGACTTTATACCCATTGAGTCCCAGGAAATTCAGTAGACTTATAGTCCATGCAACACATTCTTCTCGAGAACTCGTGGCGATTAATAAATCATCCACATACTGTAATAATACCCCTTGACCATCAGGACTGCCCCACTCTTCGAGATCCTTAGCAAGCTGGTTTCCAAAAATTGTCGGGCTATTTTTGAATCCTTGAGGTAAAACTGTCCAGGTTAGTTGCACCTTTCTCCCCGACTCTGGATTTTCCCATTCAAAGGCAAAGAGTTTCTGGCTCTCTTCAGCCAACGGAAGGCAGAAGAAGGCATCCTTTAAGTCCAAGACGGTAAACCAAACCAATTCATCCCTTAACTTAGTCAATAATGTATAAGGGTTTGCCACAACTGGGTGGATATCTTCCACTATTCTATTGACGGCCCTTAAATCTTGGACCAGCCTGTAACTTTTCCCGTCAGACTTTCTGATAGGTAGGATGGGGGTGTTATACTCAGATTCACATTCAACCAGCAATCCATATTTCAAAAATCTATCTATTATCCCTTTTATCCCTTCTCAGTCCTTTGATCTTAAAGGATATTGTTTAATCCTTACTACCTGTGAATTGGACTTCAGCTGTATTCTCACAGGTTTTGCTCTCTTAGCTCTCCCAGGGATTTCGCTTGCCCATACTCCTGGATATACTTGATCTAGTATTTCAGAGGGAATTTCACATCCATTTTTGGAGGAGGGCTGTAACGCTGTCAAACTCAATAGTGTTATCAATTCTTTTTCCTTTACTTTTAATTTCATTTTCCCTTTTTCAAAAAGTATTTCTGCTCCTAAAATTTCTAACAAATCTCTTCCTAATAATGATTTAGGGGAGTCTGGTAGGTACAAAAATTGATGAAGTCCTACATGTGTCCCTATCTTGTATCGTAAAGGTCTCAGAAAGCGAGCCTGTTCCGACTGCCCCGTAGCTCCTACTACTTTCACACTCTCCCCCCCCTCGGGTATCAATTTCTGATTTAACACTGAATATGTTGCCCCTGTATCTACCAGAAACTCTACCTCCTGTTTCTCATTCCCCAGCTCCATTTTAACCAGGGGATCTACTGGGGATCGACCTCCCGGTCTCCATCATTCATCATCCTCCATATTACCTATTAATTTAGGGTTACGTCTCCGTTGCTTGGGACACTCTCTCTTCCAGTGGCCTACTTCTCTACAGTAGGCACACTGGTCCGTTCGTAACGGCGGACGCACCCCCTTACCCCGTTTGTCTAATCTTGATTCTTCCCGTGCTTGGAGAGCTGCCACCGTAGCAGTAGCAATAGTCTTCCCCAACTTTTGTCTTTCTACTCCATCTCTATTCCTAAATACTCTCCAAGCTTCTTCCACTAGCCTCTCTAAATCCCTTATATCAGGCTCCTTTAATTTTTGTAATTTTCTCCTAATATCCTCCGATGACTGTCCCAGGAATATTGACACCAATTGTAACCTCCCTTCCTCAGAAATCGGATCAATAGTAGTATATTTTTGCATTCCAGTTCGTATCCTATCCAAAAATTCCGATGGAGTCTCATTAGGGCCTTGTTTTATAGTATACAGCCGAGACCAATTCACTGTTTTAGGTATAGCCAACTCTAGTCCCATACGAATCCATTCTTGATATCGTTTCAACATTTTATAATCCCGTTCATCATTATAATCCCACCCGGGATCTACCCTGGGTACATGTGTTTCCAATGTTCCCGGGAGGACTCCCGAAGTCACTTGCGATTGAACCTGGGCCCTTGCTGCCTTTAGAACCATTTGTTTTTCTGTTTCAGACAAGGCAGATAACATTATTTCAATATCACCCCAATCAGGATCAAGATTCTTAACTATCAATTCAAATCTTTTTGTAACCAAATCCGGGTCGTCTCGATATCCCTTAACCGCCATTCTCCAAGTATCCAATTCAGTTGTGGAGAAAGGGACCTTTATTCTAGCAGGACCACTAGTTCCCATAGCCTGCCGAAGGGGAGCCTGAATTACAGGACCCGTTTTACTTCTGGTCCTTGCCGTAATCGGCGTAAAGGACGCCTCTCTCTCCGCGGATGATCCTTCCTCTATTTCCTTTTCCTTTCCTATAGGGGAGATATAATTCTCAATCCCCTCTTGGTCTTCTTCTTCTTTCAATTTTAAACACCTCTGTCCGATGCTGCAGGCAGAGCAACATCGTCGTAACCCTAATCCCTTCTTTTTATTCTCCATTTCTAACGCCAAAACAAATGGATCATTAGGTGCAGCATTGACCCCACACTCTTTTTGCCATTCCGGGTGATTCCGTAAAGTAAAGAACATATCAGCATAAGCCGCCTCCTCCCACTTTCGTTCCCGTCTTAAAAACAACATTAGCTGTAACAATGTATCGTATTCTAAAGTACCATTCACCGGCCATTTTTCCCCGTCCTCCAACTTATATAAAGGCCACCATTGGTTACAATATTTTATCAACACTTTCTTACTTTCAGTCCCTTTTGATGAACCCACTATATCCTTCCAATGCATTATTATACATCCTAGAGGACTTCTTCTAGGAATCTCAACCGATTGTTGCCCCCCCATTACCAAATGTTATCCGACACTGAGCTCTATGTCCAGATAACCCAAATGGTACTTTTAGTACCCCAAAACAGATAACCGGTTTCCTCTATACAAAACCCAAGAATAAAGAATATACTTACTCACTGTAATGGGTCCTTGTCTGCCTCCGCGATGATCCGATGAGTCGAGGAGTCCCTCCGAGAAATCCCGGGGGTACCCTAGGGAGTCCTGTTCTCAACGGATCTCGCAGTCCGACAGAGAAGGAGTCCCATCTGGGGTGCCAGATTGATTTATAAAATGCTGAAATTTAGGTTCGAGTAAGAAATTCTTTATTCAGCGGCGCCGGGTGCACGGGGGATATCTCCACCTAACGTGCACACCAGTGAATACAAAAAGCACTCTTTTATACATTTACTACATTAATATTCTACTATGGCTCATGCATATGATGCATATGTAATTCCGGGATACGCCTCCTTCCTGGGTTCCGCCTTCCTCCTTGCGCCTGCGCAGCAGTCCGTGAGGGTGGTCGTCTGGACTTATCCGAGGGTCGTTCCGATGAAGGCCGGTAGTCTTCCTCTTCCCCTTTCACCTACTAAGCCTCATTAAAATTGTCCTTTGGATTACCTTTTGCTTGTTATTCTTCTGTTATCCGCTTTCTCAGCATCTGTTCCTCGGTATCCGTTCTTTATCTAAATGTCCTTGCCATTGGTACCATGTTTTCTGATTTATCACCTAGCTTAATCCCCCTGGAATGTATGGTCTCATTAAACACGTCAGACAAAATATACGATTTACAAACATTGTCTTAATTAACACGTCAAACAGAATATATAGTTTACAAACTTTTTCTTTTTTTATCTCAGTGGGAAACGGTGTCAAAGGTTTTACTAAAGTCTAGGTAGGCAGCATCCACAGCCTTTCCCTCATCCACTAAGCAGGTCACCTTGTCATAGAAGGAGATCAGGTTGGTCAAGCAGGACCTGCCTTTCATAAACCCATGCTGACTGGGCCTGATTGCCTGGTTTTCCTGTATGTGCCGCGTGTTTTTATTTTGTGTTCACAGTAACTCTGGTGTCTTTACTTTTTAAAATTTTCTATAGGGCTTCAGTGGAATATTTTAAAAAAGGAGCACTGAGGGAACAATTAGTTAACCTTACTTCTAGGCAAAAGAGCCTGTTGACTCTTGCCCAAAACCAGAAGGAGTTAGTCCAGAAAATACAAAATTACAGTAAAACAAAGCAAGTGTTCAGTGCAACATGTTCAGAGAAGCAAATCTCAAACTTATTTATTTCCTATGGAAATGATAAAGGACAGAGTTTAACTGCTGATGAAATCATGTGTCCTGATGTAGTTACATTTAGTATGGGGCTTGGTGCCAGCATGCCTAATGGAAACAGAGTAGAATCACATCTCTCTTTAGAAAATAGATTTTCAGCTCAGGAATGCAGCCAACATCCACACATCTGCTTGGCAGAGACAGGAGCAAATAAAGAAGCAATTAGAAGCAAAGAGGCTTCTGATCATGCTTTGGCATCAGAAAACAGGGTAAGAGAATATCTCTTCAATAACATGTCAAAGCTGACAAATGCTGTAGAAGTGGTGACATTGCCTTCAGAACCTACTGTTTCCACTGCTAAAACAAAGTGCTCACAGTAAAAAGACATTGATTGTGTAGCAATCACAGAACAAGGAAACAAGCCTTTAAATCCCACCTCAGTGACCAACACATTAAATATTTCAGAAGCCTGAAGCACTGTTGTCAATAACAATGTCTGTCAGCCAGGCAGCAACTGCCAGCAGACTCTTACAGACGAGGATCTACACAGATATGTAAATAAGAAAGAAG
Source organism: Phoenicopterus ruber ruber (assembly GCA_009819775.1). Taxonomy (NCBI): domain Eukaryota; kingdom Metazoa; phylum Chordata; class Aves; order Phoenicopteriformes; family Phoenicopteridae; genus Phoenicopterus; species Phoenicopterus ruber. The sequence goes on from CM020247.1 coordinate 28,775,927, forward strand.
CTTTCCAGCAGTAGCAAGTAATTTTGTCAACATCTACAGAGAACTTTCCTAATACTCTGCAGCAAATGACTTTCGGAATAGTGAGAACTCATTTAATGCCAACTCAGTGCTTACAAATCTAATCTCAAATACAGATTATCCAGTAAAGCTCAGTGAGAAATCTTCCCAGAGCTATAGTAATCAGGAATGTGAACAAAAACAAGTGAGGTACAGAAGGAAAAATAAGAAAAAGCTTCAGTTGATAGATCTGCTTGAATTGGGAAGGATTAAGCCAGGAGAAAATGTTTTAGAATTCAAACTACAGGTAATTGTTGAGATATAATAATGTTAATATTAGCAAATAATGAAAAAACCCATTCACTAAAATGGGGAAACAGCAGTTCTCATGGTTTAGTCTGCATCTTCAGCACTTAGTATTGAAAATTTTTATTCATCAGTTACAGATAATTTTTTATGAGTTTTAAAGGAAAATGCTATGGATGATGTCTTCTGTCAGCCCATAATTTTAACACCCAGAATATTGCATATGTAGAATTTGTGTTTAACTTTGCATTATCGGTGTGTTAACATTTCCTATTGCTACCACCAGAGTGGAATTGTTGGTTGGTCTACATTGTGTAATACCTGATTTTATATTGGAAGGAGGAGGAATGTTAAGGTTTTTATGACTTAATGTGATTCTTGGAAGCAACTATCAAGTCCCTCAAATAAAGAAATGTGACATCAAGGATTTCATAGTGCCATGGTAGGCATGAATATATGAAAAATTGTTTGCTTACATGCCAACTGGTTCTATAGTTTACAGTCTGGTATGAACCACATTTTAAAAAAAAATCAACTTCTTTAATACAAAAACATGCCCCTGTGCCTCCAAATACAGAGCAGATTTGCAAGGCAGCTGCTGGGGAACTAGCTGGGTATTGAGCAGATGATGGAATTATTGACTGAATTCCTATCTGTGAGCTAGTTAATTTCCAGGGCAACATATTGATTAAATCATGAAAGGTTCTTTTCAGCCAACTCACCAGGTGTAGTTAATGTAGAAAAGACTCCTTTTTCTGCACCTATAATCTGCTCAGGAATGTTTCTCTGCTGAGAGCAGTCATTTCATATGGTCTTGTGTCTTGTAACATAAGACAGTGTAAATCGTAAGCTCTGTGCTGGGTCACGTCATAGATGTGTACACGTTTCTTTTCTTTAAAGGACATGTAATATTCCTCCAAACCCCAAGATGACTAAATGGAAGGATGAAGACTTCGATATGCTTACTGTTATCTGTGATGCCAGCTTGATGCATGTGGATCTTAAGGAATTATAACCCTGTATTGAAATGTTCATGTTTGGGGTGTACAGAAGTCAGTGATTTTTACTAGAATGAAAATGGCACTCATTTATGTCTTGGAAGACAGTGCTGTAGAGATTGAAATTTAGAGGCCAATATCTGTTGCATTGCATAGAGGAGATGATCAATAAAGTTCCCTTCTTTATCCTTATAGATATCTACTTGCGAACAACATACAGCTAGTATAGAGTCCTTACTTAAGGTTAGCTTTGGGCAGGCAGAATGCAGCTTTTGAATGCTGTGAACTCAAGCTATGAAACTGTGAACTGGATTTAGTGTTCATCAAAATGTTTGGGTTAAGCATCTTAGTTTAGATTCTTATAGACACAGAGCCAAGACAGTGGATATGGTAGGAGACAGTTCAATATTTGCTGGTGGATCATTCTCTTATTCTGATTGTTTAACCTCATGCGTGTTAAGCAAACTTACTAAGTTCTAACATAGTTTATCGACAACTAATTTTTGCATTATTTAGTTGTGTTAGCCTAACTCAGACGAGTATAACAAAACCATAATTTACTGAACTGTAAACAACTATAAGCCATGCTTCTGGAGGTGCATATATGTTTGCAAACTGGGCTGTATTAGTGTTATCAAAGAGGCAGTAACAAGAAATACTTTTATACTTAATTTTGCATAAGATAAGGCTGCTAGGTTCCTCCTAAAACATTTAAGTGATTATGCTTAATAATTGTTGCAACTACTGTATTGGGAATCTTGATTTTAATGTCCCTTCATGTAAGTGAAGTTTTTATGCAAATATGTTTAATCTTTGAATCATTGCTGGAATTACATTGTGACATGCATTTGTTCTACACGTGTAAGACAGATTGGGTTTGAGTAACAGTTTCTTGGTGCACAGACTTGCCTCCTGTGAGTTCCTGAGTTCACTGTTGCAAATTAATTTATTTACAGCTCTGTTATCTCTAAGAGGAACTAAGACGCAAATACAGTTCTGATATTGATAAACACACATAGGGAGATTTGTCCTCTGAAAGTGGTATCTGTGTGGCTAAAACATCTTATTCTGGCAGAATAAATCCTCTTATCTTACATATTACAGTTTATGATAGTGGCATTGAATTCTTTAATTTTTTTCAGAGAAAAACAGAATTAGCTCCAGTTATACAGTCCTTCATAATTTTTTCATGTTTTAAGGGTGTTAATTCAGATTTGTTAATTTATGAGTTGAAAATGATTTCTTAATTTTTCTTTGTTAGGAATTTAGTCATAAAGCCACGCTCTTAAAGAACAGCAAGATCAGAACCAGTAAGAGGCAAATACTTCAGAATCCAGTTCAGTGGGTTAAAGACCTACTAGGAAGTGATATTTCTGTGACATGAAAATATGTGTGGAATAAGGTAGGCCTTATTTTACTCCACAAAAGATTAATAATAAATGGGAATAACAAATTTCACAAACCTGGATCTCCTTACAGTTCTTAAAGCAAAAGAGGGTACAAGCCTAAATTTTAAAAAGTCTTCTTACTCTTAAATAAGCAGCAAAGAGCTACATAGCTGTAGCTGTACAGTGATGAACTAGTCACAAGTGTTGAGAGACTGTGGAATGCCCACTCTGTAAGCTATCAGTGCTTTGAAAGAGTAGTTTTAAAGAGACTGACAGAAAAAGCTGAAAAGTAGTTAAGAGAATAAAAAGGAGCAAGTTACTGAAATGTCAGGGTGTCGGGGCAAATGTTGCAAAAATACTGGCAGAGTTTAGAAGGCTTTGCAAATATGTTATATTACGTTTTTTCATTCAGAATTCAAATTAGCAGAATTTCTACTTGATCTTGACAGACATATTAGACTGTTAAGTGCATAAACTCCATTTTATAAGAAAAGTGAAATTTTTACACCTATCAGAATAAACACTATTTAAAATGACCAGTTATCCATTTACATTTTTTTTGTACAGGTTACATATCTTGGGACACAGTTGTCAAAATTTCTTGTTGAAGAAGTGTCTGTTTCTAATGACCTGGAATTACCATCACAAGAAAGAGAGCCTTTGGGTATGTACCACTTAAAATCTAATATTCACCATGACTGAAAGCAGCAGAAAGTGAGTTCTAAAGAGCTTAAATTCTGAAATTCCTCTATTGCTTTCTGATTTTTTTCTGGGCTACATGCTTGGACAGATCCTGGGCTTGAAAAATAAATAGTGCCAGAACTTATACATGATCTCTAAAGAAGTACGTGTTTCTTTTTTTCCAAAAAGTGGTTGCGTGAAGAGAATAATTACTAATGACTTGATTGCTATGTAAAAAATATTTATGTAAAATTTTACATAAAAATATTTAATAGAGAAAGTAAAGTTTTTAATAAGCTAATTTAATACTTTTTTTATTCTGTTGGAAACTCAGATACAGTAGCATAACTTTTAATCGCATGTACATCTTAAAATCACATTAAATAATCTGGTTTGGTGGAAATCCCGGTATGACCAAGCAACAGTAATAACTAGGGGGATATTTTATTCTCTAAAAATAAACAGTCATATGAAACAGAGTGCATTGATATGACAAAATGACATTAAACAATTTTTTCAGAACTGCCCAGCAGACTTAAGAACTTCAGCCTAATTTTGATAAATAATATGTTCCCAGGGAAACTCGAGTCCCTTTGACAGCCAGTTGCACTTGGGAGTCCAAAAAACTTTTGGGCTTTTGTGATTGTTTCTGTTAATTTGATGAGATACTGTACCTCACGTGAACTGGGATACCAGGCTTGGTCTATTCTTAACATACTAAAAGTAAATTAAAAGATATTAAATTAAAATAACTAATTTGATATTCAAACTACCATGTTCTACTGGTATTTGCTTCAGCCTAAGAGCATCCAGATGATGAGTTTACATTGCCCTGCTTCAGTAACTTAAGTTTATATCAGGTGTAAGTGACTTAAAAATGGATTCAGTCTCCTAACTTTTTATAGACTTTTGAATATTTCACTAGTTCTTGTAAATTATTCCTCTCATGGACAATTTTATGAAAAATATTGTAACTTTTAAAACAGAGAAATCCATTTCTTCAAAGAATACTCTTACTTGACAAACAGAAATCAGCCTGATGATCAGTGGTTTTTTTCCCTGTGTTTCACATATAGCCCAGGGTAATCTAGGAAAGAGTATGTAAAGTTTTGTTCTCGTGTGTAATTTAAATCACAGTAATGCTTAATCATTAGCCCTAGGTGAGAAATTGAGGGAGGGAAAGCCAAAGTGTTCTTGGTTTCAGTTCTATTTCAGATACTATATGGCCAGATATATACTAGGAAATTAAACAGTGCCTTAAAACGTTCCAGAAGATGATTAACCTGTGCCGTTGTATTGTGAGAACAGTCGCGGGCATTGGGCAGCTCCCAAACGGTTTCCAAACCTGGTTCGGGAGTTAGCTTGTTCCAAGGGCTGTTCCCAAGGTGCACTTAGCCTGCAGCCAGCCTGCTCAAAAGCACAGGAAAGTTTGCAAGCGTGGATGTGAGCTATTCTGTGCCACTTGCCTGGGGACATTCTCAGGCACTTTTTAATTTTCTAATATACTTAAAGCCTATGTGTATTTTATAGTAGAAGTTTATCGTGGTTTTTTTTTTTAAGAATCAGTCTTCTCTTTTTCTTTCTGTATTAATGAATTTAATTTTTTTCTATGCATCCCAGAGCATCGTTAAAAAAGAAGACTGGGGCCTGATAATTTGAGCATTTTAGGAGGAGAATGCTATTATTTTAAATAGCCCTCCCCCACACTCCTTCCAGCTTCCTATACCTTAGCTCAGTGTTCATTGAGCTACTGTATGAAGAGGATGGGGAAGTAGGAAGAAAATGATACAGGCAGCAGCTGTATCTAGCCATCTTTTAACAGAAATAAGTAGATACCACTGAATTTTGTATAGAGCCCAATTTAGGAAGCACGTCTTAAGAACCTCTACCAAATCAAGGTCCTTAGGCAAGACAGGTGAAGGAGTTGCTATTCTGTAGCTGCTGTCAGCATAAGAAAGGTCCCAGCTTTTCAGCTCTGTTGAGATTAAGGTGTTTCCAGGTTTGTATAGCAGCAGAATTTTAGGCACCTGAGGAATGTTAATGCAAAAAACTTGAAGAGCCCATTAAGTAAAGCAGTCCCAGACCAAGGCAGGTATTTAACAGAAGCTTTAAAGATTGCAATTTTGGAATTAGCCATCTAAATCCTAACTAAATTTCACTTTATGTCTCTGAGTCTGAGCCTTTAGTCTCTTCTAGGATCACGCTAGTAGAAAACAGGAATTACTGTATTCAAGTCTGAGTGAGAACTAAACATTAAGAAAATAAACAATGCTTCTAGACTGTATGTAGGAAAGCAGAAGAAATAGTGATTATATGGCTTGGAATTTATTTCTCTGTGCTTTCTGATACATGTAATAAAGACATAATGTTTACCAAAAATGCCCAAGAATAAACAAGGATTCAGAAGCAGATGTCAGCTGAAGAGCGGATGTCTGTTGCAGAGCAGATGTTGGTCAGATATTTCACATTGAAATTCCAGTGAAGTGGCTTAAAATAAAAGCATATCCAGTTGTTACAGTAAGCATGATATGTACATTCATTTTGCAGATTGCTGTTTCAGGAAGATGGTCTTTGGAAAATGGCATGACTAGTGTAGTTCTTGTGCTCTGGCAATCCCTGACTGCCTTTATTAACCATTAGCCACCTGTAAAGATTAGAACAACTAATAGGCTACTTTTCAAGTTAAATTTGCATGGCATCTAATTTAATTTTGCCAAGGAAGTCATATATTAAAAAAAAAAGAGAATGCCCCAATCATCTTACAGCAGCTACAGCTGGGCTGGTAAAGGAGCAGAGGAAAGTCTGCCCTTACACATGTTAGATGATGACAGGCTAAGTGAAAATTTCAGCATTTACCTTTAAGAAAGATAAAAAGCATAACTGCTTTGTGCATTAAACCACCAGCATTAAACAATACTGTTTGTTCATAGAACAAAGTTGTCTTGATCTTTTTACACTCTCAGGAAAGAATTTTATCATGAGGGACCCCAGCAACCACAACCAGCACCATCAGAGTCCTGGTACTGTCTCCATTGCTCAGCCTCTTGGGAGCTTTGACCTGAGCAATATACAGCCAAAAACCCCATCCTTGCCACAAACAGAAGTTGTGAAAACATTGCTATGCCCTGAAAGAGAAGCAGCTGACAGGCTCCCTCTTACCAGAAAATTAGAGTAAGATTTTTTTTTTAACTGGCTAAAAAAACTAATGGTGGGGGCAGGGGCTATAAAAAAACATTTTTGAAAGCAAACTATGAAAATCAAACTCCTACTTAGCAAGGAAATTCCTTTAAAAACAAGTGTCTCGGGGTGAATATTTCATTGAATCTCTTAAATGAAGCTTTGGAAGTGCCATGAGACTCGGGGGGAGGGGTCCAAAGTGGTGATGCTCATGCCAGTGCACGCAACTGGGGAGTAAGCCAGGCCAACCTGAGCAGTGACAAATCTTCCTTAGCTGCCTCCCAAGAAGAGAACCAGAAGGCCGACCACCCCAAGGGTGTGTATGGCTATGATGGATCCTCCTGCACCCCTCCAGGGAAACCTGCGAACTCAACTTCCTCTCTGAAATGCCTGTACACCAACGCACGCAGCATGGGGAATAAGCAGGAAGAACTAGAGATCTGTGTGCAGTCACAGGGCCACGATCTCATTGCAATTACAGAGACGTGGTGGGACAGCTCGCATGACTGGAATGCTGTCATGGATGGCTATGTACTTTTCAGGAAGGACAGGCCAGCAAGGCGAGGTGGTGGGGTTGCTCTCTATGTGAGAGAGCAACTGGAATATATTGAGCTCTGCCTAGGGAAGGACGAAGAACGGGTCGAGAGCTTATGGGTAAGGATTAAGGGACAGGCTAACATAGGGGACACTGTTGTGGGTGTGTAGTACAGGCCACCCGATCAGGAAGAGGAAGTCGATGAGGCCTTCTACAGGCAGCTGAAAGTAGCCTCACGATCGCAGGCCCTGGTTCTCATGGGGGACTTCAACCACCCCGATATCTGTTGGAGGGACAACACAGCTAGGCATGCACAGTCCAGGACGTTCCTGCAGAATATTGATGACAATTTTCTGACGCAGGTGGTGGAGGAGCCGATGAGGAGAGGGGTGCTGCTGGACCTCACACTAACTAACAAGGAAGGTCTGGTTGGGGATGTGAAGTGTCGTGGTTTAGCCCCAGCCAGAGGCTGGGCCACGTGGTCGCTCGCTCACCCCCTCCTCCATATTCCTTCTCATTTTCTGGTAGTTCATTATACAGGGGGGCCTCTTCAGCACGTGTCACCTCTTCCTCTGTCGATATTCCAAAATCTTTGCCTTCTGGCCAATCCATGATCACTTCCAAGATTCCTGGGCGACTGGGGTTTCCTATTCGAGCTCGTTGTGTGATCAGTGCGACCCACTTACTCCATGTGGCATCGGTGGCATGATGTGTAGAGGGGACCCTCCCTTTGAACATCCAGCCCAGCACCGGCAGTCGGGGTGCCAGGAGGAGCTGGGTTCCAGTGCCGATCACTTCCGAAGCAGCTCGAACCCCTTCATATGCTGCCAAGATCTCTTTCTCAGTTGGAGTGTAGCGGGCCTCAGATCCTCTGTATCCCCGGCTCCAAAAGCCCGGGGTCGACCTCGAGTCTCCCCTGGTGCTTTCTGCCAGAGGCTCCAGGTAGGGCCATTCTCCCCGGCTGCGGTGTAGAGCACATTTTTAACACCTTGCCCTGCCCGGACTGGCCCAAGGGCTACTGCGTGAACTGTCTCCTGTTTAATTTGTTCAAAGGCTTGTTGTTGCTCAGGGGCCCATGTGAAATCGTTCTTCTTTCGGGTCACGCGATAGAGAGGGCTTACGATAGAACTGTAATTTGGAATATGCATTCTCCAGAAACCCACAACGCCTAAGAAAGCTTGGGTTTCTTTTTTGTTAGTTGGTGGAGACATAGCTGCTATTTTGTTGATCACATCTGTCGGGATCTGACAACGTCCGTCTTGCCATTTTATTCCTAGGAACTGGATCTCCTGTGCAGGTCCTTTGACCTTACCTCATTTTATGGCAAAGCCAGCTCTCAGAAGGATTTGGATTATCTTCTCCCCTTTCTCAAAAACCTCTTCTGCTGTGTTGCCCCACACAATGATGTCATCAATGTATTGCAGGTGTTCTGGAGCTCCACCCTTTTCCAGGGCAGTCTGGATCAGGCCATGGCAAAGGGTGGGGCTGTGTTTCCACCCCTGGGGCAGTCAATTCCAGGTGTACTGGATGCCCCTCCAAGTGAAAGCAAACTGTGGCCTGCACTCTGCTGCCAAAGGGATGGAGAAGAATGCATTGGCAATGTCAATGGTGGCATACCACTTGGCTGCCTTGGACTCCAGTTCGTATTGAAGTTCTAGTATGTCTGGCATGGCAGTACTCACTGGTGGCGTGACTTCATTCAGGCCACGATAGTCCACTGTTAATCTCCATTCCCTGTTAGATTTCCTTACTGGCCATATAGGACTATTAAAAGGTGAATGAGTCTTACTGATGACTCCTTGGCTCTCCAGTCTCGGTTGGTGCGATATTGCCGCTGGCGCACCGTCCTGGTAGCAATTGGCACCTGCTGTTCTTCAGCTCGCAGCAATCCCACAACGAAGGGATCTTCTGAGAGGCCAGGCAGGGTAGATAGCTGTTTGGGCTTCTCTGCATTCACCGTGGCTACACCAAAAGCCCATCGGTATCCCTTTGGGTCCTTGAAGTACCCTCTCCTGAGGTAGTCTATGCCAAGGATACAAGGGGCCTCTGGGCCGGTCACAATGGGGTGCTTTTCCCACTTGCCCCCTGTTAAGCTCACCTCAGCCTCCAATACCGACAATTCTTGGCATCCCCCTGTCACTCCCGAGATCCAGATGGGTTTCGTGCCCTTATGTTCTGATGGCATCAGAGTACACTGTGCACCAGTGTCTACCAAAGCCCTATACTTCTGTGGGTCTGATATGCCAGGCCACCGAACCCACACAGTCCAGTATACACGGTCATCCCTTTCCTCCTCCTGGCCGAAGGCAGGGACCCTCTCTTCCTGTTCCTCGTCAGAGTATTCCCTGTCTGAGCCTTGCAGCGCCAGACCAGAAGGCCCCTCCTCAGGATCAAGGGAGGTGATTTCAGTTCTTCTGTGTGCAGAGTCTAGTTGGAGGCCTGTAGTGAGTGGTGTTCCCCAGGGGTCAGTACTGGGGCCAGTCTTGTTCAATTTATTCATCAATGACCTGGATGAAGGGACAGAGTGTACCCTCAGCAAGTTTGCTGATGACACGAAACTGGGAGGTCTGGCTGATACACCAGAAGGCTGTGCTGCCATTCAGTGAGACCTGGACAGGCTGGAGCGTTGGGCGGAGAGGAACCTCATGAGGTTCAACAAGGGCAAGTGCAGGGTCCTGCACCTGGGGAGGAACAACCCCATGCACCAGGACAGGTTAGGGGTTGACCTCCTGGAAAGCAGCTCTGCAGAGAAGGACCTGGGAGTCCTGGTAGATAACAAGTTCACCATGAGCCAGCAACGTGCCCTTGCGGCCAGGAAGGCCAACGGCATCCTGGGGTGCATTAAGAAGAGTGGGGCCAGCAGGTCGAGGGAGGTTATCCTCCCCCTCTACTCTGCCCTAGTGAGGCCCCATCTGGAGTACTGTGTCCAGTTCTGGGCTCCCCAGTTTAAGAAAGACGAGGAACTACTGGAGAGAGTCCAGCAGAGGGCCACGAAGATGATTAAGGGAGTGAAGCATCTCTCCTGCGGGGAAAGGCTGAGGGAGCTGGGGCTGTTCAGCCTGAGGAAGAGAAGACTGAGAGGGGACCTCATCAATGCTCAAGGGTGGGTGTCAAGAGGATGGGACCAAACTCTTTGCAGTGGTGCCCAGTGACAGGACAAGGGGCAACGGGCACAAACTGAAACACAGGAAGTTCCGTCTAAATATGCGGAAAAACTTCTTCACTGTGAGGGTGACAGAGCACTGGAACAGGCTGCCCAGGGAGGTTGTGGAGTCTCCTTCTCGGGAGATATTCAAAACCTGCCTGGGTGCAGTCCTGTGCAGCCTGCTCTAGGTGACCCTGCTCTGTCAGGGGGGTTGGACTAGATGATCTCCAGAGGTCCCTTCCAACCCCTACCATTCTGTGATTCTGTGAGTGCATCCAAAGAGCAGTGAAGCTGGTGAAGGGTCTAGAGAACAAGTCTTATGAGGAGCAGCTGAGGGAACTGGGGTTGTTTAGCCTGTAGAAGAGAAGGCTGTTGTGGTTTAACCCCAGCCGGTAACCCAATACCACAGCAAAGAAAAAGATAATATTAATTATATAAATATATTAATAATGATAATAACAATAACAAAATATAATGATAATAAAATATACAAAACTAACAATGCACAATTTCTCACCACCCGACGGCCCGATGACTGATGCAGCCCACCCCAAGCAGTGATCACGGAGCGAAACCGAGAGCAATCTCAGCAGTTTCCCCAGCAGCAATCTTGGAACAGCAAGTTCCAGAGAGAGCGAGCAAGGGAACAAACAGCCGAATGAACAAACGGAAGCACAAACGAACGAAAGGCACCCGGCCCACCGGCCAACCTCCACTTTTATATCCTGGGCATGATGTCTATGGTGTGGAATACTCTCTTTGGCCAGTTTGGGTCAGCTATACTGGCTATACCCCTCCCAGCTTTTTGCACCTGCACATCAGCAAAACCTGGGAAGCTGGAAAACGTCCTCGATCACTTAGCAGCAACTAATAACATCAGTGTATTATCAACATTCTTCACATACCAAATCCCATACTAAATCCAAAACACAGTAGCTACTGGGAAGAAAATTAGCTCCATCCTGGCCGAAACCAGGACAGAGGCTCAGGGGAGACCTTATTGCTCTCTACAACTACCTGAACGGAGGTTGTAGAGACTTGGGTGTCAGTCTCTTTTTCCCAGTAAAAAGTGATAGGACAAGAGGAAATGGCCTCAAGTTGCACCAGGGGAGTTTTAGATTGGATATTAGGAAATATTTCTTCACTGAAAGGGTTATCAAGCACTGGAACAGGCTGCCCAGGGAAGTAGTTGAGTCACCATCCCTGGAGGTATTTAAAAGAGGTGTAGATGTGGTGCTTAGGGACATGGTTTAGTGGTTGACTTGGCAGTGTTAGGTTAATGGCTGGACTCAATGATCTTAAGGGTCTTTTCCAACCTAAATGATTCTATGATTCTATCAGTTTGTCAATATACTTCTATGTTCTTATTCAGTCTTGTGCCTCTTCACAAGTATTAACTATGATTTAATTTAATAGGTGCTAGATTATTAATGCATTTGTCAGTAGTGGTAACAGATCACCATTTTCATTTCTCTCATACTCCTAAACAGAAAAAGTCTGATACTCCTTATTTTCCTCATTTATGAAATTGCATAGATCTCAGTCTTATCATGCATAAGGCTTTATCATGCATACAGGCTTTTGCCTACTGTATCGTTTATGTTTTTCAAACATTTTTCAAGAAAATATACCAATTTTAGTTAACAGCTCATATGCCATAATTTTTACTTGGAAACCATAAATCTACATAATTCCATATTCCACATTTAATTTTCAAGGGATAAATGGACTATTTTAAATATAATTTGAAAGCTCCTGGCTATTTTCAGGGAAAGAAATAAAAAAATACCCTTCCTTTCTGTCAGGGAGCAAAACTGTTTCATGGGCATGAGCTGCTCCAAAGTAAACAGCCCTACCTAGATGGCAAGGGCAGTCGGGGAGAGAGACTTTGGACAAAGGCCTTCCTGCAGCAAGCTCTGCTACTTTAACAGTCATGGCAAGACACAATAGACGCAAATTGCTACACAACACCAGCATCGTGATCTCCTAGGAAGTCAGTGTCACTTAGTAGGCTCTTGAGACTAATCTCAACTGAGATTTGATAGCCTAAAACAAATTACACCTCCAGGCACTAGCATTTCTAAAACTGCCCATCATCCACAGTGTCTGCCTTAACATTTTTCTTTTTTCCCCTCATATATTATTTTAGGCTCCTGAAAAAGTGCAGCCGCACTAGAATGAAAATGCTACATCCATTACTTTACATACATAGCTGTTCTTGATCATGGAGGGGCTCCAGAAGAATCTCATGTACTTGTCACTGAAGAATGCTGCTAACAGTGTGCATTCTTATCTAATGATCCCTTTTTATATGATTAGGTTGACTTGAAACACATGCCTCCAAGCAGCATGCTTCTGTTGTTTGTTATCATATTCATTCCTATGTAAAATGGAAGTACTTCAGGAAGTACACTTATCTGGGAACTATTATTAAAATCTTATTCTCAAGCTGTATTTTCCAGAGGAAATATTCAAATATATTACTTGGAATTCTATTTTAAAAACAATTATATTAGATATTTACAAAAAAAAAAAAGTGAAACAACTTGAATTAACATCTACCTGCATCTTTGGAAGTTCTCAATTCAAGTAGCAACAGTTCTTTTGCTTCTCTTCTGCATCTTGTATGGCAGAGACAGACTCCTCTCGACAAATACAGATATGATAGTAAGAAGTAGAGCCAAGTGCACTGTATAATACACAGGCCATGATGCATCACCTGCAGGATAAGTATTGGTGGACTCAAGTCATTCCAGGTTGGGAATTACTGTGTAAAGGCAATGAGGGCACTGGTATGACAGATGTACATAGTGCCAAGGGTATGCTCTGCAAGGGGCTGTCACAGCCTGGTTTTGCCCAGGAATTCAAACTAGTCCGTGCTCAGAATCCCACCTCTGAGCGCACTGCAAGGATTAGACAGTGTATTTCACCATGACAGCATCATCTAGACAATGTAGACATAGCCTACAGATATCAGCAAGAGCTCTCCTAACATAGAACTTGTGCAAAAATCTTCCCAGATGTTTTAAATTAAGATTAAACAATTTCTAAATACCTTCCTTATCATGAAGAAAAAATATTATGCTTTCAAAGAGCCATTTTGGAAGTGTGATGAAAAGCCTCAGGATTCCTGACCTTTTTCTATTCATATAAGCAATAAGAAATGTATATGTGTTGACTACTATTTGTACAATAAGTGTAAGGGAATCATGAACAGGGAGAAGTGATAATATACAAATTTATCATATCCTGTAAGCCACAGTTTACTGAGCATGATGCTGTTTTTTACATATATTCTAAAGGGTTAATTATTTAAATGATATTTTTATGTTATTCAGTCAGTAAATGACACTATACAGTACTACACTATGAAGCAGTATAACAAAACTCTTCTATTATCTATACTTACCACACTGTATTTCTCATATTGTGGCTCCAAAGATGCATCATCATTTTTACAACACTCATAACAATAATGTTTTGTTCTTCTTGATCTAGAAGGATATTTCCTCTCTCTGCAATTAAAAAAAATAAATAGAATTTAAAACGCAATTGCAGGAGCATAGTAAGTTAGATTATTAGTTAATATAGATTACATAGATGCAATGGCATATCACACTATGAAAAAATAATTTGTAAAAGCAAATGAGATCAAATTTAGGTAGCATAAGTCTTTAAAGCCACTACTTCCAAAAGTACAAGGAAATTACATGCATGATAACAAAAATCCGAAGAGCCAAGTCTGTCCTTATTCCTCAGATTCTCTCAGGAAAAAAACACCTCATGTTAATAGTTTATTGAGTTTAAAATATCAGTGCCAGGAAATATCATAGAATCATAGAATAGTTTGGGTTGGAAGGGACCTTTTAAAGGTCGTCTAGTCCAACCCCCCTGCAATAAGCAGGGACATCCTCAACCAGATCAGGTTGCCCAGAGCCCCATCCAGCCTGACCTTGAATGTTTCCAGGGATGGGGCTTCTACCACCTCTCTGGGCAACCTGTTCCAGTGCTTCACCACCCTCATTGTGAAAAAACTTCTTCCTTATATCGAGTCTAAATCTCCCCTCTTTTAGTTTAAAGCCATCACCCCTTGTCCTATCACAGCAGGTCCTGCTAAAAAGTTTTTCCCCATCTTTCCTATAAGCCCCCTTTAAGTACTGAAAAGCCACAATAAGGTCTCCCCGGAGCCTTCTCTTCTCCAGGCTGAACAAGTCCAACTCTCTCAGCCTTTCCTCATAGGAGAGGTGCTCCAGCCCTCTGATCATTTTTGTGGCCCTCCTCTGGACCCGCTCCAACAGGTCCACGTCTTTCCTGTGCTGAGGGCTCCAGAGCTGGACACAGTACTCCAGGTGGGGCCTCACCAGAGCAGAGTAGAGGGGCAGAATCACCTCCCTCGACCTGCTGGCCACGCTTCTTTTGATGCAGCCCAGGATACGGTTGGCCTTCTGGGCTGCAAGTGCACATTGCTGGCTCATGTCCAGCTTTTCATCCACCAGCACCCCCAAGTCCTTCTTGGCAGGCATGCTCTCGATCCCTACATCCCCCAGCCTGTATTGATACCGGGGGTTGCTCCGACCCAGGTGCAGGACCTTGCATTTTTCCTTGTTAAACCACATGAGGTTCGCCCGGGCCCACTTCTCGAGCTTGTCCAGGTCCCTCTGGATGGCATCCCGTCCCTCAGGTGTGTCAACTGTGCCATTCAGCTTGGTGTTGTCTGCAAATTTGCTGAGGGTGCACTCGATCCCACTGTCTGTGTCATCGATGAAGATATTAAACAGTACTGGTCCCAATACAGACCCCTGAGGGACACCACTTGTCACCAATCTCCATCTGGACATTGAGCCATTGACCCCTATCCTCTGGACGTGACCATCCAACCAGTTCCTCATCCACCGAGCAGTCCACCCATCAAATCCATATCTGTCCAATTCAGAGAGAAGGATGTTGTGGGGGACCATGTCAAAGGCCTTACAGAAGTCCAGATAGGTGACATCCATAGTTCTTCCCTTGTTCACTGATGCAGTCACTCCATGGTAGAAGGCCACTAGGTTGGTCAGGCAGGACTTGCCCTTGGTGAAGCCATGCTGGCTGTCTCCAATCACCTCCCTGTCCTCCATATGCCTCAGCATAGCTTCTAGGAGGATCTGCTCCATGATCTTCCCAGGCACAGAGGTGAGGCTGACAGGGCAGTAGTTCCCAGGGTCCTCCTTCCTACTCTTTTTAAAAATGGGTGCATTGCTTCCCTTTTTCCAGTCCCCAGGGACTTCACCTGACCACCATGACTTTTCAAATATCATGGAGAGTGGCTTGGCAACTACATCAGCCAATCCCTTCAGGACTCTGGGATGCATCTCATCAGGTCCCATAGACTTATGTACATTCAGGTTCCTCAGGTGGTCACGAACCTGATTTTCTCTTACAGTGGGAGGGATTTTGCTCCCCCAGTCCCTGTCTTGCAGACCATCCACTCAAGAGGTGTGGGAAGAGAGGCTGCCAGTGAAGACTGAGGCAAAAAAGTCATTGAGTACCTCAGCCTTGTCCTTGTCCATTGATACCAGTTTGCCAGTCCTGCTCATCAGGGGGGTACACTTTCTTTGACCTTCCTTTTCTGGCTGACATACCTGGAGAAGCCTTTCTTGTTATTCTTCGCATCCCTTGCCAAGTTCAGCCCCAGCTGCGCCTTGGCCTTCCTGACCCCATCCCTACACAACCGGGCAGCGTCCCTATACTCTTCCCAGGATACCTGTCCCTGCTTCCACTGCCTGTGCATTTCCTTCTTGCCCTTTAGTTTGACGAGCAGGTCTTGACTCATCCATGCCAGTCTCTTGCCTTCCTTGCCTGATTTCTTGCACCTGGGGATTTAGAGCTCCTGCGCTCTATGGAAAGCCTCCTTAAAGATCTGCCAGCTCTGTTCTGCCCCCTTGTCCCTGAGGGCAGTTTCCCAGGGCATCCTATTGACTAACTCCTTGAAGAGCTGGAAGTTTGCTTTCCTAAAATTCAGGGTCCTGACCTTACTCTTCGCCTGACCCATATCCCTCAGGACTGTGAACTCCACCAGTGCATGATCACTGCAGCCCAGGCTGCCTCCAATCTTGACGTCACCGATTAGCTCACTCGCGTTGGTGACCATCAGGTCCAGTATTGCATCCCCTCTGGTGGGGCTGTCTATTATCTGGCTTAAGAAGTTATCCTCCATCCATTCCAGGAGTCTCCTGGATTGCCTACAGCTCGCTGTGCTGCTATTCCAGCAGATGTCGGGGTGTTTGAAGTCCCCCAGCAGGACGAGAGCCTGCGAGCGCGATGCCTCCTGTAGCTGGAGCAAGAAGGCTTTGTCAATAGGCTCCCCTTGATTGGGCAGCCTGCAGTAGACCCCAACCACAAGGTTCCCTTTGTTGCCTCGGTCTCTGGTTCTTACCCATAAGCTTCCAACCTGCTCGTGGCTATTCCTCAGAGACAGCTCCTCACACTCTATCCATTTCTTGATGTAGAGGGCAGCGCCTCCGCCCCTCCTTCCTCGCCTGTCCCTTCTGAACAGCCTGTAGCCATCGATAGCCGCACTCCAGTCATGGGATTCGTCCCACCAAGTTTCAGTGATGGCAACTAGGCCGTAGCTTTCTAGCAGCACGGTGGCTTCTAACTTCTCCTGTTTGTTGCCCATGCTGCGGGCCTTAGCGTAGGGGCCCTTCAGCTGGGCTGTCGGCCATAGCACCTTCATGGAGGAGCACCCCTTAATTCCTTCGAGGTCTTTCACTGGTGGTTCCCTGTTGGCTCCCATTACCTCAGGAGCCCCTGCCTCGTCTCCCTAAGTCTTCCAGTGTGCTGCAGTGTAGCCAGCACATCTCGGAGCAACAGGCTGAGGGCCCTCGCTAGCACCCAGTCCCTCAAACCTTGGTGTGTCATCCCACAGCTCGTCACGGACAAGCCTGATATTATCCCCCTCCCCCTTCAAGTCCAGTTTAAAGCTTTGTCAGTGAGCCCCGCTCTCTCGTGAGCAAAGACCCTCTTCCCCCTTTGAGAAAGGTGAACCCCATCTGACGCCATTAGACCTGGTGCCATGTAGGCCATCCCATTGTTGAAAAACTGGAAATTGTGGCGGTGACACCAGACATGGAGCCACGTATTAATAGACTGGACCCTTTTGTTTCTGCCAGTGTCACTGCCCGCAACTGGAAGGGGGGAGGAAAAGATAACCTGTGCTCCAGATTCCCTTACTCACCAACCCAAGGCCCTGAAGTCTCCTTTGATTGCCCTCGGACTACACATTGCAGCTTCATTGCCACCCACATGGAACAGCAATAATGGGTAATTGTCCGAGGGCCGTACCAGGCTAGGAAGTTTCCTAGTGATGTCCTTAACCCAGGCCCCAGGGAGGCAGCAGACTTCCCTAAGAGGAGGGTCTGTCCAGCGCATAGGACCCTCTGTTCCCCTCAGAAAGGGGTCACCTACAACTATAACCCTTCTTTTCTTCCTCATGGAAGTGGTCGTGATACGAGGGGTAGGCTTTTCTGGCCTCAGCAACACCTCTGGTGTAGACGGACCATCATCCACATCATCCCTTGACTGCCCTTCCACATCCAGAGCCTCATACCTGTGGTACAGAGGCACCTGGGAAGGCAAAGTGGGCAAGGGAAGGGTACGCCCGCCGCTCTAAGCGTGGACTTGCCTCCATTCACTCCTTTCCTTTAAGCTACTGCCTTCAGCCTGGCGGGGGGGAGGATACAGGATCCCCTTGATCTTGTTTTTTTTTCTGGTGGCTGTTCCTGTTTCTGCCTCAGGGAAGGCAGAGCATGGTTCCACCAGTCTATCTCTTTCTCAGACTCCCTGATGCTCCTCAACCTTTCTACCTCCTCCCATAGCTCTGCCACCAGGCTGAGCAGATCGTCCACCTGCTCACACCTCACATAGCTGTTCTCACTACTGCCATCTGTTGCTAGTGAAAGGCTCTGGCACTCTCTGCAGCCTGAGACCTGCACGGCTGCATGTTTTCGTGGGAGCTCCGTCTGGGTAGCCACGTCCATTCTAGTGAGTGCAGAAGCCGTGGCTTTTCGCCGGGTGAACACCATACCTGGGCTCCTGCCGAGACGGCGAGGACCACCAACTGAACTCACCTTTTGAGCCGGTAGGGTGACTACGCCCTCCCGCGCAAACTGCCGCACCACGCCCTGTTTACCTGCTCTGATCGCTAGTGCTTCCCAGGCTGTTTTTTGTAGGCTTGGGGGGTGGCCGCCATTGCTATGGCAACGCCCAGGCCTCATCAGCGGCTCTCGGGAGAGCTGCCGGCTCCTGGCGGGTCTCATCGCTTCCCTGGCGGTTCCCTGCCTCAGGAAACCCCCTGCGCGCCAAGATCTGCCGCTCCGCTGCGGATCGGGCCGGCTCCGGAGCAGCTCCCCTCGGCGACTGACCTGATATGCAGCTCTGCAAATCAGCAGCATTCTAATGTTCAGTTTTTCCTTAAGACTACAAGGTAATGCTATGATTTACATTACAAAACCAACATACCTGTAACCTCAACAGTTTCAACAGGAAGTACGGAGTCCATAGCACCATAAGACTTCAGGAGTTCCTTCATTTCATCATCACAAGCTTCATCCAAAGCACTTTTTCCCTGAACTGTCCCTCTCACAGGGATTTGCTCCGTGCTGTAGTAGAATCCTGACTGCCTATTATATATTATTATTATTTGTATTGTGATTATTCTTGTTGTGGACTTATAATGCAACTATAGGTGTTGTATCTATCATGTCGCAAATAATAAAGGTCCAAATAAGATACCCTAAAACTTGTTACACTTGCAGTCCCAATTAAATGAACAAGTTTAATTGGCTCTTATCAACACAGACTTGTATCTTACACTTCTCATTTTTCCATTAAAATACACAAATAATTCACAACTTGTCGTTAAATCTACCATCTTTATGGTATTGTTATAGAGAGCAATTACAAAACTTCATAGATCTAAATTAAAAGGATTTAAGAGACTGATGGGGCTGAAAGAGTTAATGTCTCAAACACTCGGCAAAGAAGGACCTTGAAGAAACTGAGAAGTTGAAAGACTTATTGTCTCCAACAATGGACACAGGAGGACCTGGTGTGAAGAATGTCATCACACTAACGAGACAAGGTGCAGCTGGAAGGGAGGATCTTTTGGAGGCAGGATAGTGCTCTTCTGGGCCTTATCTTGAGCAATTGCTTGAAAAAGCAGACAAGCCTGAGGCAGCACCGCCCTTGCATCTCTGATGGGGGGGGGGGCAGCACCGAAATCACTAGCCTCAAACCCCTCCCTGCCCCTCAAACCCCCCCGACTCATTTTGAGAAGGTTCGAGAACAACAGACTATGCATGTGAAGTAATTAGCATATGCAGTGGGACTAGTCAATAAATAGCGCAACTCAGAGGGGCTGGGTGCGTGCGCCCACCATCCGACGGAACCAGACCAGAGACATCGCTGGAACCTAGGGTGGTGATCTTTCCTTTACCTCTATCTTTCCTCTGTCTCCACCTTTTAATTCAGCCCAAGGGTATACATGATATACTCCTTTAGACATAAACCGTTGACCAAGTCTGAAACTAGGACTGGACTCGGCCGCACCTAGACTCCTCTCTGAGAAGGAGTTTAGAAAGCAAGGGGGTCCTTTCTGAACCTCATGACTCAACGGGAGGGCCTCCCTGAGCACTGACCAGAGACCCTCGTTGGCTGGACCAATGCTGGACCCTGGACTGATGATTGATTCCTCTCTCTCTCTCTCTCTCTCCCCCTTTTTGCTGAAAAGCGAGATTAGCAATTAGTGAACTTACTGTTATTCAATGATAACTTGTATGCCCATTTATTGAATGACAACTTGTACGCCCAGTTACTGAATGAATAAATTGGCACAGTAACCCGAGTCACTCGTCCCTCTTCTCTGTCACTATCTGTTTATGACCCATAGCTGGGGTGCAGCATCACTGCGGGCAGAAAGTTGGGCCGTGACAAAGGAACTGGTCAATTGTATTAAGACCAAAGTGCAGAAAAGAAGTGGATTTTTTTTCTTTAGGTGTTAAACAGTGGTTTTGTTTTTTAGCTACGTGCACTGATGATTTTTTTCCTAATTCTAAATCACTTGCATGTCTGCTTAATTGTAAAATGTGGAAATGAGATGAGTGTCATCAGTGGAATCATCTACCCCTTAAAATGCAGATCATATGAAAGTGTAGACAAGGCCAGAACTTAGATGGTAAAGAATTTTCATATGTATGATTTCTCATCTTTAGCATTTCTTCTTCTTTCTTACACTGGTAATAATCACAGTGCTATATGAGAGAGAATACTCTATAGAAGTTCAGAATATTCTCCATTGGTTTCCCCCCAAAATACTGAATAATAACTTACATGTTTTCAAGAAACCTACTAACAGTTTGGCACCAGGCCTGTGAAATCATCCCCTTCATTTTTATCATTCCTTACAGAAAAGATAAATGTGATGAAATATCAGCTCTTTTGACAGGAATAGAAGTGATATGTTTGAGCCAATCTGGCATCACCTTTTTACACTCAGTTCCCTGGAACTCACTGTGCCAAAACAACACCCCAGGTCCTTTTCCGCCAGGCAGCTTTCCAGCCACTCTTCCCCAAGCCTGTAGTGCTGCATAGGGTTGTCGTGACCCAAGTGCAGGACCTGGCACTTAGTCTTGTTGAATCATAGAATCATAGAATCATAGAATTGTTCTGGTTGGAAGAGACCTCCAAGATCATCGGGTCCAACCATTAACCTATCACTACCAAGTCCCCCACTAAATCATATCCCTTAGGGCCTCATCTAAACGCCTTTTGAATACCCCCAGAGATGGGGACTCCACCACCTCCCTGGGCAGCCTGTTCCAATGCCTGACAACCCTTTCGGTAAAGAAGTTTTTACGAATGTCCAATCGAAACCTCCCCTGGCGCAACTTGAGGCCATTTCCTCTTGTTTTGTTGTCTGTTACTAGGGAGAAGAGACCAACCCCCATCTCTCTACAACCTCCTTTCAGGTAGTTGTAGAGAGCAATAAGGTCTCCCCTCAGCCTCCTTTTCTCCAGGCTAAACATCCCCAGTTCCCTCAGCCGCTCCTCATAGGACTTGTGTTCCAGACCCTTCACCAGCCTCGTTGCCCGTCTCTGGACACGCTCCAGCACCTCAATGTCTTTCTTGTAGTGAGGGGCCCAAAACTGAACACAGTACTCGAGGTGCGGCCTCACCAGGGCCGAGTACAGGGGGACAATCACCTCCCTGCTCCTGCTGGCCACACTATTTCTGATACAAGCCAGGATGCCATTGGCCTTCTTGGCCACCTGGGCACACTGCTGGCTCATATTCAGCCGGCCGTCAACCAACACCCCCAGGTCCTTTTCCGCCGGGCAGCTTTCCAGCCACTCCCCCCCAAGCCTGTAGCGTTGCCTGGGGTTGTTGTGACCCAAGTGCAGGACCCGGCACTTGGCCTTGTTGAACCTCATACAAGTGGCCTCAGCCCATCAATCCAGCCTGTCCAGGTCCCTCTGTAGCGCCTTCGTTCCCTCAAGCAGATCAACACTCCCGCCCAACTTGGTGTCATCTGCAAACTTACTGAGGGTGCACTCGATCCCCTCATCCAGATCATTGAGAAAGATATTAAACAGAACTGGCCCCAATACTGAGCCCTGGGGAACACCACTTGTGACCGAATGCCAACTGGATTTAACTCCATTCACAACTCTTTGGGCCTGGCCATCCAGCCAGTTTCCTACCCAGCGCAGAGTACACCCATCCAAGCCATGAGCAGCCAGTTTCTCCAGGAGGATGCTGTGGGAGACGGTGTCAAAGGCTTTACTAAAGTCCAGGTAGACAACATCCACAGCCTTTCCCTCATCCACTAAGTGGGTCACCTTGTCATAGAAGGAGATCAGGTTGGTCAAGCAGGACCTGCCTTTCATAAACCCATGCTGACTGGGCCTGATTGCCTGGTTGTCCCGTACGTGCCTTGTGATGGCACTCAAGATGAACTGCTCCATAACCTTCCCGGGCACCGAGGTCAGACTGACAGGCCTGTAGTTCCCCGGATCCTCCTTCCAGCCCTTCTTGTAGATGGGCATCACATTTGCTAACCTCCAGTCAACTGGGACCTCCCTGGTGAGCCAGGAATGCTGATAAATGATGGAGAGTGGCTTGGTGAGCACTTCTGCCAGCTCTTTCAGCACCCTTGGGTGGATCCCATCTGGCCCCATAGACTTGTGTGTGTCTAGGTGGCGTAGCAGGTCACTGACCATTTCCCCTTGGATTATGGGGGCTTCATTCTGCTCCCCGTCCCTGTTTTCCTGCTCAGGGGGCTGGGTGCCCAGAGAACAACTTCCCTTGCTGTTAAAGACTGAGGCAAAGAAGGCATTTAGCACCTCAGCCTTTTCCTCATCCTTTGTCACTATGTTTCTTCCCACATCCAATAAAGGATGGAGATCTCCTTAGCTCTCCTTTTGTTGATAATGTATTTATAGAAGGACTTTTTGTTGTCTTTTGTGGCAGTAGCCAGGTTAATTTCTCCTTGGGCTTTGGCCCTTCTAATTTTCTCCCTGCATAACCTCACAACATCCTTGTAGTCCTCCTGAGTTGCCTGCCCCTTCCTCCAAAGGTTATAGACGCTCCTTTTTTTTCCTGAGTTCCAGCCAAAGCTCTCTGCTCAGCCAGGCCGGTCTTCTTCCCCGCCGGCTCGTCTTTCGGCTCATGGGGATGGCCTGCTCCTGCGCCTTTAAGACTTCCTTCTTGAAGAATGTCCAGCCTTCCTGGACTCCTTTGCCCTTCAGGGCTGTCTCCCAAGGGACTCTGTCAACCAGGCTCCTAAACAGGCCAAAGTCTGCCCTCCGGAAGTCCAAGGTGGCAGTTCTGCTGACCCCTCTCCTTACTTCTCCGAGAATCGAAAACTGTATCATTTTGTGATCGCTGTGCCCAAGACAGCCTCCAACTGTCACATCACCCACAAGTCCTTCCCTGTTTGCAAACAACAGGTCCAGCGGGGCACCTTCCCTCGTTGACTCACTCACCAGCTGTGTCAGGAAGTTATCATCTTCCACACACTCCAGGAACCTCCTGGACTGTTTGGCTGAGCTTGAGCAGCGTATTTATTTTTTCAGTTAAGCATGGATCCAAAGCTGCTTCTGTGACTTAGGTTTTCTCACCATGCATATTACAAACCCCAAGACCATGTTTAGAGGAAGGCCCAGCCTACATTTGGGAGCTCCCCAGTGTGGGGGAACCCAAACGCACTTAGGCTCACCCTATGGACTGGTGAGTGATCTTTCTCTGTCTTTATCTCGACCCATGAGTTTTTTGTTATGTTTTCTCTCCCCTGTCCAGCTGAGGAGGGGGAGTGATAGAGTGGCTTTGGTGGGCACCTGGCATCCAGTCAGGGTTAAACCATGACAAGTACAGAAAGCAAGCATACTGCTACTAGCCTTGCAGTGTGGACTAGGCATATAAGGGATCACCCAGTTACTATTTATAGCAATGTTTTAACATATTGTCTCTGGTTTCTCTACATAATGTTGTGCTAACTCATACAGCCTACTGCTTTGTACCTTTGAATGCCTTCAGACTGAGATTCAGGGTGAGGTGACTCTTCCAAAGGAAATATGTTGGTATGAGACAAGAGATGCCCTAGCTGAACTGCCCAGCACAGATATCATGACCAAGACACACTACAAAGAACTATGAGATTTCCTTGAAGAGATCAAATCATCCATGAGCTACCTTGCTAGCAGTCATGCCTTTCCGATCCCAGCCTCTTGCTCCCTTTCTGACTGTGTTGTGGTTTAACCCCAGATGGTAACCGAATAGCTGGTCCACCTGCTGGTTGTTTTGATATTTCTCAGTAGCTCGACTCTTGGGTATGTGAGCATCTACATGACGTATTTTTACAACAAGCTTCTCTACCCAGGCAGCAATATCTTGCCACAATTTGGCAGCCCAGATGGGTTTGCCTCTGCGCTGCCAGTTGCTCTGCTTCCATTGCTGTAACCACCCCCACAGGGCATTCGCTACCATCCAGGAGTCAGTATAGAGGTAGAGCACTGGCCACTTTTCTCACTCAGCAATGTCTAAAGCCAGCTGGATGGCTTTCACCTCTGCAAACTGACTTGATTCACCTTGTCCTTCAGTGGCTTCCGCAACTCTTCATGTAGGACTCCACATAGCAGCTTTCCACCTTTGATGTTTTCCTACAACACGACAGGATCCATCAGTGAACAGGGCATATTGCTTCTTATCTTCTGGCAGTTTATTATATGGTGGGGCCTCTTCAGCACGCATCGCCTCCTCCTCTGGTGACATTCCAAAATCTTTGCCTTCTGGCCAGTCTGTGATCACTTCCAAGATTCCTGGGTGACTGGGATTTCCTATTTGAGCTCGTTGTGTGATCAGTGTGACCCACTTGCTCCATGTAGCATTGGTGGCATGATGTGTCGAGGGGACCCTCCCTTTGAACATCCAGCCCAGCACCGGCAGTCGGGGTGCCAGGAGGAGCTGGGTTCCAGTGCCGATCACCTCCAAAGCAGCTCGAACCCCTTCATATGCTGCCAAGATCTCTTTTTCAGTTGGAGTGTAGTGGGCCTTGGATTCTCTGCATCCCCGGCTCCAAAAGCCCAGGGGTTGACCTCGAGTCTCCCCTGGTGCTTTCTGCCAGAGGCTCCAGGTAGGGCCATTCTCCCCGGCTGCGGTGTAGAGCACATTTTTTACGTCTTGCCCTGCCGGAACTGGCCCAAGGGCTACTGCATGAACTATCTCCTGTTTAATATGTTCAAAGGCTTGTTGTTGCTCAGGGCCCCATGTGAAATCATTCTTCTTTCGGGTCACTTGATAGAGAGGGCTTACAATGAAACTGTAATTTGGAATATGCCTTCTCCAGAAACCCACAATGCCTAAGAAAGCTTGGGTTTCCTTTTTGTTAGTTGGTGGAGACATTGCTGTTATCTTATTGATCACGTCCATTGGGATCTGACCACGTCCATCTTGCCATTTTATTCCTAGGAACTGGATCTCTTGTGCAGGTCCCTTGACCTTACCTCGGTTTATGGCAAAATCGGCTCTCAGAAGAATTTGAATTATTTTTTCCCCTTTCTCAAAAACCTCTTCTGCTGTGTTGCCCCACACAATGATGGCATCAATGTATTGCAGGTGTTCTGGAGCTCCACCCTTTTCCAGGGCAGTCTGGATCAGTCCATGGCAAAGGGTGGGGCTGTGTTTCCACCCTGGGGCAGTCGATTCCAGGTGTATTGGATGCCCCTCCAAGTGAAAGCAAACTGTGGCCTGCACTCTGCTGCCAAAGGGATGGAGAAGAATGCATTGGCAATGTCAATGGTGGCATACCACTTGGCTGCCTTGGACTCCAGTTTGTGCTGAAGTTCTAGCATGTCCGGCATGGCAGCACTCAGTGGCGGCGTGACTTCATTCAGGCCACGATAGTCCACTGTTAGTCTCCACTCTCCATTAGATTTCCTTACTGGCCATATAGGACTATTAAAAGGTGAATGAGTCTTACTGATGACTCCTTGGCTCTCCAGTTGATGAATCAGCTCATGGATGGGAGCCAGGGAGTCTCGGTTGGTGCGATATTCCCGACGGTGCACCGTCCTGGTAGCAATTGGCACCTGCTGTTCTTCAGCTCACAGCAATCCCACAACGCAGGGATCTTCTGAGAGGCCAGGCAGGGTAGATAGCTGTTTGGTCTTCTCTGCATTCACCGTGGCTACACCAAAAGCCCATCGGTATCCCTTTGGGTCCTTGAAGTACCCTCTCCTGAGGTAGTCTATGCCAAGGATACAAGGGGCCTCTGGGCCGGTCACAATGGGGTGCTTTTCCCACTTGCCCCCTGTTAAGCTCACCTCAGCCTCCAATACCGACAATTCTTGGCATCCCCCTGTCACTTCTGAGATCCAGATGGGTTTCGTGCCCCTATGTTCTGATGGCACCAGAGTACACTGTGCACCGGTGTCTACCAAAGCCCTATACTTCTGTGGGTCTGATGTGCCAGGCCATCGGAACCCACACAGTCCAGTATACACGGTCATCCCTTTCCTCCTCCTGGCCGAAGGCAGGGACCCTCTCTTCCTGTTCCTCGTCAGAGTATTCCCTGTCTGAGCCTTGCAGCGCCAGACCAGAAGGCCCCTCACCAGGATCAAGGGAGGTGATTTCAGTTCTTCTCTGTTTGGGAAATCGCTGATTGCCTTCGTGCATCTCTACAGCAACTCTGCTGACAGACTTCCTGGGTGGCCCCTTCTTAAGAGCTGTCTTCCCTCTCAGTTCACGTACACGGGCTTCCAGCTTAAAGGTGGGTTCACCGTCCCACTTCCTCATGTCCTCCCCCTGGTCACGCAGGAAGAACCAGAGTGCTCCACGCGGCGTGCGCCTGGGGCTCCCTTTCCCTCCGACCAAGGCAGGAGAGGACTGATTTCTTGGGGCCCCCCTGATAGCCAAGGCACTGGCCCGTAGGGATGAGGAGGGACAGAGATTTTCTTCAAAGTTTTGGAGCCAAGACGACACTCTCTCCACAGTTGGTGTATCAATATCTGGGCAATACATCGCTGCCAGGCTGTTAGAATACGACACTGGGGCACTTTGAATCACCTTCCTCCACATAGCCCGTGTGCACAGGACATCCTCTGGATCTTTGGAGACCTCATCATTGTCTAGATCCCTGTAGATGACTTCCAGCACCGCTAATTCTCTCAGGTACTGGATGCCTTCATCTGCAGTGGTCCACTTCCCTGGGGATTTCACAAGATCTTCCTTGAATGGATACCTTGCCCTCACACTTGAGAGGAGCCATCTCCAGAGACTGCAAATTGCTGCCTCTTTTCCAATTCCTCTCTCAATTCCCCAGTTCCTAGCAAGGGATCCCAGCTGTTGGGCTTCCTTGCCTTCCAAGTGCTGACTGTCAGCCCCGCTATCCCAACATCCGAGCAGCCAGGCAGCAATCCGCTCCCCTGGCTGGCGGCTGTAATCTTTCCGCATGTCTCGAAGTTCTGCTGAGGTCAGGGACCGGGTAGTTTCTGCTTCCTGTCGGAATTCTCTCACTCCTTCCTCCAATGTCTTTGTCGAAGGACCGGCTTCGTGATCCGACCCTTCCTCTTCTTCCTTTTCCCTTACTAATTGAGGATATGGACCCGTTGTCCTTCTTGTCCATTGTTTCTTTTTAACTACTGGGGCAATTACTGTAGTTGGTGGTGTTGTTTGGGTCCCTATCTCAACCATGATGTCCTCAGGTGCAGTTTGGGTCCCTGCCTCAACCGGAGTCCTCTGGGAATGTTGAACTGCAGCTCGATAGGCACAAGCCAGGCCCCAGTACAGTGCTAGAAGCTGGTGGTTCTCATTGGGATAGGCAAGGCACCCTTCCATCAGGTGGCGTGTCAGTTTGCCAGGGTTGCTCACCTGTTCAGGAGTAAAGTCCCAGGCTATGGGAGGTGTTAACCGCCCGAGGAACCTGCCCAAGTCCTTCCACACACCCTGCCACCCTGGGACCGGCCACCTCAGGTCACGCTTCAATATAGCCTCACCCAAAAGTTGTCTTCTCTTCCACCAGGATGAGACCAGATTCCACAAACCCCATAATATGCCAACAATATTAGTAAGTAGTCCTAAGCAGTTCACACAAGGGTGAGTAAGGACCTCAGGAGCCTGTGTAATAAACCTGTCCACATTAATCCTGGGTAGGGAGAGGGAGATGATGTATTCCCTCATCCTCTCCACCAGATAGCTCCCCCAGCACAGTGAGACCGTCAGTGCCAGGACAAACCACATTCGCATTAACATGTTGCCAAAAGTGAAGAGATAAACAGTGCAGCCAGCAAACTTTTTTGACCCGTGCAGGAGCTTGTCACTTAGTAACTACTACAGTTAGAGCACACTTAATACAAAAGTGCTATTGTCGTGCCCCACGTTGGGCGCCAAAAAGGACTGTCGTGGTTTAGCCCCAGCCGTGGTTTAGCCCCAGCCGGAGGCTGAGCCACGCGGTCGCTCGCTCACCCCCACCCCTCCCGGTGGGACGGGGAGAGAATTGGGACAAAGAAAGGCAAAAACTCGTGGGTTAACAACAACAGTTTAACCAAACAGCAAAGGGAAAGAGAACAAACAAACGAGAAACCCCAACAGTAACAACAACAGCATGTACTTAGCGGTGCTTTCCGGACAGGTCGCTCCTGCCCAGAGCCCGACGCCCAGCCCGCTCCCGAGCAGCGATCCCCACCCCTCCTGTCAACCCCCCTCTAAATAGTGAGCGTGACGGTCACATGGTATAGAATAGCCCCTGGCCAGCTTCTGGTGAAAATTAACCCTATCCCAGCCGCAACCAGGACAAATATATATAAGGATAATTGAATATATTAAAAAAATGATGCACAATTTCTCACCACCCGACGACCGATACAGCCCGTCCCAAGCAGCAGTCAGGGAGCAGGGGTATTCCCCCCCAGCTATCCCAGAACAGCAAGTACCAGAGAGAGCAGGCAAGGGAACAAACAGAGGAACGAATGAATGAAAAGGCCCAAACAAATGGAAAAAAAAAAGAAAAAAAAGGAAAAACAGGGAAACAAAAAGCAACACAAAGGGAAGCTTAAGGATTAAGGCAAGTTAAGGGAAGTGGCCCACTGGTAGACCCTGATTTACACCAGGCATGACGTCTATGGTGTGGAATACTCTCTTTGGCCAGTTTGGATCAACTATTCTGGCTCTACCCCTCCCAGGTTTTTGCACCTGCACATTAGCAAAACCTGGGAAACTGCAAAATGTCCTTGATCGTTGTCCTGGTTTAGGCCGGGACAGAGCTAGTTTTGTTTTCAGCAGCTCCTGTGTTTTGGATTTAGTGTGAGAAGAACGGTGATAGCACACTGATTTTGTTGGTTGCTGCTGAACCACCAAGGACATTTTGCAGTTTCTCAGGTTCTGCTAACATGCAGATGCAAAACTTGGGAGGGGTAGAGACAGTACAGTTGATCCAAACTGGTCAAAGAGAGTATTGCATACCATAGACATCATGCCCGGTATAAGTGAGGGTCGGGCAGTGGGCCACTAGGCTTTTTAGACCCTTGGTGCCTTAATCCTTAAGCTTCCCTTCGAGTTGCTTTTTGTTTCCCTATTTTTACCTTTTCATTGTTCGTTCGTTCATTCGTTCGGCTGTTTGTTCCCTTGCCTGCTCTCTCTGGAACTTGCTGTTCTGGGATACCTGGGGGGGAATACCCCCTGCTCCCTGACTGCTGCTCGGGATGGGCTGTATTGGTCGTCAGGTGGTGAGAAATTGTGTATCGTTTGTTTTTTATATATTCTATTATCCTTATATATATATTCATTATTATCATTATTAATATATTTTTATTATATTTTTCCTTTGCTGTCCTGGTGGACTGTTTTTATCTCAACCCATGAGTTTTCCTTTCTCTCCAATTCTCCTCCCCACCCCACCGGGGAGGGGGGAGTGAGTGAGCGGCTGCGTGGTATTGGGTTACAATTTGGGGTTAAACCACGACAATTGTTTAGCAGCAACCAACACCATCAGTGTACTATCACCATTCTTCACACACTAAATCCAAAACACACTAGCTGCTGAAGACAAAACTAGCTCCGTCTGGGCCAAAACGAGGACAACTGTTCGGTGGATGAGGAACTGGTTGGAGATGATGGAGGTCAGTGACGAGTGGTGTCCCTCAGGGGTCCGTATTGGGACCAGTACTGTTTAATATCTTCATCAGTGACACAGACAGTGGGATCGAGTGCACCCTCAGCAAGTTTGCAGACAACACCAAGCTGAATGGCACAGTTGACACGCCTGAGGGACGGGATGCCATCCAGAGGGACCTGGACAAGCTCGAGAGGTGGGCCCGGGTGAACCTCATGAGGTTCAACAAGGCCAAATACAAGGTCCTGCACCTGGGTCGGAGCAACCCCCGGTATCAATACAGGCTGGGGGATGTAGGGATTGAGAGCAGCCCTGAGGAGGACTTAGGGGAAACTGGTGGATGAAAAGCTGGACATGAGCCAGCAATGTGCACTTGCAGCCCAGAAGGCCAACCGTATCCTGGGCTGCATCAAAAGAAGCGTGGCCAGCAGGTCGAGGGAGGTGATTCTGCCCCTCTACTCTGCTCTGGTGAGGCCCCACCTGGAGTACTGTGTCCAGCTCTGGGGTCCCCAGCACAAGAAGGACATGGACCTGCTGGAGCAGGTCCAGAGCAGGGCTACGAAAATGATCAGAGGGCTGGAGCACCTCTCCTATGAGGAAAGGCTGAGAGAGTTGGGCTTGTTCAGCCTGGAGAAGAGAAGGCTCCGGGGAGACCTTATTGCGGCCTTTCAATACTTAAAGGGGGCTTATAAGGAAGATGGGGAAAAACTTTTTAGCAGGACCTGCTGTGATAGGACAAGGGGTGATGGCTTTAAACTAAAAGAGGGGAGATTTAGACTCGATATAAGGAAGAAGTTTTTTCACAATGAGGGTGGTGAAGCACTGGAACAGGTTGCCCAGAGAGGTGGTAGAAGCCCCATCCCTGGAAACATTCAAGGTCAGGCTGGATGGGGCTCTGGGCAACCTGATCTGGTTGAGGATGTCCCTGCTTATTGCAGGGGGGTTGGACTAGATGACCTTTAAAAGGTTCCTTCCAACCCAAACTATTCTATGATTCTATGATATGCTGTCAATATCTCTTTTTCAGTTGGAGTATAGCAGGCCTTGGATCCTGTGTATCCGACTCCAAAACCCTAGGGTTCGACCTCGAGTCTCCCCTGGTGCTTTCTGCCAGAGGCTCCAGGTAGGGCCGTTCTCCCCGGCTGTGGTGTAGAGCACATTTTTAACATCTTGCCCTGCCCGGACTGGCCCAAGGGCTACTGCATGAACTATCTCCTGTTTAATTTGTTCAAAGGCTTGTCATTGCTCAGGGCCCCATGTGAAATCATTCTTCTTTCAGGTCACTTGATAGAGAGGGCTTACAATGAAACTGTAATTTGGAATATGCATTCTCCAGAAACCCACAACGCCTAAGAAAGCTTCTGTTTCCTTTTTGTTAGTTGGTGGGGACATAGCTCTTATTTTCGAACATCCCAAAGGTATTTGAAATTCTCTAGAGCTCCTCTAATTAGCCAGGAGGTAAAAGGGAAAGTAAAGGAAGGCGTTTTCCCCGGTGTCCCTCCGGGGAGAAAAACCAAAAAGTGTAATTACTGATAGTTCCCACGAGATGGCTCCCGAAGCACGGAGCTGAAGCCGTCGCTGCCGCTCCGCTCTGCGCGCTGCCCACCGCCGTTGAATACAAATACGAAAGCGGTCCCATTGCCAATGATTTTATCATATCACGAGCCAGTGCCACAGAGCACAGCAGAGCAATACCTGTAATACAATGCCCAGAGTTGATAAACCGCATATACACACTGGCTAACAGCGCACATGGGAAGTGAGGGTGCTGTACAACTCAAGTCTAAGAAGAACTCTGAGAGCAAATAAAACAACATTGTGGCCAGCAACATAATGAATGACATGCTTACAACAAGTTTGTATTAACACAGTCTGGTCAAATCAGTTGTTAGCTCAACCCATGTTGAGCGCCAAAAAGGACTGTCATGGTTTAACCCCAGCCAACAACTAAACACCACACAGCCGCTTGCTCGCTCCCTGCCCCCCTCCCCAGTGGGATGGGGAGGAGAAATGCAGAGAAAGGAAAATTCATGGGTTGAAATAAAAACAGTTCACCAGGACAGCAAAGGAAAATATAATAATAATTATATTCTATATTAAAAATAATAATAAAATATAATGATAATAGAATATATAAAATGAATGATGCACTATTTCTCACCACCCGATGACCGATACAGCCCGTCCTGAGCAGCGATCATGGAACAGCAATATTCCCCAGCAACATTCTCAGAACCGCAGGTTCCAGAGAGAGCAAGCGAGGGAATGAACAGTCTAACGAATGAATGAACGAAAGCGTCAATGAACGAAAAGACCCTGGCCCACCAGCCGACCCCCACTTATACCGGGCGTGATGTCTATGGTATGGAATACTCTCTTTGGCCAGTTTGGGTCAACTATACTGCCTATACCCCTCCCAGGTTTTTGCACCTGCACATTAGCAAAACCTGGGAAGCTGGAAAACGTCCTTGAGTGCTTAGCAGCAACTATTAACATCAGTGTATTATCAACATTCTTCACATACCAAATCCCATACTAAATCCAAAACACAGTAGCTACTAGGAAGAAAATTAGCTCCATCCCAGCCGAAATCAGGACACTGCTACACTTCCTCCAGTCAGGGGAATAGTTTACATGCTGTGTTAAGAGTTTTAGTTGATGGGAGGAATAGTCTGTTAGGGCAGCTTTTCGTATTAAGCTTATGGAGCAGAGCTTGGAACCAGCAGTAAGGGCCTCTCATGAGCTGTGCTCCGAGAAGCTGGAAGTACAGTCAGTGTTGGCAACACTCAGCATTTCAATGCAAGTCTGACAATATTCAGTGTTTTTCATGAAGCCTTTGCTTCCTGGCATCACATTGCATTCGACTGCTAGCCAGCACAGGAGAGCGCTGGCATCCATGCCTATGGAGCAGAGGGATTCAGGGGCAGTGGATGGCTCCACCTTGGTGAGGGCTGAACTGTGGTGAGGAAGACTGACTGGACTTTGAGTCCCTTGGGAGTGCACCTTCTTCTAGGTTGTGAAAGGACCTGTTAGCTCAGACTCAGCGCTACACTCACGCTGGTTCCACACATTGGCATTGTGGCTGTACATCAGGTATGTTAGCCTGCATCCAAAATTTGGAACAAGTGGAGGAGGGTGTGCTTGTTTTTCTCCTTAACTGCTTTGATTAGAGTAAGATGTGCTTTGGGAAATGAGAGTGTAGGTGGAAAGGCAGAAAGGTGTTTGGTATGTGAAGGCATGCGAAGAATCTGGCCAGCAGCACAGCGGAGAAAACAAACAAACAAAAAAATGGAAAATGGAAACAGTCTTGCAGTTTTCACCTATTTGCTTGGGGATGGAGCACATGACATACAAGGAGGAGCTGAGACATCTAGATTTGTTCAGCCTTAAGAAGAGCAGGCAAAGGGGACACCTTTTTTCCTCTCTTCAGCTACCCAATGGGACGCTATGGAGAAGACAGAGCCAGACTTTTCTTGGAGGTGCACAGTGATGGGACAAGAGGCAATGAACACAAGTTAGGTACAGGAAATTCTTATTGGGTATAATGAAAAATTTTTCACTGCGAGAGTGGTCAAGCACTGTAATAGGTTGCCAAAAGAGGTTTTTAGAGTCTCCATCCTTGGAGATATTAAAAACTTAACAAGGCCTTGCACAGCATGATCTACTTGGACACGCTTTAATCAGGGGTTGGACTAGATGACTCTTAGAAGTTCCTTCCAACCTAAATTTTTCTATGTTTCTATTATATTTTGCTGTTATTGGTAGTCAGTATTTCTGGATCTGGCTTTGAGTCTTTATGTGCAAACCCTGACATAAGGAGCTAATAAGCAGGATGCTGTCAGGACATAATAGTGATTAACCATTAAAAATACAGATTTTTTTGAAAGGGCTGGGCTGGCCCTGGTTTCATTCAGATGTGCAAGTATTCAGATTACAGTAGAATTAGGGGAGTAGTGGTGATCATATAATTTGATTTCTTGAATGGAGCTTTTTTATGCAGCTTGCAAATAGATGTGTCATACACACGTTATATTTTTTTGTATGTAAATCTGCAGCTCCTCAAACTATTTCCACTATTAGTGGAAAAGTCTTAGCTGGAATTTTCAAAGGAATTTAAATTATATTCACGTTCGATGGAAGTTGTACCTGAATGTCTATGAAGCTTCACTGAAAATAGGGCCAGTTTTGCAAAGAGGTTCTAGCCTAAAGGATAGTACCTGACATAAAAGGGGGGACATCTCAAGACCTCCCACATCAATGGAAGTCTTGTTTATTTTAATGGAAGTCCTATTTACTTATTAGACCAATATGTAAATTGGTGTAAATTGGTATTAAAATGCCCAGTCATGAGGGGAGCCATAATTTGGACAGACACCATGTCTTTCCAGTACCTCCACACTGGCTGGGCACAGAGGGTCCTGACAAGTTTGTGCAGGTGCAGTTGTTCCCTTTAGTGTTGTGCATTACAATACTGGAGCTGTAGTGCTTGCATATGAATGTGTTATGTATAATATTTAACAGATGTCTGCTGTGAATGTTTTTTTCATACAATTTCCATTTTTGCAGTAAGTTCTTTCATATAGACACTAGTTAAATTTTTTATTATTATTTCTTAGTATCAAAAATGAACTTTGTGCAGGGTAGCTATAATGTTTTCCACCTGCTAGCCACATCAATAATAAACAACAAACTCATTTGTTCTTTAATTTTCCCATAATAGCACAGAAAAAAACCCAAAAGCTTTGTTCATTTATCCACTGCTCTGTTGTTGATACAGAGACAAAACCAGTCCTTATTTTTAAGTCAATGGAGTGACTACATGCATGAATTTGAGCATATTGAACAAATCACACAAAACAATCTCTTATTTTATTCTCACATGGTATAAGGAGCAATAGAACAGAATAACAGATGCTTCTGTATTCTTTTTTTTTTAGTAAGTCTTCAACCAAGCAGTGAAACTATTTTTTTACAACACTAAAACCCAATGCAACTAATATATTCATAACGGATTTTTATGATCCACTCTTGTATCCCCAATGGCTCATTTGCAGAGTTTAATGCAATTTTCCAAAAGCTGAAAAATGTAATTCAGAGCAGCTTTCTGATCTAAAATAAACATTGATTCACTAATTCACTGTTTATAGCTTCTTATTGCAGACAAGGGAGTTTCTTTCAGACAAGACCTTTCTCGGTAAGTAAAATATAAACCAGCTAAAGACCCCGATTCTTTAGCTGAAATCATCAGGAAAGTGTTTAACCACAACTGCAACAGGCCTCAAGTACATTTTAAAACTTAAGCATATGCTTAAATATTCTCCCAGACTAAAGAGATTTTTCTAAACTAGTGCCAAAGAGAGTCAAGAAGGGCTTGTCTACCAAGAAACTGAAGATGACAAACTACAACACACCTAAATTAAAGCATGTTTAACTCTTCAATGAAAACTTTCATTCAGGAGTAAAATGGTCATAGTTTGCTTTGACTTAAGCTTTCCTGAGTGTCCCCAGGCAAACATGGGCTAAATCCTTGGTGATATTCTTTCTAATAAGTGTTGTTAGCAAAGGGGGAATGAAACCTCTAACTCGATCTGCATGTTTTTAATTATGGGAACAGAAGCCAAGAGTCTCTGTTACATACAAAACAAACAGCAGCAAAAAATATAATGAATATAACAAAGAAGTGACCATGAGAACAACAGACCATCCATTTGTTTATCTCCTCCAAAAATGCTCAGCCAATGGGATTCTAAATGCCCATGAACCACATGTGTATATTGCAAAAGCTTGTTCTAATTCTTGGGACTGGTGAAATCTCCTTGGCCAAAAATAAGGATTTTACCTGTTTTAAAGGTGATCATGAATTAAACTTCTCAGAGTTTTTGTAAAAAAAAAAGCTGTTGGTGTTCGATAGTTGTGGAGTTAAAAATTATAGTTTTCTTGAAACAAAATTAATGCTTGTGACTTTTCATCTTTAGGTGAAACTACATACAGTCCATTCTTCAGAGCCTGAATACTGCTGGCAAAAGAAAGTCCTGGGGCTCTGTTCCCCATCAAACCCAGAATTTGGATCTAATCCTGTCACCTCATTTATTTGAGCAGTCCAGTGACTGTAGGACTTGGTAGGATTGGTACATTATTCAAGTATGTCTTGCAACACTCTACGATAAACATTACTTCCATTTTTACAGCTGAAAGATCAAGTCTCGGAGAGATCAGAAGGTTTAGGCAGTGCCCTCCAAAGTCTAGCTGCCCCCTTGTCTGCTGTCTGAGCCTGCCTGCACCTGAGATTTTGACAGTCAAGTTCCTCTGATGCCTGAAGGACTTCTCCCAGGCACATCCAGAAGCGCTCGGTTCCTGCTGCTGCATGGATCAGCTTGCACCTCAAGCCTAAGCCTGTTGGGATTTACAAACCTGTTGTTTCCTCAACCAGACTTTTTAAGAAGCATTTCTCATGTGAGCCCAGAGACACCTGCTACATTGGCTTCCACATAAAATGCGTGTTCTTCCTGCTGGAACAATGGGTGAGGCAATACCTTTGCCTTCTTCATGGCTTGAGGCGGGAGGTTTGGTCTCAGTTCTCACATTTGCCTGGCAGCTTTGCTCTAACCACCAAGCCACAGGCTCTTTGGCTTGAAGCACAAGTTGGGGAAAATGCCCTAGCTCTCCACGTGAAGCCATGCTGCTGGCAAATCACCTTTTAGAAGCACAGGAATGGAAATTCCACTGTGTCACAAGTCAAGCAAGAGGGGCAGAAGACCAGCTTGACTGAACAGGGAACTCCTTGTGAAGCTCAAGAGGAAAAAGAAATTGTATGATCTCTGGAAGTGAGGTCAGGCTTCACAGGAAGATTACAGAGCCGTGGTTCATATATGTAGGGAGAAGACACGAAAGGCCAAGGCTCAACTAGAGATGAAACTGGCCAGTGTTGTGTCAGATAAAAAGAAGGGCTTTTTAAAGTATGTTAATAGCAAGAGGAGGTCTAAAGAAAACATTGGACCGATACTTGTTGAAGATGGTCACCTGACTAATAGGGATGAAGAAAAAGTAGAGGCATTCAATGCATTTTTTGCCTCAGTCTTTAATACTGATAGACCTTAGGCTGCCTGGTCCCCTGAGTCAGAGGACTACGAGTGTGGGACCAGTGACTTTCCATTTGTAGACACTGAAATTGTAAGGGACTAGCTGTATCAGCTGAATGTTGACAAGTCCATGGGGCCTGATGGGATTCATCCCAGAGTTCTGAAGGAGCTAGCGGATGTTATGGCAGGACCCCTCTTGATCATCTACCAAAGGTCTTGGGAGTCTGGGGAGGTCCCAGCTGACTGGAAGCTAGCCAATGTTATTCCAATTTACAAGAAGGGCATCAGGGAAGACCCAGGGAACTACAGACCTGTTAGTCTAACCTCAGTTCCTGGAAAAATTATGGAGAAGATCATATTGGGTACTACTGAAAGGCATTTAAAGAACAATGCAATTATCAGGCACAGTCAACGTGGGTTCACAAAGGGAAAGTCCTGTTTAACTAATTTGATATGCTTCCATGACAAGGTCACCCGTCTAGTGGATGAAGGGAAGGCAGTGGATGTAGTTTTTCTGGATTTTAGTAAGGCTTTTGATACTGTCCCTCACAGCATCCTTCTGGACAAGTTGTCCAACTGTGGG
The DNA here is from genome assembly GCA_009819775.1 of Phoenicopterus ruber ruber. Taxonomy (NCBI): domain Eukaryota; kingdom Metazoa; phylum Chordata; class Aves; order Phoenicopteriformes; family Phoenicopteridae; genus Phoenicopterus; species Phoenicopterus ruber. Next base: position 28,813,458 of record CM020247.1, read on the forward strand.
ATGAGCAAGTTCACGGTGCACTGGGTGAAGAACTGGCTGAAGGGCAGAGCTCAAAAGGTTGTAGTGAATGGGGCTACAACTGACTGGCGACCAGTCACCAGCGATGTTCCTCGGGGTTCAATTCTAGGGCCAGTTCTGTTCAATATATTTGTCAATGATCTGGATGCAGGAGTTGAATGCACCATTAGCAAGTTTGCTGATGATACCAAACTGGGAGGTGCTGTTGACATTCTCGAGGGACAAGGGGCCTTGCAGAGGGATCTAGATAGATTGGAGCATTGAGCTATGATTAATGGGATGAAATTTAACAAGTCCAAATATCAGATTCTGCACCTGGGATGGAGTAACACCAGGCACAAGTATAAATTAGGAGAGGAGTGGCTGGAGAGTAGCCCTGCAGAAAGGGATCTGGGGGTGCTGGTTGACAGCAGGCTCAATATGAGTCAGCAGTGTGCTCTGGCAGCCAAGAGGGCAAACCGCATCCTGGGGTGCATCAAACACAGTATAACCAGCCTTCATGTCTAGAAAGAGTTTGGGCATAGCAACTTGATATCATAGAATAGTTGGGTTGGAAGGGACCTTTAAAGGTCATCGAGTTCCAATCCCCCTGCAATGACAGGGACATCCTCAACTAGATCAGGTTGCTCAGAGCCCCGTCCAGCCTGACTTTGAATGTTTCCAGGGATGGGGCATCTACCACCTCTCTGGGAAACCTGTTCCAGTGTTTCAACACCCTCATTGTGAAAAATTTCTTATATCTAGTCTAAGTCTACCCTCTTTTAGTTTAAAATCATTACCCCTTGTCCTATCACAACAGAAACTGCTAAAAGGTTTGTCCCCCCATCTTTCTTATACACTCCCTTTAAGTACTGAAAGGATGCTATAAGGTCTCCCTGGAGCCTTCTCTTCTCCAGGCTGAACAAGCCCAACTCTCTCAGCCTTTCCTCATAGGAGAGGTGCTCCAGCCCTCTGATAATTTTTGTGGCCCTCCTCTGGACCTGCTCCAACAGATCCATGTCTTTCCTGTGCTGAGGGCTCCAGAGCTGGACACAGTACTCCAGGTGGGGCCTCACCAGAGCAGAGTAGAGGGGCAGAATCACCTCCCTCGACCTGCTGGCCATGCTTCTTTTGATGCAGCCCAGGATACGGTTGGCCTTCTGGGCTGCGAGCACACATTGCTGGCTCATGTCCAGCTTTTCATCCACCAGTACTCCCAAGTCCTTCTTGGCAGGGCTGCTCTCGATCCCTACATCCCCCAGCCTGTACTGATACTGGGGGTTGCTCCGACCCAGGTGCAGGACCTTGCATTTGGCCTTGTTGAACCTCATGAGGTTCGCTGGGGCCCACCTCTCGAGCTTGTCCAGGTCCCTCTGGATGGCATCCCATCCCTCAGGTGTGTCAACTGTGCCATTCAGCTTGGTGTTGTCTGCAAATTTGCTGAGGGTGCACTCGATCCCACTGTCTGTGTCATCGATGAAGATATTAAACAGTACTGGTCCCAATACAGACCCCTGAGGGACACCACTTGTCACCAATCTCCATCTGGACATTGAGCCATTGACCCCTATCCTCTGGACGTGACCATCCAACCAGTTCCTCATCCACCGAGCAGTCCACCCATCAAATCCATATCTGTCCAATTCAGAGAGAAGGATGTTGTGGGGGACCATGTCAAAGGCCTTACAGAAGTCCAGATAGGTGACATCCATAGCTCTTCCCTTGTTCACTGATGTAGTCACTCCATTGTAGAAGGCCACTAGGTTGGTCAGGCAGGACTTGCCCTTGGTGAAGCCATGCTGGCTGTCTCCAATCACCTCCCTGTCCTCCATATGCCTCAGCATAGCTTCTAGGAGGATCTGCTCCATGATCTTCCCAGGCACAGAGGTGAGGCTGACAGGGCAGTAGTTCCCAGGGTCCTCCTTCCTACCCTTTTTAAAAATGGGGGCAATGTTTCCCTTTTTCCAGCCCCCAGGGACTTCGCCTGACTGCCATGACTTTTCAAATATCATGGAGAGTGGCTTGGCAACTACATCAGCCAATTCCTTCAGGACTCTGGGATGCATCTCGTCAGGTCCCATAGACTTATGTATGTTCAGGTTCCTCAGGTGGTCATGAACCTGATATTCAGAAACATGGGGTGGTGGGGTAGCCCTCTATGTTAGGGAGAGTCTGGACTGCCTAGAGCTCGAGGACGGTGACGAGAGGGTTGAGTGCCTATGGATAAGAATCAGGGGGAAAGCCACCAAGGCAGATATCATGGTGGGAGTCTGTTATAGACTACCCAACCAGGATGAGGAGGCAGATGAAGTATTCTACAGGCAGCTGGGAGAAGCCTCACGATCACTAGCCCTTGTTCTCGTGGGGGACTTCAACTTGCCAAATGTCTGCTGGAAATACAATGCAGCAGAGAGGAAACAGTCGAGGAGGTTCCTGGAGTGTGTGGAAGAGAACTTCCTCACGCAGCTGGTGAGGGAGCCAATGAGAGAAGGCGCCCTGTTGGACCTGTTGTTTGTGAACAGAGAAGGTCTTGTGGGTGATGTGATGGTCGGAGGCCGTCTTGGGCATAGTGACCATGAAATGACTGAGTTTTCGATTCTCATAGAAGTAAGGAGGAGGGTCACCAGAACAGCCACCTTGGCCTTCCAGAGGGCAGACTTTGGCCTGTTTAGGAGCCTGGTTGACAGAGTCCCTTGGGAGGCAGTCCTGAAGGGCAAAGGTGTCCAGGAAGGCTGGACATTCTTCAAGAAGGAAGTCTTAAAGGCGCAGGAGCAGGCCGTCCCCATGAGCCAAAAGACGAGCCGGCGGGGAAGAAGACTGGTCTGGCTGAGCAGAGAGCTCCGGCTGGAACTTAGGAAAAAAAGATTGTTTATGACCTTTGGAGGAAGGGGCAGGCAACTCAGGAGGACTACAAGGATGTTGTGAGGTTATGCAGGGATGAAATTAGAAGGGCCAAAGCCCAACTAGAACTTAGTCTGGCTACTGCCACAAAAGACAACAAAAAGTCATTCTACAAATACATTAGCAATAAAAGGGGGGGCTAAGGAAAATCTCCCTCCTCTATTGGATGCAGGGGGAAAAATAGCGTCAAGGGATGAGGAAAAGGCTGAGGTGCTTAATGCCTTCTTTGCCTCAATCTTTAACAGCAAGGGAAGTTGTTCTCTGGGCACCCAGCCCCCTGAGCAGGAAGATGGGGACAGGGAGCAGAATGAAGACCCCATAACCCAAGGGGAAATGGTCAGTGACCTGCTACGCCACCTAGACACACACAAGTCTATGGGGCCGGATGGGATCCACCCAAGGGTGCTGAAAGAGCACCACCAATGGTGTTGGTTGCACTGAAATACACTGTAGTCTGGTTTCCAAGGAAAGGTGTAGACACTGGTTTTTGCCTCAGATGCCTTTGAGGGATGGGGGAGTAGCAAGTCAGAGAAAGCACCTTTTTTGCTGCTCTGTTTGATTTTTTTTTTTTTTTAATGCTACCTACATGAAAGCACTTACCCTCATTGATTCCTCTCTCCATTCTCCTCTTTCATCATTTCCCAACCTTTGTTCTGCTGCTCCTACTTTTCTCAGCACCCATTCCTTTTTTTTTTTTTTTTTTTTTTGTTTTAACCCTAAGTGATGAACAAGGAGCCTGGTTTGTGCTGTGTCTGCGGAAGGGCATGGGAGAGGGAACAACACAGTGGGGTAGGAGCACTCCTGCTCCCCTGCATCCGCTCTCTCCATTTCCTCTCCTTCCATGTGTCCCGATCCAATATCGGGGAGGTTTCGTTACGATCCCAGGGACGAGATTAAGACACCAAAACCGGTCAGATATTGTACAACCTTTTGATTTTATTTGTAACAAACAGGGGAGAAAAGCAGGGAAGAGGAGAGGGATAGAGGGGAAAAGTTAGAGGGAGAGAGTTGGAGAAAGGGAGGAAACCAGCTACCACCACTCCAAGTCCAATGATGTTCTGCTGACTCCGTCTGAGGTCCTTAATCGCCATAAGCTTCGTCAAGGCCGGGGTCCGGGAGAGGTACGAGGACAACAGGAGGCAGGGAAGGAAAAGTAAAACCACGCCACCAGAGCGCCCACGTGCTTCTTTTTATAGGGGCTCCCCCTCCTGCTCATGCGCAGACCGTGACCGCGTACGTGCCGCTCGTGCCAGGCGTGCTGTCCCCTTAAAGCCGCCTCCTGTTTCGCGCCGTTTTCTTCTCTTTTCGCGCCTTTGGCCGCCGGGGGGGGGGCGTTGCCAGGATGGCAATGTCGAGACAAACCACATCCATTATTGGTCCTCGTCGAGATAAACCACATCCATTATCGGTCCTCTACACCACGGACTTGCATTCAGACTTGACCCTTTCACTTAACTCTTGCTCTGTGTCAAGCGCAAAAATCAGGTTGCCCCATGACAGTATTCGTAGTGAGTACTATGTATTTCAGATACACCAAGGAGAGAGTACTGCCTACTTACAGCCTGAATTTTCCAAGAATCCCTATTCTGGTAGCAGCCAATGTGTCTTGCCACTCCACACTCTGGGTTCATTCCCAAGCTGATGTGACAACAGATAAAGAGATGGTTCCCACCAGCTGGCTGTCTGGCATGACACCAAAAATCATTTGTGGCATCTGTAGCCAACTGTAGAAGAGTCACAGACCTCTCTGATGGGTAATGCTGAAGTAGAAAAGTAGTAGTACAAATTAGATGGGGGTACACGTTAAAGGGAGATGATGGCTTTTGGTTTTGTTTCTCCATGTAGTTGATGGCTGAGCTTGGACTTTTGCTTACCTACTGAACAGGTCCTTCAGGAAGGACTGGCAGAGGGCAGAGCAGGAGAGCCAGTGGATATTGGCTGACACATATCTTGTGTTCCTCAGGAAAGTTGCGATGCATTGGTTGTTGCAGGCAGACACGTTACAAGCTTCCTCAGATAGCCCCTGCCTGCATGTCCTGCTGCTGACCCCGTTGTTTTCAGCGCTGTGCCTGAAGCTCCTTCTCCTCTCCATGGGGCCAGCCTGCTCTGAGCAGAGATCTCTGCAGCCTCCCTGGACAAAAAACAACCTCCGAAGCAGGATTTTCACCCTTTTGCCTGCAAGGGAGGCTTCTGGTGTGTCTCGGCCCCACCAGGATCTGGGCTTCCTGTGATGGATCTGGGTGGTTCATGACAGCTCCTCCCTGTGGGCAGCATCCAGGGAGCTTGTGGGCTCTGTAGATCCACCTGGCAGCTTCTACCTTTAATCACTGAAGCGCTTGTGTTTAGTAGAGCACAAGCTATAATAGAAAAGAGACGATGAGGAAAGGGAACGAAGTGCTGGCGAATTGCAAAATTCCTTGTAGTCTCAAACAAAGTGGTCAACAAGCTGTTAATAAATCAATGCGATCTGAATAAAGACAAGCTGGGAACACCTTCGCAGTGCATAGGAAAGATTGGAAGAAGACCACAGATTTTGAGGAGGCAAATGATGCATTTGCCCTTTTTGGACTGGTTAAAGCAAACTCCTAATTAGGTACTTTTTAGTTACAAATGGTCTCTATCAAAAGTAGCTTGTCTGAACCTTCACTGTTTTTCATGGTTGTGTTTGCCCTGCAGGAGTTTTTGCTAGATGGGGAGAAGGAGAAAAGAGTTGATGTTAAAATGTAAATACCCACAGATCTTTGATTTTTGAGTTAAAGAAAAATTACTTTGAATAATGCATCTGTTACTTTAAAGGAACAGCTTTTTGGAAACTGCTTTATTCCCAAGAAGGCTGTTTCCAATAGCCATACACGAGTCATTTGCCAAATAGGAAGAGAGGCTTCTGGAGGGGCTGGAGCCGCTTCTTCAGTGTGAGGGGTGGGGAGTGGTCCGCTACCTTTTTTGCAGCAAGAGAGGCAGTCAGTTTTCGTGTTTTCTGATTTGTACTGCTGATATAGGGATGCAAGAGGCGATTGACTGTGCAGATTGCAGGTAAGAGTTGTCATGCAGAATGAGAGGAAGGTGAGACTCAGTAATTCGTTCCTGCTCAGGGTGAAGGGAGCTGCAAACTCCTCCTGTACAAGAATGACATTGGCATTGCTGAGTTGCACAGACTGGGAGTTGCTGTTACTCTGTGTACACGCAGTTTATGGAAACAGCGGAAATAATAGTGTGAGGAGCAACAGTAAAGCCCTGGGCTCTCTCAGGAACCAGGACCCTCCATATGTAAATCATTAGGGTCTTAGTAAAGTGGAAACATGCCTTCAGAGAGGCAGCATGAGCCCAAAGCCTGCCAGTTTCTCTGAACTGCTGAAGGGAACCTGTCCATTTCTCCGAGTTGCTCGAATCCATCCTTAACCCTTTATAGAAGGGTGGCCTCAAAGAGGGCCAAAGCTGCTGTAACTCTGGTGGATATGAGCCATTGGAGGTCAGCCAGAGCAGGAGGACTCCAGCAGCCTCAGTTCCGATCCTCAGGTGCCGATTCCTGTCCTGTCCCCCTCGTGACTCCTGAGAGCAGAGTCCCAGAGCCTGGGCTGCGCCAGAGTCAGTGTGGGAAGGAGAAGGGGTGGAGGGTGCTGTGGGTGTTGCTTCCTTCCGATAGAGGCACCCGGTCAGATACATGCGTGACATGCTGCAGTCTTTGCTCACAACAGATCTAGACTAGCCATACCCCAAAGACATGCTTAGGGAAGTCCACAGAGTAAGTATCTGGTTTTGTGTAGAAATGTTATGAGTCAGCTGAGCTAGAATTAGAATTGTTTTAATACTTTTTTTTCCCCCTCCCAAAAGAATCTTAAAAGCAGGCTTTAATTTACCTTACATGTGTGTTGTTACACAACACAAATGTCTTTCCCTTGTATTTGTTGCATGTCTGTTTTCTTTGAACATCCCTTGTTCTTGCATTACAGATGCAAAGGATAAATAAAACCACCCATTTATCCTTTCTGAATCATTCAGTACTTTACATCCTATCCAGTAAGTGCCCTGACCAGGTTAGACACTGTATATGTGTATATAGACCAACTGCGTGATATGTGCTAGTTGCAAGATGCGATCAGTCTCCATTAATTTCCTCAGGAGTTGTCTTGCACGCAGAAGAGAAAGTGCAAACATTTTACGAAACAAGGCAAGATGGCAATGCCGTGCTCCCTTCCTAGTATGAAATTCTTGTACAAAAGAGGGAACGTTGGTCCTGCGTACAGTATGGTAGCACCTGAGAAAAAAATACTCACGAGCAAGTTAGCTGGAGATAACATCTGGTCAGTGCTACCCCAGGTAGGTGCTTCAGGTAGCTCTAGGTGCCTGCTCCCATCTGCCGCATGCCATTCATTCCCTCCTCCTCCAGAGAGGACCTGCTATGTTTGAGTGGGGCTTCGAGTGCTGCATGTGCTAAGAAATAAGAGTTTTGCACTTGAATCAAAACCTGATGAGATTTGTGGTGGCCCTTCTGTCCCAAGCGATTTCATTCCCTGGTCTTGCACTGTTCCTCAAGAAATCATGGTCTTTTGCAGAAACTAACTTCATCCTGGTTAGAGGCAAATATTTTATGCCTAAAGAGCAAAGCTGTTGCCCTTGGACTGACATACCAAGCCTAGCCATGGAGTGCCCTGGAGGTAATGACAGAGAGTATGAATTTAATGTGATAAGGATGGATCAGGAGGGACAGCAGGATATTGGTAGTGGTGAACTGCACTGCTGGAGAGATGTTAGAGTGCTTAAGAGTGGTTGGGGTCATACACGGCCCGATTCTGTCTGGACCACTGTGGTGATAGTGATTTAGTGCATGTTGTAAAAAAAACCCCAAAAACCCAAACATATGGGGCTGTGGATATAATTGCTGGCTCCTGATGCTCTCATCTGACCAGACGCTGGCCAGGATCAGGGGGAGAGCCTCCATAAACAAGAGATTCAATGGAGGAGCTGAGATTTCTCACCAGTGCTCCTTAATTCCTTCCTCCATGGGGAATTTGAACCACGTCACCAGAGTCTTCTGGATTTCTATGACCTCTTTGTATGGTACAATAGTATCTTGTGGTTGGCAGTGCTGAAAACCATAGGAATATTCAGGCAGCTGAGTGCAGATCCTTTGCTCGTCAGATGCGAAGAGGGAGTCCTCTATGCTGTCCAGGTGATTTCTTGCACGTCCTGGTCTAACTCCGGACTGCACAGGGCTCCAGTGGTCTAGATTGGTAGTTTCAGGCAGGAAAGCATGTTGTGATGGCTTTTTTGTTGGTTTGCCTAGAAACAGAATGTTTGATGCTGGGTGGTAGCTGGGCAGGGCTACCGTAGGTAGGTTCTCTTTTGCCTTTCTGAAGGAGGTAGAGAGGAAGGGAAGATTCATTCCTCGAATGAGGTGATCCCTGTTCAGCCAGGAGTGATACTGGTTGTCCTTGGTAGCCAGGGAGACCACCAGGCAGAGGCACAGAGTGGGATGCACAGAGAGATCGTGCCACACGTCTGCTTCCTCCAAACAAAAAATGGGAGCAGGTTAGTCACGCTCCCCTCCGTAGGGTTTCTGTCACGTGACTTGAAACCTGGCTTTGGTTAGGATTGGCTTTTGAGAGCAAATTTTCTCCAGGCACATAGATACACAAAGGAAGTAGGTAAAGGGGAGACCTGGATTAGACATTGAGCTGGGATTAGTTTGGAGAAGAAGTGAAGGCAAGCATGTGCTGGCTAAGGGGGAAGGTGGGATTTTGACTTCATGATAATGGAACAATGGGGAGAGAGATCTGTTTTTTTTTCTCTTAATTTGTTAGTGTATGTAGAGGCTGTTCATAAAACCTACAGAGAGCTGCTGACCTCTGGCTTCTACAAAATAGGTATGTGTTAGCTCACCCTACTCCCTTCCCTAATCTATACCTGGCATATCTGGATGAAACAAGGAGGTGGCATTTCCTTCTCCTTTCTGTTGCCCCTAGAAGAGAAATAACAAGGAGAAAGAGGCACAGGGAAAGGCAGGGAGAACAGACTAATGAAGCAGCTCCGTCTTGACAGGTTGAGTTTTGACTGTGAAGCTACTGCTTGCAAGACCTGACATTGGTGGGAATGCTAAAGATGCCCAAGTTAGTCTTGCAGTAAGTGCTGCATGCACATGTCAATACTTGATTTTACATGCATATGTGGGAACTGCAGACATCTGAGCTGCTTCTGTTGGTCCCACCATTTTATTCCTGCTAGTAACTGCATCTGGAAACTGGAGAAGGACAGGGAAGCCCCAACATTTGGTTTGAAGGACTCATTTTGGTATTGCATGTGGAAGCATAGCTCCTGCTGAGGTTGGTACAGTTGAGGAGAATAAGGCACAGCGTTACATGCATTTGCCTTATGCTTGTTGCAGGAATTGAAGGAGAAGGGTTGTGTTGAGTCATCCATCCACCCAACTATAATGCTGGGACTGACTGGGGACTGTTTTGTCATGGCATCATCACTTGTTGTGTAGCTTCAGGAACCGGAGAGCACATGGTGCTTTGTCTGTGTCCCCTGTCCTGCATCTGACATGGGGGGAGGCAGGGAGTGAGTGATGTGGGGAGACCTAGAGACAAGCTGCCCACTGTCCAGGGAGCCTCCTGTCATTGAGACTATGTACCATCCTCCTGAATCATCTATTTTATTTGCAAATCACTATTTTGTAGCATTTTGTTCTGAATCGAAGCCTCTCTGGCCTTGCAATGGCATTGCATAACATTTACAGCAGGTTACATGAATGCTTCTGCTGATTGTGCAGTTCCAAAGTTTCAAACCCCATAACAGGTCTGAACATAAGCTGGCAAAGTGGGAAGGCATTTCCTTCACTCTGAAGCATTCTGGAACAGCTGCTTCTCAAAAGAAAATATTGGGAGCTGTTCAATTTAGAGAGAAAGTAGAGCTTAAACTAATGTCAACTCCAGTCTAATTTTAATTCAGGGATAGCAAAAATGCTGCTTTGCACTCAGCTGGTAAAGCAAAGCTATATGGAAAGAGAATCACTGTATTTAGCTTTTATTGTGGTAATACCTCAGTTGTTAAGTTGCTACACAGGAATGTTATCAAATACCCTGTTGCATAAAAAGGGGCCATGTCTGCGTTTTTGCAGTTGCAGCCAAGGTTGTGTCACACAGCAGAGAACAGGGTAGATGCGCTATTGCTCACTGCTACCCCTCCTGCCTTCAAAAGGTTACATTATATACTCATTCCAGTGGATGGAAGTGCTATGTCTTCATCTGTCTCTTTCTTCAAGGCAGGTTAGCAGTATTTTCCAGAAGAAATCTGGGCACAGAGAGGACTTTGGGCATGTCAGACCCTGCTGGGAGAGGACGGGAAGGAAATTAATTTCCCCTTGGACATCTTCATAGGCCAGCCCCAGTGTTAGAGACAACGAGGATGCTCTGACTGAATTCTAAAGATTTCAGTTTAATGCTTTATTTTTTAAAAATACTAATACATACCATTAAGTACACATTCCTTGCAAACTCACAAGAGATTCCCTTGATTCTAAATCAAGAGATTGATTTAGGTGATGAAGATGTCATAGCAATGACAAGTGATTGCCATGTGTATCATTCACTTAGGAAGTACTGCCTAAAACCTGTTTCTCCAGAGAAAGAGAATTTTCCAATAGCCTATTCCTTGGTTGTTCACAAAGATGCAGTAATGGTAGAAAGGCTCATACATTCTCTGTACAGTCATCAAAATATTTACTGCATCCATTATGACCAAAAAGCAGAAAAAAGTTTCAAATCTGCTATGAACAATCTAGCTAAATGTTTCCCCAATATTTTCATTGCATCGAAATTGGAGACAGTGGACTATGCACGTATTTCAAGGCTGCAAGCAGACTTCAGTTGTTTGTCTGATGTGATGGACTCTTCAGTTCCCTGGAAGTATGTTATTAATTTGAGTGGCCAAGATTTCCCTTGGAGGTCGAATTTCCAGTTGGTCGCTGAACTGAAGAAACCTGGTGGAGGAAACATGCTAGAAACTGTAAAGCCAAGCAGTAGCAAAAGAGAACGATTTACTTACCACTATGAACTTATGAAAGTGCCTTATGAATACATGCAGATGCCTATAAAAAACAACATTTCCAAGAATCTGCCACCTCATAATACTGAGGTATTTGTAGGCAGTGCCTATTTTGTTTTAAGTCAAGCTGGACCTGTTGTTTGTGAACAGAGAAGGTCTTGTGGGCGATGTGACAGTTGGAGGCTGTCTTGGGCACAGTGACCATGAAATGATAGAGTTCTCGATTCTCAGAGAAGTAAAGAGGAGGGTCACCAGAACTGCCACCTTGGACTTCCAGAGGGCAGACTTTGGCCTGTTTAGGAGTCTGGTTGGCAGAGTCCCTTGGGAGGCAGTCCTGGAGGGCAAAGGCGTCCAGGAAGGCTGGACATTCTTCAAAAGGGAAATCTTAAAGGTGCAGGAGCAGGCCGTCCCCATGAGCCGAAAGACGAGCCGGCAGGGAAGAAGACTGGTCTGGCTGAGCAGAGAGCTCCGGCTGGAACTCAGGAAAAAAAGGAGAGTTTATGACCTTCGGAGGAAGGGGCAGGCAACTCAGGAGGACTACAAGGATGTTGTGAGGTTATGTAGGGAGAAAATTAGAAGGGCCAAAGCCCAAGTAGAAATTAGTCTGGCTACTGCCACAAAAGACAACAAAAAGTCCTTCTATAAATACATTAGCAATAAAAAGGGGGCTAAGGAGAATCTCCCTCCTCTATTGGATGCGGAGGGAAACTTAGTGTCAAGGGACGAGGAAAAGGCTGAGGTGCTAAATGCCTTCTTTGCCTCAGTCTTTAACAGCAAGGGAAGTTGCTCTCTGGGTACCCAGCCCCCTGAGCAGGAAGACAGGGATGGGGAGCAGAATGAAGACCCCGTAGTCCAAGGGGAAATGGTCAGTGACCTGCTACGCCACCTAGACACGCACAAGTCTATGGGGCCGGATGAGATCCACCCAAGGGTGCTGAAAGAGCTGGCAGAAGTGCTCACCAAGCCACTCTCCATCATTTATCAGCAGTCCTGGCTCACTGGGGAGGTCCCAGTTGACTGGAGGCTGGCAAATGTGATGCCCATCTACAAGAAGGGCTGGAAGGAGGATCCGGGGAACTACAGGCCTGTCTGTCCGACCTTGGTGCCCGGGAAGGTTATGGAGCAGATCATCTTGAGTGCCATCATGCGGCACATACAGGACAACCGGGTGATCGGGCACAGTCAGCATGGGTTTATGAAAGGCAGGTCCTGCCTGACCAACCTGATCTCCTTCTATGACAAGGTGACCCACTTAGTGGATGAGGGAAAGGCTGTGGACGTTGTGTACCTGGACTTTAGTAAAGCCTTTGACACCATCTCCCACAGCATCCTCCTGGAGAAACTGGCTACCCATGGCTTGGATGGGCGTACTCTGCGCTGGGTAGGAAACTGGCTGGATGGCCGGGCCCAAAGAGTTGTGGTGAATGGAGTTAAATCCGGTTGGCGGCCGGTCACAAGTGGTGTTCCCCAGGGCTCAGTATTGGGGCCAGTTCTGTTCAATATCTTTATCAATGATCTGGACGATGGGATCGAGTGCACCCTCAGGAAGCTTGCAGATGACACCAAGTTGGGCAGGAGTGTTGATCTGCTGGAGGGCAGGCAGGCACTACAGCGGGATCTGGACAGGCTGGATAGATGGGCTGAGGCCAATGGTATGAGATTCAACAAGGCCAAGTGCCGGGTCCTGCACTTGGTACACAACAACCCCAGGCAACGCTACAGGTTTGGGGAGGAGTGGCTGGAGAGCTGCCCAGTGGAAAAGGACCTGGGGGTGTTGGTTGACGGCCGGCTGAATATGAGCCAGCAGTGTGCCCAGGTGGCCAAGAAGGCCAACGGCATCCTGGCCTGTATCAGAAATAGTGTGGCCAGCAGGACTAGGGAGGTGATTGTCCCCCTGTCCTCGGCCCTGGTGAGGCTGCACCTCGAATACTGTGTTCACTTTTGGGCCCCTCACTACAAGAAAGACATTGAGGTGCTGGAGCGTGTCCAAATAAGGGCAACGAGGCTGGTGAAGGGTCTAGAGCACAAGTCCTATGAGGATCGGCTGAGGGAGCTGGGGATGTTTAGTCTGGAGAAAAGGAGGCTGAGGGGAGGAGACCTTATTGCTCTCTACAACTGCCTGACAGGAGGTTGTAGAGAGGTGGGGGTCGGTCTCTTCTCCCTGGTAACAGACGACAGAACAAGAGGAAATGGCCTCAAGTTGCGCCAGGGGAGGTTTAGATTGGACATTCGTAAAAATTTCTTCACCGGAAGGGTTGTCGGGCATTGGAACAGGCTGCCCAGGGAGGTGGTGGAGTCCCCATCCCTGGAGGTATTCAAAAGACGTTTAGACGAGGCCCTAAGGGATATGATTTAGTGGGCGACTTGGTAGTGATAGGTTAATGGTTGGACCCAATGATCTCGGAGGTCTCTTCCAACCAGAACAATTCTATGATTCTATGATTCTATGAAATCTCTCTTGCAAAAGATTTTTTTGGATGATCAAGGGATACGTACTCTCTGGATGAACATTTCTGGACCACTCTTGTACGTGTTCCTGGGGTCCCTGGGGAAATTTCAAGGTCGTCCCAGGATAGAACAGACCTACAAAGCAAAACTCATTTGGTGAAATGGAATTATTTTGAAGACCATTTGTATCCTCTGTGCACTGGTACCCACCTTTGCAGTGTCTGCATCTATGGGGCTGCAGAATTAAGATGACTTATGAATTACGGGCACTGGTTTGCCAATAAGTTTGACTCCAAAGTAGACCCTGTCCTGGTAAAATGCTTCACAGAAAAACTGGCAGAACAACAGAAAGAGTGGGTTTATTTGTCCTCTGATAAATATTTTTTGCATATATATTCTATGAATGCCTCACTATAGCAGTACTGTCTTCCCTGCTGTCAGTACTGTGTACTGTTATAGCACAGGACCTGCAGTTCCTCTGCCTTGACCTGCTGCAGGATGTTAGCAAGCGAAATGTTTGTTCTGCATAAAGTTCATAGAATCATAGAATCATTTAGGTTGGAAGACACCTTTAAGATCATCGAGTCCAACCGTTAACCTAACGCTGCCAAGTCCACCACTAAACCATGTTCCTAAGCTCCGCATCTACACCTCTTTTTTCCTCTTGTCCTATCGCCTGTTAATTGGGAGAAGAGACTGACACCCATCTCTCTACAGCCTCCTTTCAGGCAGTTGTAGAGAGCAATAAGGTCTCCCCTCAGCCTCCTTTTCTCCAGGCTAAACATCCCCAGTTCCCTCAGCCGATCCTCATAGGACTTGTGCTCCAGACCCTTCACCAGCTTCGTTGCCCTTATTTGGACATGCTCCAGCACCTCAATGTCTTTCTTGTAGTGAGGGGCCCAAAAATGAACACAGTACTCGAGGGGCGGCCTCACCAGGGCCGAGCACAGGGGGACGATCACTTCCCTAGTCCTGCTGGCCACACTATTTCTGATACAAGCCAGGATGCCATTGGCCTTCTTGGCCACCTGGGCACACTGCCAGCTCATGTTCAGCTGGCTGTTGACCAACACCCCCAGGTCCTTTTCCGCCAGGCAGCTTTCCAGCCACTCCTCCCCAAGCCTGTAGTGCTGCCTGGGGTTGCTGTGACCCAAGTGCAGGACCCGGCACTTAACCTTGTTGAATCTCATGCCATTGGCCTCAGCCCATCTATCCAGCCTGTCCAGATCCCGCTGTAGTGCCTGCCTGCCCTCCAGCAGATCAACACTCCCGCCCAACTTGGTGTTTTCTGCAAACTTACTGAGGGTGCACTCAATCCCCTCGTCCAGATCATTGATAAAAAAATGTTAAACAGAACTGGCCCCAATACTGAGCCCTGGGGAACACCACTTGTGACCGAATGCCAACCGGATTTAACTCCATTCACCACAACTCTTTGGGCCCGGCCATCCAGCCAGTTTCCCACCCAGTGCAGAGTACGCCCATCCAAGCCATGAGCAGCCAGTTTTTCCAGGAGAATACTGTGGGAAAATGCTGTCAAAGGCTTTACTAAAGCCCAGGTACACAACATCCACAGCCTTTCCCACATCCACTAAGCGGGTCACCTTGTCATAGAAGGAGATCAGGTTAGTCAGGCAGGACCTGCCTTTCATAAACCCATGCTGACTGGGCCTGATCGCCTGGTTGTCCTGTATGTGCTGCGTGATGGCACTCAGGGTGACCTGCTCCATAACCTTCCCCAGCACCGAGGTCAGACTGACAGGCCTGTAGTTCCCCAGATCCTCCTTCCAGCCCTTCTTGTAGATGGGCATCACATTTGCCAGCCTCCAGTCAACTGGGACCTCCCCAGTTAGCCAGGACTGCTGATAAATGATGGAGAGTGGCTTGGTGAGCACTTCCACCAGCTCCCTCAGTACCATTGGGTGGATCCCATCTGGCCCCATAGACTTGTGTGTGTCAGGGCCCTGGAGAGCCCAATGCCTGGACATTTATTTATGAAAAGTCATGCCTCTCTGATTAACTGTTTTGTAACTTGCTACAATAATCCTGTAATTGTTCTTCAAGGTGGTTCTGAAAGGGTAAGGTTTGCTTTTGGAGGCTCTGGCGCTGTCTGTCCCAATGGAATATTTCAGAAATGTGTTTTACATCAAGTGAGTTTGTGTCTTTCCTAAGAAACTCCAATATGTCTGCCTGCCTGCCGCTTTTCCTTCACCTTTGTTTTTCTTAAAGATGTGAAACAAAGACCTCTATATCTGCTACCTCAGGAAAACTGGAAGTGCCCAGCTCACGGACAAAACCAAGAGAACAGCATGACACCAAATGAGCTGTGTGGCCTCACCTGAAGTCCCAAACTCCCCGTCTGTGGGAGCTAACAAAGATCTTTTTGCAATGCGAATATGACTGGATGATATAAGGGAAGGAAGATCATTAGATACCGCATTACACGTAGCATTGGTCTCTTTTCCCAGCTCATCTGTGCGTTGTTTGTCTTTCTGTAAAGTGTGTGTTCAGGCACAGTGCCATGCCTATGAAATTGGTGGTAATTGATTGAAACAGAATTATGTGCTGTTATTTGTTGAAAGCAGTATATGAGTGTGTCCCAAGGGCAATCTCTGCAGTCCCTTAGGGTAGATATCCATGCCAAAAGAGGTCAGTCTTCATTTCTGTCTCTGCCCATAGAAATCCTCCTGTGAAATCCCAGTCCTCTTGAGACATATTTCTACACACAGTGGATAACAAGTGCTATTTCTAATCAGTGTTCAGCAGTGTGGTGCTATGTTGAAACGCAAAACGTGAAGTCAAGCAGTAACCATAAGAATAGCCATATTGCAGAAATGAAGACCCTGTGTAGGAGTGGCTTTCTGTGCAAGTCTCGTGGCCTCGCGCTGCCATGATCCCAGGCTGGTGGGTGCCTGAGCAAGCCCTGGTTTCAGCTGTAGAGCAACTGTACTCCAACAGCCTCTGCTGCCCATAGCCCTGCCAGGCCTCCAAGTAAAGTGGTCTGAGCGCCTCCTTGCAGCTGGGCTCCCCACGCTACAGCGTGAGGGAAATGTTTGTTAGTGATGGGGTCCCTGCAGAAACTCTTGCAACTTGGAAATGCCCCTTGGCATTTTTGGGGTTTCTCTGGAACATTGCTCTGCCACAAGTTCGGTTTTGGTGGTTCCAGTGGACCCTGGGGTCTAGCTTGCTCTGTGCTGCTGTCTCGTTTCTACCCATCTGGCTTTTATTAAGGGGCCTCCTCCCCTGACTTTGGGATATCTGGTTTTATCGATTCACAAATTGCTGCAATAATGACCACAATGTACCTACAAGAAAGCTTTGTTTCTTATTTGAGTTGAAACAACCAAGTCATTTTTTGGTCTCAGTTTTTGTTTATACATTTAGTCATGGTCAAGTCATCTGTGGCTTGAGATTGGGTTTGAGTCAGGAGTTGCAGGCCTTTTCCCCCATTTGAGACACTGATTTCCTATGAGACCTCAGACAACTCATCTGACTTTTCTGTTTCCAGCTGTAAAATGGGAACAATGATGTTCTAGTATCTTGCTAAGCACTTAGAAACCTATGGATGACGTCTGATGTGGGTTGGTTGCACAGTACTAATTGCTTATCGAACTATTTATGAAGTCTGTGAAAGCACAGGTCAAGTATTTCTTTGATGCACTGTTTCTCAAATAAATGAGGATTATTTTTAAAGTGTATGTTGCTTACTTCGGTGACTGTCCTGACTTGATGTGATTTATAGACACTTTGTAGAATATGAAATATGGACAGTATTTACGGATTCATACATCAGTACTTGTATATAAAGTAGAGAGTTCCCACATGGAAAAAGGTTAATAAAAGAGGATGTTAGGATACCAGAGGGCCAAGCCTCAGCCTTCTGTACACATAAATTGATGTTTAATGATATATTTATTTTTTTTTATTTAGTTAAATTGGCTTTATATATGTATATACACACATCCCCATTTGTGTTTGAGTGGTTTGCTCTATTACAAGTTTATAAACAAAATTCACCAGCACATTAAGCTTAACTGAAGTAAATAATTTTACTCGACATGCAACTTTGCGCTACTTTTTAACTGAATTGGGTTGAACAATATCTGTAATTTAACTAGCTTGAAATAAGGTAGCTCATGCTTCCTAGATAATGAAAAAGTGGATGCGGAGTTGGCACAGTGTGAGGCAGCATCACCCATTACAGTGGTACGTTTGCTAGCTGGGGAAGTACAAGTTGTCCAAGCATAGTTGCAACTTTATGAAATGAAGATTTTTCTGATGAATTATAGATATTTCTGTTTTTTGAAGGTAACTTTAAAGGCTATTCAAGCTTGTAGAAAGGAAGTTCACAAAAAATCATAGGATCACTCAGGCTGGAAGATCATCTAGTCCTGCCTCCTGTTCACGGCAGGGCCGACACTAAATTTGGGCTGGGTTTCTTGGGCTTTGTCCCAGGGAGTCTTGCAAATCTCCAAGGAAGATTCTGCAGCCTTCTGGAACAACGTTTTCCAATGTTTCCAGGTACAAGAATGCCCAAAATATAAGTTTCTTAACTTCTGAATAATTTTCTCTTTTTTTTTGACTTTGCTTTCAGCAGTGTAGATGCCTGTCGTGGGTTGACCCTGGCTGGATGACAGGTGCCCACCAAAGCCACTCTATCACTCCCCCTCCTCAGCTGGACAGGGGAGAGAAAATATAACTAAAGGTTTGTGGGTCAAGATAAGGACAGGGAGAGATCACTCAGCAATTACCGTCACAGGCAAAACAGACTCGACTTGGGGAAAAATTAATTTAGTTTATTGCCAATCAAATCAGAGCAGGACAATGAGAAATAAAACCAAATCTTAAAACCACCTTCCCTCCACCCCTCCCTTCTTCCCGGGCTCAACTTCACTCCTGATTCCTCTACCTCCTCGCCCCCAGCGGCACAGGGGGACAGGGAATGGGGGTTGTGGTCAGTTCATCACACATCGTCTCTGCCGCTCCTTCCTCCTCAGGGAGAGGACTCCTCACAGTCTTCCCCTGCTCCAGCGTGGGGTCCCTCCCATGGGAGACAGTCCTCCACGAACTTCTCCAATGTGAGTCCTTCCCATGGGCTGCAGTTCTTCATGAATTGCCCCAGCGTGGGTCCTTTCCACGGGGTGCAGTCCTTTCAGGAATGGACTGCTCCAGCGTGAGTCCCCCACGGGGTCACAAGTCCTGCCAGCAAACCTGCTCCAGCATGGGCTCCTCTCTCCACAGGTCCTGCCAGGAGCCTGCTCTCTGGCATGGGCTCTCCACGGGGTCACAGCCTCCTTCAGGCATCCACCTGCCCCGGCGTGGGGTCCTCCATGGGCTGCAGGTGGATATCTGCTCCACCATGGACCTCCATGGGCTGCAGGGGGACAGCCTGCCTCACCATGGTCTTCACCAGGGGCTGCAGGGGAATCTCTGCTCCAGCACCTGGAGCACCTCCTCCCCTGACCTTGGTGTCTGCAGAGTTGTTGCTCTCACATCTTCTCACTCCTCTCTCCACTGCTACATTCCCGCTGCAGGTTTTTTTTTTTTTTCCCTTCTTAAATGTGTTATCCCAGAGGTGCTACCACTGTCGCTGATGGGCTTGGCCTTGGCCAGTGGTGGGTCTGTCTTGGAGCCGGCTGGCATTGGCTCTATCGATCGGACATGGGGGAAGCTTCTGGCATCTTCTCACAGAAGCTACCCCTGTAGCCCGCCCACTACCAAAACTTTGCCACGCAAACCCAGTACAGATCTGTTAACAATATGTGGTAAATCTGTACTGAAAGTACCCCAGCGCTATTTGGTATTTCAAGCCAATAGTTGAACACTGTATCCTGGTCCTCTTTTTTTTCAAAATTACTGGGCTCTGAGTTTTCTATGGCTAAAGTATACTAATCCTTATAGTACCAATCCTTCTTAGAAAGGGGAAAAAGCAAAAGCCATGAAACTTTGGACAAGGCATTTTCTCAAGTGAGACAGGAAGGAGCCAGATGGCATATGGAAAAGGGAGACAGGGACAATATGTTTTCTTGCTACAGAACTGCCATGTATGTGTCTTAGCAGAGATTTGCTTAAGTGGAAATACTTGCATATAGCATGGTTGCTGCTGCCATCTCTGATCGAGGTAAGCAAGACTTGAGTTAGTACATTTTGAAAACAAAGGTCATTTAGGAGAAAATGCCCGGAGTCTGTATCAGTTTCTCTTGTAAAAAATAGGTGCTCTGAAAAAATCTTGAAAATTTACTCCAACTTGACTAGGGGGTAACAAAAAGACTCGGAAGACTGCTATTTGCATCAGAGAAAGCAGAAGAAGCAGCCTCTGAATTTTTTGCTCAAGGCAGGTCAATGGTTTTTAATAATGTTTTCTGTGTCATTTGTAGAAACCAATTTAAAGATGTGCTAATTTGAAAAACTGGTGACTGACTTCTACCTTGCATCTCAAGTGTTTGCTCTAACACATTTGAGTTTGTTTAAAAGACTCTTCCCTGGGCTACAATTACAGACTTTATTGTGATTTAATTAAAGGCAGCAGCTTTTCTATTGCTGAGCCTCTTTTCTCTGCCTGAGTTTGTTCTCTGAGACAGAGAGGATGGCAAGTCTAAGCTTTACCTGGGAGGATGAGAAGATTAGAGAGATACTGCAGGTGGCATTATTACCACCATAGCATAACAGTTGGGAAATAAGAACAACTGCATCTTATAGTGTAGAGGTTCAAGTCACCATTTATTCACAAAAGTAATAGGAATTGGAAATCATGCAGTTGGAAATGACTACATGCAAATATTTTAGCACTAAATTGCTAGGGGCCATAGGAAGTAGGATGAAAAATACAGGTGGGATGTGCTTTTTTATCTGACATATGGAAAAATTAGCTGTAGATGAATTGCAAGACCTTTCATTTAGCAGAAAAGTAGAAGTCCTCCTCCTACAGAGGTTTGAAATTGAAGACATCAGCTTATTTTCTCCAAGAGATGTTATGCTTGCTTTTGTTTCTTACGGTTGTTTCTTACCTTTTAATACAGCAGTCCAAGGTCCTTTATGGCCTTAAGATACCCATATCAATTAAATTTTATCACTTACCTCTCATTTATTTTAAGTTGCTTTGGAATCCGGAACTTGCTTTCTGTCCCATAACAGGTCTAAGGGCTCTCAATACAATCAGCATGTGGCATGGCTTTATTTCCATTTAATTGGCTTTAGCAGGACATGTGCATGTACTCAGCTACCCTGGGCCTGAACTGGTACAACAGTTATGAGCTTCCATCACTAGGAGATTACCCATATTTTACTCCGCTTGTATTTCAAGGAAAAGTTATCAAAGGTATCCTATGTTCCTATGCCAAACGTAACTTCTTCCTCTTGCCTTGAATTCTACTTGGTACAGGCTATATATAAAAAAGCTATGTCAAGAAGATGCATCCAAAGGAGTAAAATTATGTACATCACCAAAAAAGGAAAAAAAAGTTGGTTTGGAAAAGTCATTTCAAGTAATTGAAAAAACAGATGATGCTGGGACTGATCAGGGATAAAATGCATGCAGCTTTTAGTTGGAGAGTCACTTCTCTGACTATTGTATTGCTAACAATATTCTTAAAAAAGCACTCTTATTTTCAAGCTTTTGATAAACTGGGATGTGAATGCCAGCAATTGGTAAAGCTTCATCCCTCTTCTTTGCAGAACAGAGTTGTACCCTGTGAACCCATGAGCATGTTTAGATGGTTTATTTCTTTGCCAGGCCTCAGATTCCAGCCTTGCTATAAGCTAGAGCAGAACCAGAAAAGCATTTGGCCATCGGCACGCAACTGATCGGACAACTTACCCTCCCAAGGATGGGGCTGCCTCCAGAAACTGAGCTGGAGCAGGAGTCAGCCCACTCAGCCAGCAGAGACAACACTGCTTCTGTTTCATTTCATTAGAGCACATCAGCATTATAATTTTCAAAACCAGACAGCTAATTTGTATTATCTTTGTTGTTTTCATTGGCTGAAGAATCTTGGAATTCTCTCTTATGGCTTTCTTAAATGAAGATTTATTGAAAATCTCTGTACATATATTTTGGAAACAGACACAGTATGTCTTCTTGTACTGCATGCCTTGTCCTCATTTGAAACCAAGGCAGCCAAATCCAGTTCTGAAGTCCTAAAGCCATAAAGAGCCTAAGACATGAAGAACTGAGTCATCCTAAAATTAAATAGCTGTAGCATTTTGCTTCTCTATGGTCATTAAGTGGATAGTTTTATATTCAGTTTCAGAAACCTGAGGCACTTCATAAATCAGAATAGCAAGAAGTGAAGATATTAAAGAAAAACTTACCTGGAGCACTTACCTGGAAGTTTTTGTTTCAGTCTACATGAAGTAAGCCGCTTTCAGTTGCTGGACGGATGTGTACATTACAGAGCTGCTGCTGGCACTGTTGCCACCTTTCCCAGTGCCTTGGAGGCTGCGCTCTCCCTTCCCCCCTGGTGAGGCACTGCTTGCTGCAGTCACTGGACGAGGGGATAGAAGAGAGAGCCTCTGTCTCCGCCACTCTAGAAATAACCATTTGGGCAGTGATCATACCTAGCAGCATTTAAAGGCTGTTGGAGTAGATAAACACAACAGTCAATGAGCTTCAATATTGCAGCCTTGAGGAAGAGTGGAGATAAGAGCTGGGCTGCAGTGGATCCCGGCAAGAAAAAGCACTCAAGCGTGCAGAGATGTTCCCTTCAGATGACCAGATGCAGAAAGTGGAGGTTTGGGTTGCATTAAGGAAATGCATTGCACTCTGCAAGCTAGTTTAACCTGCATCAGGAATTCACTTGCTTAGTCCAAGAGTATTTGGCCACCATTTCATCAAAACAGAGTTTTCTCTGCTGTCATAATTCTACTATTTTTGTTCGGTTGGGTTTTTTGGACAGATTTTTTTCAAATCTACTTCAAATTTCTTAACAACTGAACGGCTGAGTTCTGCATGGTGGTTCAAGTCCAGCTGAGAGGAAGAGTAACATGAACTTGATTTGACAAGGGTTTCAGCTGCCTTAGAGGCTTTCCACAATTGCCAGGTTAGCTGATAGCGTGAAGTTTGGGTGTTGCTGGCAGACAGTTTAAAATTAAACTGAAATATTTCCTGTTAAACAAGTGACACTGCGTAGTGTTCAAGAGAGACACCTCCGAATATCCATCCTCTTGGTGGCTGATGCCTTCTCCTCCAATGCAGGCATGATGGGACTGGGACGTGATCTGCACTTTTGCGCTCCAGGAAGCACAGTGACTGCTGGGCTATTGAGGAGAGGATCCACGTATTGTTTTGGGTGCGCTTGACTGCTGTTAATTGAGCTGACTGTCCAAGACTGGATTAGCTGGCAAGACTGGTGAGAAGATCACATTTGTCCACCCAATCAAGGCATAGGGATGAGGGAGGTGCCTGCGCAGACAGATCAGTTAAGCTTTGTCTGATTTTGCACAGAGTCAGAATGTGGTTCAGGCCTGACATGTTATCAGTTGAAGGGTAGGGTACCCAGCAGCTTCTGTTGTCTCCAAGGCTGGGATGGGGGTATGTTTGAAGACTGGAATGCCAAACCTGGGGGGGTTGTGTAGCTGCTGAATCCAGCCCTGGATGATTACGTTGCTTCACAACAAACTGGTCCTATAGTCTTTCTAAGAGTGGATTCATTCTCCTTCCCTTTGGATGCTGGGTAAACACTCCTGAAAAAATCCTAGTGAGATATTATCTATTGAGTCTATTGTTGTGATCAACCATTTGATCATGTTCCTCATTTTGGGGATTTGTACAGAAAAACAAATCCATACGCATCTCCTTGCTGAGGAGTCCTGGAAGGCACAACCAGGCCATTGTTCATCACTGCAGTTGACCCTGCTGATGTGAATGAACCATGTGCTGAATGTTTAATAGAAACAGTTATGGATGAGTGACTTGACTAGATAAAAATAAAATAATACCCAGAGGGAAGGGAAAGAAGCCAAAAAGAAGTTAAGTCAGTGCTCCTGATAGATGGAGATGCCTGCCTTTTATTACTCCCAGGCAAAAAAGCAACTGGATCTTGGGCCATAAATGCAGAAAGTGAACAAATCAGCTACTACAATATTGCTTAATCTAGCAGACAGAAATATAATGAAGGTCTGGTGACTGGACCATGATGCCAGATATTAGCAATAAAATTCAAATTATTACTCTTTTTCAGCAAGGGAATTTGCCTTTGAAACAAATTGCCAAGGAGTATGTTTGATCCTATGTCATTTGAAGATATTGCTAGTTTAGCTGTAACTTGAAGGCTTGATATAGGAATTACTCTGATTTTTCGTGGTCTGTACTATGCAGAAGGCAGGCTGCATTTGATCAAGGCTGCAGATAAAGTCATAGAATCAACTTAGGAAAAAAATACAGCTAAATTCATGTGGGATTGGGAGTTGCTCATATTGACCATTACAAACATAAAGGACCCTTGTATTAATTAGCACCAGTGATGGTGGACTACATGTAAAAGTGGCTAGCTTTAATTATTCTGCTTTTGTTGAAGCAACTGAAGCCCTACTAGTAGGAACAGTTGCACCTGTTTAACAGTGCTTATCCTTATGTAGTTTATTCTTGTTAGGAAGGAGAATAAGCAGTGAAGGGGAAGGTCATCTGTACAGCACATATACAAGCAGCTGCATCAGTAACAAGTCATAAGCCTAATCAAAGATGTTAGACTGGTACAGATGCCTCAATGTAAAGGTCCAAAGACCTGAGATCAGGGAACCTGGTGTGGACCTAGTGATTCAAACCGGTAACTGTGGGCCCTGGGACTTGAGGTATTGGGGCTGAGGTGTCGGCCACAGCCAATGATGCTCCCAGCTCGGGTATGTGGGAAAAGTCTGCAGCTCTTGCTTGTGATTGCTGGTCCCGCAACAACAGCATGCTGTACATGAGCCTTCATGCTACAGCCTTCTGTACTCGGAGTCTTGGTTTACAAGCTAAAGGAAAGTTAACAGCCAGTGATGCAAACTTGGTCTAAAAGCCAAGCTGAAGTTTTTAGTGGGGTCATGTGCTACTGAAAAGCAACGTCTGCAACTGGAAGTTAATGAAGAGGTGCTGCTGCTGCACAGTCACACCTTGAATGCTCCCTGGTGTAAGGTAACCACTTTCTCTCTCAGCAGAATCCCACATCAGCCTTCAAAGTGTTTCTCCTTGCTGTTCGTTACCTCCACAGGCATCCCATTCCTGCCACCAGGTTACTTAAAAAATTATAGATGGGACTTACTGAAAGGCTTTCTGAGAAGTCTAATTCTTGGCAGTTGCAAAGCAACTTTTCCTGTTCCAGAAACATTTTTCCCTTTCCTGAAACAGAGTTTTAAACTCCAGATTGCCAGGCTCTGTGGGGGCCCCCTCAGAGAAAGATTTAAAGTTTGATTAAATATTAGGAGGAAAGAGAAATGGTTGAAGTGTGAATGAGCCACGGAAGTAAAATGTAATTTCTGCTAGTAATTCTGACTGTTGTCTCAGGAGCATGCACCTGTGCTCTTGGTGTTGAGGGCCTGATCCCTTCCTAGTGTGGCTGCAGTGACTCAGCTTGGTTTTTTGCTTGTTTTCCAATGTCAGGAATGGCCTCTATGGCAAATCAGTTTTACACTTCTGCTTGTAAATATCTTAAATATTTAATGACTCTGAAATGGATTTTGCTGTATTAGGGCAACAGGAGTGTTAATAAGCGGACCATGGCCCTGCAGCCCCCATTGGACTCGTCAACTGGTTTGTCCCCATGGACAAACCACATTACCCTACATTTATGAAATGTTTCATAATTAAATTGGTTAAAAAATTCTGTTTGTAGATGCTGCTCTGGGAGCAGGGCTGCTTTATGAAGACAACTGTGTCTATTGGGGCCAATGGCAGAGCTGGAGGACCTGCTTCTGCAGGGGATTTGTGGGAGGGAGGGATGTTCCCCCTGGATACAGCTGTGCCAGACCCAAACAGAGGGAGTGGGGAGGTCTACAGCCCTCCCTTACTGCTGCCTCCACTGGGAGGGGAGGGAGATCTGTGAGGCCAGCTGGGAGAGGAAGTGGAAAGGTTAAGGAGCATCAGGGAGTCTGAGAAAGAGAGAGACTGGTGGAACCATGCTCTGCCTTCCCTGAGATGGAAACAGGAACAGCCACCAGAAAAAAAAAAAAAAAGATCAAGGGGATCCTATATCCTCGCCCTGCCAGGCTGAAGGCAGTAGCTTAAAGGAAAGGAGTGAATGGAGGCAAGTCCATGCTCGGGGTGGCAGGCGAACCCCCTCCTTGTCCACCTTGCCTTCCCAGGTGCCTCTGTACCACAGGTATGAGGCTCTGGATGTGGAAGGCCAGTCAATGGATGATGTGGATGACGGTCCATCTACACCAGAGGTGTTGCCAAGGTCAGAAAGGCCTACCCCCTGTATCACAACCACCTCCACGAGGAAGAAAAGATGGATTATAGTTGTAGGTGACACCCTTCTGAGGGAAACAGAGGGTCCAATATACTCTCCTCTTAGGGAAGTCTGCTGCCTCCCTGGGGCCCAGGTTAAGGACATCACTAGGAAACTTCCTAGCCTGGTATGGCCCTCGGACTATTACCCATTACTGTTCTTCCATGTGAGTGGCAATGAAGCAATCAAAAGACACTTCAGGGCCTTGGGACGGTCAGTAAGGGAATCTGGAGTACAGGTTATTTTTTCCTCTCTCCTTCCAGTTGCGGGCAGCGACACTGGAAGAAACAGCTGGACCCAGTCTATTAATACGTGGCTCCGTGGCTGGTGTCACTGCCACAATTTTGGTTTTTTTTGATAATGGGATGGGATTCACCTTTCTCAAAGGGGGGAGAGGGTCTTTGCTCACTGTCCTGGTTTCGGCCAGGACGGAGCTAGTTTTGTCTCCAGCAGCTACTGTGTTTTGGATTTAGTATGTGAAAAATGGTGATAGTACACTGATGTTGTCGGTTGCTGCTGAACGATCAAGGACATTTTGCAGTTTCCCAGGTTTTGTTAATGTGCAGGTGCAAAAACCTGGGAGGGGTAGAGCCAGAATAGTTGACCCAAACTGGCCAAAGAGAGTATTCCATACCATAGATGTCATGGCCAGTATAAGTGAGGGTCGGCCGGTGGGCCACTTCCCTTCATGTTCCCTTCTGGTGCCCTTTCTGGTTCCCTTCTTTTCCCTTTTTTTCATTTGTTCGGGCCTTTTCGTTCGTTTGTTCGGCTGTTTTGTTCCCTCGCCTGCTCTCTCTGGAACTTGCTGTTCTGGAATAGCTGGGGGGGGAATACCCCTGCTCCCTTACTGCTGCTCGGGACGGGCTGTATCGGTCGTTGGGTGGTGAGAAATTGTGCATCCTTTTTTTTATATATTCTAGTATCCTTATATATTATTATTATTATCATTATTAATATATTTTTATCTTTTTCTTTGCTGTCCTGGTGAGCTGTTTTTATCTCAACCCGCGAGTTTTCCTTTCTCTCCAATTCCCCTCCCCACCCCACCGGGGAGGGGGGGTGAGTGAGCAAGCGGCTGCGTGGTATTCGGTTACCGGCTGAGGTTAAACCACGACAGCCCTTTGTGGCACGCAACGTGGGGCACGAGAGGGGTCCGGCTAGCTCAGTCGAGAGAGCATCAGACTGAGGGTCCAGGGTTCAAGCCCCTGGTCAGGCTCAAAGGGTTGAGATAACAACAGACTTGACCAGAGTGTGTTAAAACAATTTGTTATAAGCATCCATTGTATTACTTCAATCGTCGCTGGTCACAATGTTGTTTCATTTGTTTACAGAGTTCTTCTCAGATTTGTATCATGTATCACGTTACTGCATGCTGTTTATGTGTGGTTTGTCACCTCTGGGCCTTGAATTAAGGTTATTGCTTCGGTGTGTGGTTTAGCACTGGCTTATGACGTGATAAAATCATTGGTGTTTAGACCAGTTTACTACCTGTATTCATATACAACGGGGGAGGGCGATGTGCAGAACGGAGCGGCACCAACGGTTACAGCTCTGTACTTTGGGAGTAATCTGGTGGGGACTATCAGTAATTATTCCTTTATTTTTGTCCTCCTCGGAGGGTCACCAGGGGGAAACTTGCTCCTTTGCTTTCCCTTTCCCCTCCTGGGTAAAAATGCCTTCTTTTGATTTTTCGTTGCCCTCCTGGTTAGTTACGGGAGTTTATGAGAATTTCGAATACTTTTGGGATGTTCGGACCGGCTTGCTATTACTAGTACTAGGAATCAATTTGTGTCAAATCTTGCTTAAGTTCAGAAATCGGCGCGGACGTAGGCGCAGGGCCACCCCAGTTCCCTGCTACAGCACCCGCGTCCGCGCCAGCCCCCGCCACGGGCGCCGCGGCCGCCCCACTCTCCGCTATGGGTACCGCGGCTGCTCCATTCCTAGCCACATCGGTACCGCGGCCGCCCCGGCCCGCGCCGCGGCCGCCCCAGCCCCCGCCGCAGGCACCGCGGCCGCCCCAGGTCCCGCCAGGGCCCCCGCGACCGTCCCAGCCCCCGCTGCGGCCCCCGCGGCCGCGCCGGCCCCCGCCATGGGCGCTGCAGCTGCTCCACCCCCCGCCGTGGGTAAACGCAGCCGCTCCACCCCCTGCTCCGGCCGCTGCGGCTGTGGCAGCCCCTGTCGCGGCTGCTCCACCCCCCGCCATAGCCACCGCGGCTGCCCCACCCCTTGTTACGGGCACCAAGACTGCTCCACTAGCCGCCCCTAGACCCCTCTCTGAGAAGGAGTCTAGAAAGCAAGGGTGTCCTTTCCGAACCTCGTGACTCAACGGGAGGGTCTTCCTTACCCTTTGTGTCCCTTTACTCTGTGAAGTCAATTCTGCCTCGATTTTCCCCTGATATACTTCTTCCATGCAGTAATAGAGTGAACCTTGCCATTTTCGAATCTCTAAGTCGCTGCTTTGATTAGAACGAACTTTGTCGAATCACTTTATTAATCGACTAATGATTGAGTGCTATTTAATATCACAATCTAATCCTGTGGTTTGCCGTAAAGGCATAAATAAATTTTAACTGCTGCTAGATCAAATTGTGTAAAGTCACTCATTTGTGACAAAATCCATTTGCGACAAATTGGTGTAGTTGGCAGGATGGCAAGTTGTATCACTGATTACTTACAAAAGCATGGAATAAGTCCAAGTCCTAAATTCTCAGAAGAATGGGCTTGCGATAATTGGCATGATTGGAAAGCCGTGGAAGAACAACTAAAGGTAGCCAGAGGAAATATTGAAAATGGTAAAGGAAAAGGAGTTATTTGTAAAATGCTAGGCACCTGCCTAGAGGCTGCCTGCCAAGATAAACAGAATAGGAAGAAGAGGGAACAGGACCTTAAAGAAGAAATAGAAGGCAGAAAAGCAGCTGAATTAATACTGTTTCTAAAAATTGAACAACTGCAAAAACAGTTACAGGAAGAAAAGGAGAAAAGACAAAAATTGGCAGAAAAGATTGAGGTGATGCTGATGCATGCTCCCAATCCTCCTGACATTGTACAAATTAGGAAATTAATTGTGTCCCCTGAAGAATGGGATGGAAACATATGGGGTAACCCCCACGATAACGAATCGGGGAGAGATGATTCTTTATCACCTCCAAATCCCCCTCTATATGTAGCCAGACTCATCATTAAAACAGAAGAAACTACTGGACCTCAGGGTGGAGCAGGAGATTGTACCCAAAAAACGACCCCATTCGATCTGATCCAAATGGCTAATTTGCAAGAACGCTATGGCCGTAAGCCTGGCGAAACTGAAACTGAATATTTGTGGAGAGTCTCTCTCACTGGAGGAGATAGAATTTTGCTAAACAGTGATGAAGCCAATGGATTTTGGGGCCCTGGTGTCTTTTTAAATGCTGGCCCCAAACCCCCAGATGATCCTCACTCGATAACGAGCAGGGTGGCATGCTGGGCTGGTGGAATTGATATACTAGAAAGAGGAGAGCCTCTATTAATACCTTTTAAATCCTTAAGTGAGCTTTCCACAGCTATTACAAAAGCTGCCTGTATCCAGGCCACGCATGAGCGTGGCCCTCTTAATTTGTGGGAGGGAGGGATGTTCCCCCTGGATACAGCTGTGCCAGACCCAAACAGAGGGAGTGGGGAGGTCTACAGCCCTCCCTTACTGCTGCCTCCACTGGGAGGGGAGGGAGATCTGTGAGGCCAGCTGGGAGTTGCAAGGGATGTGCAGAATCACTGATGCTGTGGAGGAAAAGTGAGGGCTAGGGAGAGGCAGAGAAGGGAGTGTCTGCATAAAGGCAGTGGGGAGCTCCTTGTGGAGTATATATAAGATCTGAATGGCTTGAAGGCTTTTTTTTCAATATGCATTTTGTTGTTTTAGTTTTTGTCAGTATTTTTCCATTATTACTTTTATTGCTTTGAAAAATGCAGGTTATCTAAGATGACCTCTGATTTAAGATCTGGGCCAATGCTTTAATCACATGCCTGAGGCCTTATCTTCTTCCTGGATACATATGTAAAGAAATAGCAATTTCTGAGGGCCTGAATAAAGCCAAAATAGTGCCAATTTGTGTATGCTGGCTTCATTGTGCTTAAGTGAGCCAACATTTAAGCAATATTGCTTTTGTCTCTGTCCCCTCCCTTATCCATACAAAGGTGTAAATTCAGGCAGCCCCTGAATTTGGTGTTTTGGATGCTGCAAGCAACCAGGTGTGAGACCAAAGCATGAGTAATACCATGAGGAAGAACGGACAAGGCATCACAGGTGCAGAATATTTCTGGGAAAAAAAGTTTAAAAGTACAACGAAATTAGTTTTGCTTGGGTTCTTCTATGACAAAGCCATTTAAATAATGTCAGTTGGATGCTAATTATATTTTGATTTGAAGCAAAGCTCTGAGCTTGATATTGAAATACTATGAGGCTTTGCAGAAGTTACCTGTACACTTGTCAACTTGTCAGAAAATATCTGCAGAAACTGCTGTTCTACAGAATACTAGACTTTTGATTAAATTATTTCTTCTGTGACCATATTGACTTTCCTTTGGAAAAATATTAAGTAGGTTTTAAAGATTCTCCTTGGTTTTGTTGTTGCTTGAATATGAAAAACTCAGGTTTTCAGCTGAAACATTTTCCCAGTGAAACATTTTCTCAGTGAAAATACTTCTAGTTGCTGTGAGGTTGTAATATGTAGCATGCTATTGGAAGCAAACAGTTACTGTTTGCAAAATGTGTTGAAGAACAGAAGTGATAATGAAAGTTATGCAAACAAATCTCAAGGCAGGGTTTGACCAAATCTTAATAACTTGATGGCATATATAAACTCTTCAAATCCCCTCCAAAATATATTGCTGCTTCTGCTGGCTCCTTTTCTCATCTTTCCCTTCTGGCTTGTCTTATGTGGCATTCTTTTCTGCATTTGTGGCTGGGTAAATTCTACTCTGCAGCCTGTCTGGGATACCACTTGTCCTGATAAACTGAAGAAGAATGAATGACTAAGGTGTATACTGACTTTGACGGGGGAAGGAAAACCTTCTTGTCGTATTCGTCAAACCTGTGGCCTAAAATAAGTAAGAAAGCAATATGAACAGGAGCTAAGACTTTGGACTTGGCCACCCACACAGCTCGCACAGAACTGGAGTGTTCAGAATACATACTGAAATTCTGAGACTTGATGTCACCTTTAGTATTAAAAGTGTAAATGATTCTTGCAAAGAAAGCTAGCAGTAAATGATAAACAAGTGTGGTACCTCTATTAGGAAGTAAGCCGCCTGCAAACAATCTGTAGGTCTGTGTATGTGTATGTGTGTCCTTGTTACCTCTCTGCCGTGAATAAATATTTGACTCACTGCTTGACACATAGATTTTCAATCAGCCCGTGTATGGTGAATAATACAAGTTACCAATGTGATATTTATTTCTGGATGCTGAAAGTTGGGTTTGGTTCAATAATTTATGAAAATGAATCATGCTGTCTCCATCAGCTTTGGGAATGTCTGCAACATACATCAGCCCAGAAGGTCATTCTGAGGATCCTTTTTTGATTGCTTCATACTGGCTTCCTCCCACAGTATTAAAGAGAAAAGCTCTGCTCAGTATATTATGCCAGTTAATATAGACGGGTAAAAATAGAGGAATGTGTGTATGTATGTGTGTGTGTTTTCACTGTGATCTCATAGATTCTGATTAGGGGCTTTCTGTCCTTATTTGACCTGTCTATTGTTTATTTCGTGTTTCTTTCCTTTCTAGCCTACGTAATTGTCTTGCAATGATCAAGAAGCCTGCAAAGCAGTTCTTGTCCTGCTTGTGAGGACAGAGCAGCTGAGCATCAGACTTTAATAAGGATGAGCTTGGCTAGAATAAACATGATTTTATGCTTCAGAATCTGGGGTCAGCAGAACTTGGGATCATGAGGCCTGTTGGGAAATGCGAGTAAGAGACGAAATACATTAAATCCTGCTACAACTGTTTGCACCACACTGGCAGATCCTAGAGACTGTCTTTAGAGAACTGTCCTGGTTTCGTCCGGGATGGAGCTAATTTTCTTCCCAGTAGCTACTGTGTTTTGGATTTAGTATGGGATTTGGTATGTGAAGAATGTTGATAATACACTGATGTTATTAGTTGTTGCTAAGTGATCGAGGACTTTTTTCAGCTTCCCAGGTTTTACTAATGTGCAGGTGCAAAAACCTGGGAGGGGTATAGGCAGTACAGTTGACCCAAACTGGCCAAAGAGAGCATTCCATACCATAGACTCATGCCCAGTATAAGTGGGGGTCAGTCGGTGGGTCAGGTTCCCTTTGGTTCGTTGGGTCCCTTTCATTTGTTCATGCTTTCATTCCCTCACTCGCTCTCTCTGGAACTTGCTGTTCCGTGATCACTGCTCAGGACGGGCTGTATTGGTCATTGGGTCATCGGGTGGTGAGAAATTGTGCATCGTTTGTTTTGTATATTCTATTATCATTATATTTTATTATTATCATTATTAATATATAATATAATTATTATTATCTTTTTCTTTGCTGTCTTTGTGAACTGTCTTTATCTCAACCCACGAGTTTTCCTTTCTTTCCAGTTCTCCTCCCCCCCCCACTGGGGAAGGGGAGGAGTGAGCGAGCAGCTGCGTGGTATTGGGTTCCTGGCTGGTGTTAAATCACAAGAAGAACTAAGGAAGTTATGGCCAAAGTAATTTCCTCTTGGCGATTTGCTCATTATCTTTCTATAGTAGCTTACTTTCAGCTTACTCATATGCACTTACAGAAGTTATCTGTGGTTTTATAGGCTAGAAGGTACAGCCCCTTCTCCTCTCCCAAAGGACGTACTCATTGATTGAGGAACCCATTCTGTTCCCCTGCAGATGTGTGTTGTAATGACAGGGGGGCTGTCACTCTTCTGCTGTCGTGATTTAATCCCAAATTGTAACCCAATACCACGCAGCCGCTCGCTCACTCCCCCCCTCCCCGCTGGGTTGGGGAGGAGAATTGGAGAGAAAGGAAAACTCGTGGGTTGAGATAAAAACAGCTCACCAGGACAGCAAAGGAAAAATATGAAAATATATTAATAATGATAATATATACAAGGATAATAGAATATATAAAACAAATGATACACAGTTTCTCACCACCCGACGACCGATATAGCCCGTCCCGAGCAGCAGGCAGGGAGCAGGGGTATCCCCCCCCAGCTATCCCAGAACAGCAAGTTCCAGGGAAAGCAGGCGAGGGAACAAACAGCTAAACGAGTGAAAAACAAAAAGGTAAAAATAGGGAAACAAAAAAAAACAACCCGAAGGGAAGCTTAAGGATTAAGGCAAGTTAAGGGTCTCAAAAAGCCTCAAAAGCCCAAAAGACCAAGAAAGATCTAGCGGCCCCCCCCGACCGACCCTCGCTTATATCAGGCATGACGTCTATGGTATGGAATACTCTCTTTGGCCAGTTTGGATCAACTATCCTGTCTCTACCCCTCCCAAGTTTTTGCATCTGCACGTTAGCAGAACCTGGAAAACAGCAAAATGTCCTTGGTCGTTCAGCAGCAACCAGCAACATCAGTGTGCTATCACCATTCTTCTCACACTAAAGCCAAAACATAGGAGCTGCTGAAAACAAAACTAACTCCATCCTGGCCTAAACCAGGACAGTATCCACCCCTTATTCCATACCATTTACGTTATGCTCAGGTCTCTCACTTTCCAGTTAATCACTGCCACTTTATGTCTTTAATATATACACAGATACCATCCCCTTAGTCTATGGACCATCCCTCCAAAATGTCTATTGAGTTCATTTAGTCCACGATCCTGGGTTGCATCTGTCTTAACAGTCTCTCAGGGCAGGAGAGATGGTGTGCAGTGTCGGATTGTTGCATGCTGCATCTGGAACTTATCGCCGGTGTATCTGGCACGGCTGGTGTACCTTGTCTGCAGTCGGCAGGTCGAAGGTGTTGGTCTCGACTGTGTGCCAGTTGTTGAAGTCAGTCCATCACTGCTGCACTTTGCTCGGTTTCATCAGAGGTCGCTCTTCATTGAGTCGGGTGATTCTTGCTGTAATACCTTTGATATAGAACACAACTATAGAAATGATTATATACATTATTATATACAATATATTATAGTAATTAACATCACACAGTTCAGACTATTGGCTATTTTCACCTAAAATCAAATCTCCATGAGGTACACATCGGACTTCTCCGTCCTCCTGCATTACCCACCAAGTGCATCCAGGCCCTTGAGCGAAAGCAATCCCACGGATGGGTTTGCCTTTGCCCGAGGCAGGAATAACCCAGACTGTCTTCCCCAGCATGTTTTTTACATGCACTACAGGAACTTTGTCTCCTTCTACAGTACGCAAAGGTTTTGACTGGGCAGGGCCAGCCCGATTGGTGGATCCTCTAGTGTTGACTAACCAAGTGGCTTTTGCTAAATGTGTATCCCAGTTTTTGTAGGTTCCACCACCCATTGCTTTCAGTGTTGTTTTCAGCAGTCCATTGTACCGTTCAATTTTCCCAGAGGCTGGTGCATGATAGGGGATGTGATACACCCACTCAATGCCATGCTCTTTGGCCCAGGTGTCTATGAGGTTGTTTCGGAAATGAGTCCCGTTGTCTGACTCAATTCTTTCTGGGGTGCCATGTCGCCATAAGACTTGCTTTTCAAGGCCCAGGATGGTGTTCCGGGCGGTGGCATGGGGCACAGGATATGTTTCCAGCCATCCGGTGGTTGCTTCCACCATTGTAAGCACATGGCGCTTGCCTTGGCGGGTTTGTGGGAGTGTGATATAATCAATCTGCCAGGCCTCCCCATATTTATATTTCAGCCATCGTCCTCCGTACCAGAGAGGCTTTAATCGCTTGGCTTGCTTGATTGCAGCGCATGTTTCACACTCATGAATAACTTGTGCAATAGTGTCCATAGTTAAGTCCACCCCTCGATCACGAGCCCATCTGTATGTCGCATCTCTTCCTTGGTGGCCTGAGGTATCATGGGCCCACCGAGCTAGGAATAGTTCACCCTTACGTTGCCAGTCCAAGTCCACTTGAGACACTTCAATTTTAGCAGCCTGATCCACTTGCTGGTTGTTTTGATGTTCCTCGGTGGCTCGACTCTTGGGTACATGAGCATCTACATGGCGTACTTTTACAACAAGCTTCTCTACCCGGGCAGCAATATCTTGCCACAGTTCAGCAGCCCAGATGGGTTTGCCTCTGCGCTGCCAGTTGCTCTGCTTCCATTGTTGTAACCACCCCCACAGAGCATTCGCTACCATCCATGAGTCAGTATAGAGGTAGAGCTTTGGCCACTTCTCTCGCTCAGCAATATCTAAAGCCAGCTGGATGGCTTTCACCTCTGCAAACTGACTTGATTCACCTTGTCCTTCAGTGGCTTCCGCAACTCTTCGTGTAGGACTCCATACAGCAGCTTTCCATCTTCGATGTTTTCCTACAATACGGCAGGATCCATCAGTGAACAGGGCGTATTGCTTTTCATCTTCTGGCAGTTTATTATACGGTGGGGCCTCTTCAGCACGTGTCACCTCCTCCTCTGGTGACATTCCGAAATCTTTGCCTTCTGGCCAGTCCGTGATCACTTCCAGAATTCCTGGGCGACTGGGGTTTCCTATTCGAGCTCGTTGTGTGATCAGTGCAACCCACTTACTCCACGTGGCATCGGTGGCATGATGTGTAGAAGGGACTCTCCCTTTGAACATCCAGCCCAGCACCGGCAGTCGGGGTGCCAGGAGGAGCTGTGCTTCAGTGCCGATCACTTCTGAAGCAGCTCGAACCCCTTCATATGCTGCCAAGATCTCTTTCTCAGTTGGAGTGTAGTGGGCCTCGGATCCTCTGTATCCCCGGCTCCAAAACCCCAGGGGTCGACCTCGAGTCTCCCCTGGTGCTCTCTGCCAGAGGCTCCAGGTAGGACCATTCTCCCCGGCTGCGGTGTAGAGCACATTTTTAACATCTTGCCCTGCCCGAACTGGTCCAAGGGCCACTGCATGAACTATCTCCTGTTTAATTTGTTCAAAGGCTTGTCGTTGCTCAGGGCCCCATTTAAAATCGTTCTTCTTTCGGGTCACGTGATAGAGAGGGCTTACGATAGAACTGTAATTTGGAATATGCATTCTCCAGAAACCCACAACGCCTAAGAAAGCTTGGGTTTCCTTTTTGTTAGTTGGTGGAGACATTGCTGTTATCTTGTTGATTACGTCCATTGGGATCTGACGACGTCCATCTTGCCATTTTATTCCTAGGAACTGGATCTCTTGTGCAGGTCCTTTGACCTTACCTCGTTTTATGGCAAAGCCAGCTCTCAGAAGGATTTGGATTATTTTCTCTCCTTTCTGAAAAACTTCTTCTGCTGTGTTGCCCCACACGATGATGTCATCAATGTATTGCAGGTGTTCTGCAGCTCCACCCTTTTCCAGGGCAGTCTGGATCAGTCCATGGCAAATGGTAGGGCTGTGTTTCCACCCCTGGGGCAGTCGATTCCAGGTGTATTGGACGCCCCTCCAGGTGAAAGCAAACTGTGGCCTGCACTCTGCTGCCAAAGGGATGGAGAAAAATGCATTAGCAATGTCAATGGTAGCATACCACTTGGCTGCCTTTGACTCCAGTTCGTACTGAAGTTCTAGCATGTCCGGCACGGCAGCACTCAGTGGCGGCGTGGCTTCATTCAGGCCACGATAGTCCACTGTTAATCTCCATTCTCCGTTAGATTTCTGCACTGGCCATATAGGACTGTTAAAGGGTGAGCGAGTCTTGTTGATCACTCCCTGGCTTTCCAGTCGACGAATCAGTTTATGGATGGGGGTCAGGGAGTCTCGGTTGGTGAGATATTGCCGTCGGTGCACCGTTGTGGTAGCAATTGGTACCTGTTGTTCTTTGACCCTCAGCAACCCCACAACAGAAGGATCCTCTGAAAGACCGGGCAAGGTGGACAGCTGCTTAATGTCCTCTGTCTCTACAGCAGCTATACCAAAAGCCCACCGGTACCCTTTTGGGTCCTTGAAATACCCTCTCCTGAGGTAGTCTATGCCAAGGATGCACGGAGCATCTGGGCCAGTCACAACAGGGTGCCTTTGCCCCTTGTTCCCAGTTAGGCTCACTTCGGCCTCCAATAAAGTTAACTCTTGGGACCCCCCTGTTACTCCAGAAATAGAAATGCGTTCGGCCCCTCTATAGTTCGATGGCATTAGCGTGCACTGTGCACCAGTGTCCACTAGAGCCTTGTACTTCTGGGGGGCTGATGTGCCAGGCCATCGAATCCACACAGTCCAGTAAACTCGGTTGTCCCTCTCCTCCACCTGGCTGGAGGCAGGGCCCCTCTAATTCTGATTATAATACCCGCTGTCAACAAATGGGTTCGTGTGGGACGCACGGGGTTGAATCTCATCTCTGTTTCTCATTTCTTGTAAGTACGAATCAGGAGCCCTTCTAACCCATCTGGGGAACTGCCCACTGGAGACTGGAGCAGCACTTTTCCTGGAAGAACCCTTATTTGTAGCTGTCTTCTTTTTCAACTCACGTACCCTTGCCTCTAGGGTCGAGGTGGGTTTCCCATCCCACTTTCTCATGTCCTCTCCATGGTCACGGAGGTAAAACCACAGGGTACCTCGCCGTGTATACCGTTTCTCTTGAGCAGGGGAAAATTTTCTCCTAACAGCTGAGATACCGGTCCGTGCAGGTGGCAAGTAGGACCTTTCCTCTTTGAGTTGCCGAAACTCCTGGCACATTCTTTCGGCCAGTTTTTCCACAGCCGAGACACAGGCCCGTATGGAGGAAGAGATATTGTCCTCATACTGTCGGAGTTGGTTAGCCACTGCACGCACCAGTGGTGCCTCATCGTCTTTCCAACTCATTGTTGCCAATGAGTTGGCATACGATGATGGTGCACTATGTAAAAACTTCCGCCACATGGGTCGGGTACATTGGACCTCATCTGGATCTATGGGTGTCTGCGGGTTATCCAGGTCATGATAAATCAATTCCCGCACAGCTAATTCCCTCAGATACTGAATACCTCCCTCCATATTGGTCCACTTCTTTGGATGGCATATAATATCTTCCTTAAAGAAATACCTGTCCCTCACACCTGACAGGAGTTTCCTCCAGAGACTGCGGGCTTCTGCCTCTCTTCCAATTGCCCTGTCAATGGCTGCTTCCTTAGACAAGGATCCCAGCTGCCTGGCTTCCCTGCCCTCTAGTTCCAGGCTACTGGCCCCGTTGTCCCAGCATCGGAGCAGCCAGGTGACAAGCTGCTCACCTTGATGACAGCTGTAATCTTTTCAGATATCTCGCAGCTCAGTCAGGGATAGGGGTCGGGTAATTATCTCTGCTTCTGCCTCTCCCTGTTCCTGTGATGTCCCTGGTTCATCCTCACCTTTCGGGACGCAAGCTGATTTCTTTGTGCTTTTCTTCTTTTGTACAGGGGCAACTGATAACGGCACGGGTGGATCTGCAGTGCCTGTCACAGCAGCCACGGTGCTCATAGCTGGGGCTTGCACAGCCGCGGTGCCCACGGCAGGGATTGGAACGGCCGCGGGGGTGGAGCAGCTGCAGCGCCCATGGCCCGTAGCAGCGACTGGGGCAACCGCGATGCCCACGGCGGGGGGTACAGCGGCTGTCGCGCCCATGGCGGGGGCCGGCGCGGCCGCGGGGGCCGCAGCGGGGGCTGGGACGGGCGCGGCGGCCCTGGCGGGCCCTGGGGCGGCCGCGGTGCCTGCGGCGGGGGTCGGGGCCGAGGCAGCCGCGGTGCCCGTGTGGCGAGGAGCGGAGCAGCCCCGGTGCCCATAGCGGAGCGTGGGGCGGCCGCGGCGCCCGTGGCAGGGGACGGCGCGGCCGCGGGGGCTGTAACAGGGAGCTGGGGTGGCCCTGAGCCTACGCCTGCACCGGCTTCTAAGCAAAATGAAACACACATTCATTCCTAGTGATAGGAGTAGCAAGCCGGTCCGAACATCCCACAAGTATTCCAAGTTTTCAGAAACTCCCGTAACTAACCAGGAGGGCAACGAGAAATCAAAGGAAGGCATTTTTACCCAGGAGGGGAGAGAGAAAGCGAAGGACGAAGTTTCCCCCTGTTGACCCCCCGGGAAGGAAAAGATAAAGGAATAATTACTGATAGTCCCCACCAGATTGGTCCCGAAGTACGAAGCTGTAACTGTTGGTGACGCTTCATTCTGCACATCGCCCCCCCATTGTATATGAATACAGGTAGTAAACTGGTCTAAACACCAAGGATTTTACCATGCCATAAGCCAGTGCTAAACCACACACCGAAGCAGAAAACCTAATCAAAAGGCCAGAGGTAACAGACCATGCATAAACAGTGACCAACAGCATACAGTAAGGTGATACACGATACAGCTCTGAGAAGCACTCGGTAAACAATTCAAACAACATTGTGACCAGCAGCAATTAAAGTAATACAATGGATGCTTACAACAAATTGTTTTAACACACTCTGGTCAAGTCTGTTGTTATCTCAACCCTTTGAGCCTGATCAGGGGCTTTAAACCCTGGAGTCTCAGTCTGATGCTCTCTCGACTGAGCTAGCCGGACCCCTCTCGCGCCCCACGTTGGGCGCCAAAAAGGACTGTCGTGGTTTAACCCCAAATTGTAACCCCATACCACGCAGCCGCTCGCTCACTCCCCCCCTCCCCAGTGGGGTGGGGAGGAGAATTGGAGAGAAAGGAAAACTCGTGGGTTGAGATAAAAACAGCTCACCAGGACAGCAAAGTAAAAAATATGAAAATATATTAATAATGATAATAATGATAATATATACAAGGATAATAGAATATATAAAACAAATGATACACAGTTTCTCACCACCCGACGACCGATATAGCCCGTCCCGAGCAGCAGGCAGGGAGCAGGGGTATCCCCCCCCAGCTATCCCAGAACAGCAAGTTCCAGGGAAAGCAGGCGAGGGAACAAACAGCTAAACGAGTGAAAAACAAAAAGGTAAAAATAGGGAAACAAAAAAAAACAACCCGAAGGGAAGCTTAAGGATTAAGGCAAGTTAAGGGTCTCAAAAAGCCTCAAAAGCCCAAAAGACCAAGAAAGATCTAGCGGCCCCCCCCGACCGACCCTCGCTTATATCGGGCATGACGTCTATGGTATGGAATACTCTCTTTGGCCAGTTTGGATCAACTATCCTGTCTCTACCCCTCCCAAGTTTTTGCATCTGCACGTTAGCAGAACCTGGAAAACAGCAAAATGTCCTTGGTCGTTCAGCAGCAACCAGCAACATCAGTGTGCTATCACCATTCTTCTCACACTAAAGCCAAAACATAGGAGCTGCTGAAAACAAAACTAACTCCATCCTGGCCTAAACCAGGACATCTGCCTACGAGCCAGGTGTGCCTTATATTTCTTTAGACCTTCCTTCCCTCATGGACCAGTAGTAAGAATGAAATTTATGGATTACAAAAAAGGAAGGGGGAGGAGAACTATGAAATTCCTGCATTTGTCCAACACACTTGGAGGAGCTGAAACATCATTGTGTTTCCTAAGGGTTGTAATGGACAGTGGTCATAACTGGAACACACTCTTTTCCAGAGTAGAGGAGGAGGGGTGTTTTATAGTCCATTGGAACAATGAGGAGCAATTTAGGATAGATAATAGAAAAATAACAATGCTATGGTTTAGAATTTATTGAAAAAAAAGAGTGCCTGAAGAAACTCAATGCTGTTATCATAGCACCAAAAAAGTAATGAGCTTCTTACAGAGCAAGGGATTCTGAGCCATCCTGATCTGCAATGCCAAAGCAATCCCTTTGGACCAAAGCTAATGCTTCCTTTCCAGTACAGGTTATGTGTCTATTTGCTAACAGAGTCAGAACTCCCCATTTTGGGAATACCATGATTGTGGGGCTCCAGGGTAAGAGCTATCATTTAATTCCAACCCTTTTATGAGGCCTAGACATAGTAGTTAGCATAAGATAAGATAGGAATTAATACATGCTAACCATTGGAGGTAGAACAGGCTAAGAGTATAAAGAGTAGTTCAGCACATATGAATAAACTTTACAGGGAGCCTAGATCAATTTAATTTTAGGCTGACAAACGACGACCAGAAAATGTCAGAGGTGAACGACAGACCTGAGCCTGGGCTTTCCACAAGTGGTAGGAAGCAGCAGCTTGAGTACCAGGTTCCCAGCAAACATAATTTTTATCTTACTAAGATGGTGTGATCATATGCAATTATCTAATATAGAGTAATATGTATTATTAATTAAGATAACAAATAACTGGTCTGGCATCATGATTGTATTCCTCTGTCTTTGGATGTAAAGGTTCATGTCTGCACATACCCAAACCCTTGTTGAAGCTTAGATAAATTTAGTAAAATTTCTGCCCTAAAAGGGAATTTCCCTAGTGTTCGTTATAATCTTTCCTCTTGATTTTAAAGATCTATTTTCCTTCTTTTTACATTTGTTTGTGTCGTGGTTTAACCCCAGATGGTAACCAAAAAACCACGCAGCCGCTCACTCACTCCCCCACTCCCCGGTGGGGTGGGAAGAAGAATTGGAGAGAAAGGAAAACTCATGGGTTGAGATAAAAGCAGTTCACCAGGACAGCAAAGAAAAAGATAAAAATATATTAATAATGATAATAATTATATATATAAGGATAATAGAATATATAAAACAAACGATACACCATTTCTCACCACCCGACAACCGATACAGCCCGTCCCGAGCAGCAGGCAGGGAGCAGGGGTATCCCCCCCCAGCTATCCCAGAACAGCAAGTTCCAAAGAGAGCAGGCGAGGGAACAAACAGCCGAACGAACGAACGAACGAACGAAAAGGCCCGAACGAACGAAAAAAAAAGGAAAAAACAGGGAAACAAAAAGCAACACAGAGTATTCTCTGTCTGATCCTTGCAGCGCCAGACCAGGAGGCCCCTCACCAGGATCAAGGGAGGTGATTTCAGTTCTTCTCTGTTTGGGAAATCGCTGATTGCCTTCGTGTGTCTCTACAGCAACTCTGCTGACAGACTTCCTGGGTGGCCCCTTCTTAAGAGCTGTCTTCCCTCTCAGTTCACGTACACGGGCTTCCAGCTTAAAGGTGGGTTCACCGTCCCACTTCCTCATGTCCTCCCCCTGGTCACGCAGGAAGAACCAGAGTGCTCCACGCGGCGTGCGCCTGGGGCTCCCTTTCCCTCCGACTGAGGCAGGAGAGGACTGATTTCTTGGGGCCCCCCTGATAGCCAAGGCACTGGCCCGTAGGGATGAGGAGGGACAGAGATTTTCCTCAAAGTTTTGGAGCCAAGAAGACACTCTCTCCACAGTTGGTGTATCAATATCCTTTGTATCCCCAGCTCCAAAACCCTAGGGGTTGACCTCGAGTCTCCCCTGGTGCTCTCTGCCAGAGGCTCCAGGTAGGGCCGTTCTCCCCGGCTGCGGTGTAGAGCACATTTTTAACATCTTGCCCTGCCCGGACTGGCCCAAGGGCTACTGCATGAACTATCTCCTGTTTAATTTGTTCAAAGGCTTGTCGTTGCTCAGGGCCCCATTTAAAATCGTTCTTCTTTCGGGTCACGTGATAGAGAGGGCTTACAATGAAACTGTAATTTGGAAGATGCATTCTCCAGAAACCCACAACGCCTAAAAAAGCTTGGGTTTCCTTTTTGTTAGCTGGTGGGGACATTGCTGTTATTTTGTTGATCACATCTGTTGGAATCTGACGACGTCCATCTTGCCATTTTATTCCTAGGAACTGGATCTCCTGTGCAGGTCCTTTGACCTTACCTCGTTTTATGGCAAAACCGGCTCTCAGAAGGATTTGGATTATTTTCTCTCCTTTCTGAAAAACAACTTCTGCTGTGTTGCCCCACACGATGATGGCATCAATGTATTGCGGGTGTTCTGGAGCTCCACCCTTTTCCAGGGCAGTCTGGATCAGCCCATGGCAAACAGTAGGGCTGTGTTTCCACCCCTGGGGCAGTCGATTCCAGGTGTACTGGACGCCCCTCCAGGTGAAAGCAAACTGTGGCCTGCACTCTGCTGCCAAAGGGATGGAGAAGAATGCATTGGCAATATCAATGGTAGCATACCACTTGGCTGCCTTGGACTCCAGTTCGTACTGAAGTTCTGTGTCCGGCATGGCAGTACTCACTGGTGGCGTGACTTCATTCAGGCCACGATAGTCCACCATTAATCTCCATTCTCCATTAGATTTCCGCACTGGCCATATAGGACTATTAAAGGGTGAGCGAGTCTTGCTGATCGCTCCCTGGCTCTCCAGTTGACAAATCAGCTTATGGACGGGGTTCAGGGAGTCTCAGTTGGTGCAATATTGCCGTCGGTGCACTGTTGTGGTAGCAATTGGTACCTGTTGTTCTTTGACCCTCAGCAACCCCACAACGGAAGGATCCTCTGAAAGACCGGGCAAGGTGGACAGCTGCATAATGTCCTCTGTCTCTACAGCAGCTACACCAAAAGCCCACCGGTACCCTTTTGGGTCCTTGAAATACCCTCTCCTGAGGTAGTCTATGCCAAGGATGCACGGAGCATCTGGGCCAGTCACAGTGGGGTGCCTTTGCCACTCGTTCCCAGTTAGGCTCACTTCAGCCTCCAATAAAGTTAACTCTTGGGAC
Source organism: Phoenicopterus ruber ruber (assembly GCA_009819775.1). NCBI lineage: Eukaryota > Metazoa > Chordata > Aves > Phoenicopteriformes > Phoenicopteridae > Phoenicopterus > Phoenicopterus ruber. The sequence continues at coordinate 28,856,875 of CM020247.1, forward strand.
CCCCCTGTCACTCCAGACATAGAAATGCGTTCAGCCCCTCTATAGTTCGATGGCATTAGGGTGCACTGCGCACCAGTGTCCACTAGAGCCTTGTACTTCTGGGGGACTGATGTGCCAGGCCATCGAATCCACACAGTCCAGTAAACTCGGTTGTCCCTCTCCTCCACCTGGCTGGAGGCAGGGCCCCTCTAATTCTGATTGTAATACCCGCTATCAACCAATGGGTTCGTGTGGGACACATGGGGTCGAATCTCATCCTTGTTACTCACTTCTTGTAAGTATGAATCAGGAGCCCTTCTGCCCCATCTGGGGAACTGCCCACTGGAGACTGGAGCAGCCATTTTCCTGGAAGAACCCTTATTTGTGATTGTTTTCTTTTTCAACTCACGTACCCTTGCCTCTAGGGTCGAGGTGGGTTTCCCATCCCACTTCCTCATGTCCTCTCCATGGTCACGTAGGCAAAACCACAGGGTACCTCCCCGCGTGCACCGTCTCTCTTGAGCAGGGGAAAATTTTCTCCTAATAGCCGAGATACTGGTCCATACAGGTGGGAAGTAGGACCTATCCTCTTTGAGTTCCCGAAACTCCCGGCACGTTCTTTCGGCCAGTTTTTCCACAGCCGAGACACGGGCCCGTAAGGAGGAAGAGATATTGTCCTCATACTGCCGGAATTGGTTAGCCACTGCACGCACCGGTGGTGCCTCATCGTCTTTCCAACCCATTGTTGCCAATGAGTTGGCATACGATGATGGTGCGCTCTGTACAAACTTCCGCCACATGGGTCGGGTACATTGGACCTCATCTGGATCTACAGGTGTCTGCGGGTCATCCAGGTCATGATAAATCAATTCCCGCACAGCTAATTCCCTCAGAAACTGAATACCTCCCTCCATACTGGTCCACTTCTTTGGAAATACCTGCCCCTCACTCCTGACAGGAGTCTCCTCCACAGACTGCAGGCTTCTGGCTCTCTTCCAATCGCCCTGTCAATGGCTGCTTCCTTAGACAAGGATCCCAGCTGCCTGGCTTCCCTGCCCTCTAGTTCCAGGCTACTGGCCCCGTTGTCCCAGCATCGGAGCAGCCAGGTGACAAGCTGCTCACCTTGATGGCGGCTGTAATCTTTTGGGATATCTCGCGGCTCAGTCAGGGATAGGGGTCGGGTGATTATCTCTGAGTCTGCCTCTCTCTGTTCTTGGGATGTCCCTGGTTCATCCTCATCTTTCGGGACGCGAGCTGATTTCTTGGTGCTTCTCTTCTTTTGTACAGGGGCAACTGATAACGGCACGGGTGGATCTGCAGTGCCTGTCACAGCAGCCACGGTGCTCATAGCTGGGGCTTGAACAGCCGCGGTGCCCACGGCAGGGACTGGGGCAGCAGCGATGCCCACAGCAGGGGTTGGAACGGCCGCGGGGCCGCGGGGCCCACAGCAGCTGCAGCGCCCATGGCCCGTAGCAGCGATTGGGGCAACCGCGATGCCCGCGACGGGGGGTGGAGCAGCCGCGGTGCCTGCAACAAGGAGCGGGACGGCCGCGGTACCCGTAACGAGTGTTGGGGCAGCAGCGGTGGCCGCGGCGGGGGGTGTAACAGCGGCGGCGGGGGGGTGGCACAGCCGCGGCGGCGGATGGAGCAGCCGCAACCGGGGCTGGAGCGGCCGCGATGCCCATAGCAGGGGGTGGAGTGGCCATGGTGGCCATGGCGGGGGCTGGCGCAGCCGCAGCGGTCGGAGCAGGGGGTGGAGCGGCCGCAGTGCCCACGGCGGGGGGTGCAGCGGCTGCAGCGCCCATGGCGGGGGGTGGAGCGGCCGCAGTGCCCACGGCGGGGGGTGCAGCGGCTGCAGCGCCCATGGCGGGGGCCGGCGCGGCCGCGGGGGCCGCAGCGGGGGCTGGGACGGGCGCGGGGGCCCTGGCGGGACCTGGGGCGGCCGCGGTGCCTGCGGCGGGGGTCGGGGGCGGGGCAGCCGCGGTGCCCGTGTGGCGAGGAGCGGAGCAGCCCCGGTGCCCATAGCGGTGCGTGGGGCAGCCGCGGTGCCCGTGTGGCGAGGAGCGGAGCAGCCCCGGTGCCCATAGCGGTGCGTGGGGCGGCCGCGGCGCCCGTGGCAGGGGACGGCGCGGCCGCGGGTGCTGTAGCAGGGAACTGGGGTGGCCCTGCGCCTACGCCTGCACCGGCTTCTGACCTTAAGCAAGATGTGACACAAATGTATTCCTACTGATAGGAGTAACAATCCGGTCCGAACATCTCAAAGGTATTCCAAGTTTTCATAAGCTCCCGTAACTAACCAGGAGGGCAACGAGAAATCAAAGGAAGGCATTTTTACCCAGGAGGGGAGAGAGAAAGCAAAGGAGGAAGTTTCCCCCTGCTGACCCCCCGGGAAGGAAAAGATAAAGGAATAATTACTGATAGTCCCCACCAGATTGGTCCCGAAGTACGAAGCTGTAACTGTTGGTGCCGCTTCGTTCTGCACATCGCCCTCCCCCATTGTATATGAATACAGGTAGTAAACTGGTCTAAACACCAATGATTTTACCATGCCATAAGCCAGTGCTAAACCACACAGCGAAGCAATAAACCTAATCCAAAGGCCAGAGGTAACAAACCATGCATAAACAGTGACAAATAGCATACAGTAAGGTGATACACGATACAACTCTGAGAAGCACTCTGTAAACAATTCAAACAACATTGTGACCAGCAGCAATTAAGGTAATACAATGGATGCTTATAACAAATTGTTTTAACACGCTCTGGTCAAGTCTGTTGTTATCTCAACCCTTTGAGCCTGATCAGGGGCTTTAAACCCTGGACCCTCAGTCTGATGCTCTCTCGACTGAGCTAGCCGGACCCCTTTCGAGCCCCACGTTGGGTGCCAAAGAGGACTGTCGTGGTTTAACCCCAAATTGTAACCCCATACCACGCAGCCGCTCGCTCACTCCCCCCCTCCCCGCTGGGGTGGGGAGGAGAATTGGAGAGAAAGGAAAACTCGTGGGTTGAGATAAAAACAGCTCACCAGGACAGCAAAGGAAAAATATGAAAATATATTAACAATGATAATAATGATAATATATACAAGGATAATAGAATATATATAAAACAAATGATACACAATTTCTCACCACCCGACGACCGATACAGCCCATCCCGAGCAGCAGGCAGGGAGCAGGGGTATCCCCCCCAGCTATCCCAGAACAGCAAGTTCCAGGGAAAGCAGGCGAGGGAACCAACAGCCGAACGAACGAAAAACAAAAAGGAAAAATAGGGAAACAAAAAGCAACCTGAAGGGAAGCTTAAGGATTCAAGCAAGTTAAGGGTCTAAAAGCCTCAAACGCCTAAAAGATCTAGTGGCCCACCGACCGACCCTCACTTATATCAGGCATGACGTCTATGGTATGGAATACTCTCTTTGGCCAGTTTGGATCAACTATCCTGTCTCTACCCCTCCCAAGATTTTGCCCTTGCATGTTAGCAGAACCTGGAAAACAGCAAAATGCCCTTGGTGGTTCAGCAGCAACCAGCAACATCAGTGTGCTATCACCGTTCCGGCCTAAACCAGGACACCCACGAAAGATGAGGATGAACCAGGGACACCGCCACCCCCCGCCATGGGCACTGCAGCCGCTGCACCCCCCGCCGTGGGCACTGCGGCTGCTCCACCCCCTGCTCCGACCGCTGCGGCTGCGCCAGCCCCCGCCATGGCCACCATGGCCACTCCACCCCCTGCTATGGGCATCGCGGCCGCTCCAGCCCCGGTTGCGGCTGCTCCATCCGCCGCCGCGGCTGTGCCACCCCCCCGCCGCCGCTGTTACACCCCCCCGCCGCGGCCACCGCTGCTGCCCCAACACTCGTTACGGGTACCGCGGCCGTCCCGCTCCTTGTTGCAGGCACCGCGGCTGCTCCACCCCCCGTCGCGGGCATCGCGGTTGCCCCAATCGCTGCTACGGGCCATGGGCGCTGCAGCTGCTGTGGGCCCCGCGGCCCCGCGGCCGTTCCAACCCCTGCTGTGGGCATCGCTGCTGCCCCAGTCCCTGCCGTGGGCACCGCGGCTGTTCAAGCCCCAGCTATGAGCACCGTGGCTGCTGTGACAGGCACTGCAGATCCACCCGTGCCGTTATCAGTTGCCCCTGTACAAAAGAAGAGAAGCACCAAGAAATCAGCTCGCGTCCCGAAAGATGAGGATGAACCAGGGACATCCCAAGAACAGAGAGAGGCAGACTCAGAGATAATCACCCGACCCCTATCCCTGACTGAGCCGCGAGATATCCCAAAAGATTACAGCCGCCATCAAGGTGAGCAGCTTGTCACCTGGCTGCTCCGATGCTGGGACAACGGGGCCAGTAGCCTGGAACTAGAGGGCAGGGAAGCCAGGCAGCTGGGATCCTTGTCTAAGGAAGCAGCCATTGACAGGGCGATTGGAAGAGAGCCAGAAGCCTGCAGTCTGTGGAGGAGACTCCTGTCAGGAGTGAGGGGCAGGTATTTCCAAAGAAGTGGACCAGTATGGAGGGAGGTATTCAGTTTCTGAGGGAATTAGCTGTGCGGGAATTGATTTATCATGACCTGGATGACCCGCAGACACCTGTAGATCCAGATGAGGTCCAATGTACCCGACCCATGTGGCGGAAGTTTGTACAGAGCGCACCATCATCGTATGCCAACTCATTGGCAACAATGGGTTGGAAAGACGATGAGGCACCACCGGTGCGTGCAGTGGCTAACCAATTCCGGCAGTATGAGGACAATATCTCTTCCTCCTTACGGGCCCGTGTCTCGGCTGTGGAAAAACTGGCCGAAAGAACGTGCCGGGAGTTTCGGGAACTCAAAGAGGATAGGTCCTACTTCCCACCTGTATGGACCAGTATCTCGGCTATTAGGAGAAAATTTTCCCCTGCTCAAGAGAGACGGTGCACGCGGGGAGGTACCCTGTGGTTTTGCCTACGTGACCATGGAGAGGACATGAGGAAGTGGGATGGGAAACCCACCTCGACCCTAGAGGCAAGGGTACGTGAGTTGAAAAAGAAAACAATCACAAATAAGGGTTCTTCCAGGAAAATGGCTGCTCCAGTCTCCAGTGGGCAGTTCCCCAGATGGGGCAGAAGGGCTCCTGATTCATACTTACAAGAAGTGAGTAACAAGGATGAGATTCGACCCCATGTGTCCCACACGAACCCATTGGTTGATAGCGGGTATTACAATCAGAATTAGAGGGGCCCTGCCTCCAGCCAGGTGGAGGAGAGGGACAACCGAGTTTACTGGACTGTGTGGATTCGATGGCCTGGCACATCAGCCCCCCAGAAGTACAAGGCTCTAGTGGACACTGGTGCGCAGTGCACCCTAATGCCATCGAACTATAGAGGGGCTGAACGCATTTCTATGTCTGGAGTGACAGGGGGGTCCCAAGAGTTAACTTTATTGGAGGCTGAAGTGAGCCTAACTGGGAACGAGTGGCAAAGGCACCCCACTGTGACTGGCCCAGATGCTCCGTGCATCCTTGGCATAGACTACCTCAGGAGAGGGTATTTCAAGGACCCAAAAGGGTACCGGTGGGCTTTTGGTGTAGCTGCTGTAGAGACAGAGGACATTATGCAGCTGTCCACCTTGCCCGGTCTTTCAGAGGATCCTTCCGTTGTGGGGTTGCTGAGGGTCAAAGAACAACAGGTACCAATTGCTACCACAACAGTGCACCGACGGCAATATTGCACCAACTGAGACTCCCTGAACCCCGTCCATAAGCTGATTTGTCAACTGGAGAGCCAGGGAGCGATCAGCAAGACTCGCTCACCCTTTAATAGTCCTATATGGCCAGTGCGGAAATCTAATGGAGAATGGAGATTAATGGTGGACTATCGTGGCCTGAATGAAGTCACGCCACCAGTGAGTACTGCCATGCCGGACACAGAACTTCAGTACGAACTGGAGTCCAAGGCAGCCAAGTGGTATGCTACCATTGATATTGCCAATGCATTCTTCTCCATCCCTTTGGCAGCAGAGTGCAGGCCACAGTTTGCTTTCACCTGGAGGGGCGTCCAGTACACCTGGAATCGACTGCCCCAGGGGTGGAAACACAGCCCTACTGTTTGCCATGGGCTGATCCAGACTGCCCTGGAAAAGGGTGGAGCTCCAGAACACCCGCAATACATTGATGCCATCATCGTGTGGGGCAACACAGCAGAAGTTGTTTTTCAGAAAGGAGAGAAAATAATCCAAATCCTTCTGAGAGCCGGTTTTGCCATAAAACGAGGTAAGGTCAAAGGACCTGCACAGGAGATCCAGTTCCTAGGAATAAAATGGCAAGATGGACGTCGTCAGATTCCAACAGATGTGATCAACAAAATAACAGCAATGTCCCCACCAGCTAACAAAAAGGAAACCCAAGCTTTTTTAGGCGTTGTGGGTTTCTGGAGAATGCATCTTCCAAATTACAGTTTCATTGTAAGCCCTCTCTATCACGTGACCCGAAAGAAGAACGATTTTAAATGGGGCCCTGAGCAACGACAAGCCTTTGAACAAATTAAACAGGAGATAGTTCATGCAGTAGCCCTTGGGCCAGTCCGGGCAGGGCAAGATGTTAAAAATGTGCTCTACACCGCAGCCGGGGAGAACGGCCCTACCTGGAGCCTCTGGCAGAGAGCACCAGGGGAGACTCGAGGTCAACCCCTAGGGTTTTGGAGCTGGGGATACAAAGGATATTGATACACCAACTGTGGAGAGAGTGTCTTCTTGGCTCCAAAACTTTGAGGAAAATCTCTGTCCCTCCTCATCCCTACGGGCCAGTGCCTTGGCTATCAGGGGGGCCCCAAGAAATCAGTCCTCTCCTGCCTCAGTCGGAGGGAAAGGGAGCCCCAGGCGCACGCCGCGTGGAGCACTCTGGTTCTTCCTGCGTGACCAGGGGGAGGACATGAGGAAGTGGGACGGTGAACCCACCTTTAAGCTGGAAGCCCGTGTACGTGAACTGAGAGGGAAGACAGCTCTTAAGAAGGGGCCACCCAGGAAGTCTGTCAGCAGAGTTGCTGTAGAGACACACGAAGGCAATCAGCGATTTCCCAAACAGAGAAGAACTGAAATCACCTCCCTTGATCCTGGTGAGGGGCCTCCTGGTCTGGCGCTGCAAGGATCAGACAGAGAATACTCTGTGTTGCTTTTTGTTTCCCTGTTTTTTCCTTTTTTTTTCGTTCGTTCGGGCCTTTTCGTTCGTTCGTTCGTTCGTTCGGCTGTTTGTTCCCTCGCCTGCTCTCTTTGGAACTTGCTGTTCTGGGATAGCTGGGGGGGGATACCCCTGCTCCCTGCCTGCTGCTCGGGACGGGCTGTATCGGTTGTCGGGTGGTGAGAAATGGTGTATCGTTTGTTTTATATATTCTATTATCCTTATATATATAATTATTATCATTATTAATATATTTTATCTTTTTCTTTGCTGTCCTGGTGAACTGCTTTTATCTCAACCCATGAGTTTTCCTTTCTCTCCAATTCTTCTTCCCACCCCACCGGGGAGTGGGGGAGTGAGTGAGCGGCTGCGTGGTTTTTTGGTTACCATCTGGGGTTAAACCACGACACAAACAAATGTAAAAAGAAGGAAAATAGATCTTTAAAATCAAGAGGAAAGATTATAACGAACACTAGGGAAATTCCCTTTTAGGGCAGAAATTTTACTAAATTTATCTAAGCTTCAACAAGGGTTTGGGTATGTGCAGACATGAACCTTTACATCCAAAGACAGAGGAATACAATCATGATGCCAGACCAGTTATTTGTTATCTTAATTAATAATACATATTACTCTATATTAGATAATTGCATATGATCACACCATCTTAGTAAGATAAAAATTATGTTTGCTGGGAACCTGGTACTCAAGCTGCTGCTTCCTACCACTTGTGGAAAGCCCAGGCTCAGGTCTGTCGTTCACCTCTGACATTTTCTGGTCGTCGTTTGTCAGCCTAAAATTAAATTGATCTAGGCTCCCTGTAAAGTTTATTCATATGTGCTGAACTACTCTTTATACTCTTAGCCTGTTCTACCTCCAATGGTTAGCATGTATTAATTCCTATCTTATCTTATGCTAACTACTATGTCTAGGCCTCATAAAAGGGTTGGAATTAAATGATAGCTCTTACCCTGGAGCCCCACAATCATGGTATTCCCAAAATGGGGAGTTCTGACTCTGTTAGCAAATAGACACATAACCTGTACTGGAAAGGAAGCATTAGCTTTGGTCCAAAGGGATTGCTTTGGCATTGCAGATCAGGATGGCTCAGAATCCCTTGCTCTGTAAGAAGCTCATTACTTTTTTGGTGCTATGATAACAGCATTGAGTTTCTTCAGGCACTCTTTTTTTTCAATAAATTCTAAACCATAGCATTGTTATTTTTCTATTATCTATCCTAAATTGCTCCTCATTGTTCCAATGGACTATAAAACACCCCTCCTCCTCTACTCTGGAAAAGAGTGTGTTCCAGTTATGACCACTGTCCATTACAACCCTTAGGAAACACAATGATGTTTCAGCTCCTCCAAGTGTGTTGGACAAATGCAGGAATTTCATAGTTCTCCTCCCCCTTCCTTTTTTGTAATCCATAAATTTCATTCTTACTACTGGTCCATGAGGGAAGGAAGGTCTAAAGAAATATAAGGCACACCTGGCTCGTAGGCAGATGTCCTGGTTTAGGCCAGGATGGAGTTAGTTTTGTTTTCAGCAGCTCCTATGTTTTGGCTTTAGTGTGAGAAGAATGGTGATAGCACACTGATGTTGCTGGTTGCTGCTGAACGACCAAGGACATTTTGCTGTTTTCCAGGTTCTGCTAACGTGCAGATGCAAAAACTTGGGAGGGGTAGAGACAGGATAGTTGATCCAAACTGGCCAAAGAGAGTATTCCATACCATAGACGTCATGCCCGATATAAGCGAGGGTCGGTCGGGGGGGGCCGCTAGATCTTTCTTGGTCTTTTGGGCTTTTGAGGCTTTTTGAGACCCTTAACTTGCCTTAATCCTTAAGCTTCCCTTCGGGTTGTTTTTTTTGTTTCCCTATTTTTACCTTTTTGTTTTTCACTCGTTTAGCTGTTTGTTCCCTCGCCTGCTTTCCCTGGAACTTGCTGTTCTGGGATAGCTGGGGGGGGATACCCCTGCTCCCTGCCTGCTGCTCGGGACGGGCTATATCGGTCGTCGGGTGGTGAGAAACTGTGTATCATTTGTTTTATATATTCTATTATCCTTGTATATATTATCATTATTATCATTATTAATATATTTTCATATTTTTACTTTGCTGTCCTGGTGAGCTGTTTTTATCTCAACCCACGAGTTTTCCTTTCTCTCCAATTCTCCTCCCCACCCCACTGGGGAGGGGGGGAGTGAGCGAGCGGCTGCGTGGTATGGGGTTACAATTTGGGGTTAAACCACGACAGTCCTTTTTGGCGCCCAACGTGGGGCGCGAGAGGGGTCCGGCTAGCTCAGTCGAGAGAGCATCAGACTGAGACTCCAGGGTTTAAAGCCCCTGATCAGGCTCAAAGGGTTGAGATAACAACAGACTTGACCAGAGTGTGTTAAAACAATTTGTTGTAAGCATCCATTGTATTACTTTAATTGCTGCTGGTCACAATGTTGTTTGAATTGTTTACCGAGTGCTTCTCAGAGCTGTATCGTGTATCACCTTACTGTATGCTGTTGGTCACTGTTTATGCATGGTCTGTTACCTCTGGCCTTTTGATTAGGTTTTCTGCTTCGGTGTGTGGTTTAGCACTGGCTTATGGCATGGTAAAATCCTTGGTGTTTAGACCAGTTTACTACCTGTATTCATATACAATGGGGGGGCGATGTGCAGAATGAAGCGTCACCAACAGTTACAGCTTCGTACTTCGGGACCAATCTGGTGGGGACTATCAGTAATTATTCCTTTATCTTTTCCTTCCCGGGGGGTCAACAGGGGGAAACTTCGTCCTTCGCTTTCTCTCTCCCCTCCTGGGTAAAAATGCCTTCCTTTGATTTCTCGTTGCCCTCCTGGTTAGTTACGGGAGTTTCTGAAAACTTGGAATACTTGTGGGATGTTCGGACCGGCTTGCTACTCCTATCACTAGGAATGAATGTGTGTTTCATTTTGCTTAGAAGCCGGTGCAGGCGTAGGCTCAGGGCCACCCCAGCTCCCTGTTACAGCCCCCGCGGCCGCGCCGTCCCCTGCCACGGGCGCCGCGGCCGCCCCACGCTCCGCTATGGGCACCGGGGCTGCTCCGCTCCTCGCCACACGGGCACCGCGGCTGCCTCGGCCCCGACCCCCGCCGCAGGCACCGCGGCCGCCCCAGGGCCCGCCAGGGCCGCCGCGCCCGTCCCAGCCCCCGCTGCGGCCCCCGCGGCCGCGCCGGCCCCCGCCATGGGCGCGACAGCCGCTGCACCCCCCGCCGTGGGCATCGCGGTTGCCCCAGTCGCTGCTACGGGCCATGGGCGCTGCAGCTGCTCCACCCCCGCGGCCGTTCCAATCCCTGCCGTGGGCACCGCGGCTGTGCAAGCCCCAGCTATGAGCACCGTGGCTGCTGTGACAGGCACTGCAGATCCACCCGTGCCGTTATCAGTTGCCCCTGTACAAAAGAAGAAAAGCACAAAGAAATCAGCTTGCGTCCCGAAAGGTGAGGATGAACCAGGGACATCACAGGAACAGGGAGAGGCAGAAGCAGAGATAATTACCCGACCCCTATCCCTGACTGAGCTGCGAGATATCTGAAAAGATTACAGCTGTCATCAAGGTGAGCAGCTTGTCACCTGGCTGCTCCGATGCTGGGACAACGGGGCCAGTAGCCTGGAACTAGAGGGCAGGGAAGCCAGGCAGCTGGGATCCTTGTCTAAGGAAGCAGCCATTGACAGGGCAATTGGAAGAGAGGCAGAAGCCCGCAGTCTCTGGAGGAAACTCCTGTCAGGTGTGAGGGACAGGTATTTCTTTAAGGAAGATATTATATGCCATCCAAAGAAGTGGACCAATATGGAGGGAGGTATTCAGTATCTGAGGGAATTAGCTGTGCGGGAATTGATTTATCATGACCTGGATAACCCGCAGACACCCATAGATCCAGATGAGGTCCAATGTACCCGACCCATGTGGCGGAAGTTTTACATAGTGCACCATCATCGTATGCCAACTCATTGGCAACAATGAGTTGGAAAGACGATGAGGCACCACTGGTGCGTGCAGTGGCTAACCAACTCCGACAGTATGAGGACAATATCTCTTCCTCCATACGGGCCTGTGTCTCGGCTGTGGAAAAACTGGCCGAAAGAATGTGCCAGGAGTTTCGGCAACTCAAAGAGGAAAGGTCCTACTTGCCACCTGCACGGACCGGTATCTCAGCTGTTAGGAGAAAATTTTCCCCTGCTCAAGAGAAACGGTATACACGGCGAGGTACCCTGTGGTTTTACCTCCGTGACCATGGAGAGGACATGAGAAAGTGGGATGGGAAACCCACCTCGACCCTAGAGGCAAGGGTACGTGAGTTGAAAAAGAAGACAGCTACAAATAAGGGTTCTTCCAGGAAAAGTGCTGCTCCAGTCTCCAGTGGGCAGTTCCCCAGATGGGTTAGAAGGGCTCCTGATTCGTACTTACAAGAAATGAGAAACAGAGATGAGATTCAACCCCGTGCGTCCCACACGAACCCATTTGTTGACAGCGGGTATTATAATCAGAATTAGAGGGGCCCTGCCTCCAGCCAGGTGGAGGAGAGGGACAACCGAGTTTACTGGACTGTGTGGATTCGATGGCCTGGCACATCAGCCCCCCAGAAGTACAAGGCTCTAGTGGACACTGGTGCACAGTGCACGCTAATGCCATCGAACTATAGAGGGGCCGAACGCATTTCTATTTCTGGAGTAACAGGGGGGTCCCAAGAGTTAACTTTATTGGAGGCCGAAGTGAGCCTAACTGGGAACAAGGGGCAAAGGCACCCCACTGTGACTGGCCCAGATGCTCCGTGCATCCTTGGCATAGACTACCTCAGGAGAGGGTATTTCAAGGACCCAAAAGGGTACCGGTGGGCTTTTGGTATAGCTGCTGTAGAGACAGAGGACATTAAGCAGCTGTCCACCTTGCCCGGTCTTTCAGAGGATCCTTCTGTTGTGGGGTTGCTGAGGGTCAAAGAACAACAGGTACCAATCGCTACCACAACGGTGCACCGACGGCAATATCTCACCAACCGAGACTCCCTGACCCCCATCCATAAACTGATTCGTCGACTGGAAAGCCAGGGAGTGATCAACAAGACTCGCTCACCCTTTAACAGTCCTATATGGCCAGTGCAGAAATCTAACGGAGAATGGAGATTAACAGTGGACTATCGTGGCCTGAATGAAGCCACGCCGCCACTGAGTGCTGCCGTGCCGGACATGCTAGAACTTCAGTACGAACTGGAGTCAAAGGCAGCCAAGTGGTATGCTACCATTGACATTGCTAATGCATTTTTCTCCATCCCTTTGGCAGCAGAGTGCAGGCCACAGTTTGCTTTCACCTGGAGGGGCGTCCAATACACCTGGAATCGACTGCCCCAGGGGTGGAAACACAGCCCTACCATTTGCCATGGACTGATCCAGACTGCCCTGGAAAAGGGTGGAGCTGCAGAACACCTGCAATACATTGATGACATCATCGTGTGGGGCAACACAGCAGAAGAAGTTTTTCAGAAAGGAGAGAAAATAATCCAAATCCTTCTGAGAGCTGGCTTTGCCATAAAACGAGGTAAGGTCAAAGGACCTGCACAAGAGATCCAGTTCCTAGGAATAAAATGGCAAGATGGACGTCGTCAGATCCCAATGGACGTAATCAACAAGATAACAGCAATGTCTCCACCAACTAACAAAAAGGAAACCCAAGCTTTCTTAGGCGTTGTGGGTTTCTGGAGAATGCATATTCCAAATTACAGTTTCATTGCAAGCCCTCTCTATCACGTGACCCGAAAGAAGAACGATTTTAAATGGGGCCCTGAGCAACGACAAGCCTTTGAACAAATTAAACAGGAGATAGTTCATGCAGTGGCCCTTGGACCAGTTCGGGCAGGGCAAGATGTGAAAAATGTGCTCTACACCGCAGCCGGGGAGAATGGTCCTACCTGGAGCCTCTGGCAGAGAGCACCAGGGGAGACTCGAGGTCGACCCCTGGGGTTTTGGAGCCGGGGATACAGAGGATCCGAGGCCCACTACACTCCAACTGAGAAAGAGATCTTGGCAGCATATGAAGGGGTTCGAGCTGCTTCAGAAGTGATCGGCACTGAAGCACAGCTCCTCCTGGCACCCCGACTGCCGGTGCTGGGCTGGATGTTCAAAGGGAGAGTCCCTTCTACACATCATGCCACCGATGCCACGTGGAGTAAGTGGGTTGCACTGATCACACAACGAGCTCGAATAGGAAACCCCAGTCGCCCAGGAATTCTGGAAGTGATCACGGACTGGCCAGAAGGCAAGATTTCGGAATGTCACCAGAGGAGGAGGTGACACGTGCTGAAGAGGCCCCACCGTATAATAAACTGCCAGAAGATGAAAAGCAATACGCCCTGTTCACTGATGGATCCTGCCGTATTGTAGGAAAACATCGAAGATGGAAAGCTGCTGTATGGAGTCCTACACGAAGAGTTGCAGAAGCCACTGAAGGACAAGGTGAATCAAGTCAGTTTGCAGAGGTGAAAGCCATCCAGCTGGCTTTAGATATTGCTGAGCGAGAGAAGTGGCCAAAGCTCTACCTCTATACTGACTCATGGATGGTAGCGAATGCTCTGTGGGGGTGGTTACAACAATGGAAGCAGAGCAACTGGCAGCGCAGAGGCAAACCCATCTGGGCTGCTGAACTGTGGCAAGATATTGCTGCCCGGGTAGAGAAGCTTGTTGTAAAAGTACGCCATGTAGATGCTCATGTACCCAAGAGTCGAGCCACCGAGGAACATCAAAACAACCAGCAAGTGGATCAGGCTGCTAAAATTGAAGTGTCTCAAGTGGACTTGGACTGGCAACGTAAGGGTGAACTATTCCTAGCTCGGTGGGCCCATGATACCTCAGGCCACCAAGGAAGAGATGCGACATACAGATGGGCTCGTGATCGAGGGGTGGACTTAACTATGGACACTATTGCACAAGTTATCCATGAGTGTGAAACATGCGCTGCAATCAAGCAAGCCAAGCGATTAAAGCCTCTCTGGTACGGAGGACGATGGCTGAAATATAAATATGGGGAGGCCTGGCAGATTGATTATATCACACTCCCACAAACCCGCCAAGGCAAGCGCCATGTGCTTACAATGGTGGAAGCAACCACCGGATGGCTGGAAACATATCCTGTGCCCCATGCCACCGCCCGGAACACCATCCTGGGCCTTGAAAAGCAAGTCTTATGGCGACATGGCACCCCAGAAAGAATTGAGTCAGACAACGGGACTCATTTCCGAAACAACCTCATAGACACCTGGGCCAAAGAGCATGGCATTGAGTGGGTGTATCACATCCCCTATCATGCACCAGCCTCTGGGAAAATTGAACGGTACAATGGACTGCTGAAAACAACACTGAAAGCAATGGGTGGTGGAACCTACAAAAACTGGGATACACATTTAGCAAAAGCCACTTGGTTAGTCAACACTAGAGGATCCACCAATCGGGCTGGCCCTGCCCAGTCAAAACCTTTGCGTACTGTAGAAGGAGACAAAGTTCCTGTAGTGCATGTAAAAAACATGCTGGGGAAGACAGTCTGGGTTATTCCTGCCTCGGGCAAAGGCAAACCCATCCGTGGGATTGCTTTCGCTCAAGGGCCTGGATGCACTTGGTGGGTAATGCAGGAGGACGGAGAAGTCCGATGTGTACCTCATGGAGATTTGATTTTAGGTGAAAATAGCCAATAGTCTGAACTGTGTGATGTTAATTACTATAATATATTGTATATAATAATGTATATAATCATTTCTATAGTTGTGTTCTATATCAAAGGTATTACAGCAAGAATCACCCGACTCAATGAAGAGCGACCTCTGATGAAACCGAGCAAAGTGCAGCAGTGATGGACTGACTTCAACAACTGGCACACAGTCGAGATCAACACCTTCGACCTGCCGACTGCAGACAAGGTACACCAGCCGTGCCAGATACACCGGCGATAAGTTCCAGATGCAGCATGCAACAATCCGACACTGCACACCATCTCTCCTGCCCTGAGAGACTGTTAAGACAGATGCAACCCAGGATCGTGGACTAAATGAACTCAATAGACATTTTGGAGGGATGGTCCATAGACTAAGGGGATGGTATCTGTGTATATATTAAAGACATAAAGTGGCAGTGATTAACTGGAAAGTGAGAGACCTGAGCATAACGTAAATGGTATGGAATAAGGGGTGGATACTGTCCTGGTTTAGGCCAGGATGGAGTTAGTTTTGTTTTCAGCAGCTCCTATGTTTTGGCTTTAGTGTGAGAAGAATGGTGATAGCACACTGATGTTGCTGGTTGCTGCTGAACGACCAAGGACATTTTGCTGTTTTCCAGGTTCTGCTAACGTGCAGATGCAAAAACTTGGGAGGGGTAGAGACAGGATAGTTGATCCAAACTGGCCAAAGAGAGTATTCCATACCATAGACGTCATGCCTGATATAAGCGAGGGTCGGTCGGGGGGGGGCCGCTAGATCTTTCTTGGTCTTTTGGGCTTTGAGGCTTTTTGAGACCCTTAACTTGCCTTAATCCTTAAGCTTCCCTTCGGGTTGTTTTTTTTTGTTTCCCTATTTTTACCTTTTTGTTTTTCACATCGTTTAGCTGTTTGTTCCCTCGCCTGCTTTCCCTGGAACTTGCTGTTCTGGGATAGCTGGGGGGGGATACCCCTGCTCCCTGCCTGCTGCTCGGGACGGGCTATATCGGTCGTCGGGTGGTGAGAAACTGTGTATCATTTGTTTTATATATTCTATTATCCTTGTATATATTATCATTATTAATATATTTTCATATTTTCCTTTGCTGTCCTGGTGAGCTGTTTTTATCTCAACCCACGAGTTTTCCTTTCTCTCCAATTCTCCTCCCCAACCCAGCGGGGAGGGGGGGAGTGAGCGAGCGGCTGCGTGGTATTGGGTTACAATTTGGATTAAATCACGACAGCAGAAGAGTGACAGCCCCCCTGTCATTACAACACACATCTGCAGGGGAACAGAATGGGTTCCTCAATCAATGAGTACGTCCTTTGGGAGAGGAGAAGGGGCTGTACCTTCTAGCCTATAAAACCACAGATAACTTCTGTAAGTGCATATGAGTAAGCTGAAAGTAAGCTACTATAGAAAGATAATGAGCAAATCGCCAAGAGGAAATTACTTTGGCCATAACTTCCTTAGTTCTTCTTGTGATTTAACACCAGCCAGGAACCCAATACCACGCAGCTGCTCGCTCACTCCTCCCCTTCCCCAGTGGGGGGGGGAGGAGAACTGGAAAGAAAGGAAAACTCGTGGGTTGAGATAAAGACAGTTCACAAAGACAGCAAAGAAAAAGATAATAATAATTATATTATATATTAATAATGATAATAATAAAATATATGATAATAGAATATACAAAACAAACGATGCACAATTTCTCACCACCCGATGACCCAATGACCAATACAGCCCGTCCTGAGCAGTGATCACGGAACAGCAAGTTCCAGAGAGAGCGAGTGAGGGAATGAAAGCATGAACAAATGAAAGGGACCCAACGAACCAAAGGGAACCTGACCCACCGACTGACCCCCACTTATACTGGGCATGAGTCTATGGTATGGAATGCTCTCTTTGGCCAGTTTGGGTCAACTGTACTGCCTATACCCCTCCCAGGTTTTTGCACCTGCACATTAGTAAAACCTGGGAAGCTGAAAAAAAGTCCTCGATCACTTAGCAACAACTAATAACATCAGTGTATTATCAACATTCTTCACATACCAAATCCCATACTAAATCCAAACACAGTAGCTACTGGGAAGAAAATTAGCTCCATCCCGGACGAAACCAGGACAGTTCTCTAAAGACAGTCTCTAGGATCTGCCAGTGTGGTGCAAACAGTTGTAGCAGGATTTAATGTATTTCGTCTCTTACTCGCATTTCCCAACAGGCCTCATGATCCCAAGTTCTGCTGACCCCAGATTCTGAAGCATAAAATCATGTTTATTCTAGCCAAGCTCATCCTTATTAAAGTCTGATGCTCAGCTGCTCTGTCCTCACAAGCAGGACAAGAACTGCTTTGCAGGCTTCTTGATCATTGCAAGACAATTACGTAGGCTAGAAAGGAAAGAAACACGAAATAAACAATAGACAGGTCAAATAAGGACAGAAAGCCCCTAATCAGAATCTATGAGATCACAGTGAAAACACACACACATACATACACACATTCCTCTATTTTTACCCGTCTATATTAACTGGCATAATATACTGAGCAGAGCTTTTCTCTTAATACTGTGGGAGGAAGCCAGTATGAAGCAATCAAAAAGGATCCTCAGAATGACCTTCTGGGCTGATGTATGTTGCAGACATTCCCAAAGCTGATGGAGACAGCATGATTCATTTTCATAAATTATTGAACCAAACCCAACTTTCAGCATCCAGAAATAAATATCACATTGGTAACTTGTATTATTCACCATACACGGGCTGATTGAAAATCTATGTGTCAAGCAGTGAGTCAAATATTTATTCACGGCAGAGAGGTAACAAGGACACACATACACATACACAGACCTACAGATTGTTTGCAGGCGGCTTACTTCCTAATAGAGGGTACCACACTTGTTTATCATTTACTGCTAGCTTTCTTTGCAAGAATCATTTACACTTTTAATACTAAAGGTGACATCAAGTCTCAGAATTTCAGTATGTATTCTGAACACTCCAGTTCTGTGCGAGCTGTGTGGGTGGCCAAGTCCAAAGTCTTAGCTCCTGTTCATATTGCTTTCTTACTTATTTTAGGCCACAGGTTTGACGAATACGACAAGAAGGTTTTCCTTCCCCCGTCAAAGTCAGTATACACCTTAGTCATTCATTCTTCTTCAGTTTATCAGGACAAGTGGTATCCCAGACAGGCTGCAGAGTAGAATTTACCCAGCCACAAATGCAGAAAAGAATGCCACATAAGACAAGCCAGAAGGGAAAGATGAGAAAAGGAGCCAGCAGAAGCAGCAATATATTTTGGAGGGGATTTGAAGAGTTTATATATGCCATCAAGTTATTAAGATTTGGTCAAACCCTGCCTTGAGATTTGTTTGCATAACTTTCATTATCACTTCTGTTCTTCAACACATTTTGCAAACAGTAACTGTTTGCTTCCAATAGCATGCTACATATTACAACCTCACAGCAACTAGAAGTATTTTCACTGAGAAAATGTTTCACTGGGAAAATGTTTCAGCTGAAAACCTGAGTTTTTCATATTCAAGCAACAACAAAACCAAGGAGAATCTTTAAAACCTACTTAATATTTTTCCAAAGGAAAGTCAATATGGTCACAGAAGAAATAATTTAATCAAAAGTCTAGTATTCTGTAGAACAGCAGTTTCTGCAGATATTTTCTGACAAGTTGACAAGTGTACAGGTAACTTCTGCAAAGCCTCATAGTATTTCAATATCAAGCTCAGAGCTTTGCTTCAAATCAAAATATAATTAGCATCCAACTGACATTATTTAAATGGCTTTGTCATAGAAGAACCCAAGCAAAACTAATTTCGTTGTACTTTTAAACTTTTTTCCCAGAAATATTCTGCACCTGTGATGCCTTGTCCGTTCTTCCTCATGGTATTACTCATGCTTTGGTCTCACACCTGGTTGCTTGCAGCATCCAAACACCAAATTCAGGGGCTGCCTGAATTTACACCTTTGTATGGATAAGGGAGGGGACAGAGACAAAAGCAATATTGCTTAAATGTTGGCTCACTTAAGCACAATGAAGCCAGCATACACAAATTGGCACTATTTTGGCTTTATTCAGGCCCTCAGAAATTGCTATTTCTTTACATATGTATCCAGGAAGAAGATAAGGCCTCAGGCATGTGATTAAAGCATTGGCCCAGATCTTAAATCAGAGGTCATCTTAGATAACCTGCATTTTCAAAGCAATAAAAGTAATAATGGAAAAATACTGACAAAAACTAAAACAACAAAATGCATATTGAAAAAAAAGCCTTCAAGCCATTCAGATCTTATATATACTCCACAAGGAGCTCCCCACTGCCTTATGCAGACACTCCCTTCTCTGCCTCTCCCTAGCCCTCACTTTTCCTCCACAGCATCAGTGATTCTGCACATCCCTTGCAACTCCCAGCTGGCCTCACAGATCTCCCTCCCCTCCCAGTGGAGGCAGCAGTAAGGGAGGGCTGTAGACCTCCCCACTCCCTCTGTTTGGGTCTGGCACAGCTGTATCCAGGGGGAACATCCCTCCCTCCCACAAATTAAGAGGGCCACGCTCATGCGTGGCCTGGATACAGGCAGCTTTTGTAATAGCTGTGGAAAGCTCACTTAAGGATTTAAAAGGTATTAATAGAGGCTCTCCTCTTTCTAGTATATCAATTCCACCAGCCCAGCATGCCACCCTGCTCGTTATCGAGTGAGGATCATCTGGGGGTTTGGGGCCAGCATTTAAAAAGACACCAGGGCCCCAAAATCCATTGGCTTCATCACTGTTTAGCAAAATTCTATCTCCTCCAGTGAGAGAGACTCTCCACAAATATTCAGTTTCAGTTTCGCCAGGCTTACGGCCATAGCGTTCTTGCAAATTAGCCATTGGATCAGATCGAATGGGGTCGTTTTTTGGGTACAATCTCCTGCTCCACCCTGAGGTCCAGTAGTTTCTTCTGTTTTAATGATGAGTCTGGCTACATATAGAGGGGGATTTGGAGGTGATAAAGAATCATCTCTCCCCGATTCGTTATCGTGGGGGTTACCCCATATGTTTCCATCCCATTCTTCAGGGGACACAATTAATTTCCTAATTTGTACAATGTCAGGAGGATTGGGAGCATGCATCAGCATCACCTCAATCTTTTCTGCCAATTTTGTCTTTTCTCCTTTTCTTCCTGTAACTGTTTTTGCAGTTGTTCAATTTTTAGAAACAGTATTAATTCAGCTGCTTTTCTGCCTTCTATTTCTTCTTTAAGGTCCTGTTCCCTCTTCTTCCTATTCTGTTTATCTTGGCAGGCAGCCTCTAGGCAGGTGCCTAGCATTTTACAAATAACTCCTTTTCCTTTACCATTTTCAATATTTCCTCTGGCTACCTTTAGTTGTTCTTCCACGGCTTTCCAATCATGCCAATTATCGCAAGCCCATTCTTCTGAGATTTAGGACTTGGACTTATTCCATGCTTTGTAAGTAATCAGTGATACAACTTGCCATCCTGCCAACTACACCAATTTGTCGCAAATGGATTTTGTCACAAATGAGTGACTTTACACAATTTGATCTAGCAGCAGTTAAAATTTATTTATGCCTTTACGGCAAACCACAGGATTAGATTGTGATATTAATAGCACTCAATCATTAGTCGATTAATAAAGTGATTCGACAAAGTTCGTTCTAATCAAAGCAGCGACTTAGAGATTCGAAAATGGCAAGGTTCACTCTATTACTGCATGGAAGAAGTATATCAGGGGAAAATCGAGGCAGAATTGACTTCACAGAGTAAAGGGACACAAAGGGTAAGGAAGACCCTCCCGTTGAGTCACGAGGTTCGGAAAGGACACCCTTGCTTTCTAGACTCCTTCTCAGAGAGGGGTCTAGGGGCGGCTAGTGGAGCAGTCTTGGTGCCCGTAACAAGGGGTGGGCAGCCGCGGTGGCTATGGCGGGGGGTGGAGCAGCCGCGACAGGGGCTGCCACAGCCGCAGCGGCCGGAGCAGGGGGTGGAGCGGCTGCGTTTACCCACGGCGGGGGGTGGAGCAGCTGCAGCGCCCATGGCGGGGGCCGGCGCGGCCGCGGGGGCCGCAGCGGGGGCTGGGACGGTCGCGGGGGCCCTGGCGGGACCTGGGGCGGCCGCGGTGCCTGCGGCGGGGGCTGGGCGGCCGCGGCGCGGGCCGGGGCGGCCGCGGTACCGATGTGGCTAGGAATGGAGCAGCCGCGGTACCCATAGCGGAGAGTGGGGCGGCCGCGGCGCCCGTGGCGGGGGCTGGCGCGGACGCGGGTGCTGTAGCAGGGAACTGGGGTGGCCCTGCGCCTACGTCCGCGCCGATTTCTGAACTTAAGCAAGATTTGACACAAATTGATTCCTAGTACTAGTAATAGCAAGCCGGTCCGAACATCCCAAAAGTATTCGAAATTCTCATAAACTCCCGTAACTAACCAGGAGGGCACGAAAATCAAAAGAAGGCATTTTTACCCAGGAGGGGAAAGGAAAGCAAAGGAGCAAGTTTCCCCCTGGTGACCCTCCGAGGAGGACAAAAATAAAGGAATAATTACTGATAGTCCCCACCAGATTACTCCCAAAGTACAGAGCTGTAACCGTTGGTGCCGCTCCGTTCTGCACATCGCCCTCCCCCGTTGTATATGAATACAGGTAGTAAACTGGTCTAAACACCATGATTTTATCACGTCATAAGCCAGTGCTAAACCACACACCGAAGCAATAACCTTATTCAAGGCCCAGAGGTGACAAACCACACATAAACAGCATGCAGTAACGTGATACATGATACAAATCTGAGAAGAACTCTGTAACAAATGAAACAACATTGTGACCAGCGACGATTGAAGTAATACAATGGATGCTTATAACAAATTGTTTTAACACACTCTGGTCAAGTCTGTGTTATCTCAACCCTTTGAGCCTGACCAGGGGCTTGAACCCTGGACCCTCAGTCTGATGCTCTCCTCGACTGAGCTAGCCGGACCCCTCTCGTGCCCCACGTTGCGTGCCACAAAGGGCTGTCGTGGTTTAACCTCAGCCGGTAACCGAATACCACGCAGCCGCTTGCTCACTCACCCCCCCTCCCCGGTGGGGTGGGGAGGGGAATTGGAGAGAAAGGAAAACTCGCGGGTTGAGATAAAAACAGCTCACCAGGACAGCAAAGAAAAGATAAAATATATTAATAATGATATAATAATAATATATAAGGATACTAGAATATATAAAAAAAAGGATGCACAATTTCTCACCACCCAACGACCGATACAGCCCGTCCCGAGCAGCAGTAAGGGAGCAGGGGTATTCCCCCCCCAGCTATTCCAGAACAGCAAGTTCCAGAGAGAGCAGGCGAGGGAACAAAACAGCCGAACAAACGAACGAAAAGGCCCGAACAAATAAAAAAGGGAAAAGAAGGGAACCAGAAAGGGCACCAGAGGGAACATGAAGGGAAGTGGCCCACCGGCCGACCCTCACTTATACTGGCCATGACATCTATGGTATGGAATACTCTCTTTGGCCAGTTTGGGTCAACTATTCTGGCTCTACCCCTCCCAGGTTTTTGCACCTGCACATTAACAAAACCTGGGAAACTGCAAAATGTCCTTGATCGTTCAGCAGCAACCGACAACATCAGTGTACTATCACCATTTTTCACATACTAAATCCAAAACACAGTAGCTGCTGGAGACAAAACTAGCTCCGTCCTGGCCGAAACCAGGACAGTGAGCAAAGACCCTCTCCCCCCTTTGAGAAAGGTGAATCCCATCCCATTATCAAAAAAAACCAAAATTGTGGCAGTGACACCAGCCACGGAGCCACGTATTAATAGACTGGGTCCAGCTGTTTCTTCCAGTGTCGCTGCCCGCAACTGGAAGGAGAGAGGAAAAAATAACCTGTACTCCAGATTCCTTACTGACCGTCCCAAGGCCCTGAAGTGTCTTTTGATTGCTTCATTGCCACTCACATGGAAGAACAGTAATGGGTAATAGTCCGAGGGGCCATACCAGGCTAGGAAGTTTCCTAGTGATGTCCTTAACCTGGGCCCCAGGGAGGCAGCAGACTTCCCTAAGAGGAGAGTATATTGGACCCTCTGTTTCCCTCAGAAGGGTGTCACCTACAACTATAATCCATCTTTTCTTCCTCGTGGAGGTGGTTGTGATACAGGGGGTAGGCCTTTCTGACCTTGGCAACACCTCTGGTGTAGATGGACCGTCATCCACATCATCCATTGACTGGCCTTCCACATCCAGAGCCTCATACCTGTGGTACAGAGGCACCTGGGAAGGCAAGGTGGACAAGGAGGGGGTTCGCCTGCCACCCCGAGCATGGACTTGCCTCCATTCACTCCTTTCCTTTAAGCTACTGCCTTCAGCCTGGCAGGGCGAGGATATAGGATCCCCTTGATCTTTTTTTTTTTTTTCTGGTGGCTGTTCCTGTTCCATCTCAGGGAAGGCAGAGCATGGTTCCACCAGTCTCTCTCTTTCTCAGACTCCCTGATGCTCCTTAACCTTTCCACTTCCTCTCCCAGCTGGCCTCACAGATCTCCCTCCCCTCCCAGTGGAGGCAGCAGTAAGGGAGGGCTGTAGACCTCCCCACTCCCTCTGTTTGGGTCTGGCACAGCTGTATCCAGGGGGAACATCCCTCCCTCCCACAAATCCCCTGCAGAAGCAGGTCCTCCAGCTCTGCCATTGGCCCCAATAGACCAGTTGTCTTCATAAAGCAGCCTGCTCCCAGAGCAGCATCTACAAACAGAATTTTTTAACCAATTTAATTATGAAACATTTCATAAATGTAGGGTAATGTGGTTTGTCCATGGGGACAAACCAGTGACGAGTCCAATGGGGGCTGCAGGGCCATGGTCCGCTTATTAACACTCCTGTTGCCCTAATACAGCCAAAATCCATTTCAGAGTCTTAAATATTTAAGATATTTACAAGCAGAAGTGTAAAACTGATTTGCCATAGAGGCCCATTCCTGACATTGGAAAAAAGCAAAAAACCAAGCTGAGTCACTGCAGCCACACTAGGAAGGGATCAGGCCCTCAACACCAAGAGCACAGGTGCATGCTCCTGAGACAACAGTCAGAATTACTAGCAGAAATTACATTTTACTTCCGTGGCTCATTCACACTTCAAACCATTTCTCTTTCCTCCTAATATTTAATCACACTTTAAATCTTTCTCTGAGGGGGCCCCCACAGAGCCTGGCAATCTGGAGTTTAAAACTCTGTTTCAGGAAAGGGAAAAATGTTTCTGGAACAGGAAAAGTTGCTTTGCAACTGCCAAGAATTAGACTTCTCAGAAAGCCTTTCAGTAAGTCCCATCTATAATTTTTAAGTAACCTGGTGGCAGGAATGGGATGCCTGTGGAGGTAACGAACAGCAAGGAGAACACTTTGAAGGCTGATGTGGGATTCTGCTGAGAGAGAAAGTGGTTACCTTACACCAGGGAGCATTCAAGGTGTGACTGTGCAGCAGCAGCACCTCTTCATTAACTTCCAGTTGCAGACGTTGCTTTTCAGTAGCACATGACCCCACTAAAACTTCAGCTTGGCTTTTAGACCAAGTTTGCATCACTGGCTGTTAACTTTCCTTTAGCTGGTAAACCAAGACTCCGAGTACAGAAGGCTGTAGCATGAAGGCTCATGTACAGCATGCTGTTGTTGCGGGACCAGCAATCACAAGCAAGAGCTGCAGACTTTTCCCACATACCCGAGCTGGGAGCATCATTGGCTGTGGCCGACACCTCAGCCCCAATACCTCAAGTCCCAGGGCCCACAGTTACCGGTTTGAATCACTAGGTCCACACCAGGTTCCCTGATCTCAGGTCTTTGGACCTTTACATTGAGGCATCTGTACCAGTCTAACATCTTTGATTAGGCTTATGACTTGTTACTGATGCAGCTGCTTGTATATGTGCTGTACAGATGACCTTCCCCTTCACGCTTATTCTCCTTCCTAACAAGAATAAACTACATAAGGATAAGCACTGTTAAACAGGTGCAACTGTTCCTACTAGTAGGGCTTCAGTTGCTTCAACAAAAGCAGAATAATTAAAGCTAGCCACTTTTACATGTAGTCCACCATCACTGGTGCTAATTAATACAAGGGTCCTTTATGTTGTAATGGTCAATATGAGCAACTCCCAATCCCACATGAATTTAGCTGTATTTTTTTCCTAAGTTGATTCTATGACTTTATCTGCAGCCTTGATCAAATGCAGCCTGCCTTCTGCATAGTACAGACCACGAAAAAATCAGAGTAATTCCTATATCAAGCCTTCAAGTTACAGCTAAACTAGCAATATCTTCAAATGACATAGGATCAAACATACTCCTTGGCAATTGTTTCAAAGGCAAATTCCCTTGCTGAAAAAGAGTAATAATTTGAATTTTATTGCTAATATCTGGCATCATGGTCCAGTCACCAGACCTCATTATATTTCTGTCTGCTAGATTAAGCAATATTGTAGTAGCTGATTTGTTCACTTTCTGCATTTATGGCCCAAGATCCAGTGCTTTTTTGCCTGGGAGTAATAAAAGGCAGGCATCTCCATCTATCAGGAGCACTGACTTAACTTCTTTTTGGCTTCTTTCCCTTCCCTCTGGGTATTATTTTATTTTTATCTAGTCAAGTCACTCATCCATAACTGTTTCTATTAAACATTCAGCACATGGTTCATTCACATCAGCAGGGTCAACTGCAGTGATGAACAATGGCCTGGTTGTGCCTTCCAGGACTCCTCAGCAAGGAGATGCGTATGGATTTGTTTTTCTGTACAAATCCCCAAAATGAGGAACATGATCAATGGTTGATCACAACAATAGACTCATAGATAATATCTCACTAGGATTTTTTCAGGAGTGTTTACCAGCATCCAAAGGGAAGGAGAATGAATCCACTCTTAGAAAGACTATAGGACCAGTTTGTTGTGAAGCAACGTAATCATCCAGGGCTGGATTCAGCAGCTACACAACCCCCCCAGGTTTGGCATTCCAGTCTTCAAACATACCCCATCCCAGCCTTGGAGACAACAGAAGCTGCTGGGTACCCTACCCTTCAACTGATAACATGTCAGGCCTGAACCACATTCTGACTCTGTGCAAAATCAGACAAAGCTTAACTGATCTGTCTGCGCAGGCACCTCCCTCATCCCTATGCCTTGATTGGGTGGACAAATGTGATCTTCTCACCAGTCTTGCCAGCTAATCCAGTCTTGGACAGTCAGCTCAATTAACAGCAGTCAAGCGCACCCAAAACAATACGTGGATCCTCTCCTCAATAGCCCAGCAGTCACTGTGCTTCCTGGAGCGCAAAAGTGCAGATCACGTCCCAGTCCCATCATGCCTGCATTGGAGGAGAAGCATCAGCCACCAAGAGGATGGATATTCGGAGGTGTCTCTCTTGAACACTACGCAGTGTCACTTGTTTAACAGGAAATATTTCAGTTTAATTTTAAACTGTCTGCCAGCAACACCCAAACTTCACGCTATCAGCTAACCTGGCAATTGTGGAAAGCCTCTAAGGCAGCTGAAACCCTTGTCAAATCAAGTTCATGTTACTCTTCCTCTCAGCTGGACTTGAACCACCATGCAGAACTCAGCCGTTCAGTTGTTAAGAAATTTGAAGTAGATTTGAAAAAAATCTGTCCAAAAAAACCCAACCGAACAAAATAGTAGAATTATGACAGCAGAGAAAACTCTGTTTTGATGAAATGGTGGCCAAATACTCTTGGACTAAGCAAGTGAATTCCTGATGCAGGTTAAACTAGCTTGCAGAGTGCAATGCATTTCCTTAATGCAACCCAAACCTCCACTTTCTGCATCTGGTCATCTGAAGGGAACATCTCTGCACGCTTGAGTGCTTTTTCTTGCCGGGATCCACTGCAGCCCAGCTCTTATCTCCACTCTTCCTCAAGGCTGCAATATTGAAGCTCATTGACTGTTGTGTTTATCTACTCCACAGCCTTTAAATGCTGCTAGGTATGATCACTGCCCAAATGGTTATTTCTAGAGTGGCGGAGACAGAGGCTCTCTCTTCTATCCCCTCGTCCAGTGACTGCAGCAAGCAGTGCCTCACCAGGGGGGAAGGGAGAGCGCAGCCTCCAAGGCACTGGGAAAGGTGGCAACAGTGCCAGCAGCAGCTCTGTAATGTACACATCCGTCCAGCAACTGAAAGCGGCTTACTTCATGTAGACTGAAACAAAAACTTCCAGGTAAGTGCTCCAGGTAAGTTTTTCTTTAATATCTTCACTTCTTGCTATTCTGATTTATGAAGTGCCTCAGGTTTCTGAAACTGAATATAAAACTATCCACTTAATGACCATAGAGAAGCAAAATGCTACAGCTATTTAATTTTAGGATGACTCAGTTCTTCATGTCTTAGGCTCTTTATGGCTTTAGGACTTCAGAACTGGATTTGGCTGCCTTGGTTTCAAATGAGGACAAGGCATGCAGTACAAGAAGACATACTGTGTCTGTTTCCAAAATATATGTACAGAGATTTTCAATAAATCTTCATTTAAGAAAGCCATAAGAGAGAATTCCAAGATTCTTCAGCCAATGAAAACAACAAAGATAATACAAATTAGCTGTCTGGTTTTGAAAATTATAATGCTGATGTGCTCTAATGAAATGAAACAGAAGCAGTGTTGTCTCTGCTGGCTGAGTGGGCTGACTCCTGCTCCAGCTCAGTTTCTGGAGGCAGCCCCATCCTTGGGAGGGTAAGTTGTCCGATCAGTTGCGTGCCGATGGCCAAATGCTTTTCTGGTTCTGCTCTAGCTTATAGCAAGGCTGGAATCTGAGGCCTGGCAAAGAAATAAACCATCTAAACATGCTCATGGGTTCACAGGGTACAACTCTGTTCTGCAAAGAAGAGGGATGAAGCTTACCAATTGCTGGCATTCACATCCAGTTTATCAAAAGCTTGAAATAAGAGTGCTTTTTTAAGAATATTGTTAGCAATACAATAGTCAGAGAAGTGACTCTCCAACTAAAAGCTGCATGCATTTTATCCCTGATCAGTCCCAGCATCATCTGTTTTTTTCAATTACTTGAAATGACTTTTCCAAACCAACTTTTTTTTCCTTTTTTGGTGATGTACATAATTTTACTCCTTTGGATGCATCTTCTTGACATAGCTTTTTTATATATAGCCTGTACCAAGTAGAATTCAAGGCAAGAGGAAGAAGTTACGTTTGGCATAGGAACATAGGATACCTTTGATAACTTTTCCTTGAAATACAAGCGGAGTAAAATATGGGTAATCTCCTAGTGATGGAAGCTCATAACTGTTGTACCAGTTCAGGCCCAGGGTAGCTGAGTACATGCACATGTCCTGCTAAAGCCAATTAAATGGAAATAAAGCCATGCCACATGCTGATTGTATTGAGAGCCCTTAGACCTGTTATGGGACAGAAAGCAAGTTCCGGATTCCAAAGCAACTTAAAATAATGAGAGGTAAGTGATAAAATTTAATTGATATGGGTATCTTAAGGCCATAAAGGACCTTGGACTGCTGTATTAAAAGGTAAGAAACAACCGTAAGAAACAAAAGCAAGCATAACATCTCTTGGAGAAAATAAGCTGATGTCTTCAATTTCAAACCTCTGTAGGAGGAGGACTTCTACTTTTCTGCTAAATGAAAGGTCTTGCAATTCATCTACAGCTAATTTTTCCATATGTCAGATAAAAAAGCACATCCCACCTGTATTTTTCATCCTACTTCCTATGGCCCCTAGCAATTTAGTGCTAAAATATTTGCATGTAGTCATTTCCAACTGCATGATTTCCAATTCCTATTACTTTTGTGAATAAATGGTGACTTGAACCTCTACACTATAAGATGCAGTTGTTCTTATTTCCCAACTGTTATGCTATGGTGGTAATAATGCCACCTGCAGTATCTCTCTAATCTTCTCATCCTCCCAGGTAAAGCTTAGACTTGCCATCCTCTCTGTCTCAGAGAACAAACTCAGGCAGAGAAAGAGGCTCAGCAATAGAAAAGCTGCTGCCTTTAATTAAATCACAATAAAGTCTGTAATTGTAGCCCAGGGAAGAGTCTTTTAAACAAACTCAAATGTGTTAGAGCAAACACTTGAGATGCAAGGTAGAAGTCAGTCACCAGTTTTTCAAATTAGCACATCTTTAAATTGGTTTCTACAAATGACACAGAAAACATTATTAAAAACCATTGACCTGCCTTGAGCAAAAAATTCAGAGGCTGCTTCTTCTGCTTTCTCTGATGCAAATAGCAGTCTTCCGAGTCTTTTTGTTACCCCCTAGTCAAGTTGGAGTAAATTTTCAAGATTTTTTCAGAGCACCTATTTTTTACAAGAGAAACTGATACAGACTCCGGGCATTTTCTCCTAAATGACCTTTGTTTTCAAAATGTACTAACTCAAGTCTTGCTTACCTCGATCAGAGATGGCAGCAGCAACCATGCTATATGCAAGTATTTCCACTTAAGCAAATCTCTGCTAAGACACATACATGGCAGTTCTGTAGCAAGAAAACATATTGTCCCTGTCTCCCTTTTCCATATGCCATCTGGCTCCTTCCTGTCTCACTTGAGAAAATGCCTTGTCCAAAGTTTCATGGCTTTTGCTTTTTCCCCTTTCTAAGAAGGATTGGTACTATAAGGATTAGTATACTTTAGCCATAGAAAACTCAGAGCCCAGTAATTTTGAAAAAAAAGAGGACCAGGATACAGTGTTCAACTATTGGCTTGAAATACCAAATAGCGCTGGGGTACTTTCAGTACAGATTTACCACATATTGTTAACAGATCTGTACTGGGTTTGCGTGGCAAGTTTTGGTAGTGGGCGGGCTACAGGGGTAGCTTCTGTGAGAAGATGCCAGAAGCTTCCCCCATGTCCGATCGATAGAGCCAATGCCAGCCGGCTCCAAGACAGACCCACCACTGGCCAAGGCCAAGCCCATCAGTGACAGTGGTAGCACCTCTGGGATAACACATTTAAGAAGGGGAAAAAAAAAAAAACCTGCAGCGGGAATGTAGCAGTGGAGAGAGGAGTGAGAAGATGTGAGAGCAACAACTCTGCAGACACCAAGGTCAGGGGAGGAGGTGCTCCAGGTGCTGGAGCAGAGATTCCCCTGCAGCCCCTGGTGAAGACCATGGTGAGGCAGGCTGTCCCCCTGCAGCCCATGGAGGTCCATGGTGGAGCAGATATCCACCTGCAGCCCATGGAGGACCCCACGCCGGGGCAGGTGGATGCCTGAAGGAGGCTGTGACCCCGTGGAGAGCCCATGCCAGAGAGCAGGCTCCTGGCAGGACCTGTGGAGAGAGGAGCCCATGCTGGAGCAGGTTTGCTGGCAGGACTTGTGACCCCGTGGGGGACTCACGCTGGAGCAGTCCATTCCTGAAAGGACTGCACCCCGTGGAAAGGACCCACGCTGGGGCAATTCATGAAGAACTGCAGCCCATGGGAAGGACTCACATTGGAGAGTTCGTGGAGGACTGTCTCCCATGGGAGGGACCCCACGCTGGAGCAGGGGAAGACTGTGAGGAGTCCTCTCCTGAGGAGGAAGGAGCGGCAGAGACGATGTGTGATGAACTGACCACAACCCCCATTCCCTGTCCCCCTGTGCCGCTGGGGGCGAGGAGGTAGAGGAATCAGGAGTGAAGTTGAGCCCGGGAAGAAGGGAGGGGTGGAGGGAAGGTGGTTTTAAGATTTGGTTTTATTTCTCATTGTCCTGCTCTGATTTGATTGGCAATAAACTAAATTAATTTTTCCCCAAGTCGAGTCTGTTTTGCCTGTGACGGTAATTGCTGAGTGATCTCTCCCTGTCCTTATCTTGACCCACAAACCTTTAGTTATATTTTCTCTCCCCTGTCCAGCTGAGGAGGGGGAGTGATAGAGTGGCTTTGGTGGGCACCTGTCATCCAGCCAGGGTCAACCCACGACAGGCATCTACACTGCTGAAAGCAAAGTCAAAAAAAAAAGAGAAAATTATTCAGAAGTTAAGAAAACTTATATTTTGGGCATTCTTGTACCTGGAAACATTGGAAAACGTTGTTCCAGAAGGCTGCAGAATCTTCCTTGGAGATTTGCAAGACTCCCTGGGACAAAGCCCAAGAAACCCAGCCCAAATTTAGTGTCGGCCCTGCCGTGAACAGGAGGCAGGACTAGATGATCTTCCAGCCTGAGTGATCCTATGATTTTTTGTGACTTCCTTTCTACAAGCTTGAATAGCCTTTAAAGTTACCTTCAAAAAACAGAAATATCTATAATTCATCAGAAAAATCTTCATTCATAAGTTGCAACTATGCTTGGACAACTTGTACTTCCCCAGCTAGCAAACGTACCACTGTAATGGGTGATGCTGCCTCACACTGTGCCAACTCCGCATCCACTTTTTCATTATCTAGGAAGCATGAGCTACCTTATTTCAAGCTAGTTAAATTACAGATATTGTTCAACCCATTCAGTTAAAAAGTAGCGCAAAGTTGCATGTCGAGTAAAATTATTTACTTCAGTTAAGCTTAATGTGCTGGTGAATTTTGTTTATAAACTGTAATAGAGCAAACCACTCAACACAAATGGGGATGTGTGTATATACATATATAAAGCCAATTTAACTAAATAAAAAAAAAATAATATATCATTAAACATCAATTTATGTGTACAGAAGGCTGAGGCTTGGCCCTCTGTATCCTAACATCCTCTTTTATTAACCTTTTTCCATGTGGGAACTCTCTACTTTATATACAAGTACTGATGTATGAATCCGTAAATACTGTCCATATTTCATATTCTACAAAGTGTCTATAAATCACATCAAGTCAGGACAGTCACCGAAGTAAGCAACATACACTTAAAAATAATCCTCATTTATTTGAGAAACAGTGCATCAAAGAAATACTTGACCTGTGCTTTCACAGACTTCATAAATAGTTCGATAAGCAATTAGTACTGTGCAACCAACCCACATCAGACGTCATCCATAGGTTTCTAAGTGCTTAGCAAGATACTAGAACATCATTGTTCCCATTTTACAGCTGGAAACAGAAAAGTCAGATGAGTTGTCTGAGGTCTCATAGGAAATCAGTGTCTCAAATGGGGGAAAAGGCCTGCAACTCCTGACTCAAACCCAATCTCAAGCCACAGATGACTTGACCATGACTAAATGTATAAACAAAAACTGAGACCAAAAAATGACTTGGTTGTTTCAACTCAAATAAGAAACAAAGCTTTCTTGTAGGTACATTGTGGTCATTATTGCAGCAATTTGTGAATCGATAAAACCAGATATCCCAAAGTCAGGGGAGGAGGCCCCTTAATAAAAGCCAGATGGGTAGAACGAGACAGCAGCACAGAGCAAGCTAGACCCCAGGGTCCACTGGAACCACCAAAACCGAACTTGTGGCAGAGCAATGTTCCAGAGAAACCCCAAAAATGCCAAGGGGCATTTCCAAGTTGCAAGAGTTTCTGCAGGGACCCCATCACTAACAAACATTTCCCTCACGCTGTAGCGTGGGGAGCCCAGCTGCAAGGAGGCGCTCAGACCACTTTACTTGGAGGCCTGGCAGGGCTATGGGCAGCAGAGGCTGTTGGAGTACAGTTGCTCTACAGCTGAAACCAGGGCTTGCTCAGGCACCCACCAGCCTGGGATCATGGCAGCGCGAGGCCACGAGACTTGCACAGAAAGCCACTCCTACACAGGGTCTTCATTTCTGCAATATGGCTATTCTTATGGTTACTGCTTGACTTCACGTTTTGCGTTTCAACATAGCACCACACTGCTGAACACTGATTAGAATAGCACTTGTTATCCACTGTGTGTAGAAATATGTCTCAAGAGGACTGGGATTTCACAGGAGGATTTCTATGGGCAGAGACAGAAATGAAGACTGACCTCTTTTGGCATGGATATCTACCCTAAGGGACTGCAGAGATTGCCCTTGGGACACACTCATATACTGCTTTCAACAAATAACAGCACATAATTCTGTTTCAATCAATTACCACCAATTTCATAGGCATGGCACTGTGCCTGAACACACACTTTACAGAAAGACAAACAACGCACAGATGAGCTGGGAAAAGAGACCAATGCTACGTGTAATGCGGTATCTAATGATCTTCCTTCCCTTATATCATCCAGTCATATTCGCATTGCAAAAAGATCTTTGTTAGCTCCCACAGACGGGGAGTTTGGGACTTCAGGTGAGGCCACACAGCTCATTTGGTGTCATGCTGTTCTCTTGGTTTTGTCCGTGAGCTGGGCACTTCCAGTTTTCCTGAGGTAGCAGATATAGAGGTCTTTGTTTCACATCTTTAAGAAAAACAAAGGTGAAGGAAAAGCGGCAGGCAGGCAGACATATTGGAGTTTCTTAGGAAAGACACAAACTCACTTGATGTAAAACACATTTCTGAAATATTCCATTGGGACAGACAGCGCCAGAGCCTCCAAAAGCAAACCTTACCCTTTCAGAACCACCTTGAAGAACAATTACAGGATTATTGTAGCAAGTTACAAAACAGTTAATCAGAGAGGCATGACTTTTCATAAATAAATGTCCAGGCATTGGGCTCTCCAGGGCCCTGACACACACAAGTCTATGGGGCCAGATGGGATCCACCCAATGGTACTGAGGGAGCTGGTGGAAGTGCTCACCAAGCCACTCTCCATCATTTATCAGCAGTCCTGGCTCACTGGGGAGGTCCCAGTTGACTGGAGGCTGGCAAATGTGATGCCCATCTACAAGAAGGGCTGGAAGGAGGATCTGGGGAACTACAGGCCTGTCAGTCTGACCTCGGTGCTGGGGAAGGTTATGGAGCAGGTCACCCTGAGCGCCATCACGCAGCACATACAGGACAACCAGGCGATCAGGCCCAGTCAGCATGGGTTTATGAAAGGCAGGTCCTGCCTGACTAACCTGATCTCCTTCTATGACAAGGTGACCCACTTAGTGGATGTGGGAAAGGCTGTGGATGTTGTGTACCTGGGCTTTAGTAAAGCCTTTGACAGCATTTTCCCACAGTATTCTCCTGGAAAAACTGGCTGCTCATGGCTTGGATGGGCGTACTCTGCACTGGGTGGGAAACTGGCTGGATGGCCGGGCCCAAAGAGTTGTGGTGAATGGAGTTAAATCCAGTTGGCGGCCGGTCACAAGTGGTGTTCCCCAGGGCTCAGTATTGGGGCCAGTTCTGTTTAACATTTTTTTATCAATGATCTGGACGAGGGGATTGAGTGCACCCTCAGTAAGTTTGCAGAAAACACCAAGTTGGGCGGGAGTGTTGATCTGCTGGAGGGCAGGCAGGCACTACAGCGGGATCTGGACAGGCTGGATAGATGGGCTGAGGCCAATTGTATGAGATTCAACAAGGTTAAGTGCCGGGTCCTGCACTTGGGTCACAGCAACCCCAGGCAGCACTACAGGCTTGGGGAGGAGTGGCTGGAAAGCTGCCTGGCGGAAAAGGACCTGGGGGTGTTGGTCAACAGCCAGCTGAACATGAGCTGGCAGTGTGCCCAGGTGGCCAAGAAGGCCAATGGCATCCTGGCTTGTATCAGAAATAGTGTGGCCAGCAGGACTAGGGAAGTGATCGTCCCCCTGTGCTCGGCCCTGGTGAGGCCGCCCCTCGAGTACTGTGTTCATTTTTGGGCCCCTCACTACAAGAAAGACATTGAGGTGCTGGAGCATGTCCAAATAAGGGCAACGAAGCTGGTGAAGGGTCTGGAGCACAAGTCCTATGAGGATCGGCTGAGGGAACTGGGGATGTTTAGCCTGGAGAAAAGGAGGCTGAGGGGAGACCTTATTGCTCTCTACAACTGCCTGAAAGGAGGCTGTAGAGAGATGGGTGTCAGTCTCTTCTCCCAATTAACAGGCGATAGGACAAGAGGAAAAAAGAGGTGTAGATGCGGAGCTTAGGAACATGGTTTAGTGGTGGACTTGGCAGCGTTAGGTTAACGGTTGGACTCGATGATCTTAAAGGTGTCTTCCAACCTAAATGATTCTATGATTCTATGAACTTTATGCAGAACAAACATTTCGCTTGCTAACATCCTGCAGCAGGTCAAGGCAGAGGAACTGCAGGTCCTGTGCTATAACAGTACACAGTACTGACAGCAGGGAAGACAGTACTGCTATAGTG
Organism: Phoenicopterus ruber ruber; assembly: GCA_009819775.1. NCBI lineage: Eukaryota > Metazoa > Chordata > Aves > Phoenicopteriformes > Phoenicopteridae > Phoenicopterus > Phoenicopterus ruber. Next base: position 28,891,812 of record CM020247.1, read on the forward strand.
AGGCATTCATAGAATATATATGCAAAAAATATTTATCAGAGGACAAATAAACCCACTCTTTCTGTTGTTCTGCCAGTTTTTCTGTGAAGCATTTTACCAGGACAGGGTCTACTTTGGAGTCAAACTTATTGGCAAACCAGTGCCCGTAATTCATAAGTCATCTTAATTCTGCAGCCCCATAGATGCAGACACTGCAAAGGTGGGTACCAGTGCACAGAGGATACAAATGGTCTTCAAAATAATTCCATTTCACCAAATGAGTTTTGCTTTGTAGGTCTGTTCTATCCTGGGACGACCTTGAAATTTCCCCAGGGACCCCAGGAACACGTACAAGAGTGGTCCAGAAATGTTCATCCAGAGAGTACGTATCCCTTGATCATCCAAAAAAATCTTTTGCAAGAGAGATTTCATAGAATCATAGAATCATAGAATTGTTCTGGTTGGAAGAGACCTCCGAGATCATTGGGTCCAACCATTAACCTATCACTACCAAGTCGCCCACTAAATCATATCCCTTAGGGCCTCGTCTAAACGTCTTTTGAATACCTCCAGGGATGGGGACTCCACCACCTCCCTGGGCAGCCTGTTCCAATGCCCGACAACCCTTCCGGTGAAGAAATTTTTACGAATGTCCAATCTAAATCTCCCCTGGCGCAACTTGAGGCCATTTCCTCTTGTTCTGTCGTCTGTTACCAGGGAGAAGAGACCGACCCCCACCTCTCTACAACCTCCTGTCAGGCAGTTGTAGAGAGCAATAAGGTCTCCTCCCCTCAGCCTCCTTTTCTCCAGACTAAACATCCCCAGCTCCCTCAGCCGATCCTCATAGGACTTGTGCTCTAGACCCTTCACCAGCCTCGTTGCCCTTATTTGGACACGCTCCAGCACCTCAATGTCTTTCTTGTAGTGAGGGGCCCAAAAGTGAACACAGTACTCGAGGTGCAGCCTCACCAGGGCCGAGGACAGGGGGACAATCACCTCCCTAGTCCTGCTGGCCACACTATTTCTGATACAGGCCAGGATGCCGTTGGCCTTCTTGGCCACCTGGGCACACTGCTGGCTCATATTCAGCCGGCCGTCAACCAACACCCCCAGGTCCTTTTCCACTGGGCAGCTCTCCAGCCACTCCTCCCCAAACCTGTAGCGTTGCCTGGGGTTGTTGTGTACCAAGTGCAGGACCCGGCACTTGGCCTTGTTGAACCTCATACCATTGGCCTCAGCCCATCTATCCAGCCTGTCCAGATCCCGCTGTAGTGCCTGCCTGCCCTCCAGCAGATCAACACTCCTGCCCAACTTGGTGTCATCTGCAAGCTTCCTGAGGGTGCACTCGATCCCATCGTCCAGATCATTGATAAAGATATTGAACAGAACTGGCCCCAATACTGAGCCCTGGGGAACACCACTTGTGACCGGCCACCAACCGGATTTAACTCCATTCACCACAACTCTTTGGGCCCGGCCATCCAGCCAGTTTCCTACCCAGCGCAGAGTACGCCCATCCAAGCCATGGGTAGCCAGTTTCTCCAGGAGGATGCTGTGGGAGATGGTGTCAAAGGCTTTACTAAAGTCCAGGTACACAACGTCCACAGCCTTTCCCTCATCCACTAAGTGGGTCACCATGTCGTAGAAGGAGATCAGGTTGGTCAGGCAGGACCTGCCTTTCATAAACCCATGCTGACTGTGCCCGATCACCCGGTTGTCCTGTATGTGCCGCATGATGGCACTCAAGATGATCTGCTCCATAACCTTCCCGGGCACCGAGGTCGGACAGACAGGCCTGTAGTTCCCCGGATCCTCCTTCCAGCCCTTCTTGTAGATGGGCATCACATTTGCCAGCCTCCAGTCAACTGGGACCTCCCCAGTGAGCCAGGACTGCTGATAAATGATGGAGAGTGGCTTGGTGAGCACTTCTGCCAGCTCTTTCAGCACCCTTGGGTGGATCTCATCCGGCCCCATAGACTTGTGCGTGTCTAGGTGGCGTAGCAGGTCACTGACCATTTCCCCTTGGACTACGGGGTCTTCATTCTGCTCCCCATCCCTGTCTTCCTGCTCAGGGGGCTGGGTACCCAGAGAGCAACTTCCCTTGCTGTTAAAGACTGAGGCAAAGAAGGCATTTAGCACCTCAGCCTTTTCCTCGTCCCTTGACACTAAGTTTCCCTCCGCATCCAATAGAGGAGGGAGATTCTCCTTAGCCCCCTTTTTATTGCTAATGTATTTATAGAAGGACTTTTTGTTGTCTTTTGTGGCAGTAGCCAGACTAATTTCTACTTGGGCTTTGGCCCTTCTAATTTTCTCCCTACATAACCTCACAACATCCTTGTAGTCCTCCTGAGTTGCCTGCCCCTTCCTCCGAAGGTCATAAACTCTCCTTTTTTTCCTGAGTTCCAGCCGGAGCTCTCTGCTCAGCCAGACCAGTCTTCTTCCCTGCCGGCTCGTCTTTCGGCTCATGGGGACGGCCTGCTCCTGCACCTTTAAGATTTCCCTTTTGAAGAATGTCCAGCCTTCCTGGACGCCTTTGCCCTCCAGGACTGCCTCCCAAGGGACTCTGCCAACCAGACTCCTAAACAGGCCAAAGTCTGCCCTCTGGAAGTCCAAGGTGGCAGTTCTGGTGACCCTCCTCTTTACTTCTCTGAGAATCGAGAACTCTATCATTTCATGGTCACTGTGCCCAAGACAGCCTCCAACTGTCACATCGCCCACAAGACCTTCTCTGTTCACAAACAACAGGTCCAGCTTGACTTAAAACAAAATAGGCACTGCCTACAAATACCTCAGTATTATGAGGTGGCAGATTCTTGGAAATGTTGTTTTTTATAGGCATCTGCATGTATTCATAAGGCACTTTCATAAGTTCATAGTGGTAAGTAAATCGTTCTCTTTTGCTACTGCTTGGCTTTACAGTTTCTAGCATGTTTCCTCCACCAGGTTTCTTCAGTTCAGCGACCAACTGGAAATTCGACCTCCAAGGGAAATCTTGGCCACTCAAATTAATAACATACTTCCAGGGAACTGAAGAGTCCATCACATCAGACAAACAACTGAAGTCTGCTTGCAGCCTTGAAATACGTGCATAGTCCACTGTCTCCAATTTCGATGCAATGAAAATATTGGGGAAACATTTAGCTAGATTGTTCATAGCAGATTTGAAACTTTTTTCTGCTTTTTGGTCATAATGGATGCAGTAAATATTTTGATGACTGTACAGAGAATGTATGAGCCTTTCTACCATTACTGCATCTTTGTGAACAACCAAGGAATAGGCTATTGGAAAATTCTCTTTCTCTGGAGAAACAGGTTTTAGGCAGTACTTCCTAAGTGAATGATACACATGGCAATCACTTGTCATTGCTATGACATCTTCATCACCTAAATCAATCTCTTGATTTAGAATCAAGGGAATCTCTTGTGAGTTTGCAAGGAATGTGTACTTAATGGTATGTATTAGTATTTTTAAAAAATAAAGCATTAAACTGAAATCTTTAGAATTCAGTCAGAGCATCCTCGTTGTCTCTAACACTGGGGCTGGCCTATGAAGATGTCCAAGGGGAAATTAATTTCCTTCCCGTCCTCTCCCAGCAGGGTCTGACATGCCCAAAGTCCTCTCTGTGCCCAGATTTCTTCTGGAAAATACTGCTAACCTGCCTTGAAGAAAGAGACAGATGAAGACATAGCACTTCCATCCACTGGAATGAGTATATAATGTAACCTTTTGAAGGCAGGAGGGGTAGCAGTGAGCAATAGCGCATCTACCCTGTTCTCTGCTGTGTGACACAACCTTGGCTGCAACTGCAAAAACGCAGACATGGCCCCTTTTTATGCAACAGGGTATTTGATAACATTCCTGTGTAGCAACTTAACAACTGAGGTATTACCACAATAAAAGCTAAATACAGTGATTCTCTTCCATATAGCTTTGCTTTACCAGCTGAGTGCAAAGCAGCATTTTTGCTATCCCTGAATTAAAATTAGACTGGAGTTGACATTAGTTTAAGCTCTACTTTCTCTCTAAATTGAACAGCTCCCAATATTTTCTTTTGAGAAGCAGCTGTTCCAGAATGCTTCAGAGTGAAGGAAATGCCTTCCCACTTTGCCAGCTTATGTTCAGACCTGTTATGGGGTTTGAAACTTTGGAACTGCACAATCAGCAGAAGCATTCATGTAACCTGCTGTAAATGTTATGCAATGCCATTGCAAGGCCAGAGAGGCTTCGATTCAGAACAAAATGCTACAAAATAGTGATTTGCAAATAAAATAGATGATTCAGGAGGATGGTACATAGTCTCAATGACAGGAGGCTCCCTGGACAGTGGGCAGCTTGTCTCTAGGTCTCCCCACATCACTCACTCCCTGCCTCCCCCCATGTCAGATGCAGGACAGGGGACACAGACAAAGCACCATGTGCTCTCCGGTTCCTGAAGCTACACAACAAGTGATGATGCCATGACAAAACAGTCCCCAGTCAGTCCCAGCATTATAGTTGGGTGGATGGATGACTCAACACAACCCTTCTCCTTCAATTCCTGCAACAAGCATAAGGCAAATGCATGTAACGCTGTGCCTTATTCTCCTCAACTGTACCAACCTCAGCAGGAGCTATGCTTCCACATGCAATACCAAAATGAGTCCTTCAAACCAAATGTTGGGGCTTCCCTGTCCTTCTCCAGTTTCCAGATGCAGTTACTAGCAGGAATAAAATGGTGGGACCAACAGAAGCAGCTCAGATGTCTGCAGTTCCCACATATGCATGTAAAATCAAGTATTGACATGTGCATGCAGCACTTACTGCAAGACTAACTTGGGCATCTTTAGCATTCCCACCAATGTCAGGTCTTGCAAGCAGTAGCTTCACAGTCAAAACTCAACCTGTCAAGACGGAGCTGCTTCATTAGTCTGTTCTCCCTGCCTTTCCCTGTGCCTCTTTCTCCTTGTTATTTCTCTTCTAGGGGCAACAGAAAGGAGAAGGAAATGCCACCTCCTTGTTTCATCCAGATATGCCAGGTATAGATTAGGGAAGGGAGTAGGGTGAGCTAACACATACCTATTTTGTAGAAGCCAGAGGTCAGCAGCTCTCTGTAGGTTTTATGAACAGCCTCTACATACACTAACAAATTAAGAGAAAAAAAAACAGATCTCTCTCCCCATTGTTCCATTATCATGAAGTCAAAATCCCACCTTCCCCCTTAGCCAGCACATGCTTGCCTTCACTTCTTCTCCAAACTAATCCCAGCTCAATGTCTAATCCAGGTCTCCCCTTTACCTACTTCCTTTGTGTATCTATGTGCCTGGAGAAAATTTGCTCTCAAAAGCCAATCCTAACCAAAGCCAGGTTTCAAGTCACGTGACAGAAACCCTACGGAGGGGAGCGTGACTAACCTGCTCCCATTTTTTGTTTGGAGGAAGCAGACGTGTGGCACGATCTCTCTGTGCATCCCACTCTGTGCCTCTGCCTGGTGGTCTCCCTGGCTACCAAGGACAACCAGTATCACTCCTGGCTGAACAGGGATCACCTCATTCGAGGAATGAATCTTCCCTTCCTCTCTACCTCCTTCAGAAAGGCAAAAGAGAACCTACCTACGGTAGCCCTGCCCAGCTACCACCCAGCATCAAACATTCTGTTTCTAGGCAAACCAACAAAAAAGCCATCACAACATGCTTTCCTGCCTGAAACTACCAATCTAGACCACTGGAGCCCTGTGCAGTCCGGAGTTAGACCAGGACGTGCAAGAAATCACCTGGACAGCATAGAGGACTCCCTCTTCGCATCTGACGAGCAAAGGATCTGCACTCAGCTGCCTGAATATTCCTATGGTTTCAGCACTGCCAACCACAAGATACTATTGTACCATACAAAGAGGTCATAGAAATCCAGAAGACTCTGGTGACGTGGTTCAAATTCCCCATGGAGGAAGGAATTAAGGAGCACTGGTGAGAAATCTCAGCTCCTCCATTGAATCTCTTGTTTATGGAGGCTCTCACCCCTGATCCTGGCCAGCGTCTGGTCAGATGAGAGCATCAGGAGCCAGCAATTATATCCACAGCCCCATATGTTTGGGTTTTTGGGGTTTTTTTTACAACATGCACTAAATCACTATCACCACAGTGGTCCAGACAGAATCGGGCCGTGTATGACCCCAACCACTCTTAAGCACTCTAACATCTCTCCAGCAGTGCAGTTCACCACTACCAATATCCTGCTGTCCCTCCTGATCCATCCTTATCACATTAAATTCATACTCTCTGTCATTACCTCCAGGGCACTCCATGGCTAGGCTTGGTATGTCAGTCCAAGGGCAACAGCTTTGCTCTTTAGGCATAAAATATTTGCCTCTAACCAGGATGAAGTTAGTTTCTGCAAAAGACCATGATTTCTTGAGGAACAGTGCAAGACCAGGGAATGAAATCGCTTGGGACAGAAGGGCCACCACAAATCTCATCAGGTTTTGATTCAAGTGCAAAACTCTTATTTCTTAGCACATGCAGCACTCGAAGCCCCACTCAAACATAGCAGGTCCTCTCTGGAGGAGGAGGGAATGAATGGCATGCGGCAGATGGGAGCAGGCACCTAGAGCTACCTGAAGCACCTACCTGGGGTAGCACTGACCAGATGTTATCTCCAGCTAACTTGCTCGTGAGTATTTTTTTCTCAGGTGCTACCATACTGTACGCAGGACCAACGTTCCCTCTTTTGTACAAGAATTTCATACTAGGAAGGGAGCACGGCATTGCCATCTTGCCTTGTTTCGTAAAATGTTTGCACTTTCTCTTCTGCGTGCAAGACAACTCCTGAGGAAATTAATGGAGACTGATCGCATCTTGCAACTAGCACATATCACGCAGTTGGTCTATATACACATATACAGTGTCTAACCTGGTCAGGGCACTTACTGGATAGGATGTAAAGTACTGAATGATTCAGAAAGGATAAATGGGTGGTTTTATTTATCCTTTGCATCTGTAATGCAAGAACAAGGGATGTTCAAAGAAAACAGACATGCAACAAATACAAGGGAAAGACATTTGTGTTGTGTAACAACACACATGTAAGGTAAATTAAAGCCTGCTTTTAAGATTCTTTTGGGAGGGGGAAAAAAAAGTATTAAAACAATTCTAATTCTAGCTCAGCTGACTCATAACATTTCTACACAAAACCAGATACTTACTCTGTGGACTTCCCTAAGCATGTCTTTGGGGTATGGCTAGTCTAGATCTGTTGTGAGCAAAGACTGCAGCATGTCACGCATGTATCTGACCGGGTGCCTCTATCGGAAGGAAGCAACACCCACAGCACCCTCCACCCCTTCTCCTTCCCACACTGACTCTGGCGCAGCCCAGGCTCTGGGACTCTGCTCTCAGGAGTCACGAGGGGGACAGGACAGGAATCGGCACCTGAGGATCGGAACTGAGGCTGCTGGAGTCCTCCTGCTCTGGCTGACCTCCAATGGCTCATATCCACCAGAGTTACAGCAGCTTTGGCCCTCTTTGAGGCCACCCTTCTATAAAGGGTTAAGGATGGATTCGAGCAACTCGGAGAAATGGACAGGTTCCCTTCAGCAGTTCAGAGAAACTGGCAGGCTTTGGGCTCATGCTGCCTCTCTGAAGGCATGTTTCCACTTTACTAAGACCCTAATGATTTACATATGGAGGGTCCTGGTTCCTGAGAGAGCCCAGGGCTTTACTGTTGCTCCTCACACTATTATTTCCGCTGTTTCCATAAACTGCGTGTACACAGAGTAACAGCAACTCCCAGTCTGTGCAACTCAGCAATGCCAATGTCATTCTTGTACAGGAGGAGTTTGCAGCTCCCTTCACCCTGAGCAGGAACGAATTACTGAGTCTCACCTTCCTCTCATTCTGCATGACAACTCTTACCTGCAATCTGCACAGTCAATCGCCTCTTGCATCCCTATATCAGCAGTACAAATCAGAAAACACGAAAACTGACTGCCTCTCTTGCTGCAAAAAAGGTAGCGGACCACTCCCCACCCCTCACACTGAAGAAGCGGCTCCAGCCCCTCCAGAAGCCTCTCTTCCTATTTGGCAAATGACTCGTGTATGGCTATTGGAAACAGCCTTCTTGGGAATAAAGCAGTTTCCAAAAAGCTGTTCCTTTAAAGTAACAGATGCATTATTCAAAGTAATTTTTCTTTAACTCAAAAATCAAAGATCTGTGGGTATTTACATTTTAACATCAACTCTTTTCTCCTTCTCCCCATCTAGCAAAAACTCCTGCAGGGCAAACACAACCATGAAAAACAGTGAAGGTTCAGACAAGCTACTTTTGATAGAGACCATTTGTAACTAAAAAGTACCTAATTAGGAGTTTGCTTTAACCAGTCCAAAAAGGGCAAATGCATCATTTGCCTCCTCAAAATCTGTGGTCTTCTTCCAATCTTTCCTATGCACTGCGAAGGTGTTCCCAGCTTGTCTTTATTCAGATCGCATTGATTTATTAACAGCTTGTTGACCACTTTGTTTGAGACTACAAGGAATTTTGCAATTCGCCAGCACTTCGTTCCCTTTCCTCATCGTCTCTTTTCTATTATAGCTTGTGCTCTACTAAACACAAGCGCTTCAGTGATTAAAGGTAGAAGCTGCCAGGTGGATCTACAGAGCCCACAAGCTCCCTGGATGCTGCCCACAGGGAGGAGCTGTCATGAACCACCCAGATCCATCACAGGAAGCCCAGATCCTGGTGGGGCCGAGACACACCAGAAGCCTCCCTTGCAGGCAAAAGGGTGAAAATCCTGCTTCGGAGGTTGTTTTTTGTCCAGGGAGGCTGCAGAGATCTCTGCTCAGAGCAGGCTGGCCCCATGGAGAGGAGAAGGAGCTTCAGGCACAGCGCTGAAAACAACGGGGTCAGCAGCAGGACATGCAGGCAGGGGCTATCTGAGGAAGCTTGTAACGTGTCTGCCTGCAACAACCAATGCATCGCAACTTTCCTGAGGAACACAAGATATGTGTCAGCCAATATCCACTGGCTCTCCTGCTCTGCCCTCTGCCAGTCCTTCCTGAAGGACCTGTTCAGTAGGTAAGCAAAAGTCCAAGCTCAGCCATCAACTACATGGAGAAACAAAACCAAAAGCCATCATCTCCCTTTAACGTGTACCCCCATCTAATTTGTACTACTACTTTTCTACTTCAGCATTACCCATCAGAGAGGTCTGTGACTCTTCTACAGTTGGCTACAGATGCCACAAATGATTTTTGGTGTCATGCCAGACAGCCAGCTGGTGGGAACCATCTCTTTATCTGTTGTCACATCAGCTTGGGAATGAACCCAGAGTGTGGAGTGGCAAGACACATTGGCTGCTACCAGAATAGGGATTCTTGGAAAATTCAGGCTGTAAGTAGGCAGTACTCTCTCCTTGGTGTATCTGAAATACATAGTACTCACTACGAATACTGTCATGGGGCAACCTGATTTTTGCGCTTGACACAGAGCAAGAGTTAAGTGAAAGGGTCAAGTCTGAATGCAAGTCCGTGGTGTAGAGGACCGATAATGGATGTGGTTTATCTCGACGAGGACCGATAATGGATGTGGTTTGTCTCGACATTGCCATCCTGGCAACGCCCCCCCCCCGGCGGCCAAAGGCGCGAAAAGAGAAGAAAACGGCGCGAAACAGGAGGCGGCTTTAAGGGGACAGCACGCCTGGCACGAGCGGCACGTACGCGGTCACGGTCTGCGCATGAGCAGGAGGGGGAGCCCCTATAAAAAGAAGCACGTGGGCGCTCTGGTGGCGTGGTTTTTCTTTTCCTTCCCTGCCTCCTGTTGTCCTCGTACCTCTCCCGGACCCCGGCCTTGACGAAGCTTATGGCGATTAAGGACCTCAGACGGAGTCAGCAGAACATCATTGGACTTGGAGTGGTGGTAGCTGGTTTCCTCCCTTTCTCCAACTCTCTCCCTCTAACTTTTCCCCTCTATCCCTCTCCTCTTCCCTGCTTTTCTCCCCTGTTTGTTACAAATAAAATCAAAAGGTTGTACAATATCTGACCGGTTTTGGTGTCTTAATCTCGTCCCTGGGATCGTAACGAAACCTCCCCGATATTGGATCGGGACACATGGAAGGAGAGGAAATGGAGAGAGCGGATGCAGGGGAGCAGGAGTGCTCCTACCCCACTGTGTTGTTCCCTCTCCCATGCCCTTCCGCAGACACAGCACAAACCAGGCTCCTTGTTCATCACTTAGGGTTAAAACAAAAAAAAAAAAAAAAAAAAAAGGAATGGGTGCTGAGAAAAGTAGGAGCAGCAGAACAAAGGTTGGGAAATGATGAAAGAGGAGAATGGAGAGAGGAATCAATGAGGGTAAGTGCTTTCATGTAGGTAGCATTAAAAAAAAAAAAAAAATCAAACAGAGCAGCAAAAAAGGTGCTTTCTCTGACTTGCTACTCCCCCATCCCTCAAAGGCATCTGAGGCAAAAACCAGTGTCTACACCTTTCCTTGGAAACCAGACTACAGTGTATTTCAGTGCAACCAACACCATTACCATATAATAGCAGGAACATGGGAACAATTCCCTCTCCTCCAGGCAAAAACACTTTGGGAAAAGTTCTCTCTTCTCTCTCTGATAAAAGATCTCTGTTTGCTTAATACGTGCCTGCTCCCACAGCAATGCAAATTTGGTCGAGTTGTTTGCATTACCAGCTTTGCAGAAGGACACAGTTAGTTCCTTCTGGTTTTCCCTCTACTCTATACAAATCAAGGCACTTGGTGGGTCTCTGGGGAAGGTAGAGGAGATCATGTTCCTGGGAAGCTGGGGAAGGAGAAAAGTAGTGATGTGCTTTGCTAAGTGATTTATTTTTTTTTAGTAAACTGGCTGAGTTAAACTTTTAACTCTACTTGATTATTCAATGCTGCTAGCTGGGAAAGTTAATTTATTTATGTGCTAGTATTTACTGCTGCTAGCTGGTTATTTTCATCCCAAATGTATCTATTGATAGGGATCACAGAGCTTCTGTAGGAGTACTTTTTATTGTCATTAAATCTAGATCAGTTGATTCTATCAAGTTTGTCTGGTTTTCCACCCACTTTCCCTGCACTGGAGCCTCAGCTTATGCCCCTGTAACAGATAGCAGTGCCCACTACCAGCCTCGTTCCACGCAACTCACCCCCTTGTTTTGGCCTGCCTGATGTAATACTTTGATTTCCTCTAAATGATGGACAACTGAAGAGCTAAGTAACTACAATTACTTATGTGCTGCTTTATGGACCTCTAATTGCGAGGTTCAAGATGTGGAAAAATACACCGTTACTTTTAGACCCAAGCCTAATTAAATGATAAGCCTGCCAATTTTAAGACCCTGAAGACTTAAAACAACATGGTGCCCCAAGGAACAACAACAAAAATCTACAGTTTACCACAACCTGTTTTGTGCTTCTGGAAGAGGAAAGACAGCTTCTCACCAGATACATGGGAAACACAGGTTCAGCAAAGATTTAGCAATTATGGATATCACACATGACTTTGTCCTGTCTTGCAATGATTTTGTTATCCCAGTGCTAAATATGAGGACTCTTTATTGCATGGGATACATAGATTTGCATTTCCTTACAGAACCTGCTGTGCTGACAGTAAGTTGTTTTGCTTGTCTGTCTGCCACTCAGTCCCAATCCTTTATATGTTCTTTAGAAAAGGCTGAATGCTCTTTTCTAGTTGTCTCCAATACATCAGCAATCCCCATAATCACAGTAGACTATCTAACATTATTTCCTGCATGTCCATGTCCCAGAGATATATCGAGGTAAGGAAAGTCTGCGTCTCTGCTCTCCAGCCAGGAAAAGAGGCAAGCGACTTCTGCAGGGTCATGCAAGAAGACAGCAGCACAAGAGAGAAGTGAACCTGGCTCTTCTGCATCCCCAACTAATCTGAACTGCTGTGGTGGGTTGACCTTGGCTGGCTGCCAGGTGCCCACCAAGCCACTCCCCCTTCTCAGCAGGAGGGGGGGAGAAAATAAGATGAAAAAGAACTCGTGGGTCGAGATAAAGGCAGTTTAATAAAGCAAAAGCAAAGCCCATGTGCGGAAGCAAAGGAAAACAAAAAGATTTATTCTCTACTTCCCATCAGCAGGCACTGTTCAGCCACTTCCTGGGAAGTAGGGCTTCAGTATGCATAGCAGTTGCTCGGGAAGACAAATGCTGTAATAATGAATGCCCCTCCTCTCCTCCTCCTTTCTCTTAACTTTTATTGCTGAGCATGATGTCATATGGTATGGAATATCTCTTTGGTCAGTTTGGGTCAGCTGTTCTGGCTATGTCCCCTCCCAACCTCTTGCCTACCCCCAGCCAACTGGCCTTTGGGGGAGGGATTGGAGAGACAGCCTTGATGCTGTGGGAGCACTGCTCAGCAGTAGCCAAAACACTGGTATGTTATCAACACCTTTCTAGCTACAAAGCACAGCACTATGAGGGCTGCTATGGGGAAAGTTAACTCCATCCCAGCCAGACCCAATACAACTGTTTTACAATAACTTTTGCTAGAAGCTGCTCTGGTGGATGCCTGAAAAGAAAAATCTCTCGGCAAATCCCTTGGTATGTCCCAAACTATTCTGTCCTGCCAGCCAGAGGATTTGCAGCCCTGTTAAAGCAAGAAAGTGTTTAGAAAGCCCAGGAATAGTCAGCCATGGAAATTCTCAAGCCTGTTTGCTTATACGTTGAGTATTTAAATTCTCTAAGAGATGAGAGTATCCATGTTTGCCAAGGACTTAATGCACCATAAAGGCAGGAGTGAAGATAAAAATAAATAAATTTTTAAAAAATAATTAAAAACAAACAAACAAACAAACAAACAACCCACTTATAATTTGGGGCAATCTAGAGTTTAACAGCTTCTCTTTGACTCATATGAGAGTTTAAAATAATAATACTATTACGGTGGAGTGAGGGTTAACCTTTGCCCTCAAACTACCGCATAACATAAATGTCAGGCCCAAAGGGCTAGAACTTGTGTACAGCGGCAAGCAGTATCACCATAAAAGAGGGTGGAAGTTTCCTGTTAGACGGGGAGGCAGGAGAAACTGCACCGTGCTACAGAAAAGCTCCAATTAACAGCTGGAAATATTCCTTCCCCTCTCCACCAAGCTGCTTGCAGACTCTCATCCGTGAGCCCCCACTGTAAATCACCCCCTTCGAGTCAATTCCTCCCAAGTCAAAGTCTTCACCGCCAAAGTTACAGCTTGTCAAATCAGCAACATCATTTCAAGGAGAGCTGCAGACCCACCTCCTGGACTTTGCCTTGGTCTCTTCCCCTTACAGAGTTCTTTAGGACACTCTGTCCCAGAAGATTGACACAAGCATGGCCAGCTCGGTAGTTAAACAAAGTCCAGGTGTCTGCTCCATCCTGCCAGTGGCTGCAGCATTCAGCTTTATCAGTGTTTCAAGTGTGTATGAAGTCGCATGTACAGAAGTAGCAGGTAAAACATTATTGCCTGCAAAGATTAAGAAAGTGTAAAATGTTAGCTGAAAAACAGTGAGTGTAGAAGCTTTGTGTGATAAGCCGCAGAAGCCATTATCTGTATAATAAGCATATATTTTTGTTTACTCACATAGCATTTCTAAGCACCAAGAAGATGGGGAAAAAATACTGTAAAAAAACCAGATCATGTCAAAGCAACCTATTTTCCTTCTACAGCAGAGTGAAGAGGACTTGGGAAGAGGGAGGAAAGCGCCCAGATGCGACGAGTCTCTGTCAAAAGCCTTACCGAGTTCAAGACTCACATAGAATTTTTGCAAGCCAGGAAACAAGGAGCACATTGGACATTCAAAGCTGTGTCCACCCTGAGACACACCGGCAGAAGCAAGGTGACACAAGGGCCCAAGCCAGAAAGCTCAGCTGGATCTGTGATGGCTCCCACAGGGCCACCTCCAGACAGAGCAAACCAGAACAAAAGCCGACAGCCCCCTCTCCACTCATGGGAGCCGAAATCCCCAGCACCATGCATTCAGTCCGAGCTTGCTACCTACGAGCCCGAGTCAGCCACAATGTCGGCGTGAGGGCTCAATTCCAGCCTCACACATCTGTTGACTTCAGGTCTCAGAGGCCTTGCTCATTCCACAGATAAAATAGCTCTGCCATCAAGCCAAGGCCAGAAATTTGGGCTACTAGTATCACCCCCACAGTCCTGGTGATACTTTTTGAAACTCCATTTAGACACGATGATCTACATCGCAAGTTCACCTATACATAAATACCTCATATGGTATACGATGTCTCTTATATGGCAAGAAATATATTTTTGTGCTATTATACCTAAGCTTCACGTGTGTAATGGTTACAAAGAAATTTGAGGAACTATACATTGTACTATTTGCATGTATCACAAACAAATACCACAGTATTTTCCCTCGAGGAAAGCACAGCAGTGGTATTCTTAAGGCATATGTAGCATTCTCCTCCTCTCCATCCACATTTTGACCAAATTATTGTGCACACCAGCCTCCTTTTCATCATCAGTCTTCCAGTTCATATGGATTTATAAACCACACATCTCTGTACTATGGAGCTTATTATTTGTGCTCCATTCTCCAGTGTGGCAGGAGCAGACGTAGCTGGATCTCATATGCTCCAAAGAGAGGTCTGGGTGCTGCAGATCCACAGGATCCTGCAGTCCTGCCTTAGCTCGATGGGCCCAGCACAGCAAACTCATACGGCCAGAACAGTCTCCAAATTCACTGCTTGATATTTGGCATTCCCTGTATGCATAAGACGCACTGTTGCAAGACAATAGCTGACTGGAGTCAACTTTGCCCCTTTTCAGTGTGATGAGGGGTACAGCGGGCAATGGTATCAAACGTTATTAATTGATGAAAAAATTTGGAACATAGAAATTACAGGAATTTCTTGCGAGACAAAACTTCCCAGCACATGCAAAATTGGAAAAGGTCTGCAGATAACTCTTAGAATCATAGAATCATTTAGGTTGGAAAAGACCCTTAAGATCATCGAGTCCAACCATTAACCTAACACTGCCAAGCCCACCACTAAATCATATCCCTAATATCCAATCTAAACCTTCCCTGGTGCAACTTGAGGCCGTTTCCTCTTGACCTATCACTTGTTACTTGAGAAGAGAGACCAACATCCACCTCACTACAACCTCCTTTCAGGTAGTTGTAGAGAGCAATAAGGTCTCCCCTCAGCCTCCTTTTCTCCAGACTAAACAACCCCAGTTCCCTCAGCCGATCCTCATAGGACTTGTGCTCCAGACCCTTCACCAGCCTCACTGCTCTTTGGATGTGCTCCAGCACCTCAATGTCTTTCTTGTAGTGAGGGGCCCAAAAGTGAACACAGTACTCGAGGTGCGGCCTCACCAGGGCCGAGTACAGGGGGATGATCACTTCCCTAGTCCTGCTGGCCACACTATTTCTGATACAGGCCAGGATGCTACTGGCCTTCTTGGCCACCTGGGCACACTGCCAGTTCATGTTCAGCCGGCTGTTGACCAACACCCCCAGGTCCTTTTCCACCAGGCAGCTTTCCAGCCACTCCTCCCCAAGCCTGTAGTGCTGCCTGGGGTTGCTGTGACCCAAGTGCAGGACCCGGCACATAACCTTGTTGAATCTCATGCCATTGGCCTTGGCCCATCGATCCAGCCTGTCCAGATCCCTCTGTAGAACCTTCCTACCCTCAAGCAGGTCAACACTCCCGCCCAACTTGGTGTTGCCTGCAAACTTACTGAGGGTGCACTCGATCCCCTCATCCAGATCATTGAGAAAGATGTTAAACAGAACTGGCCCCAATACTGAGCCCTGGGGAACACCACTTGTGACTGGCCGCCAACTGGATTTAACTCCATTCACCACCACTCTTTGGGCCTGGCCAGCCAGCCAGTTTTTTTACCCAGCGCAGAGTACACCCATCCAAGCCATAAGCAGCCAGTTTCTCCAAGAGAATGCTGTAGGAAATGGTGTCAAAGGCTTTACTAAAGCCCAGGTAAACAACATCCACAGCCTTTCCCACATCCACTAAGCGGGTCACCTTGTCATAGGAGGAGATCAGGTTAGTCAAGCAGGACCTGCCTTTCATGGACCCATGCTGACTGGGCCTGATCGCCTGGTTGTCCTGTACATGCCACGTGACGGCAGTCAAGGTGATCTGCTCCATAACCTTCCCGGGCACCAAGGTCAGACTGACAGGCCGCCTTGTAGATGGACGTCACATTTGCTAACCTCCAGTCAACTGGGACCTCCCCAGTTAGCCAGGACTGCTGATAAATGATGGATCAGTTCGGCAAACTGGACACCCACAAATCCATAGGCCCCAATGGGATGCACCCACCAGTGCTGAGGGAGCTGGCAGAGGTCATTGCCAAGCCACTCTCCATCATCTTTGAAAAATCATGGAGAATGGGAGAGGTGCCTGAGGACTGGAGGAAAGCCAATGACACTCCAGTCTTCAAGAAGGGCAAGAAGGAGGACCCGGGAAATTACAGGCCAGCCAGCCTCACCTCCATCCCTGGAAAGGTGACGGAGCAACTCATTCTTGAGGCCATCTCTAAGCATGTAGAAGAAAAGAAGGTGATCAGGAGTAGTCAGCATGGATTCACCAAGGGGAAATCATGCTTGACCAATCTGATAGCCTTCTATGATGGCATGACTGGCCGGGTGGATGAGGGGAGAGTGGTGGATGTTGTCTACCTGGACTTCAGCAAGGCTTTTGACACTGTCTCCCACAACATCCTCATAGGTAAGCTCAGGAAGTGTGGGCTAGACGAGTGGACGGTGAGATGGATTGAGAACTGGCTGAATGGCAGAGCTCAGAGGGTGGTGATCAGTGGTACAGAGTCTAGTTGGAGGCCTGTGACTAGTGGTGTCCCCCAGGGGTCAGTACTGGGGCCAGTCTTGTTCATTTTGTTCATCAATGACCTGGATGAAGGGACAGAGTGCACCCTCAGCAAATTTGCTGATGACATGAAACTGGGAGGCCTGGCTGATACACCAGAAGGCTGTGCTGCCATTCAGCGAGACCTGGACAGGCTGGAGCATTGGGTGGAGAGGAACCTCATGAGGTTCAACACAGGCAAGTGCAGGGTCCTGCACCTGGGGAGGAATAACCCCATGCACCGGTACAGGTTAGGGGTTGACCTCCTGGAAAGCAGCTCTGCGGAGAAGGACCTGGGAGTCCTGGTGGATGACAAATTCACCATGAGGCAGCAATGTGCCCTTGTGGCCAGGAAGGCCAATGGCCATTAAGAAGAGTGTGGCCAGCAGGTCGAGGGAGGTTATCCTCCCCCTCTACTCTGCCCTAGTGAGGCCCCATCTGGAGTACTGTGTCCAGTTCTGGGCTCCCCAGTTCAAGAAAGACAAGGAACTACTGGAGAGAGTCCAGCAGAGGGCTACAAAGATGATTAAGGGACTGGAGCATCTCTCCTGTGGGGAAAGGCTGAGGGAGCTGGGGCTGTTTAGCCTGAGGAAGAGAAGACTGAGAGGGGATCTCATCAACACTTATAAATATCTCAAGGGCAGGTATCAAGAGGATGGGGCCAGACTCTTTTCAGTGGTGCCCAGGGACAGGACAAGGGGCAACGGGCACAAACTGGAACACAGGAAGTTCCATCTGAACATGAGGAAAAACTTCTTTACTGTGAGGGTGACAGAGCACTGGAACAGGCTGCCCAGGGGGGTTGTGGAGTCTCCTTCTCTGGAGATATTCAAAACCCACCTGGACGCAGTCCTGTGCAGTCTGCTCTAGGTGACCCTGCTCTGGCAGGGGATTGGCCTAGATGATCTCCAGAGGTCCCTTCCAACTCCTACCATTCTGTGATTCTGTGAAAGTGGCTTGGTGAGCACTTCCACCAGCTCCCTCAGTACCCTTGAGTGGATCCCATCCGGCCCCATAGACTTGTGTGTGTCTAAGCAGTGTAGCAGGTCGCTAACCATTTCCCCTTGGATTATGGGGGCTTCATTCTGCTCCCCGTCCCTGTCTTCCAGCTCAGGGGGCTGGGTACCTCGAGAACAACTGGTCTTACTCTTAAACACTGAGGCAAAGAAGGCATTGAGTACCTCAGCCTTCTCCTCATCCTTCCTCACTATGCTTCCCCCTGCATCCAATAAAAGAGGGAGAGTCTCCTTCACCCTACTTTTGTTGTTAATGTATTTGTAGAAACATTTTTTATTGTCTTTTACGGCAGTAGCCAGACTAAGTTCTAGTTGGGCTTTGGCCCTTCTAATTTCGTCCCTGCATAACCTCATGACATCCTTGTAGTTCTCATTAGTTGCCTGCCCCTTCTTCCAAAGGTCAAAATCTCTTTTTTTTCCTGTGTTCCAGCCAAAGCATTCTGTTCAGCTAGGGTTGTCTTCTTCCCCGACGGCTCATCTTTTGGCACATGGAGATGGCCTGCTCCTGCGCCTTTAAGATTTCCCTCTTGAAGAATGTCCAGCCTTCCTCGACTCCTTTCCCCTTCAGGGCTGCCTCCCAAGAGACTCTGTCAACCAGGCTCCTAAACAGGCCAAAGCCTGCCTTCTGGAAGTCCAAGGTAGCAGTTCTGCTGACCCCCCTCCTTACTTCTCCAATGTCGTGGTTTAACCGAATACCACGCAGCTGCTCACTCACTTCCCCCCTCCCCAGTGGGGTGGGGAGGAGAATCAGAGAGAAAGGAAAACTCACAGGTTTAGATAAAAGCAGTTCACCAGGACAGCAAAGGAAAAATATAAAAATATATTAATGATAATAATAATATATATAAGGATAACAAACTATATAAAACAAACGATGCACAATTTCTCACCACCCAATGACCGATACAGCCCATCCCGAGCAGCAGGCAGGGAGCAGGGGTATTCCCCCCCAGCTATCCCAGAACAGCAAGTTCCAGAGAGAGCAGGTGAGGGAACGAACAGCTGAATGAACGAACGAAAAGGCCTGAACAAACAAACAAAAAGGCCTGAACGAACAAAAAAAAAGGAAAAACAGGGAACAAAAAGCAACCAGAAGGGAAGCTTAAGGGAAGTGGCCCACTGGCCGACCCTCACTTGTACCAGGCATGACGTCTATGGTGTGGAATACTCTCTTTGGCCAGTTTGGATCAACTATCCTGTCTCTACCCCTCCCAGGTTTTTGCACCTGCACATTAGCAAAACCTGGGAAACTGCAAAATGTCCTTGATCATTTAGCAGCAACCAACAACATCAGTGTGCTATCACCATTCTTCTCACACTAAATCCAAAACACAGTAGCTGCTGAAGACAAAACTAGCTCTGTCCTGGCCTAAACCAGGACATCTGAGAATCAAGAACTCTATCATTTCATGATCGCTATGCCCAAGACGGCCTCCAACTGTCACATCACCCACAAGACCTTCTCTGTTCGCAAACAATAGGTCCAACAGGGCGCCTTCCCTAGTTGGCTCCCTCACCAGCTGTGTGAGGAAGTTATCATCTTCCACACACTCCAGGAACCTCCTGGACTGTTTCCTCTCTGCTGCATTGTATTTCCAGCAGACATCTGGCAAGTTGAAGTCCCCCACGAGAACAAGGGCTAGCGATCGTGAGGCTTCTCCCAGCTGCCTGTAGAATACTTCATCTGCCTCCTCATCCTGGTTGGGTGGTCTATAACAGACTCCCACCATGGTATCTGCCTTGGTGGCCTTCCCCCTGATTCTTACCCATAGACACTCAACCCTCTTATCACCATCATCAAGCTCTAGACAGTCAAGACTCTCCCTAATATACAGGGCTACCCCACCACCTCTCCTTCCTTGCCTATCCTTTCTGAAGAGTTTATAGTCATCCATTGCAGCATTCCAGTTGTGCAAGTCATCCCACCATGTTTCCGTGACTGCAACTATATCATAGTTTTCCCCCTGCACAAGGGCTTCCAGCTCCTCCTGTTTGTTGCCCATGCTGCCTGCATTTGTGTAGATGCACTTCAGCTGGGCTAATGATCCTGCCACCTTTCTGGGGGGAGAAGCCCTAATTCCTATGTGACCATTCTCAGGTGCTTCCGTGGTTTCTAACACATCAATAACCCTTGTATCTTTGCTGCTGCATGGATCTCCATCCCCTACCTCCACTGAGACAGCAGACCAAAGGACCTCACTAGCACACGGTCCCTCAAACATTGGCATGCTGCCCCCAGGCTTATCTCTAGCGAGCCTGGTTTTATCCCTTTCCCCCTTCAAATCTAGTTTAAAACTCTTTCAATGAGCCCTGCTAACTCCTGTGCAAAAATCCTTTTCCTGCTCTGAGACAGGTGTACCCTGTCTGTCACCAGCAGACCTGGTGTCACGTAGACCAACCCATGATCAAAAAACCCAAAATTCTTCCAGTGACATCAGGCTCGGAGCCAGGTGTTGATCTGCTGGCTCTTCCTGTTTCTTCCCTCATCATTCCCTGCAGCTGGAAGGATAGAGGAGATCACTACTTGTGCTCCTGATCCCTTAACCAGTCATCCCAAGGCCCTGAAGTCTCTCTTGATTGCCCTTGGACTTCTTGTTGCAACTTCATCGCTGCCTACCTGAAAAATCAATAACAGATAGTAATCTGAGGGTTGTACCAGGGTAAGAAGTTTTCTCTTCACGTCTTTAACCCGGGCCCCAGGGAGGCAGCAGACTTCCCTAAGAAGTGGGTCCAGTCTGCATATTGGGCCTTCTGTTGCCCTCAGGAGAGAGTCTCGTATGACAATGACCTGTCTTTTTTTCTTTATGGAAGCGGTTTTGATGCAGGGCATAGACTGACCTTGGCGACACCTCCAACCTAGATGAACCATCGTCCTTGTTACTGTTCGGTTCCACTTGCAGAGCCTTGTACCTATTGCACAAGATTTAGGGTGCCAACTTGTCCTTGCCTGAAAAACAAGCATGCAGAAAGATCACCCCCCCTGTCAAACAACACTGCACCACAAAAACGCATGGAGGCCAACTGCACTCTGCACATGTCAATCCAAAAGGAAAAGGTCTTTTATTAGCACTAGGGAATCCTGCCTGGGCCCGCAGCTAGGTTCCTGACGCACCATGCAAGCCACATTGCAGTTAAAACAATACAACAGAGCATGAGGATGTCTGGGTCTCCAACAGGCTGGTATGTACCCCATCATCTGCTTAATGATGCACCTTTCTGGGCATTATCCGATTTGAGAACTCCTCTTTCTTCACAATTGTCCCTCTCGTACTTGAAGCAGGGGGACCTTCGCATCATACTTCATCACATTGCAAATCCTGGTGAATCCTTCCTTTTTAATTTTTTTCAGCAAGAGATCTGATGAGGTTGACTTGTTGACAGTTACACAAAACTTATCTCCCTTGCTGGATTCGGCACCCTGCAGTTTATGTTCCAGAAATGAGCTTTTTGTGACTCATCTGCTGCGTCTCTTAGTTCCTTTATTGATATTTCCTGGGAGACCTCAAATACTGGAGTCACCATATGATTCCTGATGCCTTTCCGTAGCTGTAACAGCTAGGCAAACACCGTAAGCTCCTGCTAAAGTCCTCTTAGCATCATCTGTTAGCGAGACCAAACTCACTTCATCAGCACACATCAGGACAGCCCACGCTCCTTACCCACTTCCTACCTGAAGTAATTTTGTCGTGTATGTATGCAGTAACCACCAAAACTAATGGCCTAGTAGGTATGTCAGCACCTCTCCGGTGCTCCAGTCCTAGCTCTGAGCAACAGCTAACTCATTTCCAAAATCCCTGTACCTCCCTTTCCTGAAATCTTTCTGCTGAAGTCTGAAAACGCTCTGTTTCTGTCCTGTTAATGGACATAAAGCTTCTTGAAATCATACTGTATGTTGTGGACACCCAGTGAGGCCCTCAGCAACATCTGTCCAGGCTAAACAGCTGCCATGTTGACAAGATCCGCATGATCAACAGTCTCTGGACTTACCTGTTTGTTCTCAGCCAACATTTCACCATTTTCTGGGCTACTCACCGGTTTCTTTATACCTAATGATAGCATACGGCTTTGACCCTTTGTACTTTTTGAATTTTACTTTTGGTTAAATCTTCCCAGCTCACCTGGACTACTTCTAAAGAAGTTCAGAGATCTAGTCTCAGCCAACAAGGCATTTTTAAGATGATCACAGACAGCCTGGTGACTGACTAGCATAATTTACATATATTAGGCCAGAAAATAGCATGCACAGTATAGGTTATCATCCACAAAATCTAGAGAATCGAAACACAAGTGGTTTTAAGTGTCTAGTTCCCTTTCCTGCATCCCCACTGTAATCCCAGCACAAGGGTTGTACCAACACAAGCAATCCAAAACATAGCTCAGTTTCCCTTATCACCATTACTGCTTTTCAAAAAGTTGTAGTCCTTAAGAATTGTTCATTTATATTAATCATGCATCAAAAAGCATTAGCCAGTGTTGTTAGTGATCTTTAAATGCCTTTACAGGTGGGCAGCATACAGAAAAATGCACAAAAACTGGACCACAACCCTCCAGCATCAGATATATATAAGATCAAAAACCACAGGTGCACAAATATAGTAGCATCTCACATCCCTTTCTATGACCATCTCGGAAAAGCTACGTGCATGGAAGAACAGGCACATCACATCACATCCCATGATGTTGTCTCAGAGTACCCAAAAGCAAACGCTTAGAAAGAAGAGAAAGAGCAGAAGGAGAACAAGTACTCTGCAACATCTTTTCCACATATTCCTTCAGTTTCCATTTCCTACAGCTCAGCAGTTTCCAAAGCCGAGGGTTACAACTTTCTATTTCACATGAAATTTCAATTTCTTCCATGAGTTTGTCCAGTTGCTTTTGAACCCACGTAAAATTTCTGACATCCAGTTAGACCAGAGGGGCAAAGCACTCTACAGCTGACCTGGGTATTGTGTAAAAATCCACTTTCTCTTACTTGTTTTCAATCTTTCGCCTTCCAGCATCACTCAACTGTTGTAGTTCTTGGTCTGAAAGACAGCAAGCAACTCTTTCCTGTTCACCACCTCCACTCCAGTCACAAGTTTCTCTCTCAGGCTATCAAATGCAAAAAGGTTATTATTAAGGAAATTCATTTATTTTAAAAGGTTGTTATTATTAAGGAAATTTGCCTAACTCAAAATAAAACAGGCTGGTTTATGGACTAGATCTTTGGAACAAGTCAGAGGATGTTCAACAGAGCAGATTCTCAGGTGGGACACAGCGGACGAGTTAACCTCAAGGAAAGATCCCTTTAAGGTCTCCCTCCACAAGCCTTACTCCAATATTAGTAAGTCTGTTCACCCCATAGAGAGAAGCTGCTACCATCTCTCCTTGAGGAAAAAAACCCATGTATTTCTGACAGATCCTTCACTGTTCTGGTTTGGTTTTTTTTTGTTTCCCTACAAGGAAAAAGAACCTCTTTCCATACTAAAGAAATGAGTAAGTGCACCTGGCAAATTAAACACAGCTACAAACTAACATGTACGTTTTTAGCAATTTACTGAGAGATGTCAAAACACAAGAGACCTCAGCCAACATCACAAAAAACCTAGTTCCTGTTACAAAACCACATGTTAAGTTGGTGTAACTGTTGTTACTCAAGACAAGCTTATGTAGCTGCAACAGCTGGGCACACCTACTGCGAACCAGGCTGCAGGCAGGTGCGTGCCCTGACTTCAAACGCCTGCAGCCTGTTAATGGCTGACTCATTTTGTTCCCGAACCGTAAAATCCCCCCGTAATTAACTTTTAAGACACACATGGCCTCCTTACCGGAGTTCCCCGGCAGCACCCGCTGGTACCAGCACTCCTCTGCCTGCAGCCACCAGCGCCACCCGGTGATAGAATCATAGAATAGTTTGGGTTGGAAGGGACCTTGAAAGGTCATCCAGTCCAACCCCCCTGCAATAAGCAGGGACATCCTCAACCAGATCAGGTTGCTCAGAGCCCCATCCAGCCTGACCTTGAATGTTTCCAGGGATGGGGCTTCTACCACCTCTCTGGGCAACCTGTTCCAGTGCTTCACCACCCTCATTGTGAAAAATTTCTTC
Source organism: Phoenicopterus ruber ruber (assembly GCA_009819775.1). NCBI lineage: Eukaryota > Metazoa > Chordata > Aves > Phoenicopteriformes > Phoenicopteridae > Phoenicopterus > Phoenicopterus ruber. The sequence continues at coordinate 28,915,724 of CM020247.1, forward strand.
CTTATGTCTAGCCTATATCTCCCCTCTTTTAGTTTAAAACCATCACCCCTTGTCCTATCACAACAGGCCCTGCTAAAAAGTTTTTCCCCATCTTTCTTATAGGCCCCCTTTAAGTACTGAAAGGCCGCAATAAGGTCTCCCCGGAGCCTTCTCTTCTCCAGGCTGAACAAGCCCAACTCTCACAACCTTTCCTCATAGGAGAGGTGTTCCAGCCCTCTGATCATTTTTGTGGCCCTCCTCTGGACCCACTCTAACAGGTCCATGTCTTTCTTGTGCTGGGGACCCCAGAGCTGGACGCAGTACTCCAGGTGGGGTCTCACCAGAGCAGAGTAGAGGGGCAGAATCACCTCCCTCGACCTGTTGGCCACACTTCTTTTGATGCAGCCCAGGATACGGTTGGCCTTCTGGGCTGCAAGTGCACATTGCTGGCTCATGTCCAATTTTTCATCCAGCTGTATCCCCAAGTCCTTCTTGGCAGGGCTGCTCTCCATCCCTGCATCCCCCAGCCTGTATTGATACCAGGGGTTGCCCCAACCCAGGTGCAGGACCTTGCATTTGGCCTTGTTGAACCTCATGAGGTTCACACAGGCCCAATTCGCGAGCTTGTCCAGGTCCCTCTGGATGGCATCCCGTCCCTCAGGCGTGTCCACCGCACCACTCAGCTTAGTGTCGTCTGCAAGCTTGCCAAGGGTACACTTGATCCCATTCTCTATGTCACTGATGAAGATATTAAACAGTACTGGTCCCTATACGAACACCTGAGGGACAACACTTGTCACCAATCTCCATCTGGACATTGAGCCATTGACCACTACACTCTGGATGCGACCATCCAATCAATTCCTCATCCACTGAACAGTCAACCCAATCCATATCTTTCCAATTTAGAGAGAAGGATGTTGTGGGGGACCGTGTCAAAGGCCTTACAGAAGTCCAGACAGATGACATCCATAGCTCTTCCCTTGTCCACTGATGTAGTCACTCCATGGTAGAAGGCCACTAGGTTGGTCAGGCAGGACTTGCCCTTGGTGAAGCCATGCTGGCTGTCTCCAATCACTTCCCTGTCCTCCATGTGCCTCAGCATAGCTTCTAGGAGGATCTGCTCCATGATCTTCCCAGGCACAGAGGTGAGGCTGACAGGTCCGTAGTTCTCAGGGTACCGCGGAGTCACGCAGCCGCCGCCGCCCCTTCTTCCTCCCGCCTCCTCTCCCAACTCTACTGCTGCGGCTAAGCCTCCAAGTTTGCGCCTGTGGTGGAACCGCCGAGAGGAGGCGGGAGCTGCCGCGGCCCCAGCGCGCCGCTCCGCGCAAAAAGTTGAGGCTGTGCCCAGCGCGCCTCGCCCCGCGGCCACTGGGCCGGGCGGAGCCGAGCCGAACTCCCCCGCTGCCACTGTCCCGGGGCAGCCCAGGGGGACGCGTCCGCTCGCAGCGCACTCACCGCGGCGGAACAGAGCGCGGCCGTCCCGGGCCGGCAGCTGCAGGTAGGACGCGCGCCTCTGCTCGGAGGCGTGTGTGTGGGTGCATGGACATGTGTGCGACACGGCACCCCATGATGTGGAGAAAACAGGAGGGGCCGCCGCCCGCCCCGCAACCTGGCGGGCAGGAAAAAGAGGAAGCAGCGGCAAGGTCTCCGGGAGCGGAGCGGGCGCGGCCGCCCCTTCCCAGAAGCCGGCACCTGGGATCGGGAGGAGCTAGAAGCCTGTCGCCTCCCCGCTGCCCCCCCCCCCCCCCCCCCCCCCGCAAACGCAGCGCGGATCCGCAAAACGGGCAGTACCCGGGAGGGAACCCGCTCGGGAGGGGCTTAACCGCTGCGGTTAGGGGAAGCGACAAAACGGGGTTCGGCTGGGCCTCAGTGCCGCCGGCCCGGGTGTGGGCGAGGCGCATTCGTCTCCGGGGACGGGCCCCCGCGGCCCGGGGGCGGCCCGGGCTCCTCGCCCTCCCCTTCGGGGCGGTGGCCTCTGCTCGGCTGCCCTGTGAAAAAGACGTGCAAAGGGCCGATCACTTACTCGCTTGCGCGCGGGGGGCGGGCTGGCTGGCTGGCTGGCTGGCTGGCGCTGCTGTTTTAAACAAATAAGCTGCGGTCTGGCTTTAAACCACTGCTAATAGTACACTGGAATATTGCAGTTCCCCAATGACTTCCAGACAAAGGCTGGTGTTTTAAGGTCAGGCTGAGTTGCTAGGATCTGCTCTCCAAGGGCCTGTATGTTTGGTGCATGGACTCGGTGGGAAATTTGGAAGATGCCGCTGGAGCAGAGCACATCTGTCTGCTCCTGTAGAGCAGACCTTGCAGCTGGGTACAGCTGTGACAGCTCAGCTGAGGGTTGCTAATGGCTTAAGCCACTAGAACTGAATTATATGTAACCGTATGTCTGAGCTCCTTCCACAGTAACATAAGTGAAAACAAAAGGGGACAGCTGCTGGTCAACTCACCTGCTTGTTATACTGCTATAATAATATTGGTGTAAGTGGTAATGCTTTCTCCCAGAGATGAAGCCAAAGCCTTAGCAACCAAAAATATATATACATATATATATGAAAATCTTCAAGTCCTTTGAATCCTGTTCCATCTTTGAAATATTTTATTCCTTTCCCGTGTCATGTTTAAACCGCTTATTCTTTTCTTCATATGGCCAGAAACTTAATCATTGAAATTCCAGATAGTCTATATGATTTCTTACCCCACTGGTTACTTGACTACTGGTGACCAGAAAAAGAGCCTGAAACTCGTATATGAAGTTGTTCATTCTCTCAATCATTTAAACAGGGTGGTTTTCCCCAATTAACATTAAGGTTTGAAAAACAGAAAAAAAGTCTTTACTTCTGTGTCATAATCACAAAATACTCACCAACTCTAACTGCTCCAAGAATTTATTCAAATTCCTATGGCAACATTATTCTGGTATTGCTTTTGCCTCCCTCCCACTTAGTTGAATTTCCACCATCAAAAAGTCAAGGAGTATTTGCACCTTACAGTACTTTAAATACCTTTCCAAAGCTGACATTCCCACATTTCTCTTACCTTACCTATTCTTGCTGGTTATAGTTCAGCTTTGCCCAGCAAGAAGGTGCAATGTTCTGTGCTGATCTTCTGCCTAGGGTGAATTTAGCTCTATCCGCATCTTTGTTTCTTTTCTCTTTTCCCCGTGTCTCCCTTGCTTATACCATTTCATAACCTATGGCCTGTGTTATTCAGGAGATCAGCTTATCACATTGGTCCCTTCTGGCCTTAAAAATCTATGAATCTGTGTTGTATTGTCTGCTTCCCAGCTGCTTATCTTTTTTCTCACTCTCATGCTTTTGTTTTGTGCCTTGCATTCTTCCTCACTGGTATTAATCTTCCCACTGATATTTTATTTTTTTAAACTCCATCTCGGCAATAAATAAATAAATCAGTGGAAATATGAATCTGAGTGTCCTGGTTGCGGCTGGGATAGGGTTAATTTTCGCCAGAAGCTGGCCGGGGGCTATTCTATACCATGTGACCGTCACGCTCGCTATTTAGAGGGGGGTTGACTGGAGGGGCGGGGATCGCTGCTCGGAGCGGGCTGGGCGTCGGGCTCCGGGCGGGGAGCGACCTGTCCGGAAAGCACCGCTAAGTACATGCTGTTGTTGTCATTGTTGGGGTTTCTCGTTTGTTTGTTCTCTTTCCCTTTGTTGTTCGGTTAAACTGTTGTTGTTAACCCACGAGTTTTGCCTTTCTTTGTCCCAATTCTCTCCCCGTCCCACCGGGAGGGGTGGGGGTGAGCGAGCGACCGCGTGGTTCAGCCTCCGGCTGGGGCTAAACCACGACACTGAGTTCATGGCTTTTGTTCATTGCATCATCTCTTTCTCCTCTTATTCTCCATCTGAATATTAACAGCAGGCAGAATGCCAGGGGGGTTGTATTCTTTGCATTTTACATCCTTTTTACTTTAGCCTGCACCGCACAAAATATGCGCTAACTCACAGTCTAGGAGTGGAGAAGGGGTTTACTAAATAAGAGAACTGAATCACGAAAGGAGCAGGAGAGGCTGGGAGGACTAACCATTGCTGTTTGCCACTGATGAGCGGAAGCTTTATTAGTCTGCTGTAGTTAGGATCGCTAATAGCTGCCTATCTTTGACCTGTGATAGCAGGTTAAATTTTTATGCAAACGTACACTTAGAAAGCATAAATTCAAACAGAGAAAACAAAACACCCTATTCATGATGATATGACTTTTTGCCATCACTTAATGGATCTTTACTTTAAGAAAAAGATTCCAGTGTTGATACCCATCTGGTTCCCTGTAGCCCCATCAAGCATGGGCAGCCACTGAAATCAGGGGAGTTTCATACTGTCATGGTTTGAGCCTGGCTGGATGACAGGTGCCCACCAGGCCGCTCTATCACTCCCCCTCCTCAGCTGGACAGGGGAGAGAAAATATAACTAAAGGCTCATGGGTCAAGATAAGGACAGGGAGATCACTCAGCAATTACTGTCACAGGCAAAACAGACTCAACTTGGGGAAAAATTAATTTAATTTATTGCCAATTAAATCAGAGTAGGACAATGAGAAATAAAACCAAATCTTAAAACCACCTTCCCCCACCCCTCCCTTCTTCCCGGGCTCAACTTCACTCCCAATTTCTCTATCTCCTCCCCCCGAGCGATGCAGCGGGGTGGGGAATGGGGTGTTGCAGTCAGTTCATCACACATCGTCTCTGCCGTTCCTTCCTCCTCAGGGAGAGGACTCCTCACAGTCTTCCCCTGCTCCAGCGTGGGGTCCCTCCCATGGGAGACAGTCCTCCATGGACTTCTCCAATGTGAGTCCTTCCCACAGGCTACAGTTCTTCAAGAACTGCTCCAGCGTGGGTCCTTTCCACGGGGTGCAGTCCTTTCAGGAATGGACTGCTCCAGCGTGAGTCCCCCACGGGGTCACAAGTCCTGCCAGCAAACCTGCTCCAGCGTGGGCTCCTCTCTCCACAGGTCCTGCCAGGAGCCTGCTCTCTGGCGTGGGCTCTCCACGGGGTCACAGCCTCCTTCAGGCATCCACCTGCTCTGGTGTGGAGTCCTCCATGGGCTGCAGGTGGATATCTGCTCCACCTTTAATCTCCATGGGCTGCAGGGGGACAGCCTGCCTCACCATGGTCTTCACCAGGGGCTGCAGGGGAATCTCTGCTCCGGGGCCTGGAGCACCTCCTCCCCCTCCTTCTCCACTGACCTTGGTGTCTGCAGAGTTGTTGCTCTCACATCTTCTCACTCCTCTCTCCGCTGCTATATTCCCGCTGCAGGTTTGTTTTTTTTTTTTTCCCCTTCTTAAATGTGTTATCACAGAGGCGCTTCCACCGTTGCTGATTGGCTTGGCCTTGGCCACTGGTGGGTCTGTCTTGGAGCTGGTTGGCATTGGCTCTATCGGACATGGGGGAAGCTTCTAGCAGCTTCTCACAGAAGCCACCCCTGTAGCCCCCCCCCGCTACCATAGCCTTGCCACGCAAACCCAATACACTTAGGGATGGTATGTCTTTAGAAATAACTTCTCAGCTGGGAGTTACTGAACCTCAGGTGAAACATGGTTCCTGATCTTGTGCACATTTCTAGACTTGTGCAAGAGTGGGATAAGATGGGATAGCTTAGGACATCGTCTTAAACATCACTTTATTTTTTAGGATAGGAGCTCATGTCCATAGGAAACTGAAATGGATCTGTTAAGTCATTTCACATGTCCAACTAAACAACTTTCAGATAGTAACAACTTTTGTTCCCTGTCAGCCAGCCTAGATTTATTATTTAAGTTGTGATTTTGAGTATCCTACTTCCCTTGTCTAATTCTGCCAGTGGCACATGGTGTGGCATACTACTTTAGGAGTGCCCCTCCTATGGCAACCTCTGTCTGTGGTATATGTAGAATTCCAGTTATTCACTTAAGCAACCCCTCCATTGTCTGTGAGCACATATATAATTTATAAGACAATGTTCTTTGAGCTCTTATATATACAGCCCTTGTTTTAACTGCATGCTTACCCGTTGTTTGTAATATTTCTTTTTTGTCACAGTTTGTCGGTGATCATCAGAGAGAGAAAGAAGTAATTTCAGATTACTGGAGTGCCACCTCTAGTGAAAAACAAACTGGGGAGGGAAGTTCACATTCAGTGGAGGCTGTCACATGTGCAGAAACCACCCAAACAACATCAAGGAGAGCAATGCAGTTAAGAGAGACCTCCTCAAGAAAGTGCAGAGATCATGTTTCCAGTCATCACCAATTACTAAAAAAGACTCGGCAGAGGATGTCTCACAATGGCAATACAACAAGAAACAAAGCTAAGGATTTTGAGTATGACATAATCATGCATAATATTCTTAAATTCTTTTTTTTATTAATGTAACAAATACAATGCATACCTTTTATTTAAAGATCTGGAAGTCAGTTTCTCTCCTGATTTACTCTTTATTCAGTACTACCTAAGTTAGTGTATATACTTGCACGCTATTACAAACTTCCTTTTAAAATCAAATATATTCACATTCTTAGCTCTATGATAAACATCGATTTATATAGAGAAGAGAATATTTTTGTTGATTCTAAGCAAATCTCTTGTCAGTAAGATTCAGAAATCTACTTCTAAAGACAGGCAGGATCTAGAAATCAACATGTGCCAAGAAATAACTCTGAATGAGGATAGTAAAGCTGAGCAGACAAGGAGGAGCAAAAGAATCGAAAACAAAATGAGTAAGATATTCTCTGATGTTTATCATACAGATTATTTTTTCATTTGAACAACTATACTGACTCAAATATTCATAACCTTTCTAATATATTGTGGCATGGGTTTATTTTAAAAAGATGGTGTAAACATTCATTTTAATAATTAAAATTATTGATAAATTCCCTCACTTGTTTAAATCTACATATTAGCAACCTAATGGTTGACTTGTTTGCATAAACTCATTAAGAATCATGAGATTTTTTTTTCAGGATGCAATTTTTATCACAGTGTTATATATGAAAAATTTATGGTGCATTCTGAAAAGCAGAAGAAAAATGTTTTCATGCAGAATGAAAATGTAGATCCTGATTCTGTAATCTAGTAGTCTGTGTGCAACATCATTCTGAAGGCAATGCCATCCCCAAGAATTGACCTATACAAAGCAGTTTATTTTAAATGCCTGCTGTTGTTATCCTGTCTGTTTTAAATATAGGATTATAGGGCCTTCACTACCACAGTCACGGAGCACTCTTTGAAGTAGTTTTCCTTGCAGCGTGCTTTGTCAGAGAGAAAGATTGCTATTTTTCATCCTTTGAAGATGCATGCAGAGAAATTCTTTGGCTCACAGAGGAAGTGTGTAGGAGAATACAGAATTTCCTCACTTATGTGCTCACTCCAGCACCTTTAAGATTGGGGTCTTAAAAGGGTTGTGGTGGAGTTTTTTTTTGTTTAAGCCCACTCAGTCTGGATTTATCTGTCCACCTACAATCGTTTAAACAGCTTACAAAGTTTGGAAGTATTTGAACTGTAACAGCTACATTATAGATCTTGTAAAATATGAATAATTCTACCACCAATCAACAACCCTTCTCTCTTGCAATGTTTTCATTATTCCCAGTGGAAGCACCATTTTTATGAGATTTAAAGTTGTATGACTAACTGCTCAGCTATTTCAAATTGAATTACTAGTTTCCACTCAAAAAACAAGCTGTTGTTTTTTTAGCATGATTTTTGCAGAAAGAGTTGCGCTGCCTATAAAGGTAGCTTCATGTTAATCCAATCTAGCAAGTTTACCTCCCTTTTGCATCAGACCTAGCGGTTGAGTCTGTGAGTCATTTTAGTTTGGCAATTCACTGAAAAACAGCCCCACAAAAAGTTTCGGTTTGGATCAGCAAGCATCACTTGTTTTGCACGAGGTCAGACACAAGGAAGGCGGTAGGGAAGGCAAGGTAGAAGTGATGGTAAATATGTCCTCTTGAAGTAACAAGTTAAATTGGGTTAAGTGTAACATAAAACTGTACCTTGTTCTGTGTATGTCTGTGTGGTTTAATCCCTCCTGAACTGCTTGGCTGATTTAAACCAGCTTTGACTAGGGACTGCAGTATCATAAATGATTAAGGTCTTGCAAGGCTGGACAGGTAGAGGAGAGGGACTTTCCATGTCCTCAGCTGAGGAAAGGTGCTGGGTAAATCCATATCTATTGGATTCTAAAAATCTACACAGAGTCAAGAACTTAAGGTTGGGAACAATTTAATCTGAGCTTACAGTATATCACAATGCACAAAACAGCAGAGACATCAGGCTTTGTGAGTTACAGCTCTAGGAGAACTATGTTTTTTAAAGTCATATTTAAAATGTCTATTCCTGACACCCAGGTGGAGTTTTAGGGCCAGTGAGCCACATCTGCTACAGCTTGCGGAGAGGAGCAGTGCATATAGCCTACTGTCCCTGCAAACCCAAGGTTTTTCATTAGTAGATCAATTAATGGCCTGGGCCGTGCATTGTGCTTTCCTGCAGGCCATCCTCCTATCCTTTTCTTCCTCCCTTCTTTCTTTCCTCCCTCCCTGTTTTTCAGAAGAGGCTGTAGCCAGGATGCTCTTCTCCATAGTGTGAAGGGATGCTGGGATGGCACTGCTGATGAAGTACAGGACAGCTCATCTATATATCGGAAATCATTTCACCCAAGCTGAAAACTGTAATGGGAGATAGCACTTTTTTTGTAAAATAATAAACTAAAATTTAAAAATAGTATCTTTTATATTTTATTTTTTACATTTAGGCCTCAGACTCCCAAGCAGGGATAATTTTCAGTGGGATAGTTAATGAGGTTTTTGTCCCAACTGTTCATCTTTTCCTCATTGCACAAGTAGCTGAGTGGTTGTGAAGTAATGAGGAAAAGTAATCTGAGGGAGCTCATCTCATTCACTATCCTAGTGTAAATACTCCTTGCTCACGAACCAGAGGTTTTAAAACATAAATGAGTACAAAAGAACTGCTGATAAATTTGGCTTTTAAGAAAAGAGAAATTATTGAATAACTGACTAGCTAATGAAATGCTCATTTTGTAATAAATTGTAACCTAGAACAGCATTTTTATCATCCAGTGGGAAACAATGCACTTTGCAAAAATGTCATTAAAAAGCAAAAAGTCTAAACTTAACACACTTTGTAAAAGTCATATTTCTGTGTGTTGAATTTCAGTTGGAGTTCTGTTACGGAATTCACTATGGCATCTTTTATTGAATTGGGTTATTATTTAATTGGTAATGTGTCTTTTGATATATTCGTTTCGACTAGATTGAATGAGCATTTTTTCTCCAGAAAACTTATCCACTAACTGTAATGCAAAGTGAAGCCAAAATAAGAGAGGAAAGATATTTTTCTGTTCAACAGATCTTTTACATTATTTTTCAGGACAAGAAGCCTTTGGTAGGAATTCTGTAAATCCTGTTTGCCCCATTTCACTTTCAAGAATCAATAGGAGGAATATTTTTAGTGAGACCTTACTGCATAGAGCTGTTGCTGATGAAGATGTGGACCTTGTACGTAACATAATAAAAGCTAGTGGAAATGTAAATGTTCAGGATTATGCTGGTAAGTTGCAGTTGTATTAAAATACTATTTTCAAAACAAGTATCTACCTGTACCTAATAAAAGTACATATTATGAGTTTGTGCAGTGAAAGAGACTGTAGGTTTGTGACTAGTCAGTAGATTATTGAATTTTTATGGGTTTAACTTGGTAATTGTTCATGAGAAAATATATAGACCTACGTATAAAAGTATATTCAAAAAGAAAATTTTGCTGAAAAGTAAGCACTCAAAAACTTACAAAATTATGCAATTAAGTTTACTTAGCCTTAATTCAACAATCTGTGCATGCTTATCACAAAACAGTCCCTTAATAAAATAATCAACATAATGTTTTTGAAAGATTTTTTTTGTCCATTTCAGTGGTCAACTTGAGACCCCAAGATTTAGATTTTCCAGTTTAATTTTTCAGGGACTGTGATTTTGCCCCTTGCATCTTAAAGGAAGTTGTAGCTTCATAGCTTAGCACTGCTTTGATTTGGTCAAGTTGTGAGTGCTTGTTATTTTGCATTTTTATTTCATCTTGGGCACACAAAAAAAAGAATGACAAATAGTGGCCAGCTGTGAATGTTTTGATTTAAGCAATTGACCTTATCCAACTTTGTGTGATACTCTGTGTCAAAGGCATTGCCACACCCTAAAGTATCAATCAGGTGTTTCAAACATAAGACTGTCCTTCCTTATTTTGCAGTTCCCTGCCTCATCCGTTAGGCTCTGATAAACTTCCATAACAAAAGAGAAAATGGTTTCACAGACAGCTGGCTCATTTGGTAGAAAACTTTGATTCATTCTTAGAGTGTTTCCATCCTGTGCAGTGGCTAGGATTTCACAACTGTTATGTGGGTTCAAAAAAATATGTTCTGCAATTAAAGGCTATTGCATAATGCAGGCATATAACAGACCGATATTAAGGTAGAAATTCTGTCTTCTGGAATATACTGACCGATAGATTGAGTCAGCAGCAGATTTTGGACTTCTACAGCATAGGACTCTGGCATTTGAGCTAACAGAGTGACTCGTAATGTGTGTTAACTTGTGCTAGATGTAGATGAGAAAATATTTTGTTGGTGGGTTTCAAAGCCACCTGCTGACAACAGAGAAACATTAATAGTGTGGGTTCAGCTGCAACCTCTGTGGGCAAGTATACTAAAGTGCAGTGGTTCCAATTTTCGGCCTCACTGCTGCTTCCTTTTTCTGCTTTTGCGCCTTTTGCCAGACCACTGTTTCTTCATTCCCCAGACTCTGGCCACTATTTTTTGGTGCAAAAGGAGCACACCTGCACAAAATGTGTTTTAGTTGAACTCCTTGAAGAGATGAGAGGCTAACCTGGCCCTAGTTCATTCTTTTTCTAGTGAGGAAGGTGTAATCAGAAAGAGAGAGAGTTGCCAGTCTTGTGCCATTTTGAAATGCACTTTCATCTCACTCTCTTTGGGAATCACTGTTCTGATGATTATATTCTGCCCCTGTGTCTTGTCTCTTCCTTTAAAGCTCTCCACCAGTAATTATCCATATCTTACCCTAGTCTTTTTCCTTCCTCCTGTGCTTCAGTACTCTGCTTCAGTACCTTACCGAGTTCTTGGTTTGTTTTTTTAAATTTTTTTATGTCCTGGACATCGGCATGAAGGATATGGAGAGCATGGGAGAGACACTGTGCTCTCAGTTTGAGTTTTGATTCACAGTGCCTTAGGGGAGCTGAAAAACAGTTGCAATGAAACTTGTGCTTCTCTTTGGTCTGGAGCATGCACAGGGTCCTTGGAGAATCATGTTGCTAAACTAATGATTATCAATTAAACATGTTCCAGGTGCAATTTTTCAGGGGCTTATTAGTATATCAGATGGAGGATACTTTTTACTGAGGGTGAAGTAGATACCTTTACCTAAGTGAACCTTTTTTCTCCTCCCCTTAACAGATTTCAAGCTTTTGCTCCAGAATATGGAGTTACTAGTTTTTCTTAATGAAATAGGCTCTATAAAATGCAAGTAAAATGTACAGATGATACTGTTAAAAACAATTCATCTTGAAGCACTGTCGACATTATCATAGAATCATAGAATGGTTTGGGTTGGAAGGGACCTTTAAAGATCATCTAGTCCATCCCCCCCTGCCATGGGCAGGGACATCTTTCACTAGATGAGGTTGCTCAAAGCCCCATCCAACCTGACTTTGAACACTTCCAATGATGGGGTTTCTACCACCTCTCTGGGCAACCTGTTCCAGTGTCTCACCACCCTCATTGTAAAGAATTTCTTCCTTAAGTCTTCCTTATGTCCTTATTAGGCAATGTAGTTAAAACTTTGTTGAGTTTCAAGCATTTGGGAACAAAACCTAATATGACAAAGTTTTTGGGCAACCTGATGCAACATCCTGTGCCCATAATAAATCCAGTTCTGTACAAATATAAAATATTCTGGGTTGGGTGGTGTATAAGAGAGCTTCAAGTTTCTCTTTCCAATGAAATTAAGAGAATTTTCCTTAATGAGAGCAGAACAGTCTTAATAAGCAATTTATATTTAGTGCGTGAATTAGGCCCAGACAACCTTCTGGTAATGGGAGATGGTTGAAGAGTAAGGCTATCCATCAAAATGGTCTTCTGGATGGAATACTAGTTTGAGAGCTGGAAGACAGGAAGTGGAAGATCCTCTGTCTTTTTCCCTTACTTTTCTCACTCTACAAAAAACTGTCACATAATGAATGTTTAAGGAGCTGATAAAAAGCTATGCTAAACCCAATTCAAAGACTTACATTCCATCTTTTATTTTTCCTCAACACCTCCTTCATGGAGTAAAATTGTTCTGTGGGTCATGAAGCTCATATCTTGGTTTATTCCATATAGCTGGGAATGGATATGGAATTTCAGTAAGGATTTTTCATTGCTTTCTTTGGAAACTCAAACCATTCTTGGATAGTCTTAAAAACCATTTTTGTTTGGCAATAAAGATTCCAGGTCTTTATTTTGTCTCTTCTTTCTTACTTATCCTTTCAGCATGGCCATATAAATAAAAGGCCGTCATGAAAATTTATCTTGTTCTTAAAATAGCATATACATTTTATTCAGGGAGAAATTATTAAGGTGTGGGTAGAATAATTTTTCTTCTTTTCTTTCATAATAGAACTATCAAATCTAAAACTAATATTGTTACAGCAGCACCTGGTTCTTCAGTAAGTGCAAATTTTGACAAAAGAATGAGATCTCCCAACCCTTGTGACTTTTTCATAAACATTTCTTCATACAACTTATTGTAAAGTGCATCAGTTTTTACCTTTTCAGTATATCTTTCTGAAATATTCATCAAATAGACAACCCAAAACTGACATAAATTTTTATAAATTATTTTACTGAAATGTGAAATACAGGTTTCAGTTGCCAGGTTTTTTTCTTCATAGGCTGGACTGCACTACATGAAGCAAGTGTGGAAGGCTTTTATAGGATAGCAAATGAGCTTTTGAAAGCAGGAGCTGATGTTAATGCTAGAGGAAGTGAACAAATAACACCATTGCAAGATGCAGTTAAAGAAGGCCATTATGAGGTATATTCCAAATTGAACACAAATTATGGTTTAGGAATAGAAATGATTGTTGTTGGGTCCAGAAAGTCACATAGTCTTATTACATGTAGGCTGGTCTTTTCAGATTATGAGTAAATTCAGGAGCTTGCAAGTCCTTTCTGCCCAATTTCTGTTCAAACCATTCCATGCTTTACAAGATTTGTCCAATAGCAGAAATTAATTGATTTTCTAACTGTTTGGGACAATGACCGAAGTACTGAGTAATAGATTACTACTGTTTAATACTATTTGTTTCACTTATTTTATAATCTCCTTGCAGAATAATTTATGACCTGAGCAGTATCCTGGAGTTTTAATGATTTTTTTCATGATTTAGTAAACATGCATGTATGGTGTGCAGCCACAGCCATGCACAGAGATTTTTTTTGTGTATTAACACATAGCATGGAGAGCTATGAAGACATGGCTTTATATTTTGTATGGTCTTAAACAGAAAGTCAACTGAATAGTCAATGTGAATTAATTATAACTTTTGTTGCCAATTGCTGTGGTTTCATAAACCTGTGTCTGAGTTTTGGATCCTCTTTCAGTCTGGCAGTGGTTGCCTCCGCCTGTGCATGTTCCTAGGGTGGCCCAGATTTATGTAGGAGTTCTGCATGTCCCTTTTATCTGCTTGCTGTTTCTTTCTCTAGAAGTACACATACACTGCCTAATATTTATTCATTTCCAAAATTTTAAAAAAAATTTTGTGGGATGTAATAAGTTTTGTCCCTAAACATTTGGTCTCTTTCTGTTTCACAGCTGAGATCAGACTTAATCTGTTTCTCCCCAAGTCTCCCTGGAGCAAAGAGGAAGGGTGGACTTTTGGTTAATTATTTCCTCTGAGACTTTAGAGCCCCAAGCTTGGTTTTCAGCTTGTGGATCGCAGACTCTTGGGGGTTCATGAAATATTTCTGAGTTCTGTGAAAGTACCTAAGGCAGAGGTACAAGTAAAACCACACTAGTGCTGGAATAAGATTGCAGGGTTAGCCACAGAAAAGAAATCATCAGATTGCAAATTTTCCATGTCTTAAAAAAGTATTCTGCAAAGGTAGATGGAACATTTTGCTGAAGTGATCGTTTCTTGAATAACAACAGAATCAGGCTTTACGTTTGTACAGAAATCATAATGTTGGTAAGACCATCTGAGTGGGTTTCGTTTCACTAGATGTACATTGTGCATCTGAAATAGCTGTCAAAACTTCACTTTGCAGTCACAGAAGTCACAATAGACACACCTAGAGCACAATTTATTTTCTCCTAAAGTAGATGTCTTAAATAGGTAAGCTGACTCATACCCTAAAATCGCCTGTTATTTTCCACCAATTAAGAGCTTAGGGGAGATGAATCCTACCCTATATTTTGGGAGACCTTGGCTTAATGGCATCAGGTTAATCACTGGAACCAACTTCTAAAAATGAAAATAATAAGACTATAGGATAATCATGCATCTTGGGGAATGCTTGGAGTATATTGACTAGTATAGAGAGGGAATATTTGGCAGAGGCCTTAGATTTGTTTTTAGTTGTTCATATTGTCGAGTACATCAGAGGGAAGCCTGTATAAGGAAGGAATATGAAAAATACTGTCAGAAGAGAAACAATCTGAAAAACTTGTTTTTCTAGATGGCAGAGTTATTACTTTGGTATGGAGCTGATCCCTTATTAAAAAATGAGATGGGAAGGTGTGCATTAGAAGAAGCTTCTGACTCATCTATGAGGAAACTGCTTAAAAGATATGTAGCAAAATCCAGAAGAGATTCAGTATCAGGTAGGAGAGAATTCTTCTGACATATTGTCACTATTAATTGGAGAAATTCAGAATATCTGTTGCACTATATTTCCTTAATTACTTCTAGTAATTCCATGGGCTTTGCTGAGTTCCAGTGAGCACTTCTTACCCAGCACAATTGCTGTACATTGGTAAAGTATAAAAGATAATGGTGTCCAGCTTTTTCTTGGGCTGGAGCTACCTTTGAATTTGAAATGAATATTTGAAGCACAACAGGTGTTGCCTATCTAAATGTAAGATGAGGCATGTAAGGACTTGCTGAGATACTGCTGTGGTATGACTTAGAGCTAGGGATAAGATTTGGTTCTAAACTGTCCTGGAGGCTGAATTTAGAACAATCCATAAGATTAAAAATGGAGGATCTAAGATTAGATCTAGATCTTAGGGGTTGCCAAGCCTTAATGGTTTATCCTTAACTGCTAGTTAAGGAACCAGGATAATATTACTGTAGCTAAGCTAAGCTAAAGGCTGGGTTCACAAGGGGTTGGTAGGTGAACATTTCAGCTAAGGCAAGAGTTGGATCTTGTACAGTCTTAGGAGCTAAGTTGAGAAGAAGGTTCAGAAGAGGCTGCTTGGTCAGGGGCAGATACAAAGAAGTGCCACAAGGTAAGCCTTGATTAGAGTTAAAATTAGGATTATTGGACACTGATGAGCCAGTGTGGGCTGTGGCATGTTTAAGTCTGAAAGGAGTCCTCAGGATAGGTTTAGAGTCAGGGCTGTAGGAGTGGGCAGGAGTTACTGGCTTCAAATGTGAGTGAAACCAAGGTTAATGCTACTGTAAGGGATTAGCCTGGCAGGGACTGCTGTATTTGAGAGGTCCCATGATTAGATGTTAGGGCTGCAGCCTTCAAAGGTCATTGAGATATTCTGAGCCTTACAAATATTGGTGGGCTAAAAGTATGTTCAAAATTATCATTTGGATTAGGATTTGGCTTAATCAGTGCTCAATAGCTGGGCCATTGGGCTTGATTTAGGACTAAGACTGGCAGGATCCATTGGACTAACAGTGATCCTAGGGCTAGGATCTGGCATGCCAGATTCCCCGAAGTGGTGGAGAAAGAGTTGCCATGCTGTGAAATGCCTGTTAAATTTAAGGCTGGTTCCAGCGTGAGTTGTTGGATGAATCTTAGGGCTGGGGTTAGGGTTCATGTTGCAGTACAAAATAACAAAGGGTGATGAGCTAGATTTTTGTTCAATATGGTGTGGCTAGTCTAGGTTTAAGAACATATTGGCTAGAAGTAAATGCATAGGCTTGCATGGATTAAGTAAGTATATTAATATCTAGGGTCAGACCTTGGTAGCTGCTATCCTCTTTTTATGCCATTTTGTCAGCACAGAGGGTAGCTGGAAAGCTAAAGCAAACCACCAGCAAGGCACTGAATTGGTGCTGGGGAATATCCCCACCTATTTTTATACCAATGACTTGGCTTTAGGTACTCCATCCCTTTCCCTGCCCAAGTATGCTGAACAGGGAAAGACATAAGCTAGGCTATCATCCCACCATCACTGGCTTCAGAAAAGTCAGGAGATCAGGGAAGCCTATTATAAGTTAGATAAATGTAGTAGCTCCTCTAAGTTTCAGAAAGAATTGCTTAGGTCACTAATCTTCAGAAAAATTTGGAAGCATAATGTCATACTTGACTCTCACCTGTCCTGGTTTGTACAAGATCCTGTCTGCAACAAAGATCAGGCTCCAAGATTTTAATATTTTAGATATTGATATGTTTTAGATTCTAATAAAACCCTTATGGCTTGATAATTTTTCTGGATAGCTAAATGTGGTAAGTATTGTTACACACAAGATTCTGGACACAAGATGTTATATATGCAAAGCAAAGAATTATGGTGTCTTTTCAATTCTGATTTCTTTCTGTCTTTCATTTTCATTTCAGGTGGAGACAATTCAGAGAATATGTTAAATACTCAAAGTGTAGAGGATACAAACCTGCACCAGGTACATCTTTACAAAGAATCCTGATGTTAATTTGATGCTGAACTGTTAAGGGCTTGCTAGCAGTCTTCAGTAAACTGAAGCAAACAACTATTTCTGTAATGTGTTTCAAAACCAGCACATAATGTATTAGATGCTTCATATCTAGCAGGGACTGAAACAGAGTGATATTCAACGTTATGCCAATTCTTTGGCAAACAGTTGCTGATTCCTACTGGTACTTGGGATAAACTGCAGCCTCATGAAGATGCAAGGCAGAGACAATCAACTGCCTCTCGCGGACAGTGGTTCTTGCTGAGTTTTTGCAATTGTTGCAAAGGTAATTTACAACAAGCATGGTATGTCGGTGCCTCTTTGTACTTGCAGAACCTGACTGAAACGGTGAGATGTTGCCTGGCTTGTAGTAGTAGGATAGCTGCTTCTTGCCTCTGTGCAGTAAGTTGTTTGTGTTGGGTTTCAATAGGAAAGGGCTAGGGAGCCATTGTCTTGCACAGGAGTTGCACAGTTATGCTGTGAGACCTCAGTAAGATGCGGAAGCTAGTGCCTCACATGAAGACAAGACACTATGATCAGTCACTTGGGTTATAGTTTGTTTGCATATAGTACAACAGCTTTTGCCATTAAAAGCTATAGTCTCCTCCTCTCGTTTTCTCCCCTTTGAACGCTGATAACTGGTAATATCTGAAACATAATGCAGTGCACAGACACTTTATTCTTGCTTCCTGAAGTTTTATGTAGTTACGATAACTGCCCTTGTTACTCACAGTAGTGCAGTCTATGGTGTCCTTAGAAATGTTGTGCTATAACAGCATCCATGATGTGTAGTCTTAGATTACACTTTATAACATTAGTTGATTGATGACGAATATTCTCCAAGTAGAAGGTGTTGTAAACTTTTCATTGGGAAAGCCTATTACTATGGCTGTGTAACTGATGATTTCAACAGTTATGTGAGTTGCTGCAGTGTTTGTGTTCTGGTTCTATCTCCAGATATGAAGTAATCAACAGGATAATTCTAATTATTCATCGGCCTTTGGAGTAGTTTTGTTACAAAATTGCCATGAGTTAATTCTGCATGTTTTTGCTATGTTATTTCCCTTTCTTTATAATTTCCTAGAATCATTGCAGACAGGTTTGCCAGAAATGTGAAACTAACTCTGGCATATGACCACAGGAGCAATGTAGATTTAATTCTTTAAAGGCAGAACATCAATTTGAAACCAGTTCAATTTTCAGAAATAAAAGTGTAAAGCACTTCAGTAATATTTATCATTTGATTTCACCCATTAATTTTTACACTTTTATATACATATTTCTTAGTTCCTTAATTTCTCTGTTCTGCTGTCTTAAAAAACTGCACAAGCAGAGGAAATTAGTTAATTTTATAATAGCACAGTTTTAGTATATAATAAAGCAATTTATCAGAAAGTGAAATGAATTATATGGCCTGTTTTGTAGATAGAATTAAATGCAGATGGCACAGTTCAACATGATAATACTAAAGCATCAAAGGAAGTTTTGCTAAAAATGAACAAAGCAGAAAAACAAATTTGGTGAAATATACAAAAAATAAAGTTCTTCAGGATTCTGAAGGCAGAAAACTGAATGAAAAAAAAAATACAAGTTCAAAAAAGACAAATAGATCTGCTATTCATATAGCGGAGGCTTACAGCCAAGAGTAAAACTATTCAGAAATAATGTCTCATGTTAGATGGACCTCATGTTTAGGTCCATCTACAAACCAAGGAACAATTAAATTACAGAAAACATCTTTCCCTGATGCTGGACCTAATGAAATGGGCAACACTGTTGCTGTTTCTAATCATAATTGTTGCATCCTAGTTAATGGTGTAGGAAAACTGAGCTTACTAAATCAGACAGAATTGCAACAGGAATGTGAATTCAACAGTGGTAACAGTGAAAATCCATTTACAGAAGAAAAGGACAGAACTGGTGGAAGCTCAGCAACTTCTGTCAACAGGGGAGGAGATCACCAGTTTGCATTGCCTCACATTATTGGTTTCTGGAGAAAAAGTGTCTGCACAGCATTCTAAGACTACTGATTTAACAGAACTTGATTTTCAGTCAATACTTGCTTTGACTTCCTCTCATGATGTATCTGTTTTTAAAGTTACAACAGGAAATCAAGAGTTATGACAGTGATCAACATAGTCTCAAGCAGAGTAACAGTAATAGCTTGAGTGACAGGAATCTAAATACTGATATGAGAATACCTTCAGAACAAATTATTTCTTTGCAAAACTTGACAAACCAAGGTAAATCTGATGTTGATGGAAACAAAATGAATGGAGAGGCTCTAAGTTTAAAACTCTCTTTGCCTTTGAACAGATTTCCTCACAGACAGATAAGTCAGAATCAGCATGTGCAAACCTTACTGATTCAGACAGAACGGACATATTGCAACAGACTATTGTAAAAGAGGTGCAAAACATTTATACTAATATATCTGAAGATGGAACCAGCTGCACTGAACAGACACTTCAAACAAATGCAGAAACACTGTTAGCACATGAGCTTTTAGCAGCTATTAATGGAGAAAGTGTTTCTGGAAGCCTTTATAATTCTACCAGTGGTGTACTAAGCACCGTTGAACAAAAGGCTCCACAACCAGAGAAAGGAGGGAGGATCCTGCTTAATGCAGAAGAAAGTGCTGAAGGATGTCACATTGAAACTGAAAATGCTAGTAGTTTCAAGATTGAGCCTATAGCTTTACAACTACCTGAAAAGGAAGCACTTCAAATTAAATGAAAGCGAGAGGATCTTCAGGAGACCAACTCAAAAGCAGATTTGCATTTCGATGTTAATGCAGACAACAAGTCTCCTTATTCATTTCCGATTGTGCAAAATATGCAGAAAGAAACCTCCCAGAAAACAGGTGCCATGTTTTGTTTGAAAATAATTATTTTATGAGTTGTTTGTAAGCATTCTGTGTATTTTATTAAAAAAAAAAACAAAACTGTGGATCTCCAGAGTATGTATATTGCCATAAATAAATAGCAGACACATGGAATGTGTTGTGGTACAGTCCACCATGCCAGATTAACTATTTAGTCATTTTTGCTTTGTATTTTTGGGGGCTATTTTATATCCAAGTCCCCATTGTATTTATCAAAATGCGACTGCAATGTTCATTACAATAATTAGAATGAAATTCTTAAGTACCTTATTTTTTTTAATATTTAAGAATCAATAAAGGCCATATTTTCACAAAAGAATCTTTGAACTGTTTTGGATTCAATCTCAATACATTAACATATGGTGAATAGTGGATAAAGTATTTATTATGTTAAAATATTTTCAAAAATTGAGTGAGTTACTGCAGGCATTTTTTTAACCTAGACTAGATGGTCATTTTGACATTCATTCTAACATCAGTTAACATTTCTGAAATTATGTCATAGATACTAAGTTCTAAGTTAAACCAACAGATGGAGTGTTTGCTGGAGTAAGTGGAACAGAAGGCACTGAAAAAAATGAAGAAGGAAATGCAAAGAGCAACATGCTCTCACAATTTACTGAGGCAGAAGTCGTCCAAACTAAAAGAGTAAGATTAGACTCTCAGGAGACAAACCAGAAGACAGACTCATGTTCCAGTAGCAGTAAAAACAAGCTTTCATCTAATCAATCACAATTCAGTCAAGCATCAGAACAGCAAACATCCAAGAAATCAGGTGAAAGGTTAATAATATTTTATAAAAACAGTGGAGTTTTTTTCCAGACATATAGGAAGAAGACTTTTTGTAATACACGAGGGAAAGTTTGGAAATATATATATAGCATATTGAGCAAATACTCTAGTGAGTTCCAAATACTTCAAATATTTCTAGAACTTCCGTACTCTATTTTACACAATGCACATACTTATTCTGTTTTGGTTATGTTACATTCATCAGTCTTTTCAGCATTGTAATTGAGGGGATGCAGAATCATAACTGAGAGCTTAAAATAACACTAAATTGATCCTTAGTTAACTATGTTACATAACTGAGAGTTTAAAATAACACTAAATTGATCCTCAGTTAATTATTTTACGTATCACAGATTAAAGAATAAAACCTGGCTTTCCATATATTTGGCACACATATATCCACTTATATTTTATAGACTATATCCTCATCAGGCACAAATCAGCATAGGCTCTGATTGTACTGGCACATTTGGTTTTAGCTGTAGTATATAAACAAACCTACTTATATGAGGATAAGGATATTAGATTGGATATTAGGAAACATTTCTTCACTGAAAGGGTTATCAAGCATTGGAACAGGCTGCCCAGGGAAGTGGTTGAGTCACCATCCCTGGAGGTATTTAAAAGACATGTAGATGTGGCACTTAGGGACATGGTTTAGTGGTGGACTTGGCAGTGATAGGTTAACAGTTGGACTAGATGACCTTGGAGATCTCTTCCAACCAAAACAATTCTATGATTCTATAAGGATCTAGCATCCTCTGACAAGTATATTCTCTTCTGCCTGCACATACAGCTTTCTGTTTAGCAGTTTCATCCCATGTCTAAGACTTGCATTTATCTTGTAGCCTTACCATCACAATAAAGCTCTGGTCCAACTGATTGTTCATCATAACCCCCAAGTATTTTTCACTTACTGCTTTTTTGATAAGCAGTACTCTGGTTCTTTCTGGAACCTCCATAGCACTCAAGACTTACTAAAACCAAAACCCATGGTTCAGATGGAATCCCTCCTCTCTTAAAACTTTTAAATGTAATATATCTGGACCACTGATTCAAAAATGTTTATCCTCATATAATTTGGCATTCTCCTTAACTTAGGTTGAAATGAACTGTGTCATTAGATGATAGGAATTTCTTGTGTAGCTTTGCCTTGATACAGAATAGAGTATTTGTCTTTTCTGATTATCTTAGACAATTTTGTCATTTCTCTTGAGTAATTAAGAGTTTGGGGAATTTTTTTTCGGTTTTGATCGATTTTAAAATTCTGTTTTCTTAGGACCTTAGCTGGCTTCAACTATCTCCTTGTAATCTTTTGTTTTCCATAGCAGTTTTCTACAACTTCTTATTTATATTTGCTACTATTCACTTCCCATTTTTTCATTTCTTATTTACTATTGCTCTCTAATTCCCTTCCTAAGCCAGGTTAATTTTTGAATTGGTGCAGCTTTTCATCTTGACTGTGGGATATGTTGTGAAATACTTCCTAGCTATTATTTATATTTTTCTGCTGAGATTTTTTTCTTCAAACTGTTTTTTTATTTATAATTGTTTCCAGCTCTGTGAAACTGTCCCTTTCAAATAACTACTGTGTCAGTGTAAATGTATACTTTGTATATACATACATAGGAAAAGGTGTATTTTATATGTATAAGTTTATAGAAGTATATATGAATGCATGTGTGTGGATATAACATTTGATTATTTTTTTTTTTCCAAGTGTGTACAGCAAAAATGTTTAGTTTCTTCCTTGGACTGCAGTTATGTGTTGCTGTAGTCTATTGGTCAAACTTTGGTTACCTTTGAGTGGGATATAAATAAATGCTAGCATTAAGTAGATAATATATTTTTTGAAAATCAATGGGATTCATGCTCCTACATCCATTAAATGCTTTTAAAACCAGTGTATATAACAATGTGTATACTTAAAATAATATTTATAACAAATATACAAACCCACCCATACACACATGCACAATATGGACAAATACATCTGCACACATACTATGAACATACTCATTTGTTTACCTCTTTTTGTTGTTTGCTTAGTACCCTCCTGACTGATCCGCAGAGGACTGGACTTTTTTCTTGAGACAGAGACCATCTGTCTGTATAAGTGTCTTGTTTCATAGGTAGTGGCTTACTAGTCTATAGATGGGACAGCACTTATTTTGCTTGCAGGACAGAAAGGATTTGTCACAAGATTATTTGGACATCCTCTTCTTTCAGCATTTTTATTTTTCAAATTATTTGAAGTTGTCTTTGATTTAAGAAGAGTCCCATAATGCAAAGTTATTATTGCAAGTAACATCAGTAGAGTGTTCACATTGATTTCAGAAACCTGTCTTGCATAACTATACTTGGCTTGACATCTATGAAAAACTGTTGTGTCTTGCAGAATATTATTTCTGTTTCTGTCTTCTCTGGCAAGGACTGACTTCTCTTTGGAGACTTTTGACTGGATGCTCACTAGTCTTATATGTTGAATTAAGGAGTCATCAGCCAATCTCTGCAATATCCTGTAATACTCATCATGTCATGACAAAAAACATCCAGGAAATTATGTGAAGTTCTTGCTGATCCTTTTCTCTTTGATAGTCACAATCTTCTTGTCCTCTTCTGCCTTCAGCTGTACAGAATTGCTGTTTCCTCTTCCCATCTCAGGTGGTTGCTAGTTTTCAACCCATCTTAGGTTCCTGCTCTCTTGAGTTTCTGGACTGCGAGCTCCTGTTTTCTTTTGGAAGTGGAAGGGAGAAGGAAAGGCGTAGGTGCTTCTTGTTACTTACTGTTCTCCAGTATTTGGCAGTGTCAGTACTTAGCTTTCCTATCTCCAAATTGGTTCCTCCTGTTGTAGGAAACCCTTTTTACTTCATTCTGGGAAAAAAACAAACATGGCATATCTGATACATGTCATCATCCGCTGCTAAGAATAAACATTGAACATAGAAATGATTCCTTTCCCTACAGATGTCCTTTTTTGCAGCTCCTATATTCCTGCTTGATCTTTATAATGAGGTCTATGTGCATTAATACATTTTTGGATTTTTTTTCCTTTATATTTTTTGCCTCCTATATATACAATTATGATTTTTTTTAAAAATCTTTATCCCAAACATGTGTCTTACATTTTGGTCTCCTCTGGGATATCATTTCACAGATCACTTTTTCCCCCAAAAGAGATTCTTCAGGTAATATTTTATTCAGCTAAAATTTAATTATTTCTTTCATCCCAGGAGAATGTTGCTGTTTGAGAGATGATGGGAGAAAGTATAGCCCTTTGTATAGCTGAAGACATTAATAGCTTTGGAGACTGGGACAATGGCATTCAGATTGCAGCAGAAAAAAGTAGAAGATGGGATAATGTTTTCTGGCTTGTGGAGTTTTCAGATTTTTTGCTGTCTCATGCCTCTTCTTCATTAACTGGCTTTTGTATCTCATCTGATTGTTCCTGTGTCCCAATGGTCTTCCTTATATTATTCTATTCTTGAATAAAAATCTTTTCTTCCTAAATGACACAGTGTCACTTTAATCTACAGTCACTTACTAGGCTCTCAACATTCCTATTCTGCTTATACAGAATGAAGGTATGAACAGCTTGCTTCTTTTCTTATAGTTCGATCTGTGAAAAGAATTACTCATAGACCAATGATGAAGCATTCAAATGTCTGTTTGAAGGAGGATGTCCTTGAAGTTGTTGAAGTATGGCAGCCTAATCTAGTCTAACTGCTGGTTACTTTAATCTCTCCACCTTATCTTTGTACATGCACTGACTGGATTTTAATTTGCCAAGTTTCTGATCTTTCCTGCTCATGACCCACCTGACAATGCACTCCACGGAGAACCAGTATTTTGTGATTCACATACCAATGTCCCATTATGCTTTTGCAAATGTTTCCTAACAAGCATGAAGAAAAATCTTGTGCATGACAACTTAACTGGAAAACTTTGCAATTATTTCTGTTCACTTGCAGCTGCTATTGCTAAGGGTCATTAGCTTAATGAGCTGTTGTGTGCCTTTTTTTTTCTCCTACATCTCTAAAGAGTCCCTAGGACATTCTCCCATGAATCAAAGGGGGGAAAAAAAACAAGACCCAGAAAGTGGATGATTGCTTTGGGAGTTCAGACCCAGCAGCTTTTAGACAAAACACAATACATTATCTTACAGAAAAAGTAGGTCTCAGATTGGAAGAGTATTTCAATAATGTGACCCCTCTGTGTGCTCTAGAATCTCAGTTTTCATTTAAAAAAGAAAGTCTTCAGCTCTTCTGGTTGCCAATACGGTGTGGCCAAGCACCCGCAATGCAGTGAGGGCTGCCTGAATGCTTTCTGACAGGTAAGAATAGCCTATGGTGAACTCCATGCTGCCATGGTCTGGCTGCAGCAGTACCTGAACAAGCTAGTTTAAAATTAGTATGGATATATCCTCACTATATGTCTGTCTTTAATGTAGTTGTAGTATGTCTTTCATATTCTTCCAAACAGTCTTGGATGACAGGCTCAGTAGTTTACCTTAAAGGAAACCTTGGAAAAGCAGATTTGCCAGAAGACAGAAGGAGCCTGAAAAAAGGCAGCTGTCAAATCATGGAAGATGTTTGATAGTAGTGGATACTGATAACTGGAAATATTTGAGAAGACACCTTGTCTGATGAGAAGATGAAATGCTTGGGATACAGCAATTAATTGTTCATATGAATAATTAAAAAAACATGCATAAGAGTTGCAAAATGCTTATTTAAAACCTTACACTTACCTTTTTTGGACAAATTACAGATTTTCAAGAAATTAGAGAAAGAACCTATTGAATTTTTAAAAAAATCTGATAGCACAGTATTATAAAAGCAGGAACAGGAGTGAAAAAAAGCTAACATGTATGGTAGAGCTTTTGAAGATTTATACACACTGTCTTTTTGGTAGCAGTTTGGGTGAGGGGGTTGTCCTTACTCTATATGCAGAATCAGTGCTTTCTAAATCTGTTTTTTCTTTGTATCTCTTACAATTTGATATGTCTGTTACCTGAAGCCTCAGAATTAGGACCTGTCTGATAATCACATGATAAAATTTAAAGCAGATGTTGTTTGTTTTGTGAACCAATAAGAGAAGGATTAAATCAAGTTTATTTACAATCATGAGTCCAATCCTGCGCAGGTTTAATTAAAAGGCAGTTCAGCTATGTCACCTAACATTAGTCAAAGATTTGTAATCAATCTATCTACTGGACTTTTTCACACCACAGGTGTAAAAATACCTTATGTAGAAACATCTCTCTTTCCTGATACAGAATAAGGAATGGAAAAGAGGTGATAGTCAAGTCTTCACTTTTTTATAGTTTCTTAAATACCTTTATGTGTATACTTTATATATTTAGCAGGCATGCCTGGTAACTTAAAAGCAGTCCATGGAGAAATGTGACATACTTCCTATCTCTATAAAATATAAAACTGTTCAACCTTGTTACCGTTTCCATTGATCCCTAATCCACTGTACCCTTGTTAAGTCATCTAGATTTGAATTGTAAATTCTTTTGCATAGAGTCTATTTGTAATCTGAGCAGGGTCTGTTTGTTATCTGTTATGCAATATCTTCTAACCTTTTGATGTAGTCAATTCATGTTATTGAATAATTAAGGCAACAGTACTGCACACATTTACACTAATTCAAATGAGTTATGAAGCTTAATTCCTTGTTTATAATGAAACATTTTTTGTTGTTCCTAATGAACATCCAATATGTGTTTAGAATCCTCCCTATCTGCCAGAAAAGAAGCTGTAATTTTGCATGGTACCTGTAATACAAGAGCTGGAACAAAGATGAAAAAGAAGAGAAATGCAAAAGAAGAAACTCATCTGCATATTGCTGCTAGGAGAGATTTGTCTTTGGTGAAAACTCAAATATCATTTGGAATTTGTGTCAATGAATAGGACTAGGCAGGTTTGAATATTACACGGAATCACAGAATGGTAGGGGTTGGAAGGGACCTCTGGAGATCATCTAGTCCAACCCTCCTGACAGAGCAGGGTCACCTAGAGCAGGCTGCACAGGACTGCGTCCAGGTGGGTTTTGAATATCTCCCGAGAAGGAGACTCCACACCCTCCCTGGGCAGCCTGTTCCAGTGCTCTGTCACCCTCACAGTAAAGAAGTTTTTCCTCATGTTCAGATGGAACTTCCTGTGTTCCGGTTTGTGCCCCTTGCCCCTTGCCCCTTGTCTTGTCCCTGGGCACCACTGAAATGAGTTTGGTCCTATCCTCTTGACACCTGCCCTTGAGATATTTATAAGTGTTGATGAGGTCCCCTCTCAGGCTTCTCTTCCTCAGGCTGAACAGCCCCAGCTCCCTCAGCCTTTCCCCATAGGAGAGATGCTCCAGTCCCCTAATCATATTTGTAGCCCTCTGCTGGACTCTCTCCAGTATTTCCTCATCTTTCTTGAACTGGGGAGCCCAGAACTGGACACAGTACTCCAGATGGGGCCTCACTAGGGCAGAGTAGAGGGGGAGAATAACCTCCCTCGACCTGCTGGTCACACTCTTCTTAATGCACCCCAGGATGCCGTTGGCCTTCCTGGCCGCAAGGGCACATTGTTGCCTCATGGTTAATCTGTCATCTACCAGGACTCCCAGGTCCCTCTCCTCAGAGCTGCTTTCCAGGAGGTCAACCCCTAACCTGTACCGGTGCATGGGGTTATTCCTCCCCAGGTGCAGGACCCTGCACTTGGCTGTGTTGAACCTCATGAGGTTCCTCTCCGCCCAACACTCCAGCCCGTCCAGGTCTCGCTGAATGGCTGTCCTCCCAGTTTCGTGTCATCAGCAAACTTGCTGAGGGTGCACTCTGTCCCTTCCTCCAGGTCATTGATGAATAAATTGAACAAGACTGGGCCCAGTACTGACCCCTGGGGGACACCACTAGTCACAGGCCTCCAGCTAGACTCTGCGCCACTGATCACCACCCTCTGAGCTCTGTCATTCAGCCAGTTCTCAATCCATCTCACCGTCCACTCGTCTAGCCCACACTTCCTGAGCTTACCTATGAGGATGTTGTGGGAGACAGTGTCAAAAGCCTTGCTGAAGTCCAGGTAGACAACATCCACCACTCTCCCCTCATCCACCCGGCCAGTCATGCCATCATAGAAGGCTATCAGATTGGTCAAGCATGATTTCCCCTTGGTGAATCCATGCTGACTACTCCTGATCACCTTCTTTTCTTCTACATGCTTAGAGATGGCCTCAAGAATGAGTTGCTCCATCACCTTTCCAGGGATGGAGGTGAGGCTGGCTGGCCTGTAATTTCCCGGGTCCTCCTTCTTGCCCTTCTTGAAGACTGGAGTGACATTGGCTTTCCTCCAGTCCTCAGGCACCTCTCCCATTCTCCATGATTTTTCAAAGATGATGGAGAGTGGCTTGGCAATGACCTCTGCCAGCTCCCTCAGCACTGGTGGGTGCATCCCATTGGGGCCCATGGATTTGTGGATGCCCAGTTTGCCTAAATGATCTCTAACCTGATCCTCCTTGACCAAAGGAAGGCCATCCTTTCTCCAGGCTTCCTCTCTTCCCTCCAGGGTCTGGGATTCCTGGGGGCCAGTCTTAGCAGTAAAGACTGAAGCAAAGAATGCATTCAGTAACTCTGCCTTCTCTGCATCCTTTGTGACCAGGGCACCCACCTCATTCAGCAGAGGGCCCACGTTTTCCCTAGTCTTCCATTTGCTACTGATGTATTTGAAGAAGCCCTTCTTATTGTCCTTGACATCCCTTGCCAGATTAAATTCCAGGTGGACCTTAGCCTTCCTCGTTGCATCCCTGCATACCCTGACAGTGTTCCTGTATTCCTCCCAAGCGGCCTGTCCTTTTTTCCACATTCCATAGACTTCCTTCTTCCATTTGAGTTTTGCCAGTAGTTCCTTGCTCATCCATGCAGGTCTCCTGCCTCCTTTACTTCAGTTCTTACTCATGGGGATGCACCGCTCCCCATGCATGCTATCCCACCATGTCTCTGTAATTGCAATGAGATCAATGCCCTGCAATCACGCACAGATCTCTAGTTCTTCCTGTTTATTCCCCATGCTGCGTGCATTGGTGTACAGGCATTTCAGAGAGGAAGTTGAGCACGCAGGTTTCCCAGGAGGGGTGCAGTTGGATTCACCATAGCCATACACACCCTTAGGGTGGTCGGCCTTCTGGTTCTCTTCTTGGGAGGCAGCTAAGGAACATTTGTTGCTGCTCAGGTTGGCCTGGCTTATTCCCCAGTTGGATGCGATGGCATGAGCATCACCACTTTGGACCCCGCCCCCTGAGTCCTTCAGTTTAAAGCCTGCCTCGCCAAGTTGACGAGCCTGCCACCAAAGATTCCCCTGCCCCTCTTAGACAGGTGGATCCCATCCCTCCCCAAGAGGTTATAGTTGCCAAAGAACATCCCATTGTCATAAAAGCCAAAGCCCTCATGTCGGCACCAGCCATGAAGCCAGGAGTTGATGTATATTATGCACCTATTTCTGGCTGCCCCCTTTCCTTCCACTGGTAAAATGGAGGAAAAGATAATTTGAGCACCAATTTTTTTTACTTGCGCTCCCAGGGCTTTAAAGTCTTCCTTGATTTTGCCCAGGTTTCAGCTTGCGTTGTTGTTTGTGCCCACATGGAAGAGTAGCAGCGGATAGTAGTCTGTGCTCCTGACAAGTTGTGGCACCCTCTTGGCAACATCTTGGACCTTAGCGCCCAGAAGGCAGCATACCTCACGTGCCTTCCTGTCAGGTGGGCAGATGGGTGCCTCAGTGCCCCTTAAGAGAGAGTCATCCTCTATGATCACTCGTCATTTCTTTTTGCTGTATCCGCTGTGTGCTGCTGGAGTAGTTCCTTCTTGCAGCCCTTGTTCGTGGGTGTCTACAGCTGTTAAAGCTTCATATCTGGTTTTGGTTGTGATGCCAGAGGGCAGGGACTGAAGCGGAGCCCTGCTTTTGTGGGTTACTAGGGTCCAAGGTGTCTCATTCTCAGTGGTGTCTGGTGGAGGAGTGTGGTTATGAAACCACCTATCTCCATCTCGGATCCTCTGATACTGCGCAGCCTTTTAACTGTTTCCTGCAACTCGGCCACCTGGCATAATATATCATCAACATGTGATGATTTACCTGTATTACTCTCTTATGGACTTGTTTTATGATACAATTTTATGTAATTTATAGTATATATGGTTTTATATATTTTGTGTAATTTTAATATAATTATGGCTTCTTGATTTATGATATAATTGTGATATAATATGATTATTGAAACTATTAAGCCAGAAAGGTGTAGAAAATATCTTCTTTTCATTATTGTTACATATTTGTTAAATAAACACATATTGTTTCTATGAAAATATTTTGTTCAAATGTTATTATAACACACAATTTCAAAGAACATAGGAATTCTTGGAAATACTTTATAGTGATTAGTAAGAATGCTTTTATAACTACATATGAGTGCTTATAAATGCATATGCATGCACACATTCCTCACATACAGTGTTTATATGTGTCGTGGTTTAGCCCCAGCCGGAGGCTGAGCCACGCGGTCGCTCGCTCACCCCCACCCCTCCCGGTGGGACGGGGAGAGAATTGGGATGAAGAAAAACAAGAACTCGTGGGTTAACAACAACAACAGTTTAACCGAACAACAAAGGGAAAGAGAACAAACAAACGAGAAACCCCAACAGTAACAACAACAGCATGTACTTAGCGGTGCTTTCCGGACAGGTCGCTCCCGCCCGGAGCCCGACGCCCAGCCCGCTCCGAGCAGCGATCCCCGCCCCGCCAGTCAACCCCCCTCTAAATAGTGAGCGTGACGGTCACATGGTATAGAATAGCCCCCGGCCAGCTTCTGGCGAAAATTAACCCTATCCCAGCCGCAACCAGGACAATATGAAACCCTTATAGCAATGGGGTGTGTGATGATAAACTGTGGAGAGTCATAGGATTTTTGATGTTTTTATGACTGCTTGAAATTCACTTTTTCTCTCCTGATGTGTGGGATTATTGGTAAGAAAAGGTGTATCTACATATATAAATTTAGAATTTGATCCCAAACTTTTCAAATGGGGGAGGGAGAAGAGGTGAAGAAGTCATTAAGTCATTCAACAAGTACAAGCACAATCAGTGAATCCCTGGATTTGTGTCTCAGCATGGAGTGAATGCAGCCTTTCCCTTAGCAGGGACATTAATTGGGTCTTGCTCCTCTGCTGAAGAGCACATTTTCAGAGATATGAACGGAAAGTGGACTTGAAAGTTTGGCAGGAGAACTGATGCTTATGCACATGAATATATACACGTGTGAAGCACATTCACAAATCTTATTTCCTTAGGAAATGAGGACAAAAATCAGATGGCAAGATTATTTTTTCCACCTAAATGTATAATGCATTTCTATTTTTGTAGTCTCAGAATGGATGGTATTCTGTTCTGGATCCCTGGCAGACTTGATATTATAAAATGCCACTGGGATTAGAAATCAGACTATTAGTATTATGCTTCTGAGTTCTTAGATTCTTTCTACTCTATTGTTTTGTTTCTTTTATTATTTTTAGTAGTGTAGTAGAAAATTGGGCAATGATTAATGGGATGAAATTTAACAAGACCAAATGCTGGATTCTGCACCTGGGATGGAGTAACGCTGGGCACAAGTATAAATTGGGAGAGGAGTGGCTGGAGAGTAGCCCTGCAGAAAGGGATCTGGAGGTGCTGGTTGACAGCAATATGAGTCAGCAGTGTGCCCTGGCAGCCAAGAGGGCAAACCACATCCTGGGGTGCATCAAACACGGTATAACCAGCCGGTCAAGAGAGGTGATTATCCTGCTGTATTCAGCATTGGTGTGGCCTCACCTCGAGTATTGTGTGCAGCTCTAGGCCCCACAATTTAAGAAGGATGTGAAGGTACCTGAATGCGTCCAGAGGAGGGCAACAAAGCTGGTGAAAGGGCTGGAAGGAATGTCCTATGAGGAGCGGCTAAGGACTCTGGGGTTGTCTAGTTTGGAGAGAAGGAGGCTGAGGGGTGACCTCATTGCTCTCTACAGCTTCCTGAGGAGGGGAAGTGGCGAGGGAGGTGCTGATCTCTTTTCCCTGGTATCCAGTGACAGGACGTGGGAATGGTTCAAAGCTGCACCAGGGGAGGTTTAGACTGGACATTAGGAAGCATTTCTTTACCGAGAGGATGGTCAAACACTGGAACAGGCTTCCTAGAGAGGTGCATCGATGCCCCAAGCCTGTCAGTGTTTAAGAGGCATTTGGGCAATGCCCTTAATAACATGCTTTAAGTTTTGGTCATCCCTGGAGTGGTCAGGCAGTTGGACTAGATGATCGTTGTAGGTCTCTTCCAACTGAAATAGTCTAGTCTATTCTGTAAGTAAACAAAATTTTTCTGGTTAATATTGGATACATTTTTCTCTAAAGTAAACTGAATTGCACAGGAAATAATTTACCTTAGCATTTCAGGATGATTTTTAAAGATTTATCTTAAAGAGAGTAGTCCGTTGTTTATAGCACAGCAAACACAGCAAAATGTATAATTGCTAATTAGAGATCTGTGTTTTATTAGGTTGGACAGCAATTAATGAAGCTTCCAATGGGGGTTTTACTGAAGTGATCTTAGAATTACTGAAAGCTGGTGCTAATGTTAACAGCAGAAGTCTGGATGGTATTTTGCCAATACATGATGCTGTTTCTGGCAATTATTTGGAGGTACATTTTTCTTTTATATTATGTTTCCTGAGCCTGATTTCCAGGAGTAGGTCAGCAAAGCAAAATCCCGGTTTAAATAAGGAAAGTCAAAGTTACTAATACATTTTTAGTGAAGATTTGCATTTAGTAAATAAACCAACATTCTTTGAAGTGATCAAAATTAGAGAAAGAATTATTTTTCAATAGTGAGAATTGACTTTTTCAGTTCAGTGGACAAATCAGAACAATTCAGAAGCTCCCCATGGTCCTCTCCCACATATCAGGCTTTTTTTAAATAATACTGAAACATTAAGCATTTTCAATTTGTTTTAAAAAGGTGTTTTGAGTTAGATAAGATTCCCTTTAAAAGAAATTAAAAGCAAGCATAATTAAACTCTCAAAACATCATTTAAAAAAGAAGATCCAAATGTTTAGAGACAAGGAATACATTTTTCCAAAATTTAACCCTTTCAGACAAACATCTTTGCCTGATTTGAGTGAAAATCAATTAATAATTCTGGTAACATCCACACATGCATTTTTTGGCAAATAAATGATCAGTCGGAATAATTTCATTAAGCTCTCACGAGTACACCTCCTGTTGAAACATATGAGAGTTGAATAGATGGATCAGAAGACAAAATACTGCCAAAGAGAGCAGGTATCTTTTGTAGGCCAGAAAAAGTAGCAAATCTTTGCTGGTTAATGAAAAAAAATGGTTGATTTTTAAACAGCAGGCTTAGGGTTTTTTCCTTTACAAAAAAAGAAATTATTTACAATGAGGGTGGTGAGACACTGGAACAGGTTGCCCAGAAAAGTTGTGGATGCCCCATCATCGGAAGTGTTCAAAGTCAGGTTGGATGGGGCTTTGAGCAACCTGACCTAGTGAAAGATGTTCTTGTCCATGGAAGGGGGGGTGGACTAGATGATCGTTAAAGGTCCTTTCCAACCCAAACCTATGATTCTACATTATGTAAAAACAGAAGTAGCTCCACTGAAGTGAAAAAAGTATCACAATAACCAAAGAAAATATCAGATCTAACATTTAAAAAATATATTCAGTCATAATATTTTCCCTTTGTACATTTTTCTGAACCATAAATGTTTTCTTCATTCCTATTTAAAAATATTTCAATTTACTGTTAAGGAAATCCATCTCAACTTAAATTTTATTTTATGAGTGTGAGAGAGATGGTGAAGTCTCTTAAACAGTCAAAGGAAGGAATAAATTTCTAAGAGCACTTCAGATAGCATGGATCAAACAACAGTCACCTGCCAGTGGCCGCTCACAGGATTGTGAGTGGTTGTTTTTAAAGAGCCAACTGTCAAAAAATATTTCTGCGAACAGTTCCCATAAAAAGATAACCCTACATGGGGGAGTCTTACTGATGGTGTCTTTCAGCTGTATGTAGTTTGGGTTGTCCTTCATTTCAGTGAGAACATGACAAAATTATATTAGCAAAAGAATGAGAGAAAATTACTGCTATAAATAAACACTACATCCGATATGTTTTTCCTACATTAAAAGCTGGGGGATTTCTATAGGCACTCAGAAAGCTCACTGAATTAGAAGTCCATCATTTATGCAGGAGAAATCAATCTGTCCTGGTTTTGGACGTGACAGAGCTAA
This sequence comes from Phoenicopterus ruber ruber, assembly GCA_009819775.1. NCBI lineage: Eukaryota > Metazoa > Chordata > Aves > Phoenicopteriformes > Phoenicopteridae > Phoenicopterus > Phoenicopterus ruber. The sequence goes on from CM020247.1 coordinate 28,949,557, forward strand.
TTTTCTTTCCAGCAGCTACCGTGTTTTGGATTAAATATGTGAAGAATGTTGATAATACACTGATGTTGCTGGTTGCTGCTAAATGATCAAGGACATTTTGCAGTTTCCCAGGTTTTCCTAATGTGCAGGTGCAAAAAGTTGGGAGGGGTAGAGACAGGATAGTTGATCCAACCTGGCCAAAGAGAGTATTCTATACCATAGACATCATGCCCAGTATAAGTGAGGGTCGGACAGTGGGCCACTTCCCTTCTTTATTCCCTTTTTTCGTTCGTTTGTGCCTTTTTGTTTGTTTGTTCAGCTGTTCATTCCCTTGCCTGCTCTCTCTGGAACTTGCTGTTCTGGGATAGCTGGGGGGGAATATCCCTGCTTCCTGACTGCTGCTTGGGACGGGCTGTATCGGTCGTCGGGTGGTGAGAAATGGTGCATCATTTGTTTTATATATTCTATTATCCTTGTATATATTATTATTATCATTATTAATATATTTTTATATTTTTTCCTTTGCTGTCCTGGTGAGCTGTTTTTATCTCAACCCGTGAGTTTTTCCTTTCTCCCCGATTCTCCTCCCCACCCCACCAGGGAGGGGGGGAGTGAGCGATCGAGCGGCTGCGTGGTATTGGGTTACAATTTGGGGTTAAACCATGACAGTCCTTTTTGGCGCCCAACGTGGGGCTCGAGAGGGGTCCGGCCAGCTCAGTCGAGAGAGCATCAGACTGAGACTCCAGGGTTTAAAGCCCCCGGTCAGGCTCAAAGGGTTCAGATAACAACAGACTTGACCAGAGCGTGTTAAAACAATTTGTTATAAGCATCCATTGTATTACTTTAATTGTCACTGGTCACAATGTTGTTTGAATTGTTTACAGAGTGCTTCTCAGAGTTGTATCGGGTATCACCTTACTGCATGCTATTTGTCAGTGTTTATGCGTGGTTTATCTCCTCTGGACATTGGATTAAGGTTATTGCTTCGGTGTGTGCTTTAGCACTGGCTTATGGCGTGATACAATCATTGGTGTTTAGACCAGTTTACTACCGGTATTCATATACAATGGGGGAAGGCGATGCGCAGAACGGAGCGGCAGCAACAGTTACAGCTCCGTACTTCGGGACCAATCTGGTGGGGACTATCAGTAATTGTACCGCGCCAGCCCCCGGCCCAGCTCCCGCCGCAGGCACCGCGGCCGCCCCAGGTCCCGCCAGGGCCCCCGCGACCGTCCCAGCCCCCGCTGCGGCCCCCGCGGCCGCGCCAGCCCCTGCCATGGGCGCTGCAGCTGCTCCACCCCACGCCGTGGGTATCGCGGCCGCTCCACCCCCTGCTCCGGCCGCTGCGGCTGTGCCAGCCCCCGCCGAGACCGCTCCACCTCTCGCCACGGCCACCGCGGCTGCTCCAACCCCCGCCAGCGCTCTGCCACCCCCCGCCACGAGTATCGCCGTTGCCCCACCCCTTGTTACGGGTACCGCAGCCGTCCCAACTCTTATTACGGGCATCGCGGCCGCTCCAGCCCCCGTCGCCGCTCCTCCACCCGCCGCCACGGCCACCGCGGCTGCCCCACCCCTTGTTACGGGCACTGCGGCCGTCCCACTCCTTGTTGCAGGCACCACGACTGCTCCACCCCCCGCCGCGGCTACCGCGGCTGCTGCACCCTCTGCTATGGGCATCGCTGCTGCCCCAGTCCCTGCCATGGGCACCGCAGCTATTCAAGCCCCAGCTACGAGCACCGTGGCTGCTGTGATAGGTACTGCAGATCCACCCGTGCCGTTATCGGTTGCCCCTATACAAAAGAAGAGAAGCACAAAGAAATCAGTTCGCCCCACGAAAGATGAGGATGAACCAGGGACATCCCAAGAACAGGGAGAGGCAGACTCAGAGATAATCACCTGACCCCTATCCCTGACTGAGCTGCGAGATATCCCAAAAGATTTCAGCCGTCATCAAGGTGAGCAGCTTGTCACCTGGCTGCTCCGATGCTGGGACAACGGGGCCAGTAGCCTGGAACTAGAGGGCAGGGAAGCCAGGCAGCTGGGATCCTTGTCTAAGGAAGCGGCCATTGACAGGGCAACTGGAAGAGAGGCAGAAGCCCGCAGTCTCTGGAGGAGACTCCTGTCAGGTGTGAGGGGCAGGTATTTCTTTAAGGAAGATATTATATGCCACCCAAAGAAGTGGACCAGTATGGAGGGAGGTATTCAGTTTCTGAGGGAATTAGCTGTGCGGGAATTGATTTATCATGACCTGGATGACCCGCAGACACCTGTAGATCCAGATGAAATCCAGTGTACCCAACCCATGTGGTGGAAATTTGTACAGAGTGCACCATCATTGTATGCCAACTCATTGGCAACAATGGGTTGGAAAGACGATGAGGCACCACCGGTGCTTGCAGAGGCTAACCAACTCTGGCAGTATGAAGACAATATCTCTTCCTCCTTACGGGCCTGTGTCTCGGCTGTGGAAAAAATGGCCAAAAGATCTGATAACCTGTTCAAAAGAATGTGACAGAAGATGCAGCAACTTGATGAGGATAGGTCCTACTTCCCACCTGTATGGACCAGTATCTCAGCTATTAGGAGAAAATCTTCCCTTGCTCAGGAGAGACGGTATACGTGGTGAGGTACCCTGTGGTTTTACCTCCGTGACCATGGAGAGGACATGAGGAAGTGGGATGGGAAACCCACCTCGACCCTAGAGGCAAGGGTACGTGAGTTGAAAAAGAAAACAATCGCAAATAAGGGTTCTTACAGGAAAAGTGCTGCTCCAGTCTCCAGTGGGCAGTTCCCCAGATGGGGTAGAAGGGCTTCTGATTTGTATTTACAAGAAGTGAGTAACAAAGTCAAAGAACAACAGATACTAATTGCTGCCACAACAGTGCACTGGCGGCAATATTGCACCAACCGAGACTACCTGATCCCCATGCACAAACTGATTCATCGACTGGAAAGCCAGGGAGAGATCAGCAAGACTCGCTCACCCTTTAATAGTCCTATATGGCCAGTGCGGAAATCTAATGGAGAGTGGAGACTAATGGTGGACTATCGTGGCCTGAATGAAGTCACGCCACCACTGAGCGCTGCTGTGCCGGACATGCTAGAATTTCAGTACGAACTGGAGTCCAAGGCACCCAAGTGTTATGCTACTATTGACATCGCTAATGCGTTTTTCTCAGTCCCTTTGGCAGCAGAGTGCAGGCCACAGTTTGCTTTCACTTGGAGGGGCATCCAGTACACCTGGAATTGACTGCCCCAGGGGTGGAAACACAGCCCCACCCTTTGCCATGGCCTGATCCAGACTGCCCTGGAAAAGGGTGGAGCTCCAGAACACCTGCAATACATTGATGACATCATCATGTGGGGCAACACAGCAGCAGAAGGTTTTCAGAAAGGAGAGAAGATAATCCAAATCCTTCTGAGAGCTGGCTTTGCCATAAAACGAGGGAAGGTCAAAGGACCTGCACAGGAGATCCAGTTCCTAGGAATAAAATGGCAAGATGGATGTTGTCAGATCCCAATGGATGTGATCAGCAAGATAACAGCGATGTCTCCACCAACTAACAAAAAGGAAACCCAAGCTTTCTTAGGTGTTGTGGGTTTCTGGAGAATGCATATTCCAAATTACAGTTCTATTGTAAACCCTCTCTACCAAGTGACCTGGAAGAAGAACGATTTTAAATGGGGCCCTGAGCAACGACAAGCCTTTGAACAAATTAAACAGGAGATAGTTCATGCAGTAGCCCTTGGACCAGTTCCGGCAGGGCAAGATGTGAAAAATGTGCTCTACACCGCAGCCGGGGAGAATGGTCCTACCTGGAGCCTCTGGCAGAAAGCACCAGGGGAGACTTGATGTCGACCCCTGGGGTTTTGGAGCCAGGGATACAGAGGATCCGAGGCCCGCTATAGTCCAACTGAAAAAAAGATATTGGCAGCATATAAAGGGGTATGAGCTGCTTCAGAGGTGGTTGGTACTGAAGCACAGCTCCTCCTGGCACCCCGACTGCTGGTGCTGGGCTGGATGTTCAAAGGGAGGGTCCCCTCTACACATCATGCCACCGATGCCACATGGAGTAAGTGGGTCACGCTGATCACACAATGAGCTCGAATAGGAAACCCCAGTCACCCAGGAATCTTGGAAGTGATCACGGATTGGCCAGAAGGCAAAGATTTTGGAATGTCGACAGAGGAAGAGGTGACACGTGCTGAAGAGGCCCCACCATATAATAAACTGCCAGAAGATGAGAAGGAATATGCCCTGTTCACTGATGGGTCCTGCCATATTGTAGGAAAACATCAAAGGTGGAAAGCTGCTGTGTGTCATCCTACACGAAGAGTTGCGGAAGCCGTTGAAGGGCAAGGTAAATCGAGTCAGTTTGCAGAGGTGAAAGCCATCCAGCTGGCTTTAGATATTGCTGAGTGAGAAAAGTGGCCAGTGGTCTACCTCTATACTGACTCCTGGATGGTGGCAAATGCCCTGTGGGGGCGGTTACAGCAATGGAAGCAGAGCAACTGGCAGCACAGAGGCAAACCCATCTGGGCTGCCAAATTGTGGCAAGATATTGCTGCCCGTGTAGAGAAGCTTGTTGTAAAGGTACGTCATGTAGATGCTCATGTACCCAAGAGTCGAGCCACCGAGGAACATCAAAACAACCAGCAAGTGGATCAGGCTGCTAAGATTGAAGTGGCTCAGGTGGATCTGGACTGGCAACATAAAGGTGAATTATTCCTAGCTCTGTGGGCCCATGACACCTCAGGCCATCAGGGAAGAGATGCAACATACAGATGGGCTCGTGATCGAGGGGTGGACTTATCTATGGAACTATCGCACAGGTTATCCATGAGTGTGAAACATGTGCTGCAATCAAGCAAGCCAAGCGATTAAAGCCTCTCTGGTATGGAGGTCAGGCTGGATGGGGTCTGAGCAATCTGATGTAGTTGAAGATGTCCCTGCTCATTGCAGGGAGGTTGGAACTAGATGACCTTTAAAGGTCCCTTCCAACCCAAACTATTCTATGATATCAAGTTGCTATGCCCAAACTCTTTCTAGAAATGATTGTCCTTTCTTGAAGAGACTAAATATATAGTTACTAAGTAAATAAATATATTTATTAAAATACAAGAGAGAAATTGCAGTGACTGCCTGGCTGCAGAACAGGTGTTAAACAGCAGAAAGTGACCTGTGTGGCTGGCACCCAGATGACAGAACAGTCCCTCTGACTGCGTCTGCCCTGTGTGTCTTCCCGTGTGGCATTTGTCATTCTACTGCCTGAGCATCCTGACAGCTATGTGTCCAGGTCAGGCTTAGAGAAACCTGAAATGGGGACACTGCCTCAACATACATCAATATATTCAGGGAGCTAACGAGTGCTATCGTGTGTTGCCTGTTATTGGTAGCCTCTTCATCATTTTTCATTAGCAACCACTGAGGCTGTTTCTTCTCAATTAGGGACCCAATTAAGGACCTTTCAATGTGAGTGATGGTGCATGGAGAGAAGTTGTGCTGATTTTGGCTGGGGTAGAGTTATTTTTCTTCATAGTGGCTAGTATGGGGCTATGTTTTGGATTTGTGCTGGAAACAGTGTTGATAATACAGGGATGTTTTAGTTATTGCTGAGCAGTGCTTACACAGAGTCAAGGCCTTTTCTGCTTCTCATACCACCCCACCAGCGAGTAGGCTGGGGGTGCACAAGAAGGTGGGAGGGGACACAGCCGGGACAGCTGACCCCAACTGACCAAAGGGGTATTCCATACCATATGATGTCATGCTCAGCATATAAAGCTTGGGGAAGAAGAAGGAAGGGAGGGGTGTTTGGAGTGATGGTGTTTGTCTTCCCAAGTAACCGTTATGCATGATGGAGCTCTGCTTTCCTGGGGATGGCTGAACATCTGCCTGCTGATGGGAAGTAGTGAAGGAATTCCTTGTTTTGCTTTGCTTGCGTGCATGGCTTTTGCTTTATTTATTAAACTGTCTTTATCTCAACCCACGAGTTTTCTCACTTTTACTCTTCTGATTCTCTCTCCCATCCCCATTGGGGGGGGGAGTGAGCGAGCGGCTGTGTGGTGCTTAGTTGCTGGCTGGGGTTAAACCACGACAGAAGTACATTAGAGAATCCTAGAGGATGGGCTATCAGAGGGGTGTGATGAGTGCTGCTGGCCGTTAAGGGCTCTGCATGCTCTTGGCCTCATGAATTCTCTTGCAGGGTATGTACAGCTGGCTTGCTCTGAGCTGAGGGAGGCAGGGAGAAAAGCAGAATGAAGGTTGAAGCTACCTCCTTCTTAAAGATCTCTTGTTCTTGTATGCACTAAGCAAAGGTAGTTTACCGAAGGGGACTGAGCACTTACACAGGTAAGACCTCTTCCTGGAGCTCCCTCCTGTTCCCAGGCAATGGACTGGGGTGGAAGGTGATTGCTCTTCAGACCAATGCAAAAAAAGATCGTCTCAGTGACAAATGGCAAACAAGCTGACTTGTTGTTTCTTGAGTAATGAAAGGCTGTCCAGAGGAAGGTACTGTGTAACACATGCCCAAGTACACTGGTAATGCTGATGGTATAAGTGGAGAACAGTGCTTTCTGCTTGATGGCTGACCTACAGACTGTGAAGCCACAAGGCTGTCAAGTGAGAAACATAAGCTGAACAGGCCTGTACCCACAGCACCTACTGGGGATGGAAAGGAGCAACCAGCAGGAGAAATGTGAAAAAATAATTTCCTCCTTTCTGTGGCATTTTTAATTTCTTTCTCCCTCCCCACATCATTACTTATGTATAGTGTAAAGTGACCTATATAATTCTGGAGGGTGTTCACAATTCACTGGGTATTTATTTTGGTTTTGGTGTAGAGGGCCATAATGGACCACTGTTGCCTTTTCAAGATAGTGATTAACAATTTCAGTTGTGAAACTGGTTGGATTTACATTGCAGGATCCTTCTTTTCTGCCAGCCAAACTGCTTTAGGGGCAGTAGGAGGAGAGCAACAGTCAGCGTGAGAGTCAGCTGGGAGAGACAGAGAGAAAGCTCTGGCTGGAGGGCACACTCTGAACTCCAGCGTAAAGGTGAAGAAACTTGGATAGATTTGATGTTTCTCACTTAGAAGAGAGGGACCAGCGAGCCATGTCCCAGGAAATTCACTTGAGAGGGGAGGAGGAAGGACCTGAGGATATGGACAGTAGCAAAGGTTCAGGCTCAGACTCTACAGGGCCAAGTAAGAACCAAAAAGAGCCTGTCGTGGTTTAGCCCCAGCCGGAGGCTGAGCCACGCGGTCGCTCGCTCACCCCCCCCTCCCGGTGGGACGGGGAGAGAATTGGGATGAAGAAAAGCAAAAACTCGTGGGTTAACAACAACAACAGTTTAACCAAACAACAAAGGGAAAGAGAACAAAACAAGCGAGAAACCCCAACAATGACAACAACAGCGTGTACTTAGCGGTGCTTCCCGTGCAGGTCGCTCCCGCCCGCAGCCCGACGCCCAGCCCGCTCTGAGCAGCGATCCCCGCCCCGCCAGTCACCCCCTCTAAATAGTGAGCGTGACGGTCACATGGTATAGAATAGACCCCGGCCAGCTTCTGGTGAAAATTAACCCTATCCCAGCCGCAACCAGGACAGAGCCCCACCTCAAACCACATCTCCGATGACCCCAAGAAGACCGGCCCAGCACAGGAGTTAGTTAGGTTTAAGTATACCAGCGTTTACTAACCTCTTGGTCTGTATCAACCCTTTGGGTGGACAGGTCAAATGTTTCCTTTAGTTCAAAACACAGGAGTAGAGAAAAAAATCCTAGCCTATGGAAATTGTTTGTATCAGATATTTAGATACTTTTTGCTAAGCCTTATGTTCAGGTATTTTGAGATATAACAGGTACTCTACAAGGCACTGAGATATATGTTTCTAGGAAACAGCTGTTTGAGTGCAGGTGATAACCTGTTCCCTAGACCTTCCTAATCTAGGTGGTATCTGGCTGACTTTAATGAGATTAGTGAGGAAAATTAAGTTTGTTTAGTAACTTTTCTTCAGAATATTTTACAGTAATAGGAAAAATGGTGTCTGTCTCTCTTCTCCCTTACATTGTTTTGTTCCCCTACAATCCTTCTCTCACTACTGGTGCCCTAAGAGCCTGCCAGAAGAGACATGAGGTGTGAAAGATCCTCTCCTGAAAGAAAGACACAATTAGAGTGACAGTCATATGAGAACATATTGTTGTGATTATTATTGCTTTTTAAAAAGGAATACAATTTTCTTGAAGGATTTTCATTACCTCTTCTTGCTCTATACCATTTAGAGCAATTGGCTTCTGAAAATCACGTACAAGCAAGTGACTTGCGATATTTTAAATATCATGGGGCAGTCTGTAGGCATTCACTTCTATTCTAATCACTTCTGGCTTCTGTTACAATCAGTGGAGAGAAGTGGGCACTTCATCCTAAAGCAGAATAATGCCTGGTTTCCTCTATTGACTGTAAGAGGAGTGTATGGGAAGTAATTCATGTATAGACCACTACACAATAGGCACTTCTGAGATGATTCCACCCAAAAAGAGCACTAGGCTGTGTTTACACAGTTTAATGGGACTATTTTCTGGAAGGTAGATTAACAATATGAAATTTGAGCTCCTTTTCATGTACTTAAGTTTGATGGTCTGAATACCCACCAAAATGACTGACTTCACATCACACACAAAAAAATGTACACCACACAGAATCACAGTAAGGTAGGGGTTGGAAGGGACCTCTGGAGATCATCTAGTCCAACCCCCCTGCCAGAGCAGGGTCACCTAGAGCAGGCTGCACAGGACTGCATCCAGGTGGGTTTTGAATATCTCCCAAGAAGGAGACTTCCAGTGCTCTGTCACCCTCACAGTAAAGAAGTTGTTCCTCATGTTCAGACAGAACTTCCTGTGTTCCAGTTTGTGCCCGTTGCCCCTTGTCCTGTCCCTGGGCACCACTGAGAAGAGTCTGGCCCCATCCTCTTGACACCCGCCCTTGAGATATTTATAAGCGTTGATGAGATCCCCTCTCAGTCTTCTCTTCCTCAGGCTAAACAGCCCCAGCTCCCTCAGCCTTTCCCCATAGGAGAGATGCTCCAGGTTACCACCCGGTAACATTCTTTCCCTCAGCATAAGGAATGTTACTTCACAAATATGAATTCTAGTAATCTGAAATACTAGTAACTTTGAGGAGGTGGGGGGTGGGAGGGACACGATGTATCTTGCTTTCATGTAAGGTTTACACATGGCAGGCATTGCTGTATTCTGAAGCTTCCGGCAATTTCTTGGGAGCTCAACTGAAGTCAGGAATGATCAACAAAGTACTGAAATCAACAAAAACTATGTGCAGGCATTATGTCAGATTTACTCGTAAGTACTACTACTCTTCCATGTGGGTAGCGATGAAGCAGCAACGCGTAGTTTGAGGGCAATCAAAAGAGACTTTAGGGCCCTGGGATGGTCAATAACAGGATCTGGGGCACAGGCCATCTTTTCCTCCCTCCTACCAGTTGCAGGCAGTGACATGGTGTCCTGGTTTAGGCCAGGATGGGGCTAGTTTTGTTTTCAGCAGCTCCTATGTTTTGGCTTTAGTGTGAGAAGAACAGTGATAGCACACTGATGTTGCTGGTTGCTGCTGAACGACCAAGGACATTTTGTTGTTTTCCAGGTTTTGCTAACGTGCAAGGGCAAAAACTTGGGAGGGGTAGAGACAGGATAGTTGATCCAAACTGGCCAAAGAGAGTATTCCATACCATAGACGTCATGCCTGATATAAGTGAGGGTCGGTCGGTGGGCCACTAGGTTTTTGAGGTCTTTTAGGCTTTTGAGACCTTTAACTTGCCCTAATCCTTAAGCTTCCCTTCGGGTTGCTTTTTGTTTCCCTATTTTTCCTTTTTGTTTTTCGTTCGTTTGGCTGTTTGTTCCCTCGCCTGCTTTCCCTGGAACTTGCTGTTCTGGGATAGCTGGGGGGGGATACCCCTGCTCCCTGCCTGCTGCTCGGGACGGGCTGTATCGGTCGTCGGGTGGTGAGAAATTGTGTATCATTTGTTTTATATATTCTATTATCCTTGTATATATTATCATTATTATCATTATTAATATATTTTCATATTTTTCCTTTGCTGTCCTGGTGGACTGTTTTTATCTCAACCCACGAGTTTTCCTTTTTCTCCAATTCTCTTCCCCACCCCACTGGGGAGTGGGGGAGTGAGCGAGCGGCTGCGTGGTATTGGGTTACAATTTGGGGTTAAACCACGGCACATGGACAGAAACAGACGGGTCCGCTCCATTAATACGTGGCTCCGTGACTGGTGTCACCGCCACAACTTTGGGTTCTTTGACAACGGGATGATCTACGCGGCACCAGGCCTGCTGGAGTCAGATGGGGTACACCTTTCCCAAAGGGAGAAGAGGGTCTTTGCCAACAAACTAGCGGGGCTCATAGACAGGGCTTTAAACTAGAGTTGAAGGGGGAGGGGGATGTTACCAGGCTTGCCTGTGACAAGCTGGGGGATCACACGCCAAGGTTAGAGGGACGGGACACCAGTGAGGGCCCCCAGCCTATTGCTCCGAGACGTGCTGGCTACACTGCAGCACACTTGAAGACTCATGGAGATGTGCCTGGGGATTCTGAGGTGATAGGAACCAACAGGGAAGCACCAGTGGAAGATCTCAAGGGAATTAAGGGATGTTCCTCCATGAAGGAGACACGGCCGACAGCCCAGCTGAAAGGCCTCTACACAAATGCCTGCAACATGGGCAACAAACAGGAAGAGTTAGAAGCCACTGTGCTGCTGGAAGGCTATGACCTAGTAGCCATTACAGAAACTTGGTGGGACGAATCCCATGACTGGAGCGCGGCTATCGATGGCTATCGGCTGTTCAGAAGGGACAGGCGAGGAAAGAGGGGCGGAGGCGTTGCCCTCTACATCAAGAAAGGGATTGAGTGCGAGGAGCTGTCTCTGAGGAATAACCATGAGCAGGTTGAAAGCTTATGGGTAAGAATCAGAGACCGAGGCAACAAAGGGAACCTTGTGGTTGGGGTCTACTACAGGCTGCCTGACCAAGAGGAGCCTATTGACGAAGACTTCTTACTCCAGCTACAGGAGGCATCGCGCTCGCAGGCTCTCGTCCTGCTGGGGGACTTCAACCACCCTGACATCTGCTGGAATAGCAGCATGGCGAGCTGTAGGCAATCCAGGAGACTCCTGGAATGCATGGAGGATAACTTCTTAAGCCAGGTAATAGACAGCCCCACCAGAGGGGATGCTATACTGGACCTGATGGTCACCAACGCGAGTGAGATAATAGGTGACGTCAAGACTGGAGGCAGCCTGGGCTGCAGTGATCATGCGCTGGTGGAGTTTACAATCCTGAGGGATATGGGTCACAGGAAGAGGAAGGTCAGGACCCTGAATTTTAGGAAAGCAAACTTTCAGCTCTTCAAGGAGTTAGTCAATAGGACCCCCTGGGAAAGTGTCCTCAGGGGCAAGGGGGCAGAACAGAGCTGGCAGATCTTTAAGGAGGCTTTCCATAGAGCGCAAGAGCTCTCAATCCCCAGGTGCAAGAAATCGGGCAAAGAAGGCAAGAGACCAGCATGGATGAGTCAAGACCTGCTGGTCAAACTAAAGGGCAAGAAGGAAATGCACAGGCAGTGGAAGCAGGGACAGGTATCCTGGGAAGAGTATAGGGATGCTGCCCGCTTATGTAGGGATGGGGTCAGGAAGGCCAAGGCGCGGCTAGAGATGAACTTGGCAAGGGACACAAAGAATAATAAGAAGGCCTTCTACAGGTCTGTCAGCCAGAAAAGGAAGGTGAAAGAAAGCATACCCCCCCTGAAGAGCAGGAGCGGCAAACTAGTGTCAACGGACGAGGAGAAGGCTGAGGTACTCAATGACTTTTTTGCCTCAGTCTTCACTGGCAACCTCTCCTCCCACACCTCTCGAGTGGATGCACTGCAAAACGGGGACTGGGGAAGCAAAGTCCCTCCCACTGTAAGAGAACATCAGGTTCGTGACTACCTGAGGAACCTGAACATACATAAGTCTATGGGACCTGACGAGATGCATCCCAGAGTCCTGAAGGAAATGGCTGATGTAGTTGCCAAGCCACTCTCCACGATATTTGAAAAGTCATGGCAGTCAGGCCAAGTCCTTGGGGACTGGAAAAAAGGAAACGTAGTACCCATCTTTAAAAAGGGTAGGAAGGAAGACCCACAATAGATGCCTCCACAAAAGATGACTGGCCCTACCCAACACGGAATGTCCTGGGCCAAAACGGTGGCCGTTTTCCTGAAAACTCACACAAAACTTGGCACCACGCAAGCCCCGGCCCGCACCCCACGGCGCCTGGGCTCCGCGCCGGGCGGAGGCCAGGCGAGGCGAGGGACGGCGGGCCCAGCCGAGAGGAGGCCGGGCCGGGCCGCCCCCCACGCCGCGGGAGGGCCTGACTTGGCCCCACCGCCCGTCCGAGCCCTGACAGAGCCGCATCTGCCCCCCTCCGCGGCCTCGGCGGCCCCCACGACGGCGGGCTCGGCGCGATCACGCTAGCCTGCCCTACGATGGCCGCGGAGGGCGGCGGAGGCCGGGCGCTGCCCCCAGGGAGGGAGCGCGGCACCCGTGGGAGGTGGTGGCAGGGGTGCAGGCGGACACTTGGCGCCGGGGCCTGCCGCGGCGGCGGGCGCGGACGAGTGGCCGCGGGACAGCGGCCGCTCCGGCCCGCCCACCTGCCTCCCGGTGGGCAGCACGCCCCGCGCCTAGATCTGTCTCCTTTACCTCGGCCGCAGCAGGCGGCCGCTGAGTCCTTCCACTCGTCTAGCCAGGCCCGGCTGGGCTGCGCGGAGAAGCAGGACGCCCCGGTACGTTACCCCTCACATCCCCGCCGCGCCTCACCTCAGCCGGCCAGGCAGCTTCCCGCGGCTGCGGCAGGAGAGGACGGAGAGGAAGGGGGAGGGAGGAGGAGGAGGCCGGGCTCCCTGGCAGCGTTCACGACGCTCTCCGGCTCACCTCCGGCTTCCCCCGGTCCTGCTGCTCGGCGCCTGATATCATCTCCCCCGGCGGCCTCCCCTCCCGCCCCTCGCCGCTGACGCACTCCCGCTGCTACATCTCGAGCCGCCGCTGCTCGCCCCACGCCTCCCGACGTGGCGGCTGCCGGGGTCCCCGCGTCATCACCCCCCGACATGGCGGCTCCTGTGATACCACAGCCGTCGGCGGCAGTGGTGGTACCCGTGCCCCCACCAGTGGTGCTACCTGTGCCATTGCCTGCCATGGCGGCAGCCCTGGTATCTGTTCCATGGTCAGCCTCGGTGGCAGTAGTCGTACCCATGCCATCGTCCACCATGGTGGGGGTGGTCGTACCTGCCTGGTGGCCCAGGCACACAAAGGGAGCCTGGGGCTGCCTCAGAGCTCGGTAGTATCCACAGGGAGGAAGGAGCAAGGCCACATGTGGTCTCCTAGCGCTGGGCAGGTCGCCATGAGGCTAGGGGTGAAATATCCCCTCTGCAAGAAAGGCGGCCCCACGGCCATGGCCAGTAAGGGCTACCTCCCCATCTCTGACAGACACCCACGCTGTGGGCCAGCCTGAGGCCTCACCACTGCTCCTGTTCACCAAACTGGGGGGCCAACTGAACTGAATTACTGGCAGGAGCATGTTTTCCAAAGGAAAACAGCCAACAGCCAGCCCTGTTCCCCAGCACTGACCAATAGGCTGTGGCACCAGAGCATCCACCCCTAAGAAGATCTGCATGCCAGGGAACTGAAGAGCAACAAAATTAAACAAAGGTTCTTGCGGGAGGACAGCACTCACGCTTGACTTAGGCTATACAACGTACCCTTGCTTTGTAGCGTATGATCCTTTGTGCTGAGCTGGGGAAGTACTAGGTGCACAGCTGTGGTGACATTGTTGACAGAGGAGACTGAGCACAAAATGGGGTCGCTGCCCCATGTGAGGGACAGCAGTCATTCCATTGGCTTCGCAATGCTGTCTACCAAAGATAGATTTGTTGCTCCAGGGGCCAGAGGAGCAGGGATTCAGTGCATTAATAATGATTACCTACCACATGCATGTCCAAAATAATGTAACTTTGCTGAAACTATCAGATTACAAGAGGGATTTTGGGAGACAGCATGAACAGAACTTTTTAAATACAGTGATTACCTTAAAAATCCATTTCTGACCAAGCTTTGACAAAGATCTATTGGCTACGGAAGAAGAGATTAATATGGGAATAACATTTAGGTCATACTAAAACACACTTATTCCATCAAGAAGCCTTGTGAGCTCAAAGATCAACTCATACAGCTCTATGTAGCAGGACCAAGGTTTAGGTTTCCTTAATTTTTTTTATCCTAATTAGAATAATACTGATTATATTTTGCACTTGCCTTTCAAAGAAAGACAGAAAATTTTATTTACGCAGTGTTACATAGTGAAAATTGTTCTGCAATATATAGTAGTAGAAAACAAGACATGTTAATGGGTGAAGACTGGAATTTAAACCTGTCAGGAAATTCTTAAAATTAGTAACTCCACTTCCTGTATTTTTTGCTTTCATGACAAATGAAGGAAAGAACCTAGAAACTGGTTGTGGGTTTCTTTCTTCATTTTTGCTGACAGTTTCATGGAAGGACCAAGAACTTTTGGGCCTTTTTGGTGAAAAATTTTTCATCCAACTAAGTATTGTAAAGGAGATAAGGAAACTTTAACAATGTAATTTAATAAAAATATTTCCCTTCTTATTATGTTATTATTCCCTCCTCCAACAAATTATTGCCTTCACAGGTCACCTCCAATATTGTTTAGAAATAGATTTGCATTTCATTTTCTTTTTTTAATTGTTATTATTTCTGTCATCTTTTATGTCTAGAAGAACCTCCTTGCAAAATCCTCAGAGAAATATCCACTTTCTGATTTCTCTTTAACTTGGGTTGTGAGGCTTACAGAAATCTTGACAAAAGATGCTTGGTCATGGCTAATGCTTTTTCTGGTAATCATATTACTCTCACCATGAGTTTGTGTATCCATTCCTTCTCTCCTATATCACGTTTACCTTGGAAATTTTTAAAAGCATATTCAACCTTACTAATATGACTACTCACACCAATAACATTAAATACATGCAATGGGGGATCTTATAGATTACATTACATAGAATTGGGATGATCCCCTGCATATATATGCAATAGATTATACACACATGCGTATTCCCACCTGCCGCAAGGGACCTTTAGCTTTCCTTTGGCATTTTGGGTTGCCATGACAATTTTTACAGTAAAGACCATACCCTATCACAGCCATGGTAGTGTACAGGAAAAGGAGATGCTCCCACAACTAAATACTTTTGTAAAACCTTTGCATTAAAGAGAGAGTGTAGAACATCCCTGTATTATCAACACTGTTTTCAGCACAAATCCAAAACATAGCCTCATACTAGCTACTATGAAGAAAATTAACTCTATCCCAGCCAAAACCAGCACAAAGGTCTAGCATCTTACCCTGTATTTTCACATCTTCTCTCTCTGGTCTCTTAGAGCAATTAATACTTTCCAAGAAATGTCAGATTGGAAGGAACCTCAACAAATTGTCCAGACCATCTTGCAGTGAGACAAGACCAAGCCTGGGAGATGATTATCTAAGCTGATATATTTTTAATCTCCGGTGAGGGAGATGCCCACAGACTGCCTAGGTAGACTTCTAGATTAAAGGTTTTTCCAATAAAGAAGGAATCAAAGGAAAGGTAACAAGTTCTCCTGGTGTCATATTCGTGAGTATCATATGCTAAATGACCTAATATACAAGCGTGCTATGTAGCGACAAGATATGCATCTGACCATGCATTTGGTACAGCTTCTGTGAATTGTACTCCTAACATATGTTCTAGTGACTATGTACTTAGAAACATAGAATCATAGAATCATAGAATGGTTTGGGTTGGAAGGGACCTTTAAAGATCATCTAGTCCAACCCCCCTGCCATGGGCAGGGACATTTTTCACTAGATTAGGTTGCTCAAAGCCCCATCCAACCCGACTTTGAACACTTCTGAAGATGGGACATCCACAACTTCTCTGGGCAACCTGTTCCAGTGTCTCGCCACCTTCATCGTAAAAAATTTCCTTGAAATATACTTGTTAGCAGATGTTACAGCTAGTGATCCTGGGACTTATCACTAGAGAAAATCAAGAATTTAACAGGCAAAATACTGGGGGTTACCAGTGAGAGACATGGGTTTGACAAGTAAAGGACTGATGGCAGACATCACTGGGGGAGCTCTGATGGCTACACGCCTGTTGAAGTGCACAGGTAGGGCCAGCAAGATTTGGCAGCCAAGAAGGAATGAGTAGTTTATCGTTAATGATTCAGGAGTGCCTAACTCATCTGGAAAAAGGGACAATCTGCTCTTTGCAAGATTTACATAACAGACGAAAGCATAACAAACCAAGCATACAAAACGTGCAAAATCACAGCCACTGACCATCTTGCTGTATTTCTTTCCTTTCACTCCTAGAAAAGGGCAAATCTTAAAAGTGGAGGTGTTATTAAATTAGGTGTAAAGAAATAAACGTGCATCTTGCAATTCCTTTTACTGACAGTTTCTTTTAGAGCTGTCGTGGTTTAACCCCTAATGATAACCGAAATACCACGCAGCCGCTCGCTCACTCCCCCCTCCCCGGTGGGGTGGGGAGGAGAATCGGAGAGAAAGGAAAACTCGCGGGTTGCGATAAAAGCAGCTCAGTCAGGGATAGGGGTCGGGTGATTATCTCTGAGTCTGCCTCTCCCTGTTCTTGTGATGTTCCTGGTTCATCCTCATCTTTCGGGGCGCGAGCTGATTTCTTTGTGCTTCTCTTCTTTTGTATAGGGGCAACTGATAACGGCACGGGTGGATCTGCAGTACCTATCACAGCAGCCACGGTGCTCGTAGCTGGGGCTTGAACAGCCGCGGTGCCCATGGCAGGGACTGGGGCAGCAGCGATGCCCATAGCAGAGGGTGCAGCAGCCGCGGTGCCCGTAGCAGCGATTGGGGCAACCGCGATACCCAGCCGCGGTGCCTACAACAAGGAGTGGGACGGCCGCGGTGCCCGTAACAAGAGGTGGGGCAGCCACGGTGGCCGCGGCGAGGGGTGGAGCAGCGGCGGCGGGGGCTGGCACAGCCGCAACGCCCGTTACAAGGGTTGGGACGGCCGCGGTGCCCGTAACAAGGGGTGGGGCAACTGCGATACCCGTGGCGGGGGGTGGCACAGCCGCGGCGGGGGGTGGAGCGACTGCGATGCCCATAGCAGGGGCTGGAGCGGCCGCAGTGGCCGCGGCGGGGGGTGGAGCGGGCGCGTTGCCCACGGCGTGGGGTGGAGCAGCTGCAGCGCCCATGGCGGGGGCTGGCGCGGCCGCGGGGCCCCTGGCGGGACCTGGAGCGGCCGCGGTGCCTGCGGCGGGGGCTGGGGCGGGGGCTGGCGCGGTACCTATGTGGCAAGGAGCGGAGCAGCCGCGGTACCCATAGCGGAGGGTGGGGCGGCCGCGGCGCCCGTGGCGCGGCCGCGGGGGCTGTAGCAGGGAACTGGGGTGGCCCTGCGCCTACATCTGCACCGGTTTCTAAGCAAAATTAGACACAAATTCATTCCTACTGATAGGAGTAGCAAGCCGGTCCGAACATCCCAAAGGTATTCCAAGTTTTTAGAAACTCCCGTGACTAACCAGGAGGGCAACGAGAAATCAAAGGCAGGCATTTTTACTCAGGAAGGGAAAGGGAAAGCAAAGGAGGAAGTTTCCCCCTGGTGACTCCCCGGGAAGTTAAAATAAAGGAATAATACGCTTGAGGGTCGGGATGCCATCCAGAGGGACCTGGACAGGCTTGAGAGGTGGGCCCGGGTGAACCTTATGAGGTTCAACAAGGACAAATGCAGAGTCCTGCACCTGGGTCGGAGCAACCCCCGGTATCAGTACAGGCTGGGGGATGCAGGGATGGAGAGCAGCCCTGCCGAGAAGGACTTGGGGGTGCTGGTGGATGAAAGGCTGGACATGAGCCAGCAATGTGCGCTGGCAGCCCAGAAGGCCAACCGTATCCTGGGCTGCATCAAAAGAAGCGTGGCCAGCAGGTCGAGGGAGGTGATTCTGCCCCTCTACTCTGCCCTGGTGAGGCCCCACCTGGAGTACTGCGTCCAGCTCTGGGCCCCTCAACATAAGAAGGACGTGGACCTGCTGGAGCGGGTCCAGAGGAGGGCCACAAGGATGATCAGAGGAATGGAGCACCTCTCCTACGAAGACAGGCTGAGGGAGTTGGGCCTGTTCAGCCTGGAGAAGAGAAGGCTCCGGGGAGACCTTATTGCAGCCTTTCAGTACTTGAAGGGGGCCTGTAGGAAAAATGGGGAGAACCTTTTTAGCAGGGCCTGTTGTGATAGGACAAGGGGTAATGGTTTTAAACTAAAGGAGGGGAGATTTAGGCTAGATATAAGGAAGAAGTTTTTCACAATGCGGGTTGTGAAGCACTGGAACAGGTTGCCCAGAGAGGTGGTAGATGCCCCATCCCTGGAAGCATTCAAGGTCAGGCTGGACGGGGCTCTGAGCAACCTGATCTAGTGAGGTTGTCCCTGCTCATTGCAGGGGGGTTGGAGTAGATGGCCTTTCAAGGTCCCTTCCAACCCAAACTATTCTATGATTCTATGATTATTCCCTCTGAACAAGTAGAATGCTAAACACAGGTAGTAAATCTCTACTTGCCCCTAGTAATTAAGAAAGAAGTTGATTTTGTTTGGCTTGCCATGAATATTGACTACAGAACAAATATCCCTAAAGATTATCTGTGGCTTCCTTCACAGAAGGAGCATTGTTTTAAGGAAAAAAATCTTTAATTCCTTTGTCTGTAGATAAATTGAGGTTTAGGGTTCCTGATCACAAATGCTCCAAAGCAGAACAGTTTCTTGCAGATCACTGCTCTCAGAAAGCTGAAAAATCCTCCTTGGCGGGAGGTGAGGTCTGCCTTTTCCCAGGTGAGGAGGTTCTGTTCAGAGCTTCTCTAAGAGCTTGTCTGTAAAAAACAAAGACCTGAATTAAAGTTACAGGTTTTATAGAATTTTAAGGTAAGATGTGTTCAGAGTCACTTACCCAGCAGTTTCATTTCATTCTATATTTACATTTGCTCATTCTCTTGAATGTTTGATTTTGAAGAGGTAAAAAAATCTCAGGCTGATATTTGGAAATGTCAAAGAATGTGTGTAATTTGAAGAGAATGGAACATGAAGATCAATTTGAGACTGGAATTCAAGTTGTCACCTTCGAGACTGGATCACTGAGCCCACAGCCCTTTCCTACCTGTGAAGATATTCCTGCTTCTCAGGAAACTCCATAGGGTATCCCAGGCTGAATTATCCCTCCATCGTTGTGCTTCAGACACTTCCAGACCCTCTAAGCTGACTTGGCAAATGGCTTGCAAAGGTGTCACAAGTAACATGGTGCCAAAAGCAGTTGCTCTGCAGCATGAGAGAAAGCTCTTAAAAAATGGTGAGTGATTCTTACAAGCAGAAGATATGGTAGCAACAGAGTGATCAGTGGATCTCAGAAAAAAACAAACATCAGCAAACTTAGGAAATGGCAGAGAGGAGCTCTTTGGGAGCGATGGTAAGAGGAACAAACAGGTGAGGAGGAGGAGGAAGAGCATTTGTTACAAGGCACAATACTGCAAACACAACTGAAAATTACTCTTGGACACCTTCTGAGAGTGATCCTTCTCACTGACCTTGACCTTCTTAGGCTGCTATCAAGATGGCTCTCGATGGTCTGGTCTACAGAGTAGTGTTAGGCTATGGGGCTAATTATGACAAGAGAAAAAAGAGACCAAAGTATTCAGTGCCTACTTTCTTCAGTCTTCATGAAACAGATAATTGTGATAAATTATCATTATTAAGTCTAACAAAAAGAATAGGAACAGAATAATTAAAGAACAGACTGAATAATATTGAAGGAAACTGGTTGTTTTCAAGTTAGTGAGGCTGGTGAAAATTTTTCTAGTATACTTTAAAAAATGTTTGAAGCAATCTCTGACCTGTCAGTGTTTATCTTCAAGGATGGACTATGTGGTACGTTCCAAAAAGAGCACCAGTTTTTAACAGGAAGAAAAGGAAGGAAATGGAGAGCTGTAAACCTGTCTGCCTAGCTTTGCTACCCAGACAATTATTGGAATAAAATCTTGTAAAATCTGTTACTAAACAGCAAGTGAAAAAGAATAGCCCAGTAGGGATTTTTCAGATACTAGAAAGCTAATTCTTTTTTGACAGTATAACTGCCTAGCAGGTAAAGAGGAAACATTTGAAGTGATGTTTTTCCACTTTAGTGAGACTCACAAAATTGGTCTCACCTGATAATACTATAAGCAAGTGTGGAAACATGTTTTGGATCAAATCTGAACATACTGTATCCATAACTGGTAGAAAAACTCCACTCAGAGAGTGTTTATCCAGAGTCGGCTACTGTCCTGGTTTAGGCCAGGACAGAGCTAGTTTTGTCTTCAGCAGCTACTGTGTTTTGGATTTAGTGTGAGAAGAATGGTGATAGTACATTGATGTTGCTGGTTGCTGCTGAACGACCAAGGACATTTTGCAGTTTCCCAGGTTTTGCTAACGTGCAAGGGCAAAAACTTGGGAGGGGTAGAGCCAGAATAGTTGACCCAAACTGGCCAAAGAGAGTATTCCATACCATAGATGTCATGCCCGGTATAAGTGAGGGTTGGACGGTGGGCCACTAGCTTTTAGACCCTTAACTTGCCTTAATCCTTAAGCTTCCCTTTGGGTTGCTTTTTGTTTCCCTGTTTTTTCTTTTTTTTTTGTTTGTTCATTCGGCTGGTTGTTCTCTCGCCTGCTCTCTCTGGAACTTGCTGTTCTGGGATAGCTGGGGGTGGGGGGGGGAATACCCCTGCTCCCTGCCTGCTGCTCGGGACAGGCTGTATCGGTCGTTGGGTGGTGAGAAATTGTGTATCATTTGTTTTATATATTCTATTATCCTTCTATATATTATTATTATTATCATTATTAATATATTTTTATATGTTTCCTTTGCTGTCCTGGTGAGCTGTTTTTATCTCAACCAGCGAGTTTTCCTTTCTCTCCAATTCTCCTCCCCACCCCAGCAGGGAGTGGGGAGTGAGCAAGCGGCTGCGTGGTATTGGGTTACAATTTGGGGTTAAACCATGAGAGTCCTTTTTGGCGCGCAACGTGGGGCTCAAGACGGGTCGAGCTAGCTCAGCTGAGAGAGCATCAGATTGAGGGCCCAGGGTTTAAAGCCCCTGGTCAGGCTCGAAGGGTTGAGATAACAACAGATTTGACCAGAGCGTGTTAAAACAATTTGTTATAAGCATCCATTGTATTACTTTAATTGTCACTGGTCACAATGTTGTTTTATTTCTTTAGAGAGTTGTTCTCAGATTTGTACCATGCAGCACCTAACTTACTGTTTATGCTGTTTATCAGTATTTATGCGTGGTTTGTTACCTCTGGGCGTTGGATTAAGGTTATTGTTTCGGTGTGTGGTTTAGCACTGACTTATGGTGTGGTAAAATCATTGGTGTTTAGACCAGTTTACTACCTGTATTCATATACGATGGGGGGGGCGATATGCAGAACAAAGCGGCAGCAACGGTTACAGCTTCATACTTCGGGAGCAATCTGGTAATTATCATAGAATCATAGAATCATAGAATAGTTTGGGTTGGAAGGGACCTTGAAAGGCCATCTACTCCAACCCCCCTGCAATGAGCAGGGACAACCTCACTAGATCAGGTTGCTCAGAGCCCCGTCCAGCCTGACCTTGAATGCTTCCAGGGATGGGGCATCTACCACCTCTCTGGGCAACCTGTTCCAGTGCTTCACAACCCGCATTGTGAAAAACTTCTTCCTTATATCTAGCCTAAATCTCCCCTCCTTTAGTTTAAAACCATTACCCCTTGTCCTATCACAACAGGCCCTGCTAAAAAGGTTCTCCCCATTTTTCCTACAGGCCCCCTTCAAGTACTGAAAGGCTGCAATAAGGTCTCCCCGGAGCCTTCTCTTCTCCAGGCTGAACAGGCCCAACTCCCTCAGCCTGTCTTCGTAGGAGAGGTGCTCCATTCCTCTGATCATCCTTGTGGCCCTCCTCTGGACCCGCTCCAGCAGGTCCACGTCCTTCTTATGTTGAGGGGCCCAGAGCTGGACGCAGTACTCCAGGTGGGGCCTCACCAGGGCAGAGTAGAGGGGCAGAATCACCTCCCTCGACCTGCTGGCCACGCTTCTTTTGATGCAGCCCAGGATACGGTTGGCCTTCTGGGCTGCCAGCGCACATTGCTGGCTCATGTCCAGCCTTTCATCCACCAGCACCCCCAAGTCCTTCTCGGCAGGGCTGCTCTCCATCCCTGCATCCCCCAGCCTGTACTGATACCGGGGGTTGCTCCGACCCAGGTGCAGGACTCTGCATTTGTCCTTGTTGAACCTCATAAGGTTCACCCGGGCCCACCTCTCAAGCCTGTCCAGGTCCCTCTGGATGGCATCCCGACCCTCAAGCGTATTATTCCTTTATTTTAACTTCCCGGGGAGTCACCAGGGGGAAACTTCCTCCTTTGCTTTCCCTTTCCCTTCCTGAGTAAAAATGCCTGCCTTTGATTTCTCGTTGCCCTCCTGGTTAGTCACGGGAGTTTCTAAAAACTTGGAATACCTTTGGGATGTTCGGACCGGCTTGCTACTCCTATCAGTAGGAATGAATTTGTGTCTAATTTTGCTTAGAAACCGGTGCAGATGTAGGCGCAGGGCCACCCCAGTTCCCTGCTACAGCCCCCGCGGCCGCGCCACGGGCGCCGCGGCCGCCCCACCCTCCGCTATGGGTACCGCGGCTGCTCCGCTCCTTGCCACATAGGTACCGCGCCAGCCCCCGCCCCAGCCCCCGCCGCAGGCACCGCGGCCGCTCCAGGTCCCGCCAGGGGCCCCGCGGCCGCGCCAGCCCCCGCCATGGGCGCTGCAGCTGCTCCACCCCACGCCGTGGGCAACGCGCCCGCTCCACCCCCCGCCGCGGCCACTGCGGCCGCTCCAGCCCCTGCTATGGGCATCGCAGTCGCTCCACCCCCCGCCGCGGCTGTGCCACCCCCCGCCACGGGTATCGCAGTTGCCCCACCCCTTGTTACGGGCACCGCGGCCGTCCCAACCCTTGTAACGGGCGTTGCGGCTGTGCCAGCCCCCGCCGCCGCTGCTCCACCCCTCGCCGCGGCCACCGTGGCTGCCCCACCTCTTGTTACGGGCACCGCGGCCGTCCCACTCCTTGTTGTAGGCACCGCGGCTGGGTATCGCGGTTGCCCCAATCGCTGCTACGGGCACCGCGGCTGCTGCACCCTCTGCTATGGGCATCGCTGCTGCCCCAGTCCCTGCCATGGGCACCGCGGCTGTTCAAGCCCCAGCTACGAGCACCGTGGCTGCTGTGATAGGTACTGCAGATCCACCCGTGCCGTTATCAGTTGCCCCTATACAAAAGAAGAGAAGCACAAAGAAATCAGCTCGCGCCCCGAAAGATGAGGATGAACCAGGAACATCACAAGAACAGGGAGAGGCAGACTCAGAGATAATCACCCGACCCCTATCCCTGACTGAGCTGCTTTTATCGCAACCCGCGAGTTTTCCTTTCTCTCCGATTCTCCTCCCCACCCCACCGGGGAGGGGGGAGTGAGCGAGCGGCTGCGTGGTATTTCGGTTATCATTAGGGGTTAAACCACGACAGCTCTAAAAGAAACTGTCAGTAAAAGGAATTGCAAGATGCACGTTTATTTCTTTACACCTAATTTAATAACACCTCCACTTTTAAGATTTGCCCTTTTCTAGGAGTGAAAGGAAAGAAATACAGCAAGATGGTCAGTGGCTGTGATTTTGCACGTTTTGTATGCTTGGTTTGTTATGCTTTCGTCTGTTATGTAAATCTTGCAAAGAGCAGATTGTCCCTTTTTCCAGATGAGTTAGGCACTCCTGAATCATTAACGATAAACTACTCATTCCTTCTTGGCTGCCAAATCTTGCTGGCCCTACCTGTGCACTTCAACAGGCGTGTAGCCATCAGAGCTCCCCCAGTGATGTCTGCCATCAGTCCTTTACTTGTCAAACCCATGTCTCTCACTGGTAACCCCCAGTATTTTGCCTGTTAAATTCTTGATTTTCTCTAGTGATAAGTCCCAGGATCACTAGCTGTAACATCTGCTAACAAGTATATTTCAAGGAAATTTTTACGATGAAGGTGGCGAGACACTGGAACAGGTTGCCCAGAGAAGTTGTGGATGTCCCATCTTCAGAAGTGTTCAAAGTCGGGTTGGATGGGGCTTTGAGCAACCTAATCTAGTGAAAAATGTCCCTGCCCATGGCAGGGGGGTTGGACTAGATGATCTTTAAAGGTCCCTTCCAACCCAACCATTCTATGATTCTATGATTCTATGTTTCTAAGTACATAGTCACTAGAACATATGTTAGGAGTACAATTCACAGAAGCTGTACCAAATGCATGGTCAGATGCATATCTTGTCGCTACATAGCACGCTTGTATATTAGGTCATTTAGCATATGATACTCACGAATATGACACCAGGAGAACTTGTTACCTTTCCTTTGATTCCTTCTTTATTGGAAAAACCTTTAATCTAGAAGTCTACCTAGGCAGTCTGTGGGCATCTCCCTCACCGGAGATTAAAAATATATCAGCTTAGATAATCATCTCCCAGGCTTGGTCTTGTCTCACTGCAAGATGGTCTGGACAATTTGTTGAGGTTCCTTCCAATCTGACATTTCTTGGAAAGTATTAATTGCTCTAAGAGACCAGAGAGAGAAGATGTGAAAATACAGGGTAAGATGCTAGACCTTTGTGCTGGTTTTGGCTGGGATAGAGTTAATTTTCTTCATAGTAGCTAGTATGAGGCTATGTTTTGGATTTGTGCTGAAAACAGTGTTGATAATACAGGGATGTTCTACACTCTCTCTTTAATGCAAAGGTTTTACAAAAGTATTTAGTTGTGGGAGCATCTCCTTTTCCTGTACACTACCATGGCTGTGATAGGGTATGGTCTTTACTGTAAAAATTGTCATGGCAACCCAAAATGCCAAAGGAAAGCTAAAGGTCCCTTGCGGCAGGTGGGAATACGCATGTGTGTATAATCTATTGCATATATATGCAGGGGATCATCCCAATTCTATGTAATGTAATCTATAAGATCCCCCATTGCATGTATTTAATGTTATTGGTGTGAGTAGTCATATTAGTAAGGTTGAATATGCTTTTAAAAATTTCCAAGGTAAACGTGATATAGGAGAGAAGGAATGGATACACAAACTCATGGTGAGAGTAATATGATTACCAGAAAAAGCATTAGCCATGACCAAGCATCTTTTGTCAAGATTTCTGTAAGCCTCACAACCCAAGTTAAAGAGAAATCAGAAAGTGGATATTTCTCTGAGGATTTTGCAAGGAGGTTCTTCTAGACATAAAAGATGACAGAAATAATAACAATTAAAAAAAGAAAATGAAATGCAAATCTATTTCTAAACAATATTGGAGGTGACCTGTGAAGGCAATAATTTGTTGGAGGAGGGAATAATAACATAATAAGAAGGGAAATATTTTTATTAAATTACATTGTTAAAGTTTCCTTATCTCCTTTACAATACTTAGTTGGATGAAAAATTTTTCACCAAAAAAGGCCCAAAAGTTCTTGGTCCTTCCATGAAACTGTCAGCAAAAATGAAGAAAGAAACCCACAACCAGTTTCTAGGTTCTTTCCTTCATTTGTCATGAAAGCAAAAAATACAGGAAGTGGAGTTACTAATTTTAAGAATTTCCTGACAGGTTTAAATTCCAGTCTTCACCCATTAACATGTCTTGTTTTCTACTACTATATATTGCAGAACAATTTTCACTATGTAACACTGCGTAAATAAAATTTTCTGTCTTTCTTTGAAAGGCAAGTGCAAAATATAATCAGTATTATTCTAATTAGGATAAAAAAATTAAGGAAACCTAAACCTTGGTCCTGCTACATAGAGCTGTATGAGTTGATCTTTGAGCTCACAAGGCTTCTTGATGGAATAAGTGTGTTTTAGTATGACCTAAATGTTATTCCCATATTAATCTCTTCTTCCGTAGCCAATAGATCTTTGTCAAAGCTTGGTCAGAAATGGATTTTTAAGGTAATCACTGTATTTAAAAAGTTCTGTTCATGCTGTCTCCCAAAATCCCTCTTGTAATCTGATAGTTTCAGCAAAGTTACATTATTTTGGACATGCATGTGGTAGGTAATCATTATTAATGCACTGAATCCCTGCTCCTCTGGCCCCTGGAGCAACAAATCTATCTTTGGTAGACAGCATTGCGAAGCCAATGGAATGACTGCTGTCCCTCACATGGGGCAGCGACCCCATTTTGTGCTCAGTCTCCTCTGTCAACAATGTCACCACAGCTGTGCACCTAGTACTTCCCCAGCTCAGCACAAAGGATCATACGCTACAAAGCAAGGGTACGTTGTATAGCCTAAGTCAAGCGTGAGTGCTGTCCTCCCGCAAGAACCTTTGTTTAATTTTGTTGCTCTTCAGTTCCCTGGCATGCAGATCTTCTTAGGGGTGGATGCTCTGGTGCCACAGCCTATTGGTCAGTGCTGGGGAACAGGGCTGGCTGTTGGCTGTTTTCCTTTGGAAAACATGCTCCTGCCAGTAATTCAGTTCAGTTGGCCCCCCAGTTTGGTGAACAGGAGCAGTGGTGAGGCCTCAGGCTGGCCCACAGCGTGGGTGTCTGTCAGAGATGGGGAGGTAGCCCTTACTGGCCATGGCCGTGGGGCCGCCTTTCTTGCAGAGGGGATATTTCACCCCTAGCCTCATGGCGACCTGCCCAGCGCTAGGAGACCACATGTGGCCTTGCTCCTTCCTCCCTGTGGATACTACCGAGCTCTGAGGCAGCCCCAGGCTCCCTTTGTGTGCCTGGGCCACCAGGCAGGTACGACCACCCCCACCATGGTGGACGATGGCATGGGTACGACTACTGCCACCGAGGCTGACCATGGAACAGATACCAGGGCTGCCGCCATGGCAGGCAATGGCACAGGTAGCACCACTGGTGGGGGCACGGGTACCACCACTGCCGCCGACGGCTGTGGTATCACAGGAGCCGCCATGTCGGGGGGTGATGACGCGGGGACCCCGGCAGCCGCCACGTCGGGAGGCGTGGGGCGAGCAGCGGCGGCTCGAGATGTAGCAGCGGGAGTGCGTCAGCGGCGAGGGGCGGGAGGGGAGGCCGCCGGGGGAGATGATATCAGGCGCCGAGCAGCAGGACCGGGGGAAGCCGGAGGTGAGCCGGAGAGCGTCGTGAACGCTGCCAGGGAGCCCGGCCTCCTCCTCCTCCCTCCCCCTTCCTCTCCGTCCTCTCCTGCCGCAGCCGCGGGAAGCTGCCTGGCCGGCTGAGGTGAGGCGCGGCGGGGATGTGAGGGGTAACGTACCGGGGCGTCCTGCTTCTCCGCGCAGCCCAGCCGGGCCTGGCTAGACGAGTGGAAGGACTCAGCGGCCGCCTGCTGCGGCCGAGGTAAAGGAGACAGATCTAGGCGCGGGGCGTGCTGCCCACCGGGAGGCAGGTGGGCGGGCCGGAGCGGCCGCTGTCCCGCGGCCACTCGTCCGCGCCCGCCGCCGCGGCAGGCCCCGGCGCCAAGTGTCCGCCTGCACCCCTGCCACCACCTCCCACGGGTGCCGCGCTCCCTCCCTGGGGGCAGCGCCCGGCCTCCGCCGCCCTCCGCGGCCATCGTAGGGCAGGCTAGCGTGATCGCGCCGAGCCCGCCGTCGTGGGGGCCGCCGAGGCCGCGGAGGGGGGCAGATGCGGCTCTGTCAGGGCTCGGACGGGCGGTGGGGCCAAGTCAGGCCCTCCCGCGGCGTGGGGGGCGGCCCGGCCCGGCCTCCTCTCGGCTGGGCCCGCCGTCCCTCGCCTCGCCTGGCCTCCGCCCGGCGCGGAGCCCGGGCGCCGTGGGGTGCGGGCCGGGGCTTGCGTGGTGCCAAGTTTTGTGTGAGTTTTCAGGAAAACGGCCACCGTTTTGGCCCAGGACATTCCGTGTTGGGTAGGGCCAGTCATCTTTTGTGGAGGCATCTATTGTAGCATTGCAATTTACGTATTATAGCCACACACATATATAAGGTCTATTATATATACATATATCTTTACGCATATATATGAAAATAAAAATTGCAGTGCTGCAATAGACGCCTCCCACAAAAGACGGCTTTGTGTGTGCATTTGTGTGAAAATACATGTGGACACATACAGTCTCACATACACACACACTCTCCTGTTTTCCTATACGATGTGTGTTTTTTTTAAAAATTTTATTTTGAGGTAGGGTTGATTCTGCCCTCTTAAAACAAGGGGAAGCATTTTGCCTAAGATATCCATTGATGTAGCATTGCTATCCTGCTTATGGAGTGTTAAATCCAGCCTGAGAAAGTGGGTTACTTTGGGAGCTAGAGCAAAAGGTTTTACTAACATTAATGGAAAACAAAATATACTAACTCACTGGTTTTAGATACATATTAATGTCCTATTTAGAGGAAACAATTAAAGAGTGATCTTTAAGCTGTTTTGGGCTGTGGTATTTTCAGTATTAATAATGAGAAATTTGGAAAACTACCCTTTGGTGTGGAGATACTGTCTAGCTACTTGGTTTTGTGTGCGTGCGTGCAAGAGAGAGGAGGGAACTTAATCTCTTTCCTGCTTAAGTTCAGATACTTGTTTTGTGTGTTGGGCCACACCATTGGTCATAGTCTGGTATATAACCCACCAGTTTTTAGGGGGAATAAGTATTGTGGCAGAGTGATCAGTATAATAAAATCAGTGCTGCTTCACTGGAGGACCTATAAAAGATTGCTGCAGATCAGAGTGATTGTGGTCTCTCCTCAAAACTTCTTATGGGAACTGAATGCATCTTCTCTCTGTTTCCTTAACCACACCAGCACCTTTCTTGTTGTTTAATTGACCTCTGCTTGATTTAAATATTGAAGAACTTCTCACTTCTTGTCTTAACAGTGGCTGGTAAGAAAACATTTTAGCACCTATTTCATAGAGGAAAACATCAGGGCAGAGAGATGTTTATACTATAAATGTTTAAATTCAGATGTTATTAACCTCAGTGATCATCTCAATTTCAATGCTATTTTATGAATGAAAAGCTGCTGGGGACTCTGATATAGCAGACTGGTGTTTAAGTTGCTTCCCCATTCCCCTTTCCCCAATCTGATCTTACTTAGCATCTGTTTTGTGCAGAAGCAAATGTTTTACAGTGCCTTTCTTTACTGTTGTGGAAGATGAGTAATTAAAATGGGATTCTACTGTACTTTTCCAATGAACTATCTCCAGCAATGCACGATCAAGACACACAGTACTAAGTCTTTTTGGAGTGTTTCATAACCTAGCTCCTGTACAAAGAGGCATTACTCTGACAAATGACTTGTAAAATACTCTTAATTTCTTCTGTATGCATATTAAGATAGATAACATCTCTTCACTTTAATAATTAAAAATAGATTTATTTATTTTTTTACTCTTATTAGTATTGCAAAAATAACACAACTCAGAACAAACTTAGAACTCTCCTTACTTGTCCAAACATCCTATCTGTGCAGGTTGATTTAAATAGTTGCAATTGCACACCTATTACAGTGCAGAATCTTTGCCAGTGAAAGATGGATGGAGTTCACTTCAGTGTTAAGGCTGACATTTAATAATGCTTTTGTTTTTATTTTTAAATGTGAAAAATGGAAATGTTTGATATGAAATCACTAAGAGAAGAACATGGAATTCGGTGGTATTAATTAGAGAAACTCATCAGAGTAGAAGACCCCTTTACTTGCTTATGTTCTTAGGTATAATAAGGCTTGGTTTATCAATATCTCGTACCAATCAATGAATATCAAGTAGTAGTAATCATTTAAAGGTGTTACCAATTACATTTATAAACTTCAAATACAAATAGTATTATTAGAGCTGAAGTGAAGTGTACTTATGCTTATTTTCACATTGCTATTCCTTAAATAGGGGGTGTCGCCCTCTATGTCAATGACCAGCTGGAGTGCATGGAGCTCTGCCTGGGGATGGATGAGGAGCTGACTGAGAGCTTATGGGTCAGGATTAAAGGGAGGGCAGGGACAGGTGACATTATAGTGGGGGTCTGCTACAGGCCACCTGACCAGGAAGACCGAGCAGATGAGGCCCTCTATAGCCAGATAGGAGCAGCCTCATGTTCACAAGCCCTGGTCCTCATGGGGGACTTCAACCACCCCAATATCTGCTGGAGGGACAACACAGCAGGGCATAAGCAATCCAGGAGGTTCCTGGAATGCGTTGATGATAACTTCCTTCTCCAAGTGATAGAGAAGCCAACGAGGAGAGGTGCTATGCTGGACCTTGTTCTCACCAACAAGGAGGGGCTGGTGGGGAATGTGAAGCTCAAGGGCAGCCTTGGCTGCAGTGACCATGAAATGGTGGAGTTCAAGATCCTTAGAGCAGTGAGAAGGGCGTGCAGCAAGCTCACTACCCTGGACTTCAGGAGAGTAGACTTTGGCCTCTTCAGGGATCTGCTTGGTAGAGTACCATGGGATAAAGCCCTGGAGGGAAGAGGGGCCCAAGAAAGCTGGCTAATATTCAAGGATCACCTCCTCCAAGCTCAGGAGCGATGCATCCCAACAAAGAGGAAGTCAGGCAAAAATGCCAGGAGGCCTGTATGGATGAACAAGGAGCTCCTGGACAAACTCAAACACAAAAAGGAAGCCTACAGAGGGTGGAAGCAAGGACAGGTAGTCTGGGATGAATACAGAGAAATTATCCAAGCAGCCAGGGATCAGGTTAGGAAAGCTAAAGCCCTGATAGAATTAAACAAGGCAGATATCATGGTGGGAATCTGTTATATACCACCCAACCAGGATGAGGAGGCAGATGAAATATTCTATAAGCAGCTGGGAGAAGTCTCACGATCGCTAGCCCTTGTTCTCATGGGGGACTTGAACTTGCCAGATGTCTGCTGGAAATACAATGCAGCAGAGAGGAAACAGTCGAGGAGGTTCCTGGAGTGTGTGGAAGAGAACTTCCTCACACAGCTGGTGAGGGAGCCAATGAGAGAAGGCGCCCCGTTGGACCTGTTGTTTGTGAACAGAGAAGGTCTTGTGGGTGATGTGACGGTTGGAGGCTGTCTAGGGCATAGCGATCATGAAATGATAGAGTTTTTGATTCTTGGAGAACTAAGGAGGGGGGTCAGCAGAACTGCCACCTTGGACTTCCGGAGGGCAGATTTTGGCCTGTTTAGGAGTCTGGTTGGCAGAGTCCCTTGGGAGGCAGTCCTGAAGGGCAAAGGAGTCCAGGAAGGCTGAACATTCAAGAAGGAACTCTTAAAGGCGCAGGAGCAGGCCGTCCCCATGAGCTGAAAGACGAGCCAGCGGGGAAGAAGAACGGCCTGGCTGAGCAGAGAGCTTTGGCTGGAACTCAGGAAGAAAAGGAGAGTCTATAACCTTTGGAAGAAGGGGCAGGCCACTCAGGAGGACTACAAGGATGTCGTGAGGTTATGCAGGGAGAAAATTAGAAGGGCCAAAGCCCAAGTAGAAATTAACCTGGCTACTGCCGTAAAAGACAACAAACAGTGTTTCTATAAATACATTATCAACAAAAGGAGGGCTAAGGAGAATCTCCCTCCTTTATTGGATGCGGGGGGAAACATAGTGAGGAAGGATGAGGAGAAGGCTGAGGTACTCAATGCCTTCTTTGCCTCAGTCTTTAAGAGTAAGACCAGTTGTTCTCTGGGTACCCAGCCCTCTGAGCTGTAAGACAGGGATGGGGAGCAGAATGAAGCCCCCATAATGCAAGGGGAAATGGTCAGTGACCTGCTACACCACTTAGACACACACAGGTCTATGGGGCTGGACGGGATTTACCCAAGGGTACTGAGGGAGCTGGCAGAAGTGCTCACCAAGCCACTCTCCATCATATACCAGCAGTCCTGGCTAACCAGGGAGGTCCCAGTTGACTGGAGGTTAGCAAATGTGACGCCCATCTACAAGAAGGGCTGGAAGGAGGACGGGGGTGGGGGAACTACAGGCCTGTCACTCTGACCTTGGTGCCGGGGAAAGTTATGGAGCAGGTCATCTTGAGTGCCATCACATGGCTGCTCATGGCTTGGATGGGTGTACTCTGCGCTGGGTAAAAAACTGGCTGGATGGCCAGGCCCAAAGAGTTGTGGTGAATGGAATTAAATCCAGTTGGCGGCCGGTCACAAGTGGTGTTCCCCAGGGCTCAGTATTGGGGCCAGTTCTCTTTAACATCTTTCTCAATGATCTGGACAAGGGGATCGAGTGCACCCTCAGGAAGTTTGCAGACAACACCAAGTTGGGCAGGAGTGTTGATCTGCTTGAGGGTAGGAAGGCGCTACAGAGGGATCTGGACAGGCTGGATCGATGGGCCGAGGCCAATTGTATGAGGTTCAACAAAGCTAAGTGCTGGGTCCTGCACTTGGGTCACAACAACCCCAGGCAACACTACAGGCTTGGGGAGGAGTGGCTGGAAAGCTGCCCAGTGGAAAAGGACCTGGGGGTGTTGGTCAACAGCCAGCTGAACATGAGCTGGCAGTGTGCCCAGGTGGCCAAGAAGGCCAATGGCATCCTGGCTTGTATCAGGAATAGTGTGGCCAGCAGGACTAGGGAAGTGACTGTCCCCCTGTGCTCGGCCCTGGTGAGGCTGCCCCTCGAGTACTGTGTTCATTTTTGGGCCCCTCACTACAAGAAAGACATTGAAGTGCTGGAGCATGTCCAAATAAGGGCAACGAAGCTGGTGAAGGGTCTAGAGCACAAGTCCTATGAGGAGCAGCTGAGGGAACTGGGGTTGTTTAGCCTGGAGAAAAGGAGGCTGAGGGGAGACCTTATCACTCTCTACAACTACCTCAAAGGAGGTTGTAGAGAGATGGGGGTCGGTCTCTTCTCCCAAGTAACAGACGACAGGACAAGAGGAAATGGCCTCAAGTTGCACCAGGGGAGGTTTAGATTGGATATTAGGAAACATTTCTTCACCGAAAGGGTTGTCAGGCACTGGAACAGGCTGCCCAGGGAGGTGGTGGCGTCACCATCCCTGGAGGTATTCAAAAGAGGTGTAGATGTGGTGCTTAGGGACATGGTTTAGTGGTGGACTTGGCAGTGTTAGGTTAACGGTTGGACTCGATGATCTTAAAAGTCTCTTCCAACCTAAACAATCCTATGATTCTAAATCTGGCCAGGGATGTCAAGGGCAACAAGAAAAGCTTCTATAGGTATGTCGGTGGTAAAAGGAAGACTAGGGAAAATGTTGGCCCTCTCCGGAAGGAAATGGGAGACCTGGTTACCCAGGATATGGAGAAGGCTGAGGTACTGAATGACTTTTTTGCCTCAGTCTTCACTGACAAGTGCTCTAGCCACACCGCCCACGTCACAGAAGGCAAGAGCAGGGACTGGGAGAATGAAGAACCACCCACTGTAGAAGATCAGGTTCGAGACCATCTAAGGAACCTGAAGGTGCACAAGGCCATGGGACCTGATGAGATGCATCTGCAGGTCCCGAGGGAACTGGTGGATGAAGTTGCTAAGCCACTCTCCATCATATTTGAGAAGTCGTGGCAGTCCGGTGAAGTTCCCACTGATTGGCAAAGGGGAAACATAACCCCCATTTTTAAAAAGGGAAAAAAGGAAGACCCAGGGAAGTACAGGCCAGTCAGTCTCACCTCTGTGCCTGGCAAGATCATGGAGCAGATCCTCCTGGAAACTATGCTAAGGCACATGGAAAATAAGGAGGGGATTGGTGACAGCCAACATGGCTTCACTAAGGGCAAATTGTGCCTGACAAATTTGGTGGCCTTCTATGACAGGGTTACAGCATTGGTGGATAAGGAAAGAGCAACTGACGTCGTCTACCTGGACTTGTGCAAAGCATTTGACACTGTCCTGCATGACATCCTTGTCTCTAAATTGGAGAGACATGGATTTGATGGATGGATCGCTCGGTGGATAAGGAATTGGCTGGATGGTCCCACTTAAAGAGTTGCGGTCAACGGCTTGATGTCCAGGTGGAGACTAGTGACGAGTAGAATTCCTCAGGGGTCAGTATTGGGATTGACGCTGTTTAACATCTTTGTTGGCGACATGGACAGTGGGATTGAGTGCACCCTCAGCAAGTTTGCTGACAACACCAAGCTGTGTGGTGCGGTTGACACGCCTGAGGGAAGGGATGCCATCCAGAGAGACCTTGACAGACTTGAGAGGTAGGCCCGTGTGAACCTCATGAAGTTCAACAAGGCCAACTGCAAGGTCCTCCACGTGGGTTGGGGCAATCCCAAGCACAAATACAGGCTGGGCGGAGAATGGATTGAGAGCAGCCCTGAGAAGAAGGACTTGGGGGTGTTGGTTGATGAGAAGCTCAGCATGACCGGGCAATGTGCACTCGCAGCCCAGAAAGCCAACCGTATCCTGGGCTGCATCAAAAGGAGCATGACCAGCAGGTCGAGGGAGGTGATTCTCCCCCTCTACTCCATACTCGTGAGACCCCACCTGGAGTACTGCGTCCAGCTCTGGGGCCCCCAACACAAGAAGGACATGCTCCTGTTGGAGTGAGTCCAGAGGAGGGCCACAAAGTTAATCAGAGGGCTGAAGTACCTCTCCTATGAAGACAGGCTGAGAGAGTTGGGCTTGTTCAGCCTGGAGAAGAGAAGGCTCCGGACCTTCTAGCAGCCTTCCAGTACCTAAAAGGGGCCTACAAGAAAGCTGGAGAGGGACTTTTGACAAGGTCATGTAGTGATAGGACAAGGGGTAATGGCTTTAAACTGAAAGAGGGGAGATTTAGATTAGATATTAGGAAGAAATTCTTCACCATGAGGATGGTGAGGCACTGGAACAGGTTGCCCAGAGAAGTTGTGGATGCCCCATCCCTGGAAGCGTTCAAGGCCAGGTTGGATGGGACTTTGAGCAACCTGGTCTAGCGGAAGGTGTCCCTGCTCACGGCAGTGGGTTTGGAACTAGATGATCTTTAAGGTCCCTTCCAACCCAAACCATTCTATGATCCTATGAAATATTTCTGTATTCATAGAATCATAGAATCATAAAATGGTTTGGGTTGGAAGGGACCTTTAAAGGCCATCTAGTCCAACCCCCCTGCAATGAGCAGGGACATCCTCAACTAGATCAGGTTGCCCAGAGCCCCGTCCAGCCTGACCTTGAATGTTTCCAGGGATGGGGCATCTACCACCTCTCTGGGCAACCTGTTCCAGTGCTTCACCACCCTCATTGCAAAAAATTTCTTCCTTATGTCTAGCCTCTTTTAGTTTAAAACCATTACCCCTTGTCCTATCACTACATGTCTTTCTACAAAGTCCCTCTCCAGCTACAAGTTACTAGCTTCTCATTTCCTCACAGATAAATCATACCTTCCTCCAGCCCCAAAAGGTTGTAACCTAGTCATCAAAATGTATCAGCTATACATTCCAGAAAGCCTTAGTCATCCTTTGATCTGTGAAATGTAAAGTTTGGGGCAGCTATAGTAGAGGTGCATGCTTTTCTTTGGAACTGTTTTCATCAGTGAATGACTCTTGCATAGTCATTTCGTAAACTGTTTAAAAACAAAGAAACAAACCCCTTTTTCATACAATAGAAATGGGTTTTAAAAAAAATAATCAAGCAAAATTCAACCCTCTTCCCAAACTTCTGCTTCCAGCTGTTTCAGTATGTATTGAACAATCCTGAGTGGAAAAGCCTGCTTTAATGCGTTTCCCCTAGTACATTGTTTTAAATATGACTGAAATGGCATATGCAGTGTCTTGATAGCTCTTCTCTGGCATTCTTGCAGTTTTGTTTGCTGTTGCTGACTCTTTTAGTTTTGAAGAATTGGATGTGACAGCATGTATTTTTTTAGTCATTATAAAGTTAGTTGGTGTTCTCCAGTGAGCCTGAGATTTCAAAGAAGCTTTTAAATATCTCCCTAAAATATGTAAAAGGATCCTTCCTCAAAAGAGTGATGAGCTTTCAAATCTTCCCTAAAATCTCACTAAAATTAGTGAGAATAGTCAGGACTAACATATCTCTTTCTTTGTTTTCAAAGTTAACTGGAAAAATCTACCAATGTTCTAAATGATATATCTATATATACTTAAATGATCTTCTGAATTGCAGATCTAGCAAGATGGATTTGTCTGAGTTGTGTACTGAACTGTTTGTTGTACAGCTATTCAAAAATAGCATTTTGGATTTTTGATTTCTTTTCATATATGGATTGTTCCTCTCTTGGTCCTGTACTTTATTTTTGTAGTAAAATACTATCCAATGATTTTATTATTACTGTAGAACAGGGGACCTGCATATTCACAGTGGCAGTGTCTCGCTTTTCTGCTTATGGTTAGAGATTGTTTATGGGCCAGGGTGAATTGAATTCACTGTTACCCTTTCTTCTAGGCTTCATCAAAACATGTAAAGTAAGAATGGTTAAATAGGTTTCTTTAATTCTGTGGAATCACTGAAGAGGAAGAATAATTGGTAAAGGTGTGGTCTCCATCGAATCAGTAGCCCCTGAGGCAGTGCTAGAAGAATACACCTTGTTCAGAAGTTCTAGCATAGTGATGATCGTGAGCCTGCTGCTGCACTGGCCTTTCCCAAGCACTGAATATCGATGAACCACGAATGGTATGGAATGCTGCATTAACCATAATTGATTTTATGCTTCTCATACACCAGATGTACAAATGTGAAATGTGTTTAGGTTAGCAAATGTATTGCTAGAAGACCAATCTTTTATCTAGCTCTTTTGCAGGTAGCAAATCCTGCAAATATAAAGGCTTTCTAGCTTGAATAGCATTTCTCACAGCCGTTGTAGAAATAACCAGGAAAATTCATCATTTTGGGGAATTTGAATGATTTGTGAGTTGATAATAATAAAATAGTTTGGGATGTTAACAATAACAATGTAAATGTTATTACAGTGCAGCACAAAGGATTTTAAAATGTTGGAGTATTTTATTTCTTTTGATACTATAGCATTGAGAGTTTATGCTGTCAACCTTTACTCTGAAGCTGCGGAAATGAGTTTTCTGAAGAAGCAGGAGGTAACAACCTGATTCCTGCAACTAAGGCTTAAAACTGAACACTAATTTAGGATTAATATCATGAGTTAGCAGTGCTGATACTGTTCCAGTAATTTATACAGTACTGGGTTTGCATGGCAAGGTTTTGGTAGCAGGGGGGCTACAGGGGTTGCTTCTGTGAGAAGCTGCTAGAAACTTCCCCTATGTCCGACAGAGCCAATGCCAGCCGGCTCCAAGATGGACCTGCCGCTGGCCAAGGCCAAGCCAATCAGCGACAGTAGTAGCGCCTCTGTGAAAACATATTTAAGAAGGGGGAAAAAAAAAAAAAACCTGCTGCAGGATTATAGTGGCAGAGAGTGGAGTGAGATGTGAGAGAAACAACTCTGCAGACAGCAAGGTCAGTGGAGAAGGAGGGGGAGGAGGTGCTTCAGGTGCCAGAGCAGAGATTCCCCTGCAGCCCCTGGTGAAGACCATTGTGAGGCAGGCTGTCCCCCTGCAGCCCATGGAGGTCCACGGTGGAGCAGATATCCACCTGCAGCCCATGGAGGACCCCACAGAATCACAGAATCACAGAATGGTAGGGGTTGGAAGGGACCTCTGGAGATCATCTAGGCCAACCCCTCTGCTAGAGCAGGGTCACCTAGAGCAGGTTGCACAGCACTGCGTCCAGGCGGGTTTTCAATATCTCCAGAGAAGGAGACTCCACAACCTCCCTGGGCAGCCTGTTCCAGTGCTCTGTCACCCTCACAGTAAAGAAGTTTTTCCTCATGTTCAGATGGAACTTCCTGTGTTCCAGTTTGTGCCCGTTGCCCCTTGTCCTGTCGTTGGGCATCACTGAAATGAGTTTGGACCCATCCTCTTGACACCTGCCCTTGAGATATTGATGAGATCCCCTCTCAGTCTTCTCTTCCTCAGGCTGAACAGCCCCAGCTCCCTCAGCCTTTCCCCATAGGAGAGATGCTCCAGTCCCTTAATCATCTTTGTAGCCCTCTGCTGGACTCTCTCCAGTAGTTCCTTGTCTTTCTTGAACTGGGGAGCCCAGAACTGGACACAGTACTCCAGATGGGGCCTCACTAGGGCAGAGTAGAGGGGGAGAATAACCTCCCTCGACCTGCTGGCCACACTCTTCTTAATGCACCCCAGGATGCCATTGGCCTTCCTAGCCACAAGGGCACATTGCTGCCTCATGGTGAATTTGTCATCCACCAGGACTCCCAGGTCCTTCTCCGCAGAGCTGCTTTCCAGGAGGTCAACCCCTAACCTGTACCGGTGCATGGGGTTATTCCTCCCCAGGTGCAGGACCCTGCACTTGCCTGTGTTGAACCTCATGAGGTTCCTCTCCACCCAATGCTCCAGCCTGTCCAGGTCTTGCTGAATGGCAGCACAGCCTTCCAGTGTATCAGCCAGTCCTCCCAGTTTCGTGTCATCAGCAAACTTGCTGAGGGTGCACTCTGTCCCTTCATCCAGGTCATTGATGAATAAATTGAACAAGACTGGGCCCAGTACTGACCCCTGGGGGACACCACTAGCTACAGGGACCTGTAGCACACACCAGGGCAGGTGGATGCCCGAAGGAGGCTATGACCCCATGGGAAGCCCGCGCTGGAGCAGGCTTCTGGCAGAACCTGTGGACCCGTGGAGACAGAGGAGCCTACGCTGGACCAGGTTTGCTGGCAGGACTTGTGACCCTGCAGGGGACCCACGCTGGAGCAGTCTGTTCCTGAAGGACTGCACCCCGTGGAAAGGACTCATGCTGGAGCAGTTTGTGAAAAACTGTAGCCCGTGGGACAGGCTCATGTTGGAGAAGTCCGTGGAGGACTATCTCCTGTGGGAGATACCCCATGCTGGAGCAGGGGAAGAGTGTGAGGAGTCCTCCCCCTGAGGAGGAAGGAGCGGCAGAGACGACATGTGATGAACTGACTGCAACCCCCATTCCCCATCCCCCTGCGCCGCTCAGGGGGAAGAGGTAGAGATTTCAGGAGTGAAGTTGAGCCCGGGAAGAAGGGAGGGGTGGGGGGAAGGTGTTTTAAGATTTGTTTTTATTTCTCATTGACATTATCTCGACCCATGAGCCTTTTGTTATATTTTTTCTCCCCTGTCCAGTTGAGGAGGGGGAGTGATAGAGTGGCTTTGGTGGGCACCTGGCATCCAGCCAGGGTCAAACCACGACAGGTATGGTGATATGTTCAGAGGTAT
This sequence comes from Phoenicopterus ruber ruber, assembly GCA_009819775.1. NCBI lineage: Eukaryota > Metazoa > Chordata > Aves > Phoenicopteriformes > Phoenicopteridae > Phoenicopterus > Phoenicopterus ruber. The sequence continues at coordinate 28,988,783 of CM020247.1, forward strand.
GATTAACTTGCTTATCTTTTTTCTAAATCCACCCCTAACAAGAAGTAACATCTGTATTTCTAGAGAAAATAAGTTATTGAAGCTTTTAAGGCATTTTTTCAAAAATTCAAGTACATCCAGGACAGGATAGCCTGGGTACTAAGAGGTATAGCTTAGAAGTTTGAAGCGCACAAACATGTATTACAGTGCGAAGCAGGGGAAATGCAGTATATTCACAGAAGCATGTAAGTTCTTGGATGGATGTCAGGATGGTTGATGATGAAGATAAGGACAGGATGACACCAGGGAGGAGGTTGTATGTGAATTCCTTTCTGATATTAGAGACATTCTTGCTAACATTCTCAGACGTAGAACTTCAGTCCTGTGGTGACATGTTCACTGATAGCTAGTGAATGCATGTTAACAAATGTTTTTTATAATGAAGCTGTGATTAGGTTGAACTAAAACAGCAGTGGTTATACCCAGACAATTGTGGGTAACAAAAATGAACCATCTGCAAGTACGAGACTGCTGAAAGCAAAGGCAAACACAGAGCTGCTCAGGAATGTGCTCTGTCTGATGAGGAGTTTGCTAAATATTGGTTTTGATGGAAATAGGTATGGACAGCAGGGAGAAGTGATTCATTTTGGGGAAGACTGTGTGCCCTGAGATGCTGCCTGTTTGTGTGGTCCCATTGGAAAGCTTAGAGAAGAGGGATGTAAGTCAGTTCTTGAGGGCTCCGAGCAATTAAATATTCTTTTGATGGTTTATTCTTCCTTTGTTCTGGGAACAGGACTTTTACATAAACAAAAAATACCAGACCTTGTTACTTTATTTTTTTTTTCTTCTATCTGGAACAGCCTACAAGATGCCTGACTCTTTGCTGGCTTCTTAGTCATACTGATGTTAGGTTTGAATTTGCATTTCTCAAATGCTTATTTTTCAGAGGATGGAGTTTATTTCTAGTTCTAGTTCATATGTGCCTTTTTTCCATCCTTCTGAAGATGGGATGAGGAGACAAACATTCACTACTGAATCCAGCTGTGATCTGGACTGGAGTTGGGATAGTCTGTGTGGCCTTTGTAAAAGGTGAGGAAACATTGGTGCTGTTTTGCATGGACATATGAAAATGCTTGCACCTACCATTGTATTTGTGAGAATGGTGTCTGTCACCTGGGATGGTAGCTTGAAATATCTCTTCACAAAATGACTGGGCTCAGACTGATGCTCAGTAATGACTTCCTCATCATGTCTGTGGCCCAAGCATGGTATCTGAAAGCCCTGATTACTTGCTTTGAACATTGTTCCTAATGTCTGTGGTATTCTTGTCATCTGACTTTCACCCTATCTTTCTCTTAAGAACGAACTTTCTTTACCTTGTCTTTCTAGTTATCTGTGTCCCTAGCTCTCCTGGTGTTCTTTGATCCCATCCAGTTTTGATAAGTCCACAAACTGCACTGCCCGTGAAGTTCATAATTTTGTTTTACACTGTCAAGCTTTCAGCTGCGTGCAGCTGAAAGAATTTACTTCTGTAGAACACTGAGTGCAAATAGCAGTTAAAATTCAGAATTCGCTCTTATTCAATGCCATATTTTTAACCATCTGTCATCTTCTGAAGATAATTGTAATAATGGTTGGAGATATCTGCCTATTCCCTTTCTGGAAAAAATGCAATTCTTAATCTACAGTAAGGTTTAAATTCTTACTGCTCAAAATATGTTATACTTACTTTAGTGCTGACTTCCAGATTCTGATCCTCAAGCTATGGTAAATGGGCCATAGGGCCACATAGTCAGAATCTGAAACTTCTCAATTCTGTCTGCTTGCTGATCTGCAAGAAAGTTTTAGGGTTGACCGTCAGGGATCTGTTGTTTATCTGCTTTCCCTGTGTACTGGGTTTGCATGGCAAGGTTTTGGTAGTGGGGGGGCTACAGGGGTAGCTTCTGTGAGAAGATGCCAGAAGCTTCCCCCATGTCTGATAGAGCCAATGCCAGCTAGCTCCAAGATGGACCCGTTGCTGACCAAAGCTGAGCCACTCAGTGACGGTGGTAGCACCTCTGTGATAATGTATTTAAGAAGGGGGAAAAAACCCTGCGCAACAGCAGCCAGAGAGAGGAGTGAGAAGATGTGAGAGAAACAACTCTGCAGACAGCAAGGTCAGTGGAGAAGGAGGGGGAGGAGGTGCTCCAGGCACTGGAGCAGAAATTCCCCTGGAGCCCCTGGTGAAGACCATGATGAGGCAGGTTGACCTCCTGCAGCCCATGGAGGTCCATGGTGGAGCAGATATCCACCTGCAGCCCATGGAGGACTCACTCCAGGTGGATGTGCCCGAAGGAGGCTGTGATCCCGTGGAGAGCCTGCACTGGAGCAGGCTCCTGGCAGGACCTGTGGACCCGTGGAGACAGAGGAGCCCACACTGGAGCAGGTTTGCTGGCAGGACTTGTGACCCCGTGGGGGACTCACGCTGGAGCAGTCCATTCGTGAAAGGACTGCACCCCGTGGAAAGGACCCATGCTGGAGCAGTTCATGAAGAACTGCAGCTTGAGGGAAGGACCCACGTTGGAGAAGTTCATGGAGGACTATGTCCCGTGGGAGGGACCCCACACTGGAACAGGGGAAGAGTGTGAGGAGGAAGGAGTGGCAGAGACAACGTGTGATGAACTGATTGCAACCCCCATTCCCCACCCCCCTGCGCCGCTCGGGGGGAGGAGGTAGAGAATTCGGGAGTGAAGTTGAGCCCAGGAAGAAGGGAGGTGTGGGAGGAAGATGTTTTAAGATTTGTTCTTATTTCTCATTACCCTACTCTGATTTGATTGGTAATAAATTAAACTAATTTCCCCAAGGCAAGTCTGTTTTTTGTCCATGACGGTAACTGTTGAGTGATCTCCCTGTCCTTATGTCGACCCACAAGCCTTTCGTTGTATTTTTCTCTCCCCTGTCCAGCTGAGGAGGAGAAGTGATAGAGCGGCCTGGTGGGCACCTGGCAGCCAGCCAAGGTCAAGCCACCACACCCTGCTTCACTTCTGTGACTTACTCCTACTCCTGGGAAGATCCCATGTTAATTTCTGCCCACTCTTTCTGCATTTTCATTTGAATCACCCATGAAAACAAGGCAATTACTGCTTTCTCAGTTAAAGATCTCCCGCTGCAAATGACTTTAAAAGCAAAACAAAACCAACAAAAAAACCTACAGACAATTTTAAGAAGGCAACAAGAGCTCGAATACTACTTATCACTTGAATTTCCTACAGCTCCTCTGCTGAAAGCCATGACATCCACAGACTTCATGTGCTATAATTGTAGCTCAGGCAACTGTTTTAGTAACTCCTTAGGTACAGAGGGTATGATTGCAAAGCTTTATGACCTGCTGCTCACCGTTAGTAACTATGGTCACCATCACATTTGAACTTGCATGTGGAATATTCTCGAATCATAGAATCACAGAATCATTTAGGTTGGAAGAGACCTTTAAGATCATCGAGTTCAACTGTTAACCTATCACTACCAAGTCCACCACTAAACCACGTCCCTAAGCATCACATCTACACATCCTTTAAATACCTCCAGGAATGGTGCCTCCACCACCTCCCTGGGCAGCCTGTTCCAATGCTTGACAACCCTTTAGGTGAAGAAATGTTTCCTAATATCCAATCTAAACCTCCCCTGGTGCAATTTGAGGCCATTTCCTCTTGTCTTATCACCCGTTACTTGGGAGAAGAGACTGACACCCACCTCTCTACAACCTCCTTTCAGGCAGTTGTAGAGAGTGATAAGTTCTCCCCTCAGCCTCCTTTTCTCCAGGCTAAACATCCCCAGTTCCCTCAGCTGCTCCTCATAGGACTTGTGCTCTAGACCCTTCACCAGCTTCGTTGCCCTTATTTGGACATGCTCCAGCACTTCAATGTCTTTCTTGTAGTGAGGGGCCCAAAAATGAACACAGTACTCGAGGGGCGGCCTCACCAGGGCCGAGTACAGGGGGACGATCACTTCCCTAGTCCTGCTGGCCACACTATTCCTGATACAAGCCAGGATGCCATTGGCCTTCTTGGCCACCTGGGCACACTGCCAGCTCATGTTCAGCTGGCTGTTGACCAACACCCCCAGATCCTTTTCCACTGGGCAGCTTTCCAGCCATTCCTCCCCAAGCCTGTAGCGTTGCCTGGGGTTGTTGTGACCCAAGTGCAGGATCCGGCACTTAGCTTTGTTGAACCTCATACACTTGGCCTCAGCCCATCGATCCAGCCTGTCCAGATCCCTCTGTAGCGCCTTCCTTCCCTCAAGCAGATCAACACTCTCTCCCAGCTTGGTGTCGTCTGCAAACTTACTGAGGGTGCCCTCGATCCCCTTGTTCAGATCACTGATAAAGATATTAAAGAGAACTGGAAGCACCCATAAAGAGACTTGCTGCTGTTTGGCTGATGAGCAGTACCTCATTAGACTGTGCTAACATGTGTCTGCAATTGGCTGACCTAATCTGTGCATCTTTGAAGTCTGCCCCAGTTGTGGGGATAGGAGAGAAGACAGCGCAACCAAGTGTTTTAAAAATAGATGCAAATGTATGCATAGGGTTACTGCCATACCAGTCTCACCACAGTGTTAAGTTAATTATGTTAGGTTTGATAGTCTACCAGCTGTCTAACCATATTTGGTGGGGTTTTTGTAAGTATGGTCAAGAGAAGAGGTTTCTTTATTGTTGTTATCTCTGAAATCACTAGATGTATTTATGAGGTTGCCCTTCCAAACCAGAGGGATAATGTTAGAGGGAGTAAGAAGGTTTGAAAACTGAACAAGTTGGCAAGGAACATGGGTGCCAAGTGGGAGTAGGAGATGGTCTTCTGATAGCATGTGGCAAATAAAGTTGCAGAAAACGAGAGAGGAGGCATATCTTATGGACTTGTTGAAGAGGTGTCTGGAGAAACAGGAGGTGAACCTGGGGACACAGAGTTGTGGAAGATGAGCAGGGGCAAGAGCAGCGTGGCTGGCTGTGTGGGAGGCTGAGTGTGGGCTATAAGTGCTGAGCTATAGGAAGGTTGTTAATCTTTAAGAGCAGATGCTGTGAGGTATAAAGTGCAGGAGCAAAATTTGAGGGAGCTGATGGGGGAGCTGGAGAACTGCAAAACAGCAGCTCTAAACTGCTGAGGTATGGAAGGGAGAAAGATCAGTGACCAGAGAACAAAGGTGGGTCATTAGGGATATCTGTGTGGTGTTTGGTGTTATTAATCAGGTTTGTATTGTGTAGTGAAGGGGAGATAGAGGAAAGGGGGAGATTAGAAAGAGTGAGTGCTGAGCACAGGAGAGATCAGATATATGTCAAAGAGAGGAGAATCCAGGAAATAAAAATCTGCCTTAGTCCTATCTTTCTGTCTTTTAGATGTTAATTATTTTCAAAACACCTGGAATGGATTTCATTTGTATATGGATATATTCACTTCAAATCTGAGAAGCTGAAAGGGAAAGCATGAAAGGTTTCTTTAAGAAAACCTTATTTTTCAGATTTATTAACTGTGGCTATTTTGAGTTGTCTCAAACACAGAATTTTAATTTAGCAAATCTCCGGCATGCTTTCCTTGTAGGAAACACTTGTGTGTATTAGTTTCCCAGAACTCTCTACCAAAGAAAGTGCTCTTCAAGAAACCAAATGATAATCTCATTTAAGCATAAGACTGTGTAGGAAAATGTAAATAACAGGTTAGTAGTTTGTATACCAAAGAACTTAGTCTTTGATTAAATAGGCTACCTAATCAAATGCCTAATTTTAATCACTTGAGCAAAACACCAGTGGTGTTACACAGGTGCTTAATCAGGCATATGCTTAAGAACCTTACCTACCTAAGGTAGGTTTGAGAGTGACATTGCATAATATATTTTCCTAATACTACTCTGCCACCTCAGTTTTGATAACTGGTAAGATTTCTGTCCTGTTTCCATTAAAGCCATAGAATTTTTTAGTTGTTAAGAGATCATGTTTTCTGCAAATTTAACTGCTATTTAATTAAAAGCACTCTTTAATGTTGTTGCTTATACTTTTATTAAGAGTATCTAGTTTTGTGTTAGTACATTTTAGTGGCAGTTTAGTCTTTTAGAACTACCATGTTGGGTGCCAAAAAGGACTGTGGTGGGTTAACCCTGGCTGGATGTGGGGTGCCCACCAGGCCGCTCTATCACTTCTCCTCCTCAGCTGGACAGGGGAGAGAAAAATACAACGAAAGGCTTGTGGGTCGACATAAGGACAGGGAGATCACTCAACAGTTACCGTCATGGACAAAAAACAGACTTGCCTTGGGGAAATTAGTTTAATTTATTACCAATCAAATCAGAGTAGGGTAATGAGAAATAAGAACAAATCTTAAAACATCTTCCTCCCACACCTCCCTTCTTCCTGGGCTCAACTTCACTCCCAATTTCTCTATCTCCTCCCCCCGAGCGGCGCAGGGGGGTGGGGAATGGGGGTTGCAATCAGTTCATCACACGTTGTCTCTGCCACTCCTTCCTCCTCACACTCTTCCCCTGTTCCAGTGTGGGGTCCCTCCCACGGGACATAGTCCTCCATGAACTTCTCCAACGTGGGTCCTTCCCTCAAGCTGCAGTTCTTCATGAACTGCTCCAGCATGGGTCCTTTCCACGGGGTGCAGTCCTTTCACGAATGGACTGCTCCAGCGTGAGTCCCCCACGGGGTCACAAGTCCTGCCAGCAAACCTGCTCCAGTGTGGGCTCCTCTGTCTCCACGGGTCCACAGGTCCTGCCAGGAGCCTGCTCCAGTGCAGGCTCTCCACGGGATCACAGCCTCCTTCGGGCACATCCACCTGGAGTGAGTCCTCCATGGGCTGCAGGTGGATATCTGCTCCACCATGGACCTCCATGGGCTGCAGGAGGTCAACCTGCCTCATCATGGTCTTCACCAGGGGCTCCAGGGGAATTTCTGCTCCAGTGCCTGGAGCACCTCCTCCCCCTCCTTCTCCACTGACCTTGCTGTCTGCAGAGTTGTTGCTCTCACATCTTCTCACTCCTTTCTCCAGCTGCTGTTCTGCCTGCAGGTTTTGGGTTTTTTTTTCCCTTCTTAAATACATTATCACAGAGGTGCTACCACCGTCACTGATTGGCCCAGCTTTGGCCAGCGACGGGTCTGTCTTAGAGATGACTGGCATTGGCTCTGTTGGACATGGGGGAAGCTTCTAGCAGCTCCTCACAGAAGCCCCCCCTATACCCCCACTGCTACCAAAACCTTGCCACGCAAACCCAGTACGCTGTAGAAATGAACTTTTAAATGCTTTTTTAAGACTATATTTTGTTTTAATGAAATTAATATACTTTATCCAAAGTTTGGGGTTTTTTTTAAAAAAATTGAAAAGAAATCATGTGCAAATACTTTTTTTTATGTGGAAGATGATTCCTTTCCTTGTTAATGTTTTATTCCACAAGAGACTGGTTGAACCGAGTCACATAGACCTTTCAACCATAATTCTTGCTGATCTCCACTGAAGTTGTGTTTTATACCAGGAGTGGAGAGTTGGATTCTTTATGTAGATTTCATAATTCTGTATTATACAAGTAAATGAAAATAAATCGTGGTGGCTAACTAATAAATGGAAATGATTGGTTATTTTTGTTTATTTGCATTCAAACCAACAGCTTTGGTTTGTGTCTCTGATAGAAAACCAGAACTGCCTAAGATGCTTCAAGCAGATTATGGGTAATGAAGTTGGCATATTAATCCAGAGCTCTTGGTGAATGTTGACAACAATTTCTATACCACTGTCCTGTGTTTCCTTAAGAACTTTCTGTTTGGGATTTTATAGGTTATGAATAGATGTTATTTGGGGATTTCCTATTTTTTTTTTTTAAAAAAAGGGCTTCTTTTTCCTTTTAGGAAATAACAAAGCCCTAAACCAGAGCAAATTCATCTGAGTTGGCAAGAAATTGTATTTAAGATTGATGTGTCTATATTCTCTAAAGATGTGAACAAAAGCCACACTGCAGGAAATAGTATTTGTATGTCTTAGCGGTATGCTGCAGATAATGGTTCGAAGCCTACTTAGGAATATACAAAACCAAGCCTTTTGAATTAAACCCCAAGAAAACCTACTCTTAAATATTTAGTTATTTGAGTGGAGAGGGTTTGAGTTGTCTATTAAATGTGGCAGATCAAATACTGTATTATTGTTGCTTCTTAAAGCCTGTACGATTTTCAAGAAATCCTAATATATACTCTATTGTTTAAAAAAACAACTTCCCTTTTCTAAAATGTCTTCCTCTTCCCTCAGTCTACATACATTACATTACAAATTAAAATAAATAGTTTTAAAAAAGATGGGGATATTTATAAAACATAAAAGTTTTTTTTACAATTGTGATTTAAATTGTTAATTATGGGACAGGTTTTCTCTATGTATTTCAAACTACAAGACTCATAATAAACCAGATAGGTACTCTCTATAGGTATTTAAATGATTAATTGTCTTAGCATAAGTTTAAAATTTACTTATTTTTATATTAGAAAAGGATAAATAACTTTTTTACTTTTTTGCTTCAGACTGTATTTGGATAGAAACAAGAAAAATGTGCAAATGTACAATACATCTTAAAACATACACACCACCCTCCCATTTAAAGTATTTGATGTTGAATAAAGAAGAAACAAAAGCGATGAAAATGTTTTGTGTATATGACAGCTGGTAGTCTAAGCAAAGAAACATTTATGTAAGTTAGTTAGCTGTTAATAGAATTAGTGTTAGTAGAACTTCACAGTTTTCACAATTTTAGAAGTGGCAGATGTCATGTTGAAGCTTAGTTGAAGCTAGAAAGCTAAAAATACTACTTTTCCAAAAAATTTATTTTTCTTCCAACTTTTATGTGGTTTCACAGCTTTCACCAAACCAGCAACTGGATATTGCAAGGTGGGAAACTAACAGAGCAAAACATAAATGATGTTCCCACTGCTCTGATTGAGAAGATGATTGCTGATTTGGTGCATCATCAGATCTGTTTCTGGAGCATAGCTTGGGACTTCCATAGTCCTGTGGCTTGGTTTTCTCTGCAACATCAGCAGCTAGGGTATATATGGAGATATATACTTAGTTTGTAATTTAAGCCGCCTCTTACAATACTACCCCAAGTGTAGGTAGTCTGGGAGATCATGATAGGATTGTAATTTTAAGATAGAACTTTTAGTTCAAGATGCATGATGATTCATAAGAAATGCATTGCAGTCCTTGAGGAGTTCTGTGATCCAGTACTTCAGCACTTGTTTAAATAGATTAAACCTTAGGTCAGGCACTACTATGGTTTACTTTTTGTCAGTATAGGCCAGTACTTCATCACAGGACTGGACCCACTGTGTATGTCCTGAGGGCTGGGGCTGGATTAGTTGTCCTGGTTTAGCAGAAACGTTCTGCAGGTCATAGCTTGAGCATCCTGGTGTCTGTTCTCATAACTTCAAATTTTAATGAAAACTACTTAATTTTTATTTATTTTTAAACATGAATTTAAATCTGAAGATTGATCACCTGCTATGTAGCTGTTGATTTAGTTTTGCACTTATTTGTTATACCATGCATGTTTATCTGTGCCAGTTATGTTGAAAGGTCCTTGGTGAATTGTTTGTGATTTTTAAAGGAAAATGAGCTTTGCAATTAAGTTGTGCTGTGTAAGTAATTGTCTACTTCCAGTACTTGTAAAGTTTTGATACAATTTGTGTATCTCGTGATCTCGGTAAAGTATTTCTCATACTGGTCTCTCTGAGGTAATGATTATTCCCATTTTATAGATGAGGAGTTCAAGCAGATCAAATAACATGTCTGTGTGTGCGATTTGATATACTACTTATATAGAACTTGCTTAGCATAACTTGCTTAGCATTAGTAGCTAAATTTGCTGAAGCCTTAGGCCACAAGCTGTGAACTTTCACCCAGATATGCTGAACTTTTACCTAAGTAAAAGAAGGCCCCAGAGCCAGTTCCAGCTGGAAGATAAGGAACCAAGGAAGGCTGCTACAATCGTCAGCTGACACAGCAGCCTTAGAGATAAGAGAAGAAATGGCCAGCCTAGAGACAATGAAGGGACCCAATGAAGAATGGGAAGACCCCAGACCCTAATATTACTATCGGTCCAAACTGTCACGTGAGGGGTGGGGAACTTAGATTGTAAGGATATAATTGCTCAGGGATTTCTTTGTTTGAGGTCTCTCTTCGGAGGCACCCAGCTCGAGCTGCTTTGCATGTCGGATAAATAAACCACTTGTTTACTTAGTGGATTGGCGACTCATCTTCTTCGAGCAGGAACATAGGGCCAAGCCCTGTTGATGGTGGCATAATTCCTGCGGGTGGTGTAATTCTCTCAACATGGGCCAAGGGTGCTGACAGTGGCATAATTCCTGGCAAGGTGGCGTAATTTCCTCAACAGTCTGTGCTAGAGCTGGAAATTCATCCTGATGCCTCTAAATCCTTGGCTGGCAGCCTAACCACTTAGGCTTCAGTTCCCCTAAGAAAAAGGTACCCCAAGCTGTGTTTAAGCCTTGTGACATGCTGTAAGAAACAATGTAGCTTTTGGCTTCTTATCTTTCTGTTATTTCATGGCACTCAGTATTGAGGATCTGCAGGGGGGCAACCAGATCTCTCGATTCTAAGAGCCTGCCGAAATCCTCACGTGGCCTGGAAGCTGCATGGACTGTGTATCTCTCCTTCATGCACTTCTAAGATGAAATAGAGGTTGCAGCTATAATTTATAATTAAATCAATTTCCAACATTGCCCGTTTATTCTCTATTTTAAAAAAATATTTTTTTCTGTCTTAATGCTTACAGTAACGAAGATTTTGTGAATAAGGAACTGCCTCAGTTGCACAGGAATGTGTTCACTCATCCTGTTAAATGTGGGTTTTGTTAGTGTTCCTTGAATTGATCTCTGTTATCCTCTGGTGCTGCAGCTGTTCCTAAAAATGGATGTGCCATTTCTTGCATAGTAGCTTGCATAATGTTGAGAAGGAGGAAAGTGATACAATTCCACATTAAAGCAACTGTTGCTCATGTGAGTTTATTACTGTCCTGGTTTTGGCTGGGATGGAGCTAATTTTCTTCCCAGCAGCTACCATGTTTTGGATTTAGTATGGGATTTGGCATGTGAAGAATGTTGATAATACACTGATGTTACTAGTTGTTGCTAAGAGATCAAGGACTTTTTTCAGCTTCCCATGTTTTTCTAATGTGCAGTTGCAAAAAGCTGGGAGGGGTATAGCCAGTACAGTTGACCCAAACCGGCCAAAGAGAGTATTCCATAACATAGACGTCATGCCCAGTATATAAGTGGGGGCCGGTTGGTGGGCTGGACGCTGTTCGTTCAGGCTTTCGTTCGTTCATTCTGCTCTCCCTCGCTCTCTCTCTCTGGAACTTGCTGTTACGAGATCGCTGCTTGGGATTGTTCTGAGATTGTTCTGGTTTCGCTCCGTGATCGCTACTTGGGACGGGCTGTATCGGTCGTCGGGCAATGAGAAATGGTGCATCGTTCATTTTGTATATCCTATTATCATAGAATCATAGAATCATAGAATCATAGAATTGTTCTGGTTGGAAGAGACCTCCAAGATCATCGGGTCCAACCATTAACCTAGCATTACCAAGTCCACCACTAAATCATATCCCTTAGGGCCTCATCTAAACGTCTTTTGAATACCTCCAGGGATGGGGACTCCACCACCTCCCTGGGCAGCCTGTTCCAATGCCCGACAACCCTTTCAGTGAAAAAATTTTTACGAATGTCCAATCTAAACCTCCCCTGGCGCAACTTGAGGCCATTTCCTCTTGTTCTGTTGTCTGTTACCAGGGAGAAGAGTCCGACCCCCACCTCTCTACATCCTCCTTTCAGGTAGTTGTAGAGAGCAATAAGGTCTCCCCTCAGCCTCCTTTTCTCCAGACTAAACATCCCCAGTTCCCTCAGCTGATCCTCATAGGACTTGTGCTCTAGACCCTTCACCAGCTTCGTTGCCCTTATTTGGACACGCTCCAGCACTTCAATGTCTTTCTTGTAGTGAGGGGCCCACAACTGAATACAGTATTCAAGGTGCGGCCTCACCAGGGCCGAGTACAGGTGACATTATGTTTTATTATTATCATCAGTATTAATATATAATTATTTGCTGTCCTAGTAAACTGTCTTTATCTCAACCCATGAGTTTTCCTTTCTTTCCGATTCTCCTCCCCATCCCACTGGGGATGGGGGTGGGGAGTGAGCGAGCGGCTGCGTGGTATTTGGTTGTTGGCTGGGACTAAACAACAATTACATACAATCTTTAATCCTATTATGTGAAATGATATGGTTATGAAGAGTGTAAGATTTATTTTCTTTCAGTTAAAACATGAAAAGCATAATTTGCCTCATTTAAAAATATAAAATAAATTTAATTTTCCTCCCTCCAAGCACACATGCTTCTAATATGTTTTTTGTACAAATGGTCATGATGAGCTTGGTTGCTTAAGACTATGTTATGTGTGCTCAGTCAGCCTGATTGTTAGCTAATCAGTTGGAATGGTAGCCCATGAGCAGAGCATGGTCCTGCAGTGTGTGACAAGGATTTGACCTGACAGTTTTACAGTTGTGCAACACATAGAGGCTTAGAGCAACAAAAAAGGGGCATGACAGACTGCATGGCAGAGACCTGTGCTGTTCCTGCTGCCTCTGTGGAGAAAAATGTGTAATGCTCTTGTCAAGGAAAACTGAAAAGCTATTTTCTCTCTCCCTCTTTCTCATGTATTACTCAAGAGACTGTCTAGATGTGGAGCCATCTGTATTTTTATTTTTTTCAAGACACTGACAAACCAGTTGTGTTTTTTATGAGGAAAATGTATTAATTTATTACTGTTGGCAGCCATTTGATTTGTCTTTGCTAGGTTACTGTGCCTTTCAAAATGAAGATGCTTGCATTTTGAACTGTTAGACTACTCTCTTATGCTCTGCTGTAGATCGTAATGGGACTTTTCCAACCTAAAGAGATCCCAGTGTTCCTCCAGAACAGATGAACTTGTGGTAGCTCATGCTTATGAGAGCTTGGGCTGTAGCTTGAAAGGAGCTGAGGGGTCTGTATCTGTGTATATTTCTATAGACCTGGAAGAGCCTTACCTGAAGAGCACTCAGCGGATTCCAGGAACTCTTGTTCATCTTAACGTGATGCTGCTTTGACAAGGAGAATTTGAATCAAAGAGCTTTCAAGGAGCTATTGCCACTATGGTTGGTCTTCAGTGCTTTAGTTTTTGTCTTGTCACCTCCTTAAAGTGTCTCTTTAGTCCATTATGGGCTCTTGTTTTTAACGAGCTTGTAGCATCTCCTGTTCACAGTTGAAATGCTTTTGGAAACAACCAGCTGGTAGGCACACTAACTGGCCAGTTGTAGAGAGAAGTTCTGAACAATGCTTCTGTTTCTTCAGAGATGGATTTCAAAGCAAAGTCTCCAAAATAAATGAACTCCTCCTTCCTGTTATATCTTTTGGGCTGATTACTTTTTATTTGCTTAATCTGTGGCTTCAAAAACATTAGCTGGGAGGGAGATAACTGAGCCTGCCACCTCAAGGCAGCATGTGGTCTATTGTAAATGTGCTGCAAACGGGGATTGTGAGTTGGAAATCTGCCACATTTGGGTCTAGGGGGATCTATGGGCTAAACCCTTCCTTTTCTGCTTATAAACACAGATTGGGTTCATGTATCATTTTACAGACTGGGTGTTAATAGGCACCATCCTAATTAAATGCCTGGAGCATTTTCCTTTCTGGCTTGGACATAGAGGGCTCTAGAGAGCAGCGGAGGGGGATGTTCAACAGTCTTAGTTACATGTTTAGTAGGAATATGTGATAAACTGTGCATCATATCTCTCAAACTTCCTGCAGTAATAATGTTGCTTATTTCTCAAGATGATGGCATTCCCTGTGGATATGTTGAACAACTACAGTCATGAGGACTTGGAGAACTCTGCAGAGGACTACTTGTCTGACCTTCGGTGTGGGGATCCAAATTGTCCTGAATTCTTGTCCCTGACAGACCACGGCAAAGTAAGAACCAGCAAATACCTTAGTCCCAGTTTTCTTGATATACTTGTAGATTTAAAATATTTAAAATATCCAGTCCATAACTATTAAATTGCATCATTATTTTAGCAAAGCTTTTATATTTTCCAAATTCCTGTTTGTGTGTTAAGCTCTACTTTTTTTTCATTCTGTAATTGGGTTTAAATTTGGGCATCAGTGACTATTTGCTGCTTCTAGGCAATGGATCTGTATGCATTAAGTAATTTTTTTAAAAAACCTTAAAATCTCAACTGATGAGTCAAGCTCTTTTCTAAAAACACTAACTCACATAGTCACAAAAATCTGTCATCGTAACTAAGGGGTTCATGATTTACTGAAGCTAACTGGCTCTCTTTGTATCTCAGTCCTTCAGTGATCTTCATGGTTGGGTTCAAATCTTGATCACCAAGTTGCACTAATTTTAGAAGTGATTCTTTTCTTTTTATGTGAAATATTCCCTGCTGTTGTTGGGAGTTCTAGTAGAGGCTGGCTGTGACACTTCATGTTTTAAACACTTATCCCTTGAGTGATAAGTTAGTCAATGTTGGTTCTGTCTACATCACAGAATCATTTAGGTTGGAAGAGACCTTTAAGATCATCGAGTCCAACCGTTAACCTAACACTGCCAAGTCCACCACTAAACCATGTCCCTAAGCACCACATCTACACCTCTTTTGAATACCTCCAGGGATGGTGACGCCACCACCTCCCTGGGCAGCCTGTTCCAGTGCCTGACAACCCTTTCAGTGAACAAATGTTTCCTAATATCCAATCTAAACCTCCCCTGGCACAACTTGAGGCCATTTCCTCTTGTCCTATCACCTGTTACTTGGGAGAAGAGACCGACCCCCACCTCTCTACAACCTCCTGTCAGGTAGTTGTAGGGAGCGATAAGGTCTCCCCTCAGCCTCCTTTTCTCCAGGCTAAACAACCCCAGTTCCCTCAGCTGCTCCTCATAGGACTTGTGCTCTAGACCCTTCACCAGCTTCGTTGCCCTTATTCATAGAATCATAGAATCGTTTGGGTTGGAAGGGACCTTTAAAGGCCATCTAGTCCAACCCCCCTGCAATGAGCAGGGACAACCTCAACTAGATCAGGTTGCTCAGAGCCCCGTCCAGCTTGACCTTGAATGCTTCCAGGGATGGGGCTTCTACCACCTCTCTGGGCAACCTGTTCCAGTGCTTCACCACCCGCATTGTGAAAAACTTCTTTCTAATTTCCAACCTATATCTCCCCTCCTTTAGTTTAAAACCATTACCCCTTGTCCTGTCACAACAGGCCCTGCTAAAAAGGTTCTCCCCATTTTTCCTACAGGCCCCCTTCAAGTACTGAAAGGCTGCAATAAGGTCTCCCTGGAGCCTTCTCTTCTCCAGGCTGAACAGGCCCAACTCCCTCAGCCTGTCTTCGTAGGAGAGGTGCTCCATTCCTCTGATCATCCTTGTGGCCCTCCTCTGGACCCGCTCCAGCAGGTCCACGTCCTTCTTATGTTGAGGGGCCCAGAGCTGGACGCAGTACTCCAGGTGGGGCCTCACCAGGGCAGAGTAGAGGGGTAGAATCACCTCTCTCGACCTGCTGGCCACGCTTCTTTTGATGCAGCCCAGGATACGGTTGGCTTTCTGGGCTGCCAGTGCACATTGCTGGCTCATGTCCAGCCTTTCATCCACCAGCACCCCCAAGTCCTTCTCGGCAGGGCTGCTCTCCATCCCTGCATCCCCCAGCCTGTACTGATACCGGGGGTTGCTCCGACCCAGGTGCAGGACTCTGCATTTGTCCTTGTTGAACCTCATAAGGTTCGCCCGGGCCCACCTCTCAAGCCTGTCCAGGTCCCTCTGGATGGCATCCCGACCCTCAAGCGTACCCACCGCACCACTCAGCTTGGTGTCGTCCGCGAACTTGCTGAGGGTGCACTCGATCCCGCTGTCTATGTCATCGATGAAGATGTTAAAAAGGATCGGCCCCAATACAGACCCTTGAGGGACACCACTTGTCACCGGTCTCCATCTGGACGTTGAGCCATTGACCACTACCCGCTGGATGCAACCATTCAACCAATTCCTCATCCACTGTACAGTCCACCCATCAAATCCATATCTCTCCAGTTTCGAGAGAAGGATGTTGTGGGGGACCGTGTCAAAGGCCTTACAGAAGTCCAGATAGATGACATCGGTTGCTTTGCACTTGTCCACTGATGCAGTCACCCCATCGTAGAAGGCCACTAGGTTGGTCAGGCAGGACTTGCCCCTGGTGAAGCCATGCTGGCTGTCTCCAATCACCTCCCAGTCCTCCATGTGCCTCAGCATCGTTTCTAGGAGCATCTGTTCCATGATCTTCCCAGGCACAGAGGTGAGGCTGACAGGTCAGTAGTTCCCAGGGTCCTCCTTCTTACCCTTTTTAAAGATGGGCACTACATTTCCCTTTTTCCAGTCCCCAGGGACTTCGCCTGACTGCCATGACCTTTCAAATATCATGGAGAGTGGCTTGGCAACTACATCAGCCAATTCCTTCAGGACTCTGGGATGCATCTCATCAGGTCCCATAGACTTATGTACATCCAGGTTCCTCAGGTGGTCACGAACCTGATCTTCTCTTACAGTGGGAGGGACTTTGCTTCCCCAGTCCCTGTCTTGCAGCCCATCCACTCGAGAGGTGTGGGAGGAGAGGTTGCCAGTGAAGACTGAGGCAAAAAAGTCATTGAGTACCTCAGCCTTCTCCTCATCCGTTGACACTAGTTTGCCGCTCCTGCTCTTCAGGGGGGGTATGCTTTCTTTCACCTTCCTTTTCTGGTTGACATACCTGTAGAAGGCCTTCTTATTATTCTTTGTGTCCCTTGCCAAGTTCATCTCTAGCCGCGCCTTGGCCTTCCTGACCCCGTCCCTACATAAGCGGGCAGCATCCCTATACTCTTCCCAGGATACCCGTCCCTGCTTCCACTGCCTATGCATTTCCGTTTTGCCTTTTAGTTTGACCAGCAGGTCTCGACTCAGCCATGCTGGTCTCTTGCCACCTTTGCTCGTTTTCTTGCACCTGGGGATCGAGAGCTCTTGCGCTTTATGGAAAGCCTCCTTAAAGATCTGCCAGCTCTGTTCCGCTCCCTTGTCCCTGAGGACACTTTCCCAGGGGGTCCTATTGACTAACTCCTTGAAGAGCTGGAAGTTTGCTTTCCTAAAATTCAGGGTCCTGACTTTGCTCTTCCTGTGACCCATATCCCTCAGGATTGTAAACTCCACCAGCGCATGATCACTGCAGCCCAGGCTGCCTCCAATCCTGACGTCACCGATTAGCTCGCTCGCGTTGGTGACCATCAGGTCCAGTATAGCATCCCCTCTGGTGGGGCTGTCTATTATCTGGCTAAGGAAGTTGTCCTCCATGCATTCCAGGAGTCTCCTGGATTGCCTACAGCTCGCCGTGCTGCTATTCCAGCAGATGTCAGGGTGGTTGAAGTCCCCCAGCAGGACGAGAGCCTGCGAGCGCGATGCCTCCCGTAGCTGGAGTAAGAAGTCTTCGTCAATAGGCTCCCCTTGGTCAGGCGGCCTGTAGTAGACCCCAACCACAAGGTTCCCTTTGTTGCCTCGGTCTCTGATTCTTACCCATAAGCTTTCAACCTGCTCATGGTTATTCCTCAGAGACAGCTCCTCGCACTCAATCCCTTTCTTGATGTAGAGGGCAACGCCTCCGCCCCTCTTTCCTCACCTGTCCCTTCTGAACAGCCGATAGCCATCGATAGCCGCGCTCCAGTCATGGGATTCGTCCCACCAAGTTTCTGTAATGGCTACTAGGTCATAGCCTTCCAGCAGCACGGTGGCTTCTAACTCTTCCTGTTTGTTGCCCATGCTGCGGGCATTTGTGTAGAGGCCTTTCAGCTGGGCTGTCGGCCGTGTCTCCTTCATGGAGGGACATCCCTTAATTCCCTTGAGATCTTCCACTAGTGCTTCTCTCTTGGTTCCTATCACCTCAGAATCCCCAGGCACATCTCCATGAGTCTTCAAGCGTGCTGCAGTGTAGCCAGCACGTCTCGGAGCAATAGGCTGGGGGCCCTCACTGGCATCTCGTCCCTCTAACCTTGGCGTGTGATCCCCCAGCTTGTCACAGGCAAGCATGGTAACATCCCCTTCCCCCTTCAACTCTAGTTTAAAGCCCTGTCTATGAGCCCTGCTAGTTCATGGGCAAAGACCCTCTTCCCCCTTTGGGAAAGGTGTACCCCGTCTGACTCCAGCAGGCCTGGTGCCGTGTAGATCATCCCATTGTCAAAGAACCCAAAGTTGTGGCGGTGACACCAGTCACGGAGCCATGTATTAATGGAGTATTTGGACCATGTATTTGGACATGCTCCAGCACCTCAATGTCTTTCTTGTAGTGAGGGGCCCAAAACTGAACACAGTACTCGAGGGGCGGCCTCACCAGGGCCGAGCACAGGGGGACAGTCACTTCCCTAGTCCTGCTGGCCACACTATTCCTGATACAAGCCAGGATGCCATTGGCCTTCTTGGCCACCTGGGCACACTGCCAGCTCATGTTCAGCTGGCTGTTGACCAACACCCCCAGATCCTTTTCCACTGGGCAGCTTTCCAGCCATTCCTCCCCAAGCCTGTAGCGTGGCCTGGGGTTGTTGTGACCCAAGTGCAGGATCCAGCACTTAGCTTTGTTGAACCTCATACAATTGGCCTCGGCCCATTGATCCAGCCTGTCCAGGTCCCGCTGTAGCGCCTTCCTTCCCTCAAGCAGATCAACACTCTCTCCCAGCTTGGTGTCGTCTGCAAACTTACTGAGGGTACACTTGATCCCCTCGTCCAGATCATTGACAAAGATGTTAAAGAGAACTGGCCCCAATACTGAGCCCTGGGGATCACCACTTGTGACCGGCCGCCAACCGGATTTAACTCCATTCACCACAACTCTTTGGGCCTGGCCATCCAGCCAGTTTCTTACCCATCGCAGAGTATGCCCATACAAGCCATGAGTAGCCAGTTTCTCCAGGAGGATGCTGTGGGAAAAAGTGTCAAAGTCTTTACTAAAGTCCGGGTAGACAATGTCCACAGCCTTTCCCTCATCCACTAAGCGGGTCGCCTTGTCATAGAAGGAGATCAGGTTAGTCAAGCAGGACCTGCCTTTCATAAACCCATGCTGACTGGGCCTGATCACCCGGTTGTCCTGTACATGCCGCGTGATGGCACTCAAGATGATCTGCTCCATAACCTTCCTGGGCACCGAGGTCAGACTGACAGGCCTGTAGTTCCCCGGATCCTCCTTCCGGCCCTTCTTGTAGATGGATGTCACATTATCTAACCTCCAGTCAACTGGGACCTCCCCGGTGAGCCAGGACTGCTGGTAAATGATGGAGAGTGGCTTGGTGAGCGCATCTGCCAGCTCCTTCAGTACCCTTG
Source organism: Phoenicopterus ruber ruber (assembly GCA_009819775.1). NCBI lineage: Eukaryota > Metazoa > Chordata > Aves > Phoenicopteriformes > Phoenicopteridae > Phoenicopterus > Phoenicopterus ruber. Next base: position 29,008,185 of record CM020247.1, read on the forward strand.
GGTAGATCCCATCTGGCCCCATAGACTTGTGCGTGTCTAGGTGGCGTAGCAGGTCACTGACCATTTCCCCTTGGATTATGGAAGCTTCATTCTGCTCCCCATCCCCGTCTTCCAGCTCAGGGGGCTGGGTACCCAGAGAACAACTGGTCTTACTCTTAAAGACTGAGGCAAAGAAGGCATTGAGTACCTCAGCCTTCTCCTCATCCTTCCTCACTATGTTTCCCCCCGCATCCAATAAAGGAGGGAGATTCTCCTTAGCCCTCCTTTTGTTGATAATGTATTTATAGAAACACTGTTTGTTGTCTTTTACGGCAGTAGCCAGATTAAGTTCTACTTGGGCTTTGGCCCTTCTAATTTTCTCCCTGCATGACCTCACAACATCCTTGTAGTCCTCCTGAGTGGCCTGCCCCTTCTTCCAAAGGTTATAGACTCTCCTTTTCTTCCTGAGTTCCAGCCAAAGCTCTCTGCTCAGCCAGGCCGTTCTTCTTCCCCGCTGGCTCGTCTTTCAGCTCATGGGGACGGCCTGCTCCTGCGCCTTTAAGATTTCCCTCTTGAAGAATGTCCAGCCTTCCTGGACTCCTTTGCCCTTCAGGACTGCCTCCCAAGGGACTCTGTCAACCAGGCTCCTAAACAGGCCAAAGTCTGCCCTCTGGAAGTCCAAGGTGGCATTTCTGGTGACCCTCCTCCTTACTTCTCCAAGAATCAAAAACTCAGTCATTTCATGATGACCATTTCTAATAGAACTAGTACCAATAAAAGCAATGGTGTCTAATGAAGAATAAGCGAGCTGTGAGGATTCTCTGTGGGAACAAGAGGTCAGTGCTGCAGATTCCTTGGCAGAAGCAGAGTCTTGAGTACTTTCCTGCATTTCTGCAGGTGCTGTATTCCTAAATATGTGTCTGTTTTAACATCATTGTTTGTGGCATAGCATATCATAATCTTCTTAAATTGTGTAAACAAGTCTATTTACCACACCATTAATGCCTGTCTAGTTTTTATGCGTTAAATAAATATTGAAAACATGCGAATTTAAATATCAAAATGCTTTTTCACATAGGTCCTTAACTCCTGAAAGGTGGATTGATTTGATGCTTCTCACTTTGTTACTGAGGGAAAGTCAAGCAGACAAATTTGGAATTTCGAAAATGTGTGCAATTTAAGGGAAGAAAACCCTTTTGAATCCAACCTTCACAGCTTGGCATGTTAGGGCTCATGTTAACAAACCGCAATTTCGCTGTGCCAGTTTGTTTTTTGCCTGACCGCCTGCCTCATTCTTCTGTCAGCTTTGACAGCTTGCGTAGTTGGGGCAGTTGAAGTGAACATACTGCTGGCTCTTTGCACACCTTACTTCAGTTGTGCACATAAATGCAAAGTGCTGACAGCAGAGAGCTGTAACAGTATAAACTGCTGTAGCTAAATCTGCCAAAGCTTGAGAGTCAGAGCTCTCTATAATGTAGTCTGTCTTTAGGAAGAAAATGTCTAAAATAAGGGCCAAGGTCTGATACTTGTCTTTTACAGTTAACTGTTAAGCACTCGGTTTTCAACATTCATCTTGCTTACCCTGCTAAACATTCTCTGTATATTTTACTAATGTTGTATTAGCAAGAGTCTGTTGAAGTATTGTACATTCTTCTTTCAGATTCCTATTAGCTTGTCAACTGTGGGCTTCGTTCCTCTTTATGGTGGAGAGCAGACACACAAAGTTCTTGCTTTGTTTGCACCAGAGGACTCACTCACAGGTTTCATTTTAAGATTCTAATCTCTGTGTGTGTTGCTGTTTCTTTTTCTGTGACAAATACATGTAACCAGGCCCTTGCTCATTCCATGCTAGTGTAGCTCATAACTTTGCCACTTTTGCATTTGTTGTTCGCTGCTTTCTTGTTCTCATACTGTTCTTGTTGTTGTGGATTCATATACACAAGTGATGAAACATTGCTCACTAATCAGAGTAGAACTGGACCCACTTAATTCAGAAGATATGTAGCAAAATAACACGGTGCTCATCTGAATCCAAGTACAACATGTGTCTCTTGATCGCTTTATGTACACTTCACCTCTCCAAAAGGAATTTATTGAGCATTCATAGAATCTATTTATTTGCCCATGAATTTAGATGCTCTTTATTAACAGTGATTGATCAGAATCAAGTGTAAATTTGTCTTTACCTTCAGGTCCTAACATAGCTCTGGCCAAGGTGACATCTCACTGTTTTTTGGGGGATTGTTTCCTACCTTTCTCCCTTCCTTTCCAGTCCTTCATGTTTCCTTCTCTTTCCATATAATGCCATGTATATGATCGCTAAGTTTGCCACAAATACCCATGGATCAAACTCTTGCTGCAGGGGATCATCCTGCTTCACCATGGTCTTCACCACGGGCTGCAGGGGAATCTCTGCTCTGGCACCTGGAGCACCTCCTCCCCCTCCTTCTTCACTGACCTTGCTGTCTGCAGAGTTGTTGCTCTCACATATTCTCACTCTTTTCCTCTGGCTGCTGTTGCACAGCATTTTTTCCCCCCTTCTTAAATATGTTATCACAGAGGCACTACCACCGTTGCTGATTGGCTCAGCCTTGGCCAGCGGCGGGTCCATCTTGGAGCCGGCTGGCATTGGCTCTATCAGACATGGGGGAAGCTCCTGGCATCTTCTCACAGAAGCCACCCCTATACCCCCCCCGCTACCAAAACCTTATCATGCAAACCCAATACAGTGTTGCATATGGGAGGTATATATAGCACCGCGTATGTTGTGCTAAGGTAGTAAGAGCTGCATTAACTAGTGCCAACTAGAAGATGCTTAACTTGGTTACTACAGTGTTATTCCTAATTGTTTAGCAGCTTTAATGAATATGTTTCTTTTTGGAATGGTAAGAATTACTAACTTTTTATTTCCCCTTGTTTCTTTCAAGCTGTAGCCTTGTATCTTGCTGACCAGTGGTGGTCAATTGATGACATTGTGAGAACATCTGTCCCTTCTAGAGAGGGGCTTCAGCAGGTAAAGTGATCCAACATTCACCTAGCAATTATTCTTTTCCTTCAAGATAATGGCAAGTAACGGCAAATAGCTAGTGTGTGAGATGTTATATGTTTTCATTTCATTCAGAAATGAGTTAGCTGTCTCATGTCAAAAGCAAGGTCAATGGGAATAGAGGAAACAGGTACTAGGGGGAAGGGTTGTGAAGATAGTGTCTAGAGAAAGAGGGACTCTTGTACAGTAGCTTCATGTGCAAGCTTTTTAGATGTTAATGATGTTAAGAAGAGTTTTTTCCTTACTCTTTAGAACATAGTATGTCTGATTGTATTGAAATGTCTTAGTAGAGTGGTGCATATCATAGCAGTACCTATCGATCTTATCAGGAGACTAGTAAGCTAAAAATATTGAAAGGAACCTGTTTGATAGAGGCAAGTTGGAGCTGGTAGCCTGCAGTGGTGATACATGAGGTTTGGGAAAGTAAGTTGCCTGGTATCTGCTTTATTGCTCATCATTGAGCTGTGTTACCATTACTGACACCTATGTAGTATGGAGTTTTGGTTTCTTCCAAAACTGGAAACCTGTATTTTTCCAGGAGTGTAATTCATATCTGGGTACTCATCTTTGATTTTTGTATTTAAATTTACTCTAGAGAATTTGGCATGTAGCCTTGTTTTTTGTGTGCTTCATAATGGTAGGATGGTGAGTAAATCAGGAAAGCTGAATCTTTTACAGGTAGGGTAGCTGAGACTTTGGGCATTGGGAAGGGAACATGGTTTCTCCATTCTTCCTTCACAGTGGGTAGGATAGTGATGAACTTAAATTTCGTATGTAAAAGGAATCCTGCAGAACAGAGAAAAGGATATTGAATTCCTTGTTTCATGCCACAGAAACTGTTGTAACTAGTTCTTCCACTGCATCATGTCCTGTTGTCTTGCCACTCTATCAGCAGTGATTGAGCGTGCCAAGTCCTGCTACCCCATGAGGCTCATCATTTCTTCTTTGTAGGACTCCGATTACCTGCTAGCCTGGGAAATCTGAGGCTGGCATATTGCTATTGTATGCGGTGAATGTTTCTTAAATCCAAAAATAGTTTTGAGTTAAAATCAAAACATTCCCCCCACTACTCCACTCCCAGCACTTCTCTCAGCTTTTGCCCATTGGACTGGGAGTAACATTGAAGTCGTGAAATATCCTCTGTCTGTGGTAGTGCTTTATACTTAACCTATTGCTATGGCTTCAGAGCATCTCCTAGGCCTCAAATAAACCCCAGAGCCTCATCCTGCTTTAGCACTTACAGCTTCTCTTGACTCTATCTGCGGCTGTGTTAGCTGGCGACTTTGAAAAATAAGGTCCCTGATGTGTGAGTATCAACTAAACTGACCACTCTTCTAAAATGTTCTTCTGTGTTTCCTTAGGTGCAGTCTGTTGGAGAGAGGGTGGTTCTCTATGTTCTGAATCGAATTATCTATCGGAAACAAGAAATAGAAAGAAATGAGGTCCCATTTCTCTGTCATGGTAGCAATGACTATGCTAAGATCATGTGGAAAAAAGGAGAGGCTATTGGGTTCTATTCTGTTAAACCTACAGGTAAAACACTTGTGTATTGTGGGATTTGAGGGTGGTAGAAGGGGGGAGATAGGGAGCTTATTTGAGGAATATTGTTTAGTAGACTTCACAAGTCTTGCAGGCCTAGTGAGTTGATGTTTTCTTGAATTCATAAGTTGGCAAATTGCAGTTAAAATTTCTGGCTTAAATGCTTATGTCCTTTAGTAATCTAAGAAAGTTTTTAGATTTCTTCATATTCTACAAAATAGATTTAAAATTGTAGAAATGAGGTATACCTGAAATCTTTTTTTTCTTCTTTTTTTTTTTTTTTTTTCTGTAGAACAATTGTTTACTGTTAGATTGGGCTATGCTTGGTTTTTGGGTTTGTGGTTTTTTTGGGCTTTTTTTTTTTTTTGACCTAGCTCCAGAATGCAGAGATCTCGTTTATCTGAAATGATTGTAGAATCAGATGTCATTCATTATCGCTTAAACATAGAAACTTTGCTCACAGGCACAAGATTCAGCTATACTTGGTGGTAACAAAAAGAGATTCCCTTTCCTTCCACACATGCATTCCCTCAGAGATTACAGTTTAGCTAGCAGGTTTATGTCATTAATGGTACAGATTTTCTGTTGTTTTTCTAAAACATTATAATTTCCCTTTAGTTATTTTGGACTTAATTGTGTTTTTCAATTTTTGCTGAATAAAATTTGGTATTTGAGTAGGCTGTTTAGCACATTGATAGCACTTTGTAGAATATCAACTTTTGGATCAAGAAGAAACAATCTGGCATTTTTGTTTTATCTCTAGAGGGAGTTAATGAATTCAGGATTAATGATGGTACTGGAGGCTCACTGGAGACTTCCCCCATCTGACATACATATATGCCTTTGCAAACTGTTAAAAATACAGTAGTAAACTGTCTGGATCACTGACCTATTCTGGTCTGGCAATCAAGATAGGAAAGCAACCAGCTAATTTGTTCTGATTGTCTTTGTTATCTTTTTGTGGATTTTTTTAAAGAAATGATGCATTGCATAATTTGTTTAATTCTCAGTATTATTTTTAATGTAAAAAAAATGCTGTAGCATGGTGGTCACAAAGTAGTATTTGCATTGCAATGGTTTTTGTTGTGACCTTATAAAGCTGGAAATTAGAGTAGTGGTTCTATTTTTAGTCTAAAATGGGGACGTTTGTTTATGTGGCACTGAAGTTTTGCTATACTCATGCTCATTTGTTATAGTTTTCATGATGCTCTCCCATTTACTTGTCCTGAGTTAGCAAACACTGAAGGCATTATCAATATTTCACCCATGTTTGATTGTGTGATGTATTCTCCAAATGAGTAGCCCACGTGGAGAAAGACAGCTCTGGATACAGATGGTTAGGAAAGAGTGGTGGAGCTTGACTGGTATCCCAAAGGGTACCCAAGTAATGTAACCTCTCTGCCCATGTTTTCCTTGCTTGAAAAATGAAGATAAGTATGTCCATTGGTCTCAAAAGTACAAGGTTGCAAAGACAAACTATGAGTATAGACGACCGTATGCTTCTCTTTGGCCTCGTTAGAGGAAAGGGCTATTGGGTTTTTTGGGGTTTTGGGTTTTTTTTTGTTTTTTGGTTTTTTTTTTTACATTATTCACACTGACTGGCAAAATGAGGGCCTGAAAATGGATTGGATAATTGACATGCTATCTTAATGCCATTATATGGCATCACTTTGTCACCACTTGAGTCCATAGCTACCCTTTGAATCCTCTGATGCTGAAGTACATATGTGTTGTGACAGTCTGTTTCATCTTCATTTAATTATGGATAATGTATTATTTATGGGAGAATTTCAATGTAAAGCATCCCAGGATTTTTTTGTGGTTTCATTTAAAAAATTGGAATTATTGTTTCAGTCCTTAAACAAGAGCTGAATTGTAGCTGAGGAGTTATATAATTACATAAAAGTGCAATTCAAGAATTTTATTGTCTCCTTTTCCCTCCTCCCTTTTTCAGCTTCATTTTTAGTATGGTTTTCCTATGGAATTGTATAGTGAGATTTCAAAGTGAGCCTTTCCTTTCTCTCTCTGCTATTCTTTTCTGGTACTACCGGACTGCTTTAGCAGACTTTTTCTAACATATTAATCTATGATATATCTTGGCAACATTATGAAGCCTTCCCAAAGAGCCAATAAATGTCTGATAGCAATTATTTATTTTTATAACTTTAATATAACTGTATATATTTATATGACTTATTATATAGCTTGATATAATTTTTATAAATTATAAAGGTCTTTATTTGAATATGCTAAAATCCATGCGGCAACATGTCAATGATGAAGTACTGATGGATTTCCTCCCCCCCATTATTTCAGGAAGTATTTGTAGCTCTTCTCTTACTCAGAGTTATCAACTGCCAGTGCTAGACACAATGTTTGTAAGAAAGAAACATCGTGGGAAAGACTTTGGGCTAATCATGTTGGAAGACTTTGTGGATTCCTTTACTGAAGACACTCTTGGCCTACGATACCCACTGTCATCCTTCATGTACATAGGCAAGCTCTTTGATTTATTCTTCTGATCTTCTTTGTGCTTTCTTTACATGTCCAAATGAGTGCTGTTGTTGAAGCTCCATGTTTGTGGCTGCATCCTCAGTTTTTGTATTAAATGTCCTGCTCTTCAGTGAAGGTTAAAAATCCTGATTTGTTGATGATGATGAAGTATTTCCTGATTAGATTTTAATCCTCTGTGTGAGGTTAGATTATTGGATCTCTGTTGGCTTTCTGCTACTGTGCAGTTTACCACTATATTTCCCCCCCCAAGCCTCCAGAGTGGGCTGAGGTGTTTTTGTGTATGATCTCCTAACGTATATCTTCTTTGTAGCACCTTTTTCTTGCTCACTCCTAAGCCTCACAAGGTCATTTAATTCATGCTTTCTCAGAACTTCTGGTCAAGTGAAAATACTAGGCTATGTTTTAACTTGGGTATAAGAAAGCACAGTTCTAATGTACAAGGAAAACACTTATGACTCTTCCATTAACAACCCAAGAGGGTTATGTCAGCTAGGAAATGACACACATTTTGGAAACAATGTTGCTTGGGACTGTGTTCAGGCAAGAAGCATTTCTTTTGTCCAGTTTCTCAACGCCTACTCTTGGGCCATCTGTCAGGCCTCCTTCTATTAATATTTTCATCTGGCCTTCTTACTTAGGCACTGGAAATTTTCTGCTTTTCCAAGTACCGCTGTCTGCTGTTGGATCTATCCAGACCTGGTTTGTTAGGCTTCAACCAGCAAACTGTCTTGAGCAGAATTTAATGACTAATCCATTTTCCTGGCCAAGGAATGATACGGCAGGGATCTTGTCCACTGAGATTATGCATCAGTAGTGAATCGGGTGAAAAATGGTAGTTTTCCTGGTAGCTACTACAGAATAATGTCAAAACATTCCTCTCCACGTGGATGTTTAGTATGTGTATTGAGAGGAAAGAGGTGGAGGGACAGCAGAGAAGAAAATATTCCAAAAGTGAACAGTGAGTGGATGATAAACCGTGCAAGGCAACATGTTTGTGTTCCCAAAGAGTGCTTTTCACAAGTGCCTATAATAACACAAGGTGACAAAAATCACTTGACTACATCCTCTGTCTAAGAGCCCTTCCATCCTGGTTTGGTCTTGTGATTGGCAGGGACAGTGACCAGTGAAGTTGTAAAACTCCAAAGTGGGTGCTTAGAGAAGAAGAAAAAAAATCCCATCTATCTTTGTTTGCAGTTTAAGATAATAATGAAAAGTACTTAAACCTGAAGAAAGGATTTATTGAGAAGGATGACTAGGTAGGGTAAAGCAATATTATGTTTATTTCAGACTGGACTGTTTTGTTGAACAGTTCTTTCTGTGGTGGTTTATGTGTATAATGGAAGACTGCAAATGAATTTGATTTCAGATAAACTTTAAAAACTGAGGTACAAATGAGTATATAGTATATATAGTAGTGTGTTTTGTTTTTTTTTATGTTTGTTCAGCTTGTAAGCACTATTTTGAGAAGTACCCTGGGGATCATGACCTTTTGTGGGAAGTGGAGGGAGCAGGACATTGGTTCCAGAGAAGACCTATTACCACTGTATTGCAAAGGGAAAAGCTCAAAATTGCAAGTATGGATGCTTTGTTTTGTTTTCTGACACTTTGTAAAAGTTGTACTGTAGAGTGTTTGTTCAACAGTGACTTCTGTGAACATTGCCCATGGAAACTAGCAGAAAGATTTTTATTTGTCCTGAGATCAGTGAGATCATATTTGGAATGGTTAATTGTTATATAAAGGTACTATAATTTTCCTTTTCCCTGTTTCCTCTTTTAAATCTTAACAGCAGAGGTCTCTCAGAAAGAAAATACAAGTTTCCAAGCAGAGGATTATTTTCGACAGTCTGCAGCAGAATCTGAAGCAAGTGGACAAAAGACTGAGCTAGAAACACAGCTAAGTGTAGGTACACAGACTGTTTTCCATATATTAAAAAGGCTTGAGAGCTTTTAAGAGTTTTCTATAACCATATAATGTATCTTGTCCTATTCTTCTGACTTTAATTACCTGTTCTTTATATTCAGTAAATATTTTTAATTTCTGAAATTAAAAAATGTAGGTTTTCAGCAGATTAGTATGTTTGATCAACTGTGTGTTATGCTTGCTTGACATTTCTATTTCAAGTTCTCAAAGAACGGTCCTGGGTTATGCAGAGAGCTTGTACTTTTCATCTCTCTTCACTTTGTCTAAGTGGCAGCCAGTCTGACAGAACCCATGGTTCTATCAGAGGTATCACCAGAAAGTGATACCTCTTTTTTTGATTGCTTTGTTGCTAAAAATACATAAAATATAAGAAATGCTTTTTGTCTATCTCATTATAATTGAATTGGCTCAAGTCTGCACTATATATAAAAGACAAATGCTTTTGTTACTTTTTGGGTGGTTGTTATGCTTCCCACTGATGTAACACTGATGACTAAGCTGGTGTTAAAAATACACTTTTTTTTGGGGGGAGGGGGGTGTCCCATGAATGTAGAGGGGTCTGTCACACCTGTCAGGGTCTAGTAATTTGAGCTGTTTGCTAGCAGCTTAGAGAAGGGGAGTATTTCACCTGCCTCTGAGATTAAACTGTCTAGAAAGGCTGTTGAACAATAGAGTCATCATAAGAGTGGAGAGAATGAGGAAAAGTGTTTATAGAAGTGCACATTCACATCACAGTTCAATACAATGGAAAATGTTTAGTTTGCATTCAGAGTTATACATTGACCGTATAGGAGGACTGCAGCTTTCTTTGTACATATTTGAAATCTCAATCAGATTTCAGCTACATATGGATATGTGGTCATGAATATATTTGTGTCTTAGAATATTATGAAGCTGTTCCTCTATCTTATTTGTGTTCTGAGGCCACACAGAATGTGCTTGAGAAAAACTTGTAGCTCCAAATACAGCGAGGATGGATTTGTGTGCTTCAGGACTGTCTGTAGTATTGACATGACCATGCTCTCATAGAAGTCAATGCTTTAATTAAAAATAGGAAATAATGGTTGAATCGGTACTCTCAGCTCTTCGTATCTAAACTTTAGATGTGAAATGTAAATCAAATGTCCCTTTTCCCAGTTGAGAAAATTAGCATTTCCCAAAGCAAAACTGACAGCAAAGTAGTGATGTTTTTAGTCTCTAAATGATCAGAAGCAACAACTCTTAGTTATCTTTAATTTGTAACAGTGTCTTGAGCATCATCGCTGAGTTCTAGATTCAGATTCCAATGATGATATCATCAGCAAAATGATCTCAAAAATGCATGTTTTGGTTGTAGAGCTACATGGATATACTTGGAGAAAATAGCAGAGGGATATTAGTAGTTCTTATGATTTTTGTGGCTGTGAGTTAAGAACTCAAGCCCTGTCTCTCGCCTTCTTCCAGAAGAGGAAGATGATAGATACCAAAGTGCTCCAACTTCTCGTAGCTTGGTAGAATTGCTGGCAGCTCTCTTCTTGGCACCTGCACTATCTGTAACAAGTTCTGCAATGCTTTGAAAATTGTTGGACCACTAAACAAAATAAAACATCTCACCTTCCCCCAAACAAACAAAAATTCCCCAAATTACATTTTCACCTTTCACTTAGTGCTCCCTATTTTTGTGTGTTTTGATGCTAGAATGATTTATCATTAGCCTACAAATTCTTATGTATTTGAAGCTTACTTGAAACTATTTCAGGCACCAGAATGTAGATATGGCCACTTGTTTCTGGCCGCCTTGGGTAATACTGGAAGTGAGGCTGAAAAGGTGGCATAACACCTGGATGCTGATTATTGCCAGTTCTAGATTACTTAGAGCAGCTAAGAAAGAGTGATGTGCGTACTTTTATTTTAATGTGTATAGCTTGCACCCACTTCAGAGTATCAAGTGCTTGACCACTGAGTCCTCAGCTAACTTGCAGAAAAAATGGAAATAATGTGGGGGTGGGGAAGAACAAGAGGCAAAAGAGCTCTAGGGAGAGGGAGCTCTGACATAAGCAGCCTCTTGTGCTGACTGTGCATGTAACCTGCATGAATCACTAAGTTCTGGGTTTTTTTCTTGTCTGATCTCTCTTTTTTTTCTTCTTTTAAGATAACCCATGGGCTGCCATATTTTATTGTGTGCCACAATAAAAATAAGACTACAAAATAGAATACAAGTATAAAAATAAAACTGTCCTGATAAACTTTGTCAACTACTGTAGTACAGTCCCTTGGGTTTATACAAAAAGGAAAAAAAAGGAAAAAAAAAAAAGAAAAAAAAAGACTTCTAGCATTTAATTCTGTGGACACCTGTTATAAACTGAATGGTTAGGAAAAAAATTGGTAGTGTTGTTTATAACATCAGGTTACTTTCAAGTCTTGTCTTCCATAGAATCACAGAATCATAGAATCGTTTTGGTTGGAAGAGACCTCCAAGATCATCGAGTCCAACCATTAACCTATCACTACCAAGTCCACCACTAAATCATGTCCCTTAGCACATCTACACGTCTTTTGAATACCTCCAGGGATGGGGACTCCACCACTTCCCTGGGCAGCCTGTTCCAATGCCCGACAACCCTTTCGGTGAAAAAATTTTTCCGAATATCCAATCTAAACCTCCCCTGGCGCAACTTGAGGCCGTTTCCTCTCGTCCTGTCATCTGTTACTTGGGAGAAGAGACTGACACCCACCTCTCTACAACCTCCTTTCAGGTAGTTGTAGAGAGTGATAAGGTCTCCCCTCAGCCTCCTTTTCTCCAGGCTAAACAATCCCAGTTCCCTCAGCCGATCCTCATAGGACTTGTGCTCTAGACCCTTCACCAGCTTCGTTGCCCTTCTCTGGACATGCTCCAGCACTTCAATGTCTTTCTTGTAGTGAGGGGCCCAAAAATGAACACAGTACTCAAGGTGCAGCCTCACCAGGGCCGAGCACAGGGGGGACGATCGCTTCCCTAGTCCTGCTGGCCACACTATTCTTGATACAAGCCAGGATGCCATTGGCCTTCTTGGCCACCTGGGCACACTGCCAGCTCATGTTCAGCTGGCTGTCGACCAACACCCCCAGGTCCTTTTCTGCCAGGCAGCTTTCCAGCCACTCCTCCCCAAGCCTGTAGCGTTGCCTGGGGTTGTTGTGACCCAAGTGCAGGAACCAGCACTTGGCCTTGTTGAACTTCATACACTTGGCCTCGGCCCATGGATCCAGCCTGTCCAGATCCCTCTGTAGAACCTTCCTTCCCTCAAGCAGATCAACACTCCCTCCCAATTTGGTGTCATCTGCAAACTTCCTGAGGGTGCACTCGATCCCCTCGTCCAGATCATTGAGAAAGATATTAAACAGAACTGACCCCAATACTGAGCCCTGGGGAACGCCACTTGTGACCGGCCACCAACTGGATTTAACTCCATTCACCACAACTCTTTGGGCCTGGCCAGCCAGCCAGTTTTTTACCCAGCGCAGAGTATGCCCATCCAAGCCATGAGTAGCCAGTTTCTCCAGGAGGATGCTGTGGGAGACGGTGTCAAAGGCTTTACTAAAGTCCAGGTACACAACGTCCACAGCCTTCTATGTTGAGGCCAGAAGTAAAATGAATAAAAAATATTCATGCTTGTAGTAAAGATGATAAAAAATATTTAATCTGTTGAGAGATAAGATACATACATATAAGTATCTTAAATTAAGAATGGTTATAGCTGCTCTTCCACAGGATCATTACTGTGAAATAGTGCTTTAGAAAGATGCAACCACACAGGTAGGGAGATGAAGGTATTTCAATCAATTCAGAAATTTTTGGAATAACATTAGCCTTGCTTTTGCTTCACAGGCAGACTCTCAAAAAGGTAAAGAATCAATAGATGTCCATGCAAGCACATCTGAAGGTAAAAATAACCTTGATTATCAGTATTGTGATTACTGTGGATTAGTAGACTAGCAAGCTCTTTTACTGCTTTCAAGCTTAGCGTATTCATCTGCAAAGTGTATAAAAAACATGCCTTCCTCTAAGGTGCTGAGGCTCAACTCATAAACATTTTGAGGTCTTCAGATAAAATTGTTATGAGTCTTGGTAAAGAGACTATTCAGAAAATAAGTACCACAGTGAAATGTTTTACTTGCACTCAGTCGCTTTAATGAAACATGGGGGGGGATATGTGCAGATTTTACAGACTGCATTTGTTCACTTGTATTTATTTTGTTTTTTTCCTAAGACCCTGACATAACTCCCGTTTCCCTTCGGACACGAAGCAGTCATTTAAAACGTCCCAGGATAGGAAAAAATAGCCAGGAATCTGAACCTGAAACCTCCCAAGGAAATGAGGAAAATGTTCTTCATGTGTCAGAAAGCAGGTAAAGGAGCCCATATTTCATTGATTATTTCTTATTTTGTTGCTTGGGCAGTCACAAACTGTCTCCTAGTGTGCTAATTGGTATTTATTCTCCTTTTTTCCTGCTCTGTTTGAGTGCTTGATTTTAAAATTACTGAAAATAAACCCTGGTGTGAGAAAGGAGATTGAGACATCACCTGAAGAGTGATTGCACCAAAATGTCTGGTGTCTGTGAAAGCTCAGTAGATATTGGAAATAACAATAAGAAAACGGTGAGGACTGAGGGTGTATGTACAAGGGGATGTGTTCTGTTATAACTGAGTCTGCATTAAGGTAAAACCATCTGTATTCATACAGCATAGTTCCTTGCAATAATATAACTGGACATGTATCCACAAATACTATGTGTGATCTTTGGAGAGAGGTCCCTTCCTGATCTCTTGTTATGGTGGCATATTGCAGTAAAATAAAGCCTGACTGTTTAGTTTGGGAGATGGTTACTGCTTGTCACTTAATAACAAAAGAGTTACAGGGAGCCACCTGTCTTCAAAGTAAAACCCTTTGTTTAGACAAATTCTGATTTAAAACCATCATATTCAAACTTACATCCTTAAAAAAAAAAAAAAGTCATCTCCAGTTTAAAGAATGTTATCCTGTGTAATAACTGTCAAGTGGGGATGCGAAGAATTGTACCACTTGTGTTCTATAACAGTTCATACAAGACAGGGCCTGAAGTACTAATTTGCACTGGCTTCCATCCAGAAAGCAGAGCTGTGCCTATTTAAAATAAATAGCTAAATAGCTCCTTCCTCTTCTGTTAGGGACTTTCTCCTCTGGAGTGCCTTCATCTCAAGACTGGCACCTGGGATAAAACCCTCCAATGCTGCCTTTATTATGAGATTGTGAAGCAGCCTCCTGCAAATCGATTGTGTGTACTTTTTTCTTTGCTTGTAGATACTTCCAGTACATCTAAGTTTTATCATCTCAAAAATGAGAACTGAATGTTTGAGATGGTGTTACTACCTATCAGGTGCATCAGAGCTTCATCTTTAGCTTTTTGCTAATTTAATCTGTAGCTGATTGAATCTTCTTCAGCCTTGATGTGTTTATCACCTTGAATTCTTTTCCAGTCATGGTCTTTATAATATATGTATATTCAATGATTATACAAGTATATTTGCTTATATAGCTCCATAATTTTAAACTGTCTCTTCAGTGAGGCTGGGAGACGTTGCTTCCTTTCTCACCTCTTTGTGGCTTCCAAATATGTAATTGATTACTGCTTTCTAAATTTAAAATAACAAACTTTTAAACACATTTCTGACTCTTATTCACATAAAATGGAAGTGGGATAGATGTCTTCATTTTATAGTTGTCACAGCAATTTTGTTTAGTTAATGTATTTTTCCTAATTAGGAGTTAGCTGTTTTTAGATGTATTTAGTTTTCTGGATTCATATTTCCTATGGCAAGTATGTGATATAGCAGTTTAAAATTGGTCATGAAAGAATTTCCCTGATGCTGAGATCACCAAAATTATGCATTAATCTAAAAGACTTAAAGGATATATCTTAATACCTACTGCAGGCTGGAACTTCCTGCCCACACATTTGAAAGCTCTGAAGATTTAGTAGAAGAACCTGAGGAGAATGCTGTTGAGAATGATGAGGAAATGATTGTTGAAAATGAGGACCAATCTGTATCAGAAATGGAGTTATATGCATCACCCCCTGAGAAACGGAGTGAGAAGGAGGTGAGCTGGATGTGATAGCGATAGCAGATAAGAAGTTTGGAATACAACTACAGTTTGTTAAGTATGGTCCTTGCTGCCTTGATCCATGCGACTATCAACTCTTAGATTTTTGTACCGATGCTTTGTTGAGAAGTATATCTGAGAAGCTAAAGCTAGTATAGAAATAGTATCAGGGAATATTCCTTTACTTATTTTGAATGATAGAGTTCATAGGATCTTCAGTAAGGTGAATTTCTAGCTTGTCTATCAACCTAACTTTCTTAATTGATTTGTCCTACTCAAATATTGTGGAGAACTGAAGTAGGGTCAAGATCTGATCCAGTATCTCTAATTTAAAAAAAAAAAATTCTTTGAAGAAGCTAATAGCTGGTATGCTTCAGTGACTAATGTTGACTCTTTTTATTTCTCCCCTTAAAGCTTGCCTGCTTTGATTTTTAAATCCAACTTTTATCTACAAATACTTGTTACCAGCTTTAATTAAAATCTGGGAGTACCCTCTGTGCCTAGCGATACCTCCGGGGTTTTATGTTCTTACTGATATTGGTGAGAAAGTGGATCTTACACTATGTTGGGTTCGTTAACGTATGATTTCAAGGAAGGACTGCAGCATGTATGCTTGTGAGATGCATAAAAACTACTCGGCTTGGCTCCTAACAGTGTAAGCCATGGTCAGAAACTTAGTGCAGGTGACAACATCAAGCTAATATGCTGATTAAGTAGTTGGATAGCTACTCTATGCTAAGCTATACCTTCTTAGTACTTTCTTAGTAATTTCCTGGTACCTGGGCTAGCTGCTTCTCAGATTAAGCTGCAAATTTAGATCACAGATACACCCACTAGTGTTTGGGAACAATAGTTGGGCATAATCTTGACTTAAAAATGTGATTTTTAGGAAACTCCATCTGAACCTCTTAATGGTGAGGTAACAGAAGAAATTGGTAAGACCTCACTTATAGCTGAAGAGGAAACAGGAAATGAAGTTCTAGGTGGTGAATCAAAATTGCAGTCTGAAAGTCAAGAAGAACCCTTAACACTGTTTGTTCCATTAATCCTTGAGTCTCCAGCAAAACCTTCAGAAGACACTGTATCAGAGGTGAGAGAATTGAAACAAAATGTTAAGTCGTCTTTCCTTCAGAGTGTACGTACCTTGCTGTTTTTTCTTTTGTTAAGTAACAGATAGAAAGTAGCCCCTACCATCATATGAAATTCTTGGGAGAAGCAATTATTAGGCCAGATGATGTAAATCCATAAACACAATATACTAATGTTTCTGTTTTAATATGCAGAAGTGGGGCATATAAGTATGTGATATCGAAAAGAAAGATACATTGCTCCAGTTTGCCTTGGCAGTAATGAAACAGCTATTTCTCACTAAAATATTAGTTGGATATGAGTGAAAAGCCACGTCCTTACTTTGTCTAATAATTCTGCCCTGGTGAAGTGTACAAGCAATTAATTAATGGTAAAATACCCTTCTAGAACACAGATTTTACTGTTTTTTGTTTATAGTGCAAAAGCAGATTGTTATATGCTAGCAAAATGATAATTGTATCTGTCTGAAGTAAAACACCTTTATTTTTTTCCCTGGGATTAATTTCAGAATGTTTTTACTGTACCTGAATAATCCATTGAATAATTTGAATTTGAAAATAGGAGAGCAACTCTGGATATCAAATGCAGTTCACAAAATAGTCTTGTGCAAAAAAGGAGGAGAGGACTGGTTTGTTGACTGTGCATGTAGTTATGCTGAATGCCAAAATAGCCTCTGAGGTTGCTAGCTAGGGGCAGTAGTTGTTCAGCCTCTTGTATCTTCAATTAATTGTCCCTTTGATTGTTTTGGCACCCTTCCCCTCCTCCTGCAGGTTTTAAATGCAAATGATTCAGAAGTGCTGACTGAAGAAAGCACATCAGCAGAGGAGGGCACTGAAGAACAACACCAAGAATCTGAAAAGAAGTTGTCATCTACTGAAAATGCAGCTGCTTCAGCACCCAAGGAAGAACCCTCTGACAATGGCCTGCCCAACTCAATGGTAATTGAAGCAGCAGAAGAATCTGTTTCTGAAAATGTATTGCCCAAAACAGCTTCCTCAGTGGAAGATCAAAATGAGGAAGCAGGGCACAACCCACAGGAGGCCCCTGTTGCTTTGAGTCAGAGCTCTTTGATAGTGGTTGAACTCGAGGGTGTTTCTTTTCAGCAGCCTTCTGGACAGGAAGTACAAAAGAACCAATTGGAAGAACACTCAGAAGAATCTGCTGAGCAGACAGATCAGTACACACAGACAGTGGCAGAGCGGGTTGCTGACAGCAGCTCTGAGGAAGCAGAAATTGAGGTACCCATTGTAGATCGGAGAAACTTGCGAAGAAAGGCCAAAGGTTACAAAGGTCCACCCAAGAAAAAAGGAAAGCCGGCTTAAAAATGAAATACTGATTGTTAATTCATCTATTTGTAAGGAAGTTATTATGGTATATGGGACATGGGACACACATGTTTAAAATACTGTGTTGGACTTCCTTTTTGGGATTCATCACCTTTCTTCAAGTTTTCTCGAATTTTTAACCACTAGACATTGAGCTTCATCAGAGTATGAAAGTAAACAGCCAGTCTCCTCCTTTTATAAAGGATACATGCTGAATAAATACAGTTGTGCTAGCAAAGGGAACAGTTTGTATATTTGAGGTGGCAGTCTTGGAAGAAAAATGAAGCGTGAATCCTGGCGCTACTAAGATCCCTTAAATTACCATACACTTCCACGAGGCCAGACATCACTCTAGCATTTGTTTAATAACCTTGTGTTCTCTACTGTGGGGAGAAGCAGAACAAGAAAAATCCTTCCTTGCTGCTTCTTCCCTCCCCATAGACTTTCTCAGATGAGATTAAAAGAATGTAAGATTCTGTAATTCTAGGTCTCAAAATATATAAGAAAGTATAACTCAGTAGATCAAAACAACATGAGCAGCATTTGTCTTTCACGAGAATCAGACTGGAGAGAATTGACTTCACTTCTGATTCCCAACTATTTGCTAATCACTTGAAACAGCTGAGTCAGCAGAAATGCCATCAATGCAGTATCTACCATAGCGCACTCTGATTATTAAGTTTTTAATGTGAAGATTAAGAAATGTCTACACAGTACTGTAGCTTCCAAAGTGAGCGTCTCACTAAGCGTAAGTTTTCCCAGAATGTATGGAGTGTAGACTCCAGTACATGTATGGAATTGTTTGAACTGCCTTCCTAACTACTTGCATGTGTTGAATGGATACTTGATTACTTGTTACATTATAGGAAAAGGATATGACAGCTTTTGATCTAGTTTTGGTCTGAATGGAAGTGGTGCTTTGTGTTTTCCAAATACTCAGCTGGTGCTGCGGGGTAACTATTAAAATTTTGTATCATCTGCCAGGTGTACGACTCCTGTGAGCTCTGGCCTTTCAGGTGGTTGAGACATTCATTAGTGTGAATATTAGCGGGTGTTTCAGCAAACACTTATTTGCCAAACTTCTATGCCTTTAGGAGTTAGCAGGTGATTGCTGCAAATACTTGTGATTCCCACTTTCTTTTTCTAACTTGGGTGTAATTCCTGGGTTAGTAACTTCCCAGTTCATAGCTTTTCTTAAAAGCAGCGACCAAACTTTGCTGTATGCAAACAGAAATAAACAGGCTCTTCGTGCATGTTTCCCTTCAGAGGTTCTCCTGGCAAACCATATATTGTATGTATGTATGACAAATTAAGTTAAATAAGTTACTCCTTAGTTTGCTATGTGTTTCTTTCAATAAATGAAGCTCCTCTCATAATGGGTTAAAAACTCAGGAATAAGAAAGAACAATGGTTCTAAGAACAGGAAATCACACAACTATTTGTCCTGCTATATACCTTTTCTAAGATGAATGAACTAGTCTCCTACAGTGTCTCAAAAACAGAGGTATCTAGAAATTGCTGTTCAGAATTTCTGAGTACAAGGTTCACTTGAATAGTTGCAATGCTGTCTTAATTTTTATCCCTCTATGAAGCTAATGTAAGAATCTAGGTTTGGATTTTTATGCTTATACAATTTAACTGTATTTATAAGATATTTTAACTGTATAAGATATATTCTTACTATTTATTTCAGCTGATGAAGTACCATGCTCCTTGTTAATCCATTAAGAGAAGCTTATGGAAAAAAGGCAGTTTTTAAGAAACATGTATTACTTAAACTTTAGATTTAGGGTGTGTGGGATTAACTAGTTAAATCTGGGTTTCTTGCACCGTTGCATGTAGCTGTAACTTCCTATCAATGTACATACAGGTACTCCTTATGAACCCTGTGACTGATAAATGTTCACTATCTTTCATGATTGTTTGTAAACATATTCAAGTGAACCATAAGCATTTCTAAAACTAATCACATTTTCTATGAAGCACATGAGACAAAACTTCTGTTATCTTCTGTATGGCTTCTCTTTTAGTGCTAAGATTTATTGTGTTAAAAAAAAAAGTGGCTAGAAAATACATATCTATTGCATTGCTAAGAATTTGGGATTTGTGAGGGCTGATGGCTGTATGGTGGTTGTATGCAGTGTATCGTGACTCATCTTCTATTTGTTAGAGCAAGCTTTACTAAACATTAATCTGCTGAATACTTCAACTGAAACAATTGAATCCACTTTCAATAAGTTTTCTTTTGTTTATGAAAAGTGAGTCCCAGTTATTTCAATTACTTCTAGGTGGATTTTTGATACATATGTTTATTGCTTGTATTCCCTGTGAGGTTGGAAAACAGTGTTTGTGAGAAGGTAATTTCACTCATCTGGCTTTTCCTTTTTATGGCTAAATTGGAACTGATTTCAATTAGTATCATACTTTTAAGACATCTGTATGTTGAATGCATAAATATTACAACAGGATTATTAGATTTAGGTCAATCTTGGTTTCTGCTGAGAACAATCAGATTTCTGATCTAATTTCAGTGAGTCAGTTTTAAATACTGAACTTGAGTACACTTAAAAATATGAATTTGAGTAGATACCTCTGTAAATCTGGGGTACCTGAGATAGTACCTGATGGCCAGATTGTTACGTACAGAATGTGGGCAGTTGGGGTGCGATTTTAGCAATTCTGATAACCAGTACGGTCTTGAAAACTGGACATAGTTCTAATTGTGATCGCAGCAGTACTTTGAACTAAAGGGCACAGTTTATTTCTGTAACAACTTCTTTGGCATCAATTATCTTGCAGTAAATACGGAGTAGCAAAATCAAAATACTGACTTTAAATAATAGTTTTTATTGCTGTACTGATTGTCCCATTGGAACAACAGTTTAATAGTCTATACCTTCTGTTACTTTAATGCAAGGGAACATATCTGACAGCTGTATTGACTGAAGTGTTTTACCTTGGGAAAAACAGTGGTTTTTAGGCTTGGATGATTTTTTCTGTGTGTGTGTCTGTTAACTGTCTGTCTTATTATCATCAAACTCTTAAAGAATTTTTAAGATCTTATCTCACCAGCAACCAATGATTAAAACATCAACTTTATACAAGTTTGTACCAAATGCTATTACAACATGCTGTGGAACTACATGTGTACAGTGAAAGCAAGCAGTATTATTTTTGAGCTTTATTTAATCTAGGAATAGAGTTTAAAGAACATTAATTTGTGACTTCAACCTTGGACTTAAATGGTTTTGTATTTGAATCCAACATTTGTTCAAACATCTCTCTTGTACTGCTTGTTAACTTTTAACAGGATTTGATTTGCTTCTCCCACGTTCTCTTTTGGTCTCTTCATTTCATGCAGAATTCTTGTTTGCTGTTCTCATGTTTCATAGCCCTTTACATGAAAATGTGTATGTGTCTTATTTCAAAAGTGCTTTTAACTTATTTTAAATGATGTCTGACCTGTTTTGATGCTTTTTTTAATACCATTTCATTTGTAGATGTCGGTAATCAAATTGATCATTTACAATGTCATCAACACTTTCTACATTCTGGCTTCTGAAATATCTTAAAGTTTTGTCTGAAAGTTTCCCTTTTACAATGTTGAGGGGTAAGTGTGCCTTCATAAACTGAATTTGACTTGGAATTTGTTAAAAGTTCCTTGGCTTGAAGCAAAGTACTATTTAAGAGTAGGAATATAAAATGGTGAGTGCGTGTATTTGTAGTGGTAGATTGTGCTAAGTTTGTTTACCACCAAATTCTCAACTGGAAGATTACTGATGCAGTTATTATACAGCATCGCTGAAAGCTTCCAGTTTAGAAGCAGCTTTTGTTTCTTGTATTTTGAGGATGTAAGCTAAATATACATTGATCAGTTGATGCTTGTGACTTTAGTTTTTCTTGAATGTTTCTTAAAGCAACCAAGATAACTACAACTACTTGTAGCTACCAGAGTTGTCATATGCCATTCTCAAATTTCACATCATAAAACCCATACAACTTCATAAACTTAAACTTCTGAAACTTCTTCTCTTGCCTGGAACCACAATGCTACACCCCCCAGACCTTATTCTTTCCATTAATGCAGTCATGGAAGCAAAGAGGAGAAAGGAGGTAACAGGAAAAAAGAAATAGCTGCCCTTCTAGTTACCTTCCCCACTGCACCCCCATGTTGCTGATATGATCTCAAGCCTGTGCTTCTATAGGGGCAAGTACCAAACTGAGTGTTTAATTTCTGATGCAAGTCTGCAGTAAGATTATAGCTGCATTCTTCCAACTCTACTGCTTTCCCAGAAGCAGAATGCAAGTTAATATGTTCCTCTGTACCTTTAGCTATTACAGTAGGCCATCACGGGAGAGAGCGGCTATATTTCCCATCACTACGAATGTGAGCTGAATAAGTATTTATACAATATATCTACTGTAAAAACACCAAGCAGGTTTAGATGAAATCCATACCACATTAGAAAAACATGAAAATTGAATCACTTTATTTGGACAGTGTTCAGCTGAGCAAACATAATAAATATAAAAATCTGAACAGTTGTTTCTGGCACGTTTAAGTTCCTCACCAGCTTGTGGGGTCAGGTCAATGTTCTTGAATGGTTGAAGGTTCCAGAGATCTTGCAAACTTCACTGATTTTGCAGGAGCCCATGTCTAATGCTTAGTATCAAACACAACTTAGACAAGTAGAACTGCATTAATACAGCCATAATTTTCTGGACTGTTTGTTACTTGTGCATATTTCCCTAAAGAGAATAGGGAATTAAATGTCTACAAAAGCTTGAAGCAGTTTATATAATAAATTAGAATTTTCTATGTTTGCAAGTTCAATCCACAAGTCACTTTAGAAGTGTAGGAAATTCCTGTTCCAAAACTGAAATGCATTTTGAAATCTAAATGTACTTGATGTTGAGCTGCAAACTTAGGTTCTCAAAATATTTTATTCAGGCTGTTTTTATAAATGTATCATTTAGAGTTATGAGTACATTAAAAAAAAAAAAATCATAGAATAGTTTGGGTTGGAAGGGACCTTTAAAGGTCATCTAGTCCAACCCCCCTGCAATGAACAGGGACATCCTCAACTAGATCAGGTTGCCCAGAGCCCCATCCAGCCTGACCTTGAATGTTTCCAGGGATGGGGCATCTACCACCTCTCTGGGCAACCTGTGCCAGTGCTTCACCACCCTCATTGTGAAAACTTTCTTCCTTATATCTAGTCACAGGTTCTGCTTCTCACACCACCCCACTCGCTGGTGGGGCGGCGTGAGAAGCAGAAAATACCTTGATCGATGCCCAGCCAGTCCCCGAGCAGCAGCCCCCCCACCAACCTCCCCTCCTTGTTTATTGCTGAGCATGACGTCATATGGTGTGGACTATCCCTTTGGTCAGTTGGGGTCAGCTGTCCCAGCTGCGTCCCCTCCCAACTTCTTGTGCACCAACAGCCTACTCGCTGGTGGGGCAGTGCAAGAAGCAGAAAAGGCCTTGACTCTGTGTAAGCACTGCTCAGCAATAACAAAAACATCTCTGTATTATCAACACTGTTTCCAGCACAAATCCAAAACATAGCCCCATAGTAGCTACTGTGAAGAAAATTATCTCAGCCAAAACCAGCACAATAGGACATGGTCTTAACAATACATCAGATAATGAATACTTAAAACTTTTAAAAGTAGTTCTGCAGTAGAGCTAGTTTACTTACCCCAGATAACTTTGCCCCCTTCTGTCACGAGGCCAAGCTCACTCACGTTCACCTTGATGATGGTACCTTTGGTGATTACACCCAGTGTTGTATACAAAGGAGAAGAAGGATTCTTTTTTACACCAAGGATGTAGGCAAAAAGTAGCTTTAAGTTCAGGATGCGTCGCATGCGCCTTCTTGAAACATAAGCCCTGTTGCATAAGGAGTGTTAGAACAAGTTAATATTTGCTTTAAGCCCTCACGACTAATGTAGCTTAACACTTTTAGCATTGTGTCCTCAGCTTTATATGTTCTAAGAGACTGGGAAGAATGAAAAACCTAGAATACAGAATGCTATCTGCCTACTATAGAATGCCAGATTTGTTTAAAAACCTGATTAATGACAAGATAAAGCTTTTATGTATATTTTTATATATACACACACACACACAC
The DNA here is from genome assembly GCA_009819775.1 of Phoenicopterus ruber ruber. Lineage (NCBI taxonomy): Eukaryota > Metazoa > Chordata > Aves > Phoenicopteriformes > Phoenicopteridae > Phoenicopterus > Phoenicopterus ruber. The sequence continues at coordinate 29,031,830 of CM020247.1, forward strand.
ACACATTTTTAATAGTAGCACAAGAAGAATATATGCTACCTCAGATGGCTTCTGTTCTGAGGAGTTTATGGCAAAGCATTTAACAGTGCTACTGGTTTTTAAGACTAGAAATTTTTCTTTTATTCTTGTAAAACTGAAGAACCTCTCACATACTGTAAAATGAAATATTCATCTCTTATAACACTTTCTATCTAGCAATCTGCGCTTTGTAAAGGGGACTTTACCACTAAGTACCATAACGTTTTCTGTGTCAATAAAAATCTATCCAAGGCTTCTGTGTAAGATGACTGTCAAAATAGTAATGAAGTACAATCCAACAGGCAGCCTGTATAGTGATTCTGTTGATTCCTGTAAGGAAACAGGAACAGATATTTATAGAAAAACTACACTATCTTAGTGAATCTAATTTTTCCTCCTGTGCACTGCCAGGCAGCTAGAGTCCACACGCTGTTCCTGCAGCCGTGTAAGAAAAGGCCAGGCTGGAGGCATAGCATTTCCCTTGCATACAGTCACCTCTGTGCTTCAAGCTTACTTAACAAGACACAGGGAGGATGTTCTGGAGTCCTAGAACAGAGCTGGCTTCTGCAGCTGACAGAATCACAGCAGCTTGAAAAAGACAGAAGCCTCCAATTTTAAAAGCTATTCAAAGTGCCTCTGCTGAAGACCTTCCCATGCTAATTTGACAGCTCATAGCTTTAACTTACTGGCATCATCTGAGTTACAGGAGTAAGAGTTGAGATATTTCAATGCAGATTGTGACTGCAGGAGCATCTCCCCACCCTCAGGCTATTCTAAGTTTAGATTTTTTCAAGGAAACTAAGAAGAATGTTCTACATCAGTAGTAATGAAGTGCATTATCATAGAAGAAAGTTTCCTTACCACAGGAACTCAAAGCAGTAAGTCAAAAGAATTATTACTTAAATGTTCTTTAAGTCTCAAGAACATTACCATTGGTCAAATGAATTGTTTGTATTTAGGAGGCTTCCTAGTAAAGCCATCTCCAATAAAACAAACTTTTGTAACTGTTCTCTTCCAGGCCTCCTCCTTTCTCTTTCCTATACGAATCACTTTTAAAACTTCTGTTTCTCCTTGTGCACGGACCTTTGGCACAGGAACCTCCCATTTCCCCGGGGGGGTGGGTGAATAAGAAAAAGTCAATAGTCTTACATGCAGCACTGCTACATGAAAGGGGACAACCAAAGCATAAAATAAAATTTCCCTAAAGACCATACATTTTATACAACTCATAGCTACTTATTTTAACTAGCATTTAAAGTTATGAAAGATCAAGATATTGCACGTGCTTACTTTGTCCTAGATTGTTCAATTATTCAAGGTTTCAGGTTTTGTACAATATCAATATTTAGACTTTGCTTGTAGGCTGTAAGTCACCTGAGCATCAGCAACACAAAGTGGTCATTGTCACAAGTAATAGTAAGTATCTGAATTTTATTACAGTTACTTACAACTTTTTCTTTTCTTTTCTGTTTGATCATGTTAGAGAGAACCTTAGCCCAGGAATGGCCCTCTCTGTCCAGCAGGTATGCTGGTACAGCTCCTTTACGTGTTTTTCCATCATTCTTTTCCTTTGTATTTCTCTTTTCATGCATTTTAATGCTGCAAGGAAAGAAAAATAGTATTTTTTTTTAAAAACGCACTCAGTATTAAGAGTAGAAGAAAGGCACATTTTTAGATATGATATTCTTTTAACTTAGCTTGTGCCTGCTCAAAATTTTTTTTTAAAAGAGATACTTGTAAACAAGTACATATTTATACTTAATCCTAAATACTTTTCAAGGTAAACTAGTAATTTCACTTAATATAACAATTGACAGACTACACAGTGCATAAAAGCTTGTCAATTCCTGCCAAGATAGGGACAGGAGACATTCATCTTACTAAGGAATTTCTGAATGGCTTAAAACAAGCAGCCTAACTCTCAAAGCCAAGCACTTAAAGAGATAGTAGCCTTCCTCTCTGAAAAAAAAAACCATACTACTACTCTTCTGAGATTTGATGGCAATGCTTACAAATCTGAGGAATGTGTGTGTATGTGTGTAAAAGGGGTCATGTTTCATGGGGGGGGGGGGAGAGACCAACAAACTAGTTAACAAACCCAATACCTTTATAAGTAGCAGAGAAAAACAACTGTCTACTCTTGGAAAACAACAAAAACAACAGGGTGGATAGATATTAAGTTCATTAGCAATAAATGAATATTGTTAATAGCTTTCATTTCAAGTTCTAAACAACAGAGAAAATTCACAGAAAAATGCCTTTGCTTATCTGTGCTTGATATTGTAATTTATCCTGGAAGACAAGCCTCATGTTCTGCTCAAACACTGTGTGTGTTACTGTACTTTTTCCATTAACAGTTTAAAAAATGCCTGCTGCCTCTTACTACACTAATACAGCTGTCACTATAAAAACCCTAAGTAAATGTATTCATATTTTTTGGTCATAATTACATCAGTCATCACTACTGCTAATTAACACTTATCTTAAGGAATGCTTTTAGGAGCAAAATCATTAACTGCTAGTGGTAAACATCCATTAAGAGAGGAAGACAGAAATGTCTTCATTGTGGCAAAACCCACTTTCTCCTACAAACTAAGCACTATTTAAAAATATAATGTATGACTTAAGTAATAAATAGTTCTTTGTAAATATATTAACGTCTAATCTCACCCTTCAAATGTAAGGATGACTGGACAGCATCAGAGATGAGGCGGGTACTCACGTCTTCTTCATCTGAATCTCCTCAGCATGCCACTGCTTGTGGTAGAGCTTGGCCTTCAGCCCGATCATCTTGTTAGCCTTCCTGGACCGCTCGTGAGCCTCACGGCCTTCCTTCTCCTCTTGTAGTCCAGGCAGTACCCATAGCGCTTACGGTGCAGCTCGATGTACTCGTTCTGCGGCTGTGTGCACAAGGAAGCACGGTGAGGAGGTAATGGAGGCCGAGGACCGTCCCTGTCCCTGTCCCTGTCCCCTCCCCCCTGCCCACCACCATAACAACAATCTTACAACATCTCCCTATGCTCCACCGACCCAGCAGCCTCCTTCACAGCGAAAAGGGCGGGTCGGTCGAGAAGCGGCCCCGGCTGGAAACACTCCCTCGTGGCGCTTTGGTTCCTCCTGGCGGAGAGACGGCAGTCCACATACCCTGAGGGCTTCGCGCCCGACTTGGCGGGGCCGGGAAGAGGGGAAAAACGGAATGGGAGAGGCCGGGACGGCGCTTTTTGCCGCCTGGGTCTGTCAGGTCGGGACGGGAGGACGGAACCCGGGGCGGTTAGATGGTGGGGCCGGTGGGGAAAGGAAGAAGGAGCGCGCCTTCCGGTGGCGTGTAGTACCGCGACTGTCCCGGCTGGGCTCGGGCTCGGGCTTGTCTTCGTTCTTGGTACAGTCTTTGGGCGCCGTTCTGCTCTGTAAGCCGAGGTTTGGTCTTTTAAAAGTTCTTCATCTAGAGGCAGAAGGTAACGTAGGGGGCAGCAGAGTATCGCGCAAGTGGTTCGTAATACGTCAGGCAGGGGAACGTAAGTTTGCAAAGTGCTGGTTGTGTAACCGGGGAACGGCCGCCTGGGCCGCTCGTGAAGCTCGGTGAGGTAGACTTATAATCGATAGTATGGAGGCACTACTTTTCCTGCTTTCTTGTTTTGGAGACTATAGCAGTGACTATAGAAAACGGATATTTGGTTCATAAGATGAGAAGGTGGAAGTGAGCCGTGTGCAAGTTTCCTTTATCGTGAAACTCTACCATGAAGTATAAAATAACTAGAGCCAGTTATTGCTGGCTCCTTAAATAAGCAGCAATCAGTTAGGAATATTTTTGAAGCTTCTGTACTTGGGCATTGTGTTACAGTGGTTTTGGCAATGCTTAAAGGCTCGTAGTATTTAATATTTTCTTATATTTCTGTTCCAAAAACGTACTTTTCCCTCACCCACTTCCTTTAAGATCAGAAGAGCTGTTTATGCTTCACTGATTGGTAATCAGGACTCTAGAGCTTATTTGAGCATGAGTATAAACTCTGATGTTAATTTTGTTGCTTTATTGGTTGTAAATTTCTTTAAGAAATATATTTAGCGTTTTGTGGGCATACAGTTATGCTGCGTTTTTAAGGCTTAATAACATTATTTTTACAGATCTGACACTGATTTAACCTGCAAAGCAGTAACCTGAAAAACAGTAACCTGATCTAACTTGAAAAACAATTAAGTTTCATGATTGATTTATGTGGAAATAGTATAGTTACCTGCTTTCCGTCATAAACATTTTGTACAATGTTTACTTATCTTGGCAGGGAACAACTTTAGAGACAGGAGACAGAATGTTGAGAATTACGAGGAAATCTTCAGCGAACGTATTGAAGTTATCAAGTTGTGCAATGAGGTAAACTTTTTCCTAAATTTTGGTACTTTATCTGTGAGCAAAAGAAATACTCGGGTTACTCTGAGTAAACTTTTTTTTTCATCTTTAGTTTAAAAATTGGTATCCAAACAGAACGCATAATTTCATGTTGGAATTGGGCTTCACATAAGTCAGAACATGGAAGTTGGGTTTGTAATTTTTCTGTAAACTTTATTAGTTACCTGTGATTTTGATTGCCTAACATTTTTCATTGTTAAATTTATATTATTTATGCAAATATTTAGATGTATTTAAAACATTGTGGTTACTGACAACTTGTTTTGATGCTATCATAGATTTTTATTGGACTTCCCAAATAATATTGGGGTTAGACTTGGTTTAAACCTTGTCATGCTTCTGCTTCCAAATAGCTGGTGTTTTGAGCTTATATAAATATCTAACAGTATCAGTTCCTGCAGATATTTTTTGAGTTTATTTTTCTGTAACTGGCAAAAATATACCCACAAAGTAATTATTTATAATGATAGCTTTTCTATATGATTTTTTTCCTTTTAAGCATGTGTATTTCAGGAAGACAAAAATGAGAGTCATAGTGTGACACAGCAAAACTGTAGTCTAAGAAACTACAGTTCTCCACCAGGTATAAATTTAAATTATTTTCTTAATAGTAGGGATTACTCTTAAAATGAGTAAGAATATTTTCTGAATTGTGTTTTATTGTTTTCTTTTGATCATTATTTATAGAATTTGGTGTATGAAGCACAAACAGAGCAGTTAAAAGGTTCAGGGACTGAAAAGAAGTGTTTTGTATTGCTGCTGTTTTCTCAGTAGATGTATGGAAGTATTAATTGGTTATCAGGTAACTGAAGATAGCTAGCATGTTGGACAAGGGGAAAAAGACAGGAATCTGAATAAATAGAAGTTTTAAGTTATCATTACTGTATTTTCTTTGCAGGCTCAGGGTAAAAGAGAATAAGAATAATAAGATACTTGGAAAACAAAATTTCGATTAAAACGAGTTTTTGCTTGTTTTTGAGTAGCTGCACTGAGATTAAGTGGAAATCGATTGACATAAGGTACTGATGGGAGTCAGGGCTGCTTTTTCCACAATGTTTTTGATCAAGATGGAGATAGGAAGAAAATATTGGTAACTGGTGGATAATCAACTTCCTTTAAAAAAAAATCATTAATGGGATTCAGCACTATGTATGTTAGCAAAAGTCTTTAACCTGCAGTCATGTACCTGAGAAGATGGCTTACTCTTCTTAGTTGCTAATGTCAACGCAGTCTCTGTTGCTATGTATTACTGTTTCTATGTAGTTGTCTGTGCAATGTCCCTGCAGCCTACTGTATTTATCCCCAGTTTTGCTGTGCTGAATACTTTAGTGTGTCACGTGGAGGCGGAGGTTCATTCCATACACAAGAAGATGTTGGGATTTAGACAAACGAGAAGTCTCAAACATACTAATGTGTTATTTTGTGGGTTATTTTAGAAACTGGAGGGAAAAAGGCAGTGTTAGTTGGAGTTTTTATTGGGGGGTGGAGGTGGAGTGGGTGGGGGGTGTTGGTGAATTTCCAGCCTGCTACCTTGCTTCTTGTAAGATCAGTCTTTCTTCTTATCAAGATGTTAACCTATAAGATGCCTCTTTAATGCCTCTCTGATGAAAGAGATGATCTGTAGATGGTGAAGGAATGTTAGTTTAAATATTGTTGAATTCTGTTTGGCCTATCAGAGATAAACTGAAGTACTAAGAAAGTGAGTTCCTGAAACACAACTTAAATTACTTGAATAACTGAATTATAGATTAATTTCATAAAAATTTAGCTTGGCAGCTTATTTTCCAACTAAATAGGGTGTGAGAGAGAGTGTATTGGGTTTGCATGGCAAGGTTTTGGTAGCGGGGGGTCTAGAGGGGTGGCTTCTTCCTATGAGGAGCGGCTGAGGGAACTGGGGTTATTTAGCCTAGGGAAAAGGAGGTTCCAGGGAGACCTTATTGCTCTCTACAACTACCTGAAAGGAGGTTGTAGAGAGGTGGGGGTCGGTCTCTTCTCCCAAGTAACAGGCGATAGGACAAGAGGAAAAGGCCTCAAGTTGCGCCAGGGGAGGTTTAGATTGGATATTTGGAATAATTTCTTCACCAAAAGGGTTGTCGGGCATTGGAACAGGCTGCCCAGGGAAGTGGTTGAGTCACCATTCCTGGAGGTATTTAAAGGACGTGTAGATGTGGTGCTTAGGGACATGGTTTAGTGGTGGACTTGGCAGTGTTAGGCTAACGGTTGGACTCGATGATCTTAAAGGTCTCTTCCAACCTAAACGATTCTATGATTCTGTGAGAAGAAGCCAGGAGCTTCCCCCATGTCCGATAGAGCCAATGCCAGCCAGCTCCAAGACAGACCTGCTGTTGGCCAAGGCCAAGCCAATCAGCAATAGTGGTAGCGCCTCTGTGATAACACATTTAAGAAGGGGGAAAAAAAACTGCTGTGGGAATATAGCAGCAGAGAGAGGAGTGAGAAGATGTGAGAGCAACAACTCTGCAGACACCAAGGTCAGTGAAGAAGGAGGGGGGGAGGTGCTCCAGGCACCAGAGCAGAGATTTCCCTGCAGCCTGTGGTGAAGACCATGGTGAGGCAGGCTGTCCCCCTGCAGCCCATGGAGGTCCATGGTGGAGCAGATATCCACCTGCAGCCCATGGAGGAAACCACGCTGGGGCAGGTGGATGCCTGAAGGAGGCTGTGACCCTGTGGGAAGCCCACGCCAGAGAGCAGGCTCCTGGCAGGACCTGTGGACCCGTGGAGAGAGGAGCCCATGCTGGAGCAGGTTTGCTGGCAGGACTTGTGACCCCGTGGAAGGGACCCACACTGGAGCAGTTTGTGAAGAACTGCAGCCTGTGGGAAGGACTCATGTTGGAGAAGCTCGTGGAGGACTGTCTCCTATGGGAGGGACCTCATGCTGGAGCAGGGGAAGAGTGTGAGGAGTCCTCCCCCTGAGGAGGAAGGAGCGGCAGAGACAATGTGTGATGAAGTGACCACAACCCCCATTCCCCATCCCCCTGTGCCGCTCAGGGGGAGGAGGTAGAGAAATTGGGAGTGAAGTTGAGCCTGGGAAGAAGGGAGGGGTGGGGGGAAGGTGTTTATAAGATTTGGTTTTATTTCTCAGCTTGTTTAAAGTGAGCTCAGATATTTCCACACTAAATTGCTCTCAGTTCTGGGATTGCAATGTAACAGTCTTGTGTGTTTCAAGGATTGTTGGGTGTATTTATCTGAAAGTGAAGACAGGGTTGTTTTGACAGGATTTAAAAAAAAAAAAAAAAAAAAAAAGAAAAAAATTATAATGACCTTTTGATGTTGCCTGTTTGAATTATGACTGTATAAAAGGAACATTGTTTTTTAGATCATGTGGACTTTACAGTGGAAGTTGAGTGTTACTTAAGAGTCCTGGATGGAGCAGTAGCAGTGTTTGATGCTTCAGCTGGTGTTGAGGTAAAAATAACTGGTTGGCTTTTTCTGTCTAATGACTTAAATCAGACTGAAATAATAATAATACAGAGATGTTGCTCTGTATTATCTCTTTTGATGCTTCGATCAAAATTCAGCTTCAGGAAGCTGAGCATTTAATTTCAAGTCCTCTGGTGTACAGGGATTTCTATGGTGGTAAGGGGAAAAAAAGTGGGATTCCCATTCAAGTCTGGGGTTTTTTTTGTTGTTTTGTTGCCATGCTTTACAAACATTGATTGCGATGAATGCTGCTGACTAGCTCCACCAGTGGAAAGAAATTAATATCTGTTCATTTCTCATTTTCAGTTTTCGTGTAGAAAATTAGTCATTTTCAGCTAGAATTTCTCCCTCCCTAATGGCCTATTTAACATGTCCTTTGGGGCATAGTGCAGAAAAGGTGGAGGCAGGCTGGAATTTGACTTTATAGCATGAGATGCTTAAGTAGTTCAATCCTGTAGAAAAGTTACATGTTGCGAAATCACTGTGTTCCACAGGACATCCCTTTTTCCTAGATGAGGGAAGAGAGAACTGTTGATCAGTGTGAGTCGTGTTGTTTAACATGCTATTGGAAAGCATTAGGTATATGAACCTCAAGTGAGTAACACACCCCACCCCCAACAACAAACCAGTTAGAGCTACTTGTGGTTTTTTTCTAAAAATGTGTAGGAAATTCTTGCATTATTTCTATGTATTGGTAAGAGACTATTTCTGAATCTGAACTGATTTTCATATATACCAGTTTTAAATTTCAAATAAAAATGAGTATCAGAAATGGCTCAGCAGTACATAAATGATTAGCAAAACCACAGTAGTTTTAGTGTTATATGTGTAGCCACAGAAATGCTTGCCTATGTGTGCTTAAGTATCTTGGCAATAAAGTCTCTACATTACTGAGTTCTTTCTGTATATATCCCCTGTAATTCTTAGTCTGTCTCCATGTTTCCTTGCCCGTATGCCTGTGTGCCCTTAGTGGAGGAGGGGGAATGATGACAGCTGAGAGAAGAGGTGAGACAAAGCTACTTGTGGAGTTCATCTATGTTGCTAGATATGGGATTGTCACAACACATTCAGCACAGTTCTTTTCTGTACTCTGAACTCGGTCCCCCAGCGGTATTGGCGAGTGTATAGTTCAGCTATCGGCACTAATGTTTCCATTTTTTCTTTTGCTTTAGGCCCAAACTGACAGTGTGGAGACAAATGGACAAACATCAGGTACCACAAATTTGCTTCTTGAATAAGATGGACAAAAACAGGGCAAGGTATTTAGACATTTATTTTAATCACTGCTAAAAACCTTGTAAGAGAATGTATCTAATCAAGTTAAAGTTGCTCTGTTGAGCACAGAGCAAGCCAATTATGTGAATACTTACTATATACATCTTTGATTATGCAGATGCATATTTTTGTGTAATTGTAGGAGTAATTTTTGCAGTAAATAAGGAATAGGAAAACCTATTTTACTATATCATTGAGTTTTGTGTAGCTTAGTATCTGTTGTTTTAATATAGTTTTACACATGCTGTTGAGAGTATCAAACAAAAGTTGAAGACAAAACCTTTGCTTTTACAGGTAAGCTTAGAAATTAAATGTTTATCTGCTTTCTTTTGAATGGAACTCCTTTCTTAATTTCTTGCAGCTGTCTGAAATCTCCATTCTATTTGCAGTTGCCTATTGGGGAAGCCAAGACCTTCAGAGGACTGGTTGATGTGACTAAGGAACAAATAATTTGGAAAATTACTTCTGATTTGGATGATGGAAAATTTTTTGAGTAAAAGCCACTGCTGGAGGCTGAGGATCCCAACCTGTTCCAAGAAGTCCAGGATGCCAGAAATACCTTAATAGAACAAGTAAAGTTCTAAAGTAAATACATAATATATTTACCGTTTACTAGAACAGTAGAAAAAAATAGGACCTCTGGAGGTGTCTGGTGCAGTGACCTGCTCAAAACAGGGCTAACTTCAGCATTAGATCAGATTGCTCAGGACCTTGTTCGGTTGAGTTTTCAAGTTTCTAAGGATGGAGATTACAATCTCTCTAGGCAGCCTGTCCCAGTGACTGATCATCCTTGTAGTGAAGCATTATTTCTTTTTGTCCAACAGGAATTTCCCATGTTTCAACCTGTGACGGTGACTCTTGTCCTTTCCTTGTGTGCCTCTGAGAAGAATCTGGCTCTGTTTTCCAGGCCCATCACCACCACTGTTTCAAGTAGTAGGAGACAGCAAAGTTGGTGGTGCCTCTGTGAAAACGTATTTAAGAAATAGTAAAATGCTGTACAGCGGTGTGAGGAGTGAGGGGAAAAAAGTGTGAGAAACAATTCTGCAGCAGCTACCGTGTTTTGGATTTAGTATGTGAAAAATGGTGATAGCAACCAACATCATCGGTGTACTGCTAAACAATCAAGGACATTTTGCAGTTTTCCAGGTTTTGTTAATGTGCAGGTGCAAAAACCTGGGAGAGTTATAGCCAGAATAGTTGATCCAAACTGGCCAAAGAGAGTATTCCACACCATAGACATCATGCCCAGTATAAGTGAGGGTTGTCCGGTGGGCCACTTTGCTTCTGGTTCCCTTCTTTTCCCTTTTTTCATTCATTCGGGCCTTTTCATTCATTCGTTCAGCTGTTTGTTCCCTCGCCTGCTCTCTCTGGAACTTGCTGTTCTGGGATAGCTGCAGGGGAATATCCCTGCTCCCTGACTGCTACTTGGGATGGGCTGTATTGGTTGTCGGGTGGTGAGAAAATTGTGCATTGCTCTTTTTATATATTATCCTTATATATTATTATCATTATTAATATATTATTATCTTTTCCTTTGCTGTCCTGGTGAACTGTTTTTATCTCAACCCATGAGTTTTCCTTTCTCTCCAATTCTCCTCCCCACCCCACTGGGGAGGAGGGGGGAGTGAGCAAGCAGCTGTGTGGTATTCGGTTACCATCTGGGGTTAAACCATGACAGTCCTGAAGGAACTGTGGCCCATGGAGAATCGACACTGGAGCAGGTTTTTCTTGAAGAACTGCAGCCTGTGGAGAGGACCCATGCTGGGGCAGGGGAAAAGTGTGAGGAGGAAGGAGTGTCAGAGAGGAACTGTTATGTGTTATGTACTGACTGCAACCCCCCATTCCCCATCACCCTTGCGCTGTGGAGGGGGGAAGATTGTCACCTGATGCTACTGGGACAGGCACGTTCTTTTAATGATCCTTGGTAGAATGAGAACCGGCCACAGGGCTGTAGTTATAATTAGAGCTTTATTATTATATAAAGATTTTAGCAGTCAGCATAGCTTATTGTTACACAGAATTTCTAGCAATTAGCATAGCTTTTCTATTACCTAAAATTTCAGTTACCTAGAGGGTCCACTCTGCAGATCAAGTCAAATTCTTAATAATCAGCGTTCAATACAATAATTGTAATCTAGACTCTTTAAAATACACGAGTCAATCCTCAGAGGAAGAAGAGCGACAGAGGTGGTGTCACAGTACTCTCTAGCTGATGGTGAGGGTGCTCTCCCTTCCCCCTCTGTCACAGTACAGATGTCCTCTGTATCACACCAGGAAGCATGAAGGCCTTAGCAGTCCAGCTGCTGTTGGATCTGCTTTTGGATAAGCCAATGTATTTATACTTCTCAGTTTGGGGGTTTGGTCTTTACCATTTCCATAAGTTAGTGGATTCTGAAGAGGCCAGACAATTAATATGCAAGAATTTTGGCTGCAGGAGGCAGCAAGCTGCAGGTGGTAATAGCTGTATAATGATCTTTATCTCTTCCTGTCCATTTTCCTGCATATGTGTTGCTCTCACTTTGACCTAATGGTGCTACTCCCAGCGTACATCAGGCCTTAGCATGAGGTGTATGTTAGCCAAAATCTGAGCAGGAGTTGAGTGAACAGTCACAGGAGGCATCCCTGACCACCAGGGGATCACAGGTTTTGGCACACAGAATATCTCATGTGCTGTTACACTAACCTGTTCCATAACAGGTGTCACCATATCCTGGCAACAATGCTGTACCAGGTGTCAGGAGCAGGGAGTACTGGTCACAGAGGTAGAGGAGTGGGGAATGAAGGAGTGAAGTTGAGCCTGGGGAAAAAGGGGGGAGTGAGGGGGAAGATGTTTTAGTTTTTGTCATTGTTTCTCACCATCCAAATCTATTTTAATTGGCAATAAATTAAATTTTCACACAGAATGGTTGAGGTTGGAAGGGACGTATGGAGATCATCTGGTCCAACGCCCCCTGCTCAAGCAGGACCACCTAGAACCAGTTGCCCAGGAACATGTCCAGGTGGCTTTTGAGCATCTCAAAGGATGGAGACTCCACAACCTCACTGGGCAACCTGTGCCAGTGCTCAGTCACCCTCACAGTAAAAATGTGTTTCCTGATGTTCAGAAGGAAACTCCTGTGGTTTTGTGCCCATTGCCTCTGGTCCTGTCACTGGGCACCACTGATAAGAGCCTGGCTCCATCCTCTTTGTACCCTCCCTTCAGGTATTTATATACATTGATAAGATTCCCCCCTGAGCCTTCTCTTCTTTAGGCTAAACAGTCACAGCTCTCTCAGCGTTTCCTCATAGGAGAGATGCTCCAGTCCCTTAATCGTCTTTGTGGCCCTTTGTTGGACTCTCTCCAGTATGTCCATGCCTCTTGTACTGAGGGGCCCAGAACTGGATGCAGGACTCCAGGTGTGGCCTCACTAGTGCTGAATAGAGGGGAAGGACCACCCCCCTCAACATGCCGGCAACACTCCTCCTAATGCAGCCCAGGATACCATTATCCTTCTTTGCAACAAAGGGCAAATTGCTGGCTCGGGTTCAACTTGTCCACCAGGACCCACAGGTCCTTTTCTGCAAAGCTACTTTCCAGCTGGGCAGGCCCCATCATATATTGGTGCCTGGGGTTGTTCCTCCTCAGGTGCAAGACTTTGCACTTCCCCTTGTTGAACTGTATGAGGTTCCTGTCAGCCCATTTCTCCAGCCTTTCAAGGTCCCTCTGGATGGTAGCATGACCCTCTGGCATATCAGCCAGTCCTCCTAGTTTTGTGTCATTGCAAACTTGCTGAGGGTACAGTCCGTCCCATCATCCAGATCATTAAAGATGATGTTAAACAGGACTGGACCCAGTATTGACCCCTGGGCTACATTGCTAGTTACTGGCCTCCAACTAGACTTTTGTGCCACTGATCATTACCCTCTGGGCCTGGCCATTCAGCCAGTTTTCAGTCTACCTCACTAGGATCTTATGGGAGACTGTTGGAAGCCTTCCTGAAGTCCAGGTAGACAATATCCACTGCTCTCCCCTCATCTACCAGACCAGTCATTTCATCATAGAAGTTTATCAAGTTGGTCAAGTATGACTTCCCCTTGGTGAAGCCATGCTGACTACTCCTGATGACTTTCTTGTCCTTCATGTACCTGGAAATGATTCCCATGACTAGCTGCTCCATTACTTTCCCAGGGAGGGAGGTTGACTGGCTTGTAGTTCCCTGGGTCCTCCTTCTTGAAGATAGGAGTGACATTTGCTTTCCTTCAGTCCTTGGGCACCTCTCCCAGTGTTGCGGATGAGTGGAATGCACCTCACTCAAAAGAGAGAAACAGCAATATGTTTTATTGAGGTAAAATAATTTGACAGAGTTCAATAAATTCGATGGGATTTAACAAAGTCTAACAGTGGTTTGACAAGTTTCAATAAGTTTGATGGCAAGGTTCACCTTATTAATTACTGCATGGAAAAAACATACAAAGGAAAATTGAGTTAGAATTGAGTTAGAATGATTCACACAGAGACTGGAGAGACAAAGAGTAAGGAAGACCCTCCTGTTGAGTCACGAGGTTCAGAGTGGACTCCCTTGCTTTCTGAACTCCTTATGGAGCCTAGGCGCAACTGGATCCAATCTTAGTTTCAGACTTGGACAATGGTTTATGCCTAATGGAATTATCTATACAATGTTTATAATAATATTGAGTAGCTACACGGATTAGTAATGTTTCATTAGTATTAATTCAGCATGCTATCAGTCACTTACTGAGGATCTGTTGTGGGTAAGGGATCTCAAACCTTGAGAGGCGTCTCTGCTCAAGGGGAGAGTCACCTGGCGTGCAGTCAAGCTGCAATTCAGGGAGAGCTTCAATTGGGCCCATCCTGATGGTAATATTTATAGAGTGAAGTAGTTGGCTGCTAGTCAGTAGTATAGACAAGATAGATGTCTTCAGTTTAGCTCTAGTATCTTGTTCTGTACTTTGATTATCTTGCATTTTTGGGTTTCGAAACCGCCTTTCAAAATATTTTTCCAAGGCACCTGTGGCGGTGCCCTCCTGCTGCCCTCCTGCTGCCCTCCTGCTGCCCTCCTGCTGCCCTCCTGCTGCCCTCCTGCTGCCCTCCTGCTTCAGCCATAAACACTAGTGGGGGTTGTGGTGGCTGTATCCAGCTTATGCTGAATAGTGGGGGGTGGATGGCAACAGAGTAGATGATAAAGCCTGTCTGGAGCAGAGACCCAAATAAATGTCTTGCTGGTATGCAAATATGTCTATAGGTCAATCACCTTACTCTATAAATAGTGGACAGCCCAGGGCCCGTTGAGCTCTCCTGCACGCCAGGATCTCCCCTTGAGTAGGGATGCCTCTCAAGGTTACTCCTCGAGGTTGAGAGATTCCTTGCCCCAACAGATCCTTGGTAAGTGACTAAGAGCATGCTAAGCTTTGAAATCTTAGCTAAGTGATATAAAGGATTGATTGCGCACATATATAATCCTTTAGACAGAAACCATTGACCAAGTCTGGGACTAGGACTGGATCCAGCCACACCTAGACTCCTCTCTGAGAAGGAGTTTAGAAAGCAAGGGGGTCCTTTCTGAACCTCATGACTCAATGGGAGGGTCTCCCTGACAGTTTTGTCTGACCCTGTCCTCTATGTGATACTGGAAAAGTCGGTTGAATAAAGAACCCTCTAACACTTCCTTTTAAGTTTTAGAAGGCAGGCATTCTTTATTACAGCGCTGGATGCACGGGGGATCACTCCACCTATCGTGCATACCGTAAATCGTGAGAGTAGAGATTTATATCACTCTAGTATATACATATTCATTAACATTCTTGAAATAATTATACAGATTCATGTCATTTCCGGGAACTGGTTGTAATATTTGCATTTTCATTACGCATGCGCTTTAAGTCTCTAAGGGTCTTCTGTGATGGTCTTTTTGGTGGTTCATTGGGGTCCCCTGGACCCTCTGGTGGTCATCTTTTTGGTGTCCTTTAGTTGAACAGCTGCAGAAACAATTGCAGGAAGAAAAGGAGAAAAGACAAAAGTTGGGAAAGAACCGTGGCATCTCGGGGTGGTCATCTGTCCTGGTTTAGGCCAGGATGGAGTTAGTTTTGTTTTCAGCAGCTCCTATGTTTTGGCTTTAGTGTGAGAAGAACAGTGATAGCACACTGATGTTGCTGGTTGCTGCTGAACCACCAAGGACATTTTGCTGTTTTCCAGGTTCTGCTAACGTGCAGATGTGAAAACTTGGGAGGGGTAGAGACAGTATAGTTGATCCAAACTGGCCAAAGAGAGTATTCCATACCATAGACGTCATGCTTGATATAAGCGAGGGTCGGTCGGTGGGCCAGGAGTTTTTTCTAGATCTTTTTTGGTCTTTTGGGCTTTTGAGGCTTTTGAGACCTTTAACTTGCCCTAATCCTTAAGCTTCCCTTCAGGTTGCTTTTTGTTTCCCTATTTTTACCTTTTTGTTTTTTCACTCGTCTAGCTGTTTGTTCCCTCGCCTGCTTTCCCTGGAACTTGCTGTTCTGGGATAGCTGGGGGGGGGATACCCCTGCTCCCTGCCTGCTGCTCGGGACGGGCTGTATCGGTCGTCGGGTGGTGAGAAATTGTGTATCGTTTGTTTTATATATTCTATTATCCTTGTATATATTATAATTATTATCATTATTAATATATTTTCATATTTTTCCTCTGCTGTCCTGGTGAGCTGTTTTTATCTCAACCCGCGAGTTTTCCTTTCTCTCCAATTCTCCTCCCCACCCCAACAGGGAGGGGGGGAGTGAGCGAGCGGCTGCGTGGTATTGGGTTACAATTTGGGGTTAAACCACGACAGTCCTTTTTGGCGCCCAACGTGGGGCTCGAGAGGGGTCCGGCTAGCTCAGCTGAGAGAGCATCAGACTGAGGGTCCAGGGTTTAAAGCCCCCGATCAGGCTCAAAGGGTTGAGATAACAACAGACTTGACCAGAGTGTGTTAAAACAATTTGTTATAAGCATCCGTTGTATTACTTTAATTGCTGCTGGTCACAATGTTGTTTGAATTGTTTACCGAGTGCTTCTCAGAGCTGTATCGTGTATCACCTTACTGTATGCTGTTGGTCACTGTTTATGCGTGGTCTGTTACCTCTGGCCTTTTGATTAGGTTTATTGCTTCGGTGTGTGGTTTAGCACTGGCTTATGGCATGGTAAAATCATTGGTGTTTAGACCGGTTTACTACCTGTATTCATATACATTGTGGGGGGGTGATGTGCAGAACGAAGCGTCACCAACAGTTACAACTTCGTACTTTGGGACCAATCTGGTGGGGACTATCAGTAATTATTCCTTTATTTTTTCCTTCCCGGGGGGCCAACAGGGGGAAACTTCCTCCTTTGCTTTCTCTCTCCCCTCCTGGGTAAAAATGCCTTCCTTTGATTTCTCGTGGCCCTCCTGGTTAGTTACGGGAGTTTCTGAAAACTTGGAATACTTTTGGGATGTTCGGACCGGATTGTTGCTCCTATCAGTAGGAATACATTTGTGTCAAATCTTGCTTAGAAGCCGGTGCAGGCGTAGGCTCAGGGCCACCCCAGCTCCCTGCTACAGCCCCCGCGGCCGCGCCGTCCCCCGCCACGGGTGCCGCGGCCGCCCCACGCTCCGCTACGTGTACCGGGGCTGCTCCGCTCCTCGCCACACGGGCACCGCGGCTGCCCCGGCCCCGACCCCCGCCGCAGGCACCGCGGCCGCCCCAGGGCCCGCCAGGGCCCCCGCGACCGTCCCAGCCCCCGCTGCGGCCCCCGCAGCCGCTGCACCCCCCGCCATGGGCGCTGCAGCCGCTGCACCCCCCGCCGTGGGCACCGCGGCCGCTCCACCCCCCGCTCCGGCCGCTGCGGCCGCGCCAGCCCCCGCCATGGCCGCTCCACCCCCTGCAATGGGCATCGCGGCCGCTCCAGCCCCCGCTGCGGCTGTGCCAGCCCCTGCCGCCGCTGCTACACCCCCCGCCGCGGCCACCGCTGCTGCCCCAGTCGCTGCTACGGGCCATGGGCGCTGCAGCTGCTCCACCCCCGCGGCCGTTCCAACCCCTGCCATGGGCATCGCTACTGCCCCGGTCCCTGCCGTGGGCACCGCGGCTGTTCAAGCCCCAGCTATGAGCACCGTGGCTGCTGTGACAGGCACTGCAGATCCACCCGTGCCGGTATCAGTTGCCCCTGTACAAAAGAAGAAAAGCACAAAGAAATCAGCTCGCCCCACAAAAGATGAGGATGAACCAGGGACATCACAGGAACAGGGAGAGGCAGAAGCAGAGATAATCACCCGACCCCTATCCCTGACTGAGCTGCGAGATATCCGAAAAGATTACAGCCGTAATCAAGGTGAGCAGCTCGTCACCTGGCTGCTCCGATGCTGGGACAACGGGGCCAGTAGCCTGGAACTAGAGGGCAGGGAAGCCAGGCAGCTGGGATCCTTGTCTAAGGAAGCAGCCATTGACAGGGCAATTGGAAGAGAACCAGAAGCCCGCAGTCTGTGGAGGAGACTCCTGTCAGGTGTGAGGGACAGGTATTTCTTTAAGGAAGACATTATATGCCATCCAAAGAAGTGGACCAATATGGAGGGAGGTATTCAGTATCTGAGGGAATTAGCTGTGCGGGAATTGATTTATCATGACCTGGATAACCCGCAGACACCCGTAGATCCAGATGAGGTCCAATGTACCCGACCCATGTGGCGGAAGTTTGTACATAGTGCACCATCATCGTATGCCAACTCATTGGCAACAATGAGTTGGAAAGACGATGAGGCACCACTGGTGCGTGCAGTGGCTAACCAACTCCGACAGTATGAGGACAATATCTCTTCCTCCATACGGGCCTGTGTCTCGGCTGTGGAAAAACTGGCCGAAAAAATGTGCCAGGAGTTTCGGCAACTCAAAGAGGAAAGGTCCTACTTGCCACCTGCACGGACCAGAATCTCAGCTGTTAGGAGAAAATTTTCCCCTGCTCAAGAGAGACGGTACACACAGCGAGGTACCCTGTGGTTTTACCTCCGTGACCATGGAGAGGACATGAGAAAGTGGGATGGAAAACCCACCTCGACCCTAGAGGCAAGGGTACGTGAGTTGAAAAAGAAAACAGCTACAAATAAGGGTTCTTCTAGGAAAAGTGCTGCTCCAGTCTCCAGTGGGCAGTTCCCCAGATGGGGCAGAAGGGCTTCTGATTCATACTTACAAGAAATGAGAAACAGGGATGAGATTCAACCCCATGCGTCCCACACGAACCCATTTGTTGACAGCGGGTACTATAATCAGAATTAGAGGGGCCCTGCCTCCAGCCAGGTGGAGGAGAGGGACAACCGAGTTTACTGGACTGTGTGGATTCGATGGCCTGGCACATCAGCCCCCCAGAAGTACAAGGCTCTAGTGGACACTGGTGCACAGTGCACCCTAATGCCATCGAACTATAGAGGGGCTGAACGCATTTCTATTTCTGGAGTAACAGGGGGGTCCCAGGAGTTAACTTTATTGGAGGCCGAAGTGAGCCTAACTGGGAACAAGTGGCAAAAGCACCCCATTGTGACTGGTCCGGATGCTCCGTGCATCCTTGGCATAGACTACCTCAGGAGAGGGTATTTCAAGGACCCAAAAGGGTACCGGTGGGCTTTTGGTGTAGCTGCTGTAGAGACAGAGGACGTTAAGCAGCTGTCCACCTTGCCCGGTCTTTCAGAGGATCCTTCTGTTGTGGGGTTGCTGAGGGTCAAAGAACAACAGGTACCAATTGCTACCACAACGGTGCACCGACGGCAATATCGCACCAACAGAGACTCCCTGACCCCCATCCATAAACTGATTCGTCGACTGGAGAGCCAGGGAGTGATCAGCAAGACTCGCTCACCCTTTAACAGTCCTATATGGCCAGTGCGGAAATCTAACGGAGAATGGAGATTAACAGTGGACTATCGTGGCCTGAATGAAGTCACGCCACCACTGAGTGCTGCCGTGCCGGACATGCTAGAACTTCAGTACGAACTGGAGTCAAAGGCAGCCAAGTGGTATGCTACCATTGACATCGCCAATGCGTTCTTCTCCATCCCTTTGGCAGCAGAGTGCAGGCCACAGTTTGCTTTCACCTGGAGGGGCGTCCAATACACCTGGAATCGACTGCCCCAGGGGTGGAAACACAGCCCTACCATTTGCCATGGACTGATCCAGACTGCCCTGGAAAAGGGTGGAGCTCCAGAACACCTGCAGTACATTGATGACATCATTGTGTGGGGCAACACAGCAGAAGAAGTTTTTGAGAAAGGAGAGAAAATAATCCAAATCCTTCTGAGAGCTGGCTTTGCCATAAAACGAGGTAAGGTCAAAGGACCTGCACAGGAGATCCAGTTCCTAGGAATAAAATGGCAAGATGGACGTCGTCAGATCCCAATGGACGTGATCAACAAGATAACAGCAATGTCTCCACCAACTAACAAAAAGGAAACCCAAGCTTTCTTAGGCGTTGTGGGTTTCTGGAGAATGCATATTCCAAATTACAGTTCTATTGTAAGCCCTCTCTATCACGTGACCCGAAAGAAGAACGATTTTAAATGGGGTCCTGAGCAACGACAAGCCTTCGAACAAATTAAACAGGAGATAGTTCATGCAGTAGCCCTTGGGCCAGTCCGGGCAGGACAAGATGTTAAAAATGTGCTCTACACCGCAGCCGGGGAGAATGGTCCTACCTGGAGCCTCTGGCAGAGAGCGCCAGGGGAGACTCGAGGTCGACCCCTGGGGTTTTGGAGTCGGGGATACAGAGGATCTGAGGCCCGCTACACTCCAACTGAAAAAGAGATCTTGGCAGCATATGAAGGGGTTCGAGCTGCTTCAGAAGTGATCGGCACTGAAGCACAACTCCTCCTGGCACCCCGACTGCCAGTGCTGGGCTGGATGTTCAAAGGGAGGGTCCCCTCTACACATCATGCCACCGATGCCACATGGAGTAAGTGGGTTGCACTGATCACACAACGAGCTCGAATAGGAAACCCCAGTCGCCCAGGAATCTTAGAAGTGATCACAGACTGGCCAGAAGGCAAAGATTTCGGAATGTCACCAGAGGAGGAGGTGACGCGTGCTGAAGAGGCCCCACCGTATAATAAACTGCCAGAAGATGAAAAGCAATACGCCCTGTTCACTGATGGATCCTGCCGTATTGTAGGAAAACATCGAAGATGGAAAGCTGCTGTATGGAGTCCTACACGAAGAGTTGCGGAAGCCACTGAAGGACAAGGTGAATCAAGTCAGTTTGCAGAGGTGAAAGCCATCCAGCTGGCTTTAGATATTGCGGAGCGAGAGAAGTGGCCAAAGCTCTACCTCTACACCGACTCCTGGATGGTAGCGAATGCTCTGTGGGGGTGGTTACAACAATGGAAGCAGAGCAACTGGCAGCGCAGAGGCAAACCTATCTGGGCTGCCGAACTGTGGCAAGATATTGCTGCCCGGGTAGAGAAGCTTGTTGTAAAGGTACGTCATGTAGATGCTCATGTACCCAAGAGTCGAGCCACCGAGGAACATCAAAACAACCAGCAAGTGGATCAGGCTGCTAAAATTGAAGTGTCTCAAGTGGACTTGGACTGGCAACGTAAGGGTGAATTATTCCTAGCTCGGTGGGCCCATGACACCTCAGGCCACCAAGGAAGAGACGCAACATACAGATGGGCTCGTGATCGAGGGGTGGACTTAACTATGGACACTATTGCACAAGTTATCCATGAGTGTGAAACATGCGCTGCAATCAAGCAAGCCAAGCGATTAAAGCCTCTCTGGTATGGAGGACGATGGCTGAAATATAAATATGGGGAGGCCTGGCAGATTGACTATATCACACTCCCACAAACCCGCCAAGGCAAGCGCCATGTGCTTACAATGGTGGAAGCAACCACCGGATGGCTGGAAACATATCCTGTGCCCCATGCCACCGCCCGGAACACCATCCTGGGCCTTGAAAAGCAAGTCTTATGGCGACATGGCACCCCAGAAAGAATTGAGTCAGACAACGGGACTCATTTCCGAAACAACCTCATAGACACCTGGGCCAAAGAGCATGGCATTGAGTGGGTGTATCACATCCCCTATCATGCACCAGCCTCTGGGAAAATTGAACGGTACAATGGACTACTGAAAACTACACTGAAAGCAATGGGTGGTGGAACCTACAAAAACTGGGATACACATTTAGCAAAAGCCACTTGGTTAGTCAACACTAGAGGATCCACCAATCGGGCTGGCCCTGCCCAGTCAAAACCTTTGCGTACTGTAGAAGGAGACAAAGTTCCTGTGGTGCATGTAAAAAACATGCTGGGGAAGACAGTCTGGGTTATTCCTGCCTCGGGCAAAGGCAAACCCATCCGTGGGATTGTTTTCGCTCAAGGGCCTGGATGCACTTGGTGGGTAATGCAGGAGGATGGAGAAGTCCGATGTGTACCTCATGGAGATCTGATTTTAGGTGAAAATAGCCAATAGTCTGAACTGTGTGATGTTAATTACTATAATATACTGCATATAATCATTTATATTATGTATATATTGTATATAATCATGTATATAATCATTTCTATAGTTGTGTTCTATATCAAAGGTATTACAGGAAGAATCACCCGACTCAATGAAGAGCGAACTCTGATGAAACTGAGCAAAGTGCGGCAGTGATGGACTGACTTCAACAACTGGCGCACAGTCGAGATCAACACCTTCGACCTGCCGACTGTGGACAAGCTACACCAGCCGTGCCAGATACACCAGCTGTAAGTTCCAGATGCAGCATGCAACAATCCGACACCGCACACCATCTCTCCTGCCCTGAGAGATTGTTAAGACAGATGCAACCCAGGATCGTGGACTAAATGAACTCAATAGACATTTTGGAGGGATGGTCCATAGACTAAGGGGATGGTATCTGTGTATATATTAAAGACATAAAGTGGCAGTGATTAACTGGAAAGTGAGAGACCTGAGCATAACGTAAATGGTATGGAATAAGGGGTGGATACTGTCCTGGTTTAGGCCAGGATGGAGTTAGTTTTGTTTTCAGCAGCTCCTATGTTTTGGCTTTAGTGTGAGAAGAACAGTGATAGCACACTGATGTTGCTGGTTGCTGCTGAACCACCAAGGACATTTTGCTGTTTTCCAGGTTCTGCTAACGTGCAGATGCGAAAACTTGGGAGGGGTAGAGACAGGATAGTTGATCCAAACTGGCCAAAGAGAGTATTCCATACCATAGACGTCATGCTTGATATAAGCGAGGGTCGGTCGGTGGGCCAGGAGTTTTTTCTAGATCTTTTTTGGTCTTTTGGGCTTTTGAGGCTTTTGAGACCTTTAACTTGCCCTAATCCTTAAGCTTCCCTTCAGGTTGCTTTTTGTTTCCCTATTTTTACCTTTTTGTTTTTTCACTCGTCTAGCTGTTTGTTCCCTCGCCTGCTTTCCCTGGAACTTGCTGTTCTGGGATAGCTGGGGGGGGGGATACCCCTGCTCCCTGCCTGCTGCTCGGGACGGGCTGTATCGGTCGTCGGGTGGTGAGAAATTGTGTATCGTTTGTTTTATATATTCTATTATCCTTGTATATATTATAATTATTATCATTATTAATATATTTTCATATTTTTCCTCTGCTGTCCTGGTGAGCTGTTTTTATCTCAACCCGCGAGTTTTCCTTTCTCTCCAATTCTCCTCCCCACCCCAACAGGGAGGGGGGGAGTGAGCGAGCGGCTGCGTGGTATTGGGTTACAATTTGGGGTTAAACCACGACATCATCCGTGGCATACTATGCGAACCATCCCCTGGGATCCGTTACAATTGACAAATTTGCAAGAGAGAGATAGCAGGAAACCAGGTGAAACTGAAACTGAATACTTGTGGCGAGTATGCCTAAGTGGCGGCGACTGAATAATGTTGAGTGAGGATGAAGCAAATGGCTATTGGGGTCCGGGAATTTTCTTAAATTTAGGACCCGATCCGACAAACACACCCAATTCTATCACCAGCCAAGTAGCTTATTGGGCTGGAGGAATAGACACCATGGAGCGAGGTGAACCCTCCATAATCCCTATTAAATCTCTAAGTGAGCTCTCTACAGCCATCACAAAAGCCGCTTGCATGCAAGCCATGCACGAATGAGGACCCCACGATGTCCCACTATCTGCTACAGTAGATTTCACAATGTTGAAACCACTGATTAGAGCCCCGGCAATTCTTAAACCCTATCTAGTTGTGAAATGGGATGAGATTAAAAGAGATACTGAATATAATTAAAATCTGGGCAATAATGCTCCTAAACCATTCCCTAAATGGGCAGAATTAATGCACAGCATTGTTAACTACAGCCACGAAATGGGCTGGGACGATGCACCAGCTGAAAAACAAAATCTGAAGTCCTGGGGAGAAGATCACAAAGTAAGACCCGTGAGACAGGGAACAGAAAATAAATCAAAAGGAAACAAATTTACAAACTCACAGAATCTCGAGAAAGGAGGAATGAATTATGGAGGAATGCATTAGCCCTAGGCATTCCCAGAGCTGCTATTCGGGGTCAGCCTACTGGCATTATCTTGACTCTGATTGACGCATTCCAGAAACAAGATAACGGTGAAAAGAAGGAGCGTATTTCAACTCCTCCCTCGCCAGTCCCCAGAAAGGGAGACAACCCCTTCCTCCCACTTAGGGAGGAATTGCAGGGCATGAGGCAAAAAAACGAGTAGTGCCTGGAAGGCAATTGGGCCTGCCTGTCTGGAAAGTGGAGGCTTATCAATGGATAAGTGATGATGGCCCATACATTTTGATACCAGTTGGTCCTCGAGGACAATTGGTGAAGTTTTTAATAGATACAGGAGCACAAATTTAAATACTAACACAACAAGATGCCGAGAAGCTGGGCGTGCGATCCGGACGGCAAAGAGTTAAGATTACCAGTGTGAACGGAGCGAGTGTTGTGTGTCAAACTGCCAAAGTGAATTTATGGCTCCCCGGTGAGAAGCGCACGTCGACTACTCGCTTTTTGCAGTTAAAGATCACCATATAAGTATTGTAGGTTTCGATGTTTTAAGCGGACGAAGCTGGCACCTGCCGAATGGCAGCGTGTGGTCCTTCGGCTCAAACATCGGCCCCAACCCTGGTAGAAATCGGGAGGCGACCGTGCGTGTACTCTGCACAGCCCCTGCACTCCCTGATTCAAAAATCACTAATGTACCACAATACCCGATTTCTGCTGCGGCACGAAATGGACTTTCTGAAGTCATAGCTGATTTGGAGAAATGACAAATTATCTCCAGAACCCACTCCCCATGTAACTCACCTGTCTGGCCAGTTCAGAAACCAGACGTGGAGGTGGGGATTAACAGTTGATTATCGGTGCCTGAATGCTAATACAGCCCCGATAACAGCTGCTGTATCAAACATTGCAAATTTAACAGCTACTTTGCAAGCAGCTGCACACCCGTGGATGCCGGTGCTAGATGTAAAAGATATATGTTCTTTATGGTTCCCTTGAAGGAAGAGGATAAAGAGAAATTTGCTTTCACTTGGGAGGGAATGTAATATACCTTTAACAGACTCCCACAGGGGTATAAACATTCACCCACAATTGCTCATGCCGCACTTGCTGAACTTCTACAGACAGTCTCACTCCCCCAAGATGTGAAACTGTACCGATGTATAGATGATATTCTAATTGGAGGAACTTCCCCTGAAAAGGTGGGGGAAGTGGCAGCAGCAGTGTGGCAAGCACTAAATAAAGCAGAAATTGAGATTCCATATGCAATTAACTGAAGGACACACTAAGGTTTCCAAATTGCAGATGCCCATAAACACAGACCCTTTAGCTTCACAACCACCTTTTAAACCTTCACCCATTCTGGATGCACCACCCCTCACTGAGGGTACACCAACAGAAAACACTTGGTTTATGGATGCTTCAACAAGAAGGGTAAATGGTAAATGACAATATAAGGCTGTTGCATTAGATATTACTACTGGCAAACAAGTAATAGAGGAAGGTGAAGGCAGTGCACAAGTAGGAGAAATAAGAGCAGTTGTTTTGGCAGTACAGAATGGAGCAAAAATTATATATGTAGACTCTTATGCTGTGTGGGCCGGTGCCACACAGTGGCTCTGTCAACGGGAAAGCTTGAATTGGGAAGTGAATAGATCCCCAGTTTGGAGGAACAAAGATTGGCAATTATTACTAGATATTGAAAGGGTTAAAGCCCAGGAACATGGAGAATGTTGCAAGTGCCCTGGCTATTGTGGTTTTGGAATGGTTGGAATAGTTGTAAGATAAGGGAGGCACCAGAGACAATTGCTTTAGGCAACTCAGCCTTGGGAAACAGATTCATGGAACCATAAGATAAGAAAGTTGCAAGATAATGACAACAATTATTTTGAAGGACATGGTCTACATGACCCCAGAACTGAATTTGCACCTTCATCAAAGACCACCTGGAGGATCAACTGCACATGTCACTTATTATATCACTTATAGCATATGTAGATAAGTTCCTGGAAAAGTAATGAATTTGTAAATCATTTACGGGAAGTTACATGAATATACATGTTAAGAGTGTGTATATATGCTGGATCGACAAAGCGTTCAGCATGCACGTTAGGTGGAGATATCCCCCATGCATCCAGCGCTGCAATAAAATGTCTGCTTAATAACACTCTGTTGTTATTCAGTTTTATTACATCGGTTTCCTTACCCAGCCGCACCTAACTTCCCACCTCGGTGAGGAAAGTCAGAAAGCAAGGGGGTTCGGAGAACACCGATCTTTGTAACAATATAGCCAGGAAAACACCTTTCAAGATGGGATGGGTAAAAGCTCATGCTAAGGTTAATCAACCAGCCACAAAGTGGAATCAAAAGGTAGATGAGCTAACTAAAATTAGGAAAATCACCTTAAATCCTGAGTGGTATTGATTGGGAGAATGATTACATCAAAACCTAGGCCACACAGGTAAAGAAGCACTGCACTTTGCTGCACAGAGTAAAGGCTGCCCTATAAACAGAAAAACTTGTGAAACTATTCTTATGGAATGTCCCCAGTGTAGATTGAAATTACAAGCGGATCATCCTGCTAAAGCACCACCTCTGCCTATCAATGAAGGGAAAACTTTATGGTCTACATGTCGAATAGATTATATCAGACCATTCAAATCCTCTGCGGGATATCAATACATCCTCACAGGAGTAGAAGTATTCTCCAGCTTGCTTATGGCAACTAACTGTCGGAAAGTTGATGGGCGAAACACAGTGCAAGGGCTATCATTTTGGTTCTCAAATCTGCCTATTCCTGATGTTATCCAAAGTGATAATGGCTCACATTTTTCATGTAAGGAAGTGCAAGATTGGGCAAAACAAGAGGGAATTAAATGGGTATTCCATACCCCATACTACCCTCAGTCAAATGGGATGGTAGAGAGAGCTAATGGCTTATTGAAAAGGAATCTTAAACCACATGAGGCTCAATGGGATACGAGACTTCCCAAAGTACTCCATCAATTAAATAATCCATACGGGCCTACTGGAAGCCCTGTGAGCCGAGCATTCTTTGTAAAAACTGAGCTTAGCGCTCCGCTTACTGTGAAAAGAGAATATTTGACAACATTACAGCCAGGACAGCCTGTGATGGTCAACCTACCATCCATCAGTACTGTGCCTATGACTTTAACTAAACCTCGTGGCACACTTGCCTGGGAAGCTACTGATAGCAGTGGTGCAAAACAAAATTAGTGCACGATGGATTTTTTCCTTTTTTTTAACGGGGTAACCTGTTCAGACTCTCCCCACCAAAATGAGTCTCTATTTTCTTTTTTTTTTTTTTCTTACAGCACCTCGCAAGAAGGCAAACAGAAATGCTGTGTTCATGTTACTTTTCCAAACCCTAACAATGCTGCTCCTAAGTTGTGGTCAAAGAACCCTAGAGTGGTCACGGTCTCAAGCCTGGGTTAAGTATACCAGGAGTATGGGAATACATTCTAGTAAGGGAAATTTAAATCTTTCCACCGTGGTCATGCACAGAAATGAAGTATACTTAGAAAATGAATGGAGCTGGGATAAAGATAAAGCTGGTGATAAAGTTCCTTGACTTCGGGGAACGGCAGGGAAAGAAATTAAAATAGGATGCCGGATGATCAATGGGTCTACCCATGAGAAGGCATCTCAGATTTCTGTGTATAACATCACATCGAACCCAACAGCAAAAGATACAAAACTTTGCACCTCTGAAAAATGGGACTGTGGGTACAATTTTACCTTGGTGCAACCTGTTTTTGTAGTCTGCCTCTGGGCTCACCATAGCATGGGATTATCATTTAAATTTAAAATAGACATTACTGAGCCTAGTACACTAACATCTGCCCCGATTGTAAAGGATAAGAAAACTCTATCCCCACAAATTTCTGAAATTGGACCATATGTGATCAAAAAT
This sequence comes from Phoenicopterus ruber ruber, assembly GCA_009819775.1. NCBI lineage: Eukaryota > Metazoa > Chordata > Aves > Phoenicopteriformes > Phoenicopteridae > Phoenicopterus > Phoenicopterus ruber. Next base: position 29,059,367 of record CM020247.1, read on the forward strand.
ACAGGCCAACAATGAGTGTTATTTAATCCATCATGGTCTCTTAAATGAGTAGAACTATTGATGCAAATTAATATCTCTACAATCAAACGGACCTGTTCACCATTCCTAAGTATGTCCTATACAGGATGGTTAGCATGGTTACATGGACGAACCCTCACCTCTCCAAGACGAACAAGGAGAGATGTAACCGGTATTATAGGGACAGGATTGGGAGACTTAAATAGTATAGATGCTGAAGTACTCGTAAATAAACTGAGCACAGCAACAAGTGATTTAAACAAATTAGAACCCCCATTGCAGTCTTCTCTATTAGCATCGGGAACTAACCAATGGCTCTTATCTGATATATTGCCTCAGTGGGAAAGAATTAATGAAAGGGACCACCAATTGATTGTGGATGCCCTTGGTGCAGCCCAAAATAATGTTTCTCTAGCTCTTAGTTGTATCCAAGCTCAACTGTGGATACAATCTATGGTAGCAGCAATTATAAGAGAAGGTGAAGAGGCCACCTTACCCACTGAAATTCGAAAGGTAATTTGGGATAATGCAACTAAATTTGAGAAAGAATTCCAATCCTGGTGGTACTTAGTCAATTTCACTTATGACCCCATCAACAATAAGGCCACAGCTTTTGTCTTAACCATACGCAATGCTTCGGTATATACCATATTCCCAATCATTGCGTTAGGATTAAATCACAATGGAGCTATACTCTATCCATTAGAACATAGAGTATGGGCCCAAGGAAACAAATGGCAAACTGTTGATGTTAATGCATGCATTGTACGGGAACAACAGGGATTTATTTGTGAGAGTAACACCATCAAAGCCCAAGACATTTGTCTTGACACTGAACAAAATATTTGTCATTTTGAAATACATCCCCTGAAACTGTACTTGTATATATTGGAAAAGGATGTGTTTGTATGAGAGCCCTTTGTGATTTTATGTTTGTAGATAACATTACTGTAGATACAAGCAATCACTCAAATATTTGTGTTTGTAACTTTACTAAAACTATGGGATGCGACTTTAATTATTCAGGTCCTGTTACATCTTATCAATTGTTACAATCTAATTATACATTGAGTCAAGATTTATTGCCTGCCCCCATCGGAATGAATCTTACATTGGTGAAGAAGCTACTACAACACGATGACCTGTGTCAACTGCTAGAACGCACCCGAAACAATGGACAAAAAGCTCCAATCACCATTCATCATGATACAGAAGAGATAGACCATGTCTTGGAAAGAGTGAAGAAGGATGGAGAACACCATTGGTGGGAAACTCTTCTTGGATGGTCACCAACAGCAATGGGAGTGTTTAATTGTATGCTTCACCCAGTTGTGATTCTACTAACTCTAACTCTAATGTGTCTGTTGCTTATAATTATATTGTATATAAAGGTTTGGTACATGATAAAACAAATAACCCAACTTCAACCACCCAAAACATACAAATTAACAAGAAACAAATAGCAGTGCTTCACTATCTACTTACCGTGGATCTATAAGCGCACAAACTATCAATATACTATTTATGGCACAGAGGCAAGAGGTGACCGTACCACCACTCTGTGAAGGTAAGATGAATTGACTATAGTCACAGGGTGGAGTGTGGCGGTGTGCTCCCCCCCACCCCGCCCCCTCTGCTGCCTTCCTGCTGCCCTCCTGCTTCAGCCATAAACACCAGTGGGGGTTGTGGTGGCTGTATCCAGCTTATGCTGAATAGTGGGGGGTGGATGGCAACAGAGTAGATGATAAGGCCTGTCTGGAGCAGAGACCCAAATAAATGTCTTGCTGGTATGCAAATATGACTATAGGTCAATCACCTTACTCTATAAATAGTGGACAGCCCAGGGCCCGTTGAGCTCGCCTGCACGGCAGCGGGCTGCACGCCAGGATCTCCCCTTGAGTAGGGATGCCTCTCAAGGTTACTCCTCGAGGTTGAGAGATTCCTTGCTGCAACAGATCCTTGGTAAGTTTTATGTTAATAAATTATATTGTTGCCTCGCTCTTATGAGTGAAGTGCATCACTCCATCCGTGACAGCACCTTCACTCCCTTGTACGTGATCCAGGAGCTTTCCAGCTTGCAGGTTCACCACAGGGCGTGAGGCCTGTTGCTCCTTAATTAGCCTGAACCAAAGTACGGCTAGGGGTCAAGTGTATCCATCACACTCAGTCACCATGATCATTCAAAGATTATCGAGAATGGCCTCACATTGACATTAACCAGCTCTTTCAGCACTCATGGGTGCATCCCATCAGGGCCCATGGACTTATGTATGTCCAGTTTGCTTAAGTATTCCCTGACCTGATTCTCTTCCACCAAGGGTACATTTTCTTTGCTCCAGACTGTCCCTCTGGTCTCAGGGGCCTGGGATTCCTGAAGGCTGGCCTTGCTAGTAAAGACTGAGGTGAAGGCAGCATTCTCCCAAAGCAGAACCCAGAGAGTGCTGTGCAAACTGCTGCATCTGTTGGCTTCCTCTGTTAGCTATGCTCTGAAGAAGAAAACTGTTAGCGGCATTCATCCAGTAGAAAACCTGATGTGTGATATACTTGTGCTTCTTTGAAGGAGAGAGGTTACTGGGAACCAGAATATGGTCATCTCCTCCTTAATTTTCTTAATGAAGACCAGTATGAATAAATTTGATATAAAAATTTCACAGGAGAGTTAAAACCAGAGCTCTAGAGAACAATGTATTCAATATAAATTATTATATTCCCTTAATGACAGTTTATAAAGGAAATCATCTGCTTAGAGAGGCAAAATAATCTGTTTTCGTGGAAGAATACCCTGCTATTATCCACATGTGATGTGTAAAGTTGTAATATTTTATTCTGATTTGTGAAATGTAATGCTGGCCTCCATTTAGTTTTGCTGCCTTAGTGACAGCCTCGGTTAGGGTAAGGGCTTGGACTTATGCTTCAGTAATGTTTCAGTGAGTTATCTGATCAGAAAGACTCAATTTAAAATGTGTACATCAGGCTTAGCAAGAGGCAACTGCTGGGCTGGTTAGTCACATCAAGTCTCTACTCAGAAACAGAGCTGTTCTTGAAAGGGCTGAAGTGCCTGAACTGGTATCATCTTTCCATTTGAATATCAGATATATTTTTCCTTGTATTTTCTTGCAAAATTTCAACTTTCTGTTTTTACTAATTTCAAGTTTTGATATGGCTAGGAGCATCAGTGGAAATGAACACAAATGATCTAGAAAAGTACAAACGCTGACCTTTAGATGGCAGTATGTACCTGTTGAAGATGAATTCTTACCACCACAGTGTAAATCTGTGAAGCAGAAACAATTTTCTAAGGTGGAGCTGAGCTGAGGTTATATTATCAAGCTAAATGGAGATCCCACCCTATCAGAGTTTCGTTGTTGACTGTCTACATCCAAGTAAAATTTAGTAAAAAGACAAGAGGAAATGATGAAATTGGTATGCTTTTTTATATTTTTATTTTTTTTTAATTTGAAGATTATATATTGAAACTTTTGATTTGGATTTACCAGAGCAAACCCAGATTGATATTTGCCTTTGATACTTTTCAGCTTCCCCCTGCTCCTTCATGCAAAGATTCTGCAAGGAGTTCAAAGATATTAATATCACAGTTGCATGTGATGCGATAACTAGATATCATGGACCAAATTCTACCTTTGGACAGATAGACAGGGATGTCAGGGAGGGAGATCCATACATGTACATAAGACCAAAAATTATCATGTGCACTTAAAAGCAAAACAATAGTCTAATATATGACATCTTTGTCAGTGGGAGGAGGGAAGAAGAGCTAATTTTTTGTAAGTGTCTTGGAAGTCATTGTGCCTGTCACTTTTAATATACACTGTACTTATATTGTACATACATATATATGGTATTTAATCTATATTGTATTCATATTGTAGATATATTGTATATAAAAAGGTCTTTTGATTTACCTAAGAGCTGAAGTTTTGATGTGTGGACTCATATCTCTGTAGAGTCATTACTAGGTGATAGAATGGAGGTAAAATTTGCATGGAAGTAAAATGCCTCAGTAAATTTTACTTCATGTGGGCAACCAAAACTCACCAATAACTAGAAGATAACTTAAGCAGATAAAGGCTTATGTGACCCCATCTTTCCCCCGAACTTTATCCTTGTTCCAATAAAAGATATTATTGTTCCCTACAAATATTTCATGCCTCGTGTCCTGTAATTGTGATGATCTAAGGATTAGATACCATATAAGATATGTACAGACTGGTCTGGATGAGCCAATTTTTATGCAATAATATTATCTAACTCAAGAAAATGTATTGGAAAATGCATCTCCTTTACATTTAGTGTGACTGTCTATAAATGTGAAATACTTTCTATTCCTGTTTTTATTCAGTTGAATAGCAAACTTCTCATTGGTTTCAGTGGTGAAGGATTAATCATTAAACTGTTTAGGGTTTCAACTTACTCCTATAGAAATTACTGAAAAAACTTCACTGAATTTAGTGGAATCTGGTGTGCCCTTAGCAATTTTTAAAATTGCACTGTTTATTTAGACACCTATTATGATTTTAGAAATGAAACACTAGGAGACATCTATTTAAAACTCCATGGAGCTGCAGTGTGATCTAATGCAGACTGGTATTTCCAGCCCTTAAATCTTTTCAATATATCACTTCATCTCTCCCTATACTTCTCTGTTGCCTGACCATCTGTCTCATATATTTATCTATTACGTAGATCTTTGGGAGTGGAATCTCTTTATGTGTAGGTCCTATAGGACCTACCATCATAGATATCTCGACCTTGATTGTGAAGAAATAACAATAATAATGATGCGCCTGCCTATTTAGCAAGATTTTTCAGAAGCACAGAGAATCGTGGAAGGTGCATTTTAATTCTAATAGGAGCAGATGAATGAGAATCAGTAGATGTCTTCATTTTCATTAGGTCTCAATGCAGAAATTCTTAATGCCACCCCCTGTCCTGTTATATCGCAGGTAAAAATAAATAATTCTAAATGTATGTGGTTCAAAAGATCTATCTTCAGATATATTTAAACCAGTTGTGACTTTGTTTTACATTGGTTACTGTATGCTTTTGCTTGAGTAAGGATTGCAGTCAGGTTATTTTGGGTTACCAATTGTCATCTGACACTATGGGGACAGACAGGTTCTTTTGGGGATCCTAGGCAGAATGATGATAGCACTAAGTTGTAGTTACAATTAAAACTTTATTTTTTTAACAGAATTTTATGATCAGAGTAGCAGAATCAGTGTAGCACAATTTCATAAGTAGTGTAGCACAGAATTTTATAGCACAGCTTAGTTTATGGTTCCTAATCACCTGGACCCTCTGCAGATCGGGTCAAATCTTAATACTTGGCTTGCAGTATCAATATAATGATCATAATCTAGACTTGAAACATGTAAAAGAATACAAGTCACTCAATCCTCAGAGGAAGCAGACGATGGTGGAGGTGTCCCTGACCACCAGGGGATCACAGGTTTTGCCATCCAGCAGCAGTTCTGGTCCAAGTCCCTGTCCTGCTTTCGACTAGGATAGAGTGAATTTTCTTCCCAGGAGCTGGTATAGTGCTGTGTTTTGGATTTAGTATGAGAATAGTGTTGATAACACACTGATGTTTTAGTTGTTGCTAAGCAGTGCTTATGCTAAGTCAAGGACTTTTCAGCTTCTCATGCCCTACTAGCGAGAAGGCTGGAGGTGCACAAGAAGCTGGGAGGGGGCACAGCCAGGACAGCTGACCCAAACTGGCCAAGGCCAAAGGGATATTCCATACCATATGATGACATGCTCAGTATATAAACTGGGGGAAGTTGTCTGGGGGACATCGCTGCTTGGGGATGGGCTGGGCATTGGTCAGTGGGTGGTGAGCAATTGCACTGTGCATCACTTGTTTTGTATATTCTTTTATCATTATTATTATTATTCTCTCTTCTTTTGCTGTCCTATTAAATTGTCTTTATCTCAACCTATGAGGGTTTTTTTTTTCTGATTCTCTCTCCCATCCCACTGGGAGGAGGGGGAGTGAGCAAGTAGCTGTGTGGTGCTTGGTTGCTGACTGGGGTTAAACCACAACAATCCTTTTTGGTGCCCAACGTGTGGCTCGAAGGGTTGAGATAACGACAGATCTGACCAGAGCGTGTTAAAACAAATTTGTTACAAATATTCATTATATTAGTTTAATAGTCAGTGGTCACAATGTTGATTTATTTGCTCTCAAAGTTGTTGTGCTTGTTCTTGGAGTTGTGTTATGTAACGCCTTACTTGCTGTATATACTGGTTATCAGTATTTATGTGCTGTTTATCACCTCTGGGAATTGGATTATCGCTTTGCTGTACTGTGTAACACTGGTTTATGGTATGATAAAATTATTGGTCGTGAGACCAATCTGGTATTTGTACTCAGCATTGCCATCATCTCTGTACTTCGAGAGCCATCTATCGGAAATTATTAATAATTACACTTCTTACTTTTTCTCCTCAGAGAGTCAATCTATGGGGGAGACACCTTCCTTCATCCTCCCCTTCTCCCCCAGGCTAGATACAATAGCTCTTGAGAATGTTGAATATCCTTGGGATGTTCAAACCAGCATGTTCCTATTGCTACGTTTCCTGAATGCGATTCAGGTCTTGTTTAGGGTTAAACAGCTATTTAAGAATACCACCCAGAGATCAACCCCCGCTACAAGCACTGCGGCTACTCCAACCCCTGTGACAATCACTGCAGCTACTCAAACCCTGGCGACGAGCACTGCGGTTACTCAAACCCCAATGACAGGCACTGTGGTTACTCCAACCCCCACGGCAGGCACTGTGGCTACTCAAACCATGGCAACAGACACTGCAGCTGAACCAGAGAACCAACCTGTGCCGGTATCAGTCGCCCCTATACACAAGAAGAAATCTTGGAAGCGAAAGTCAGTTCGTTTAGTAAGGGATGACGAAAAAACAGGGCCATCATGAGAAGAGGAAGAACTCATAAACGAGGCGGTAACCACCCAATCCCTATCCTTGAGTGAGATGCGAGATACGCAAAAAGATTTCAGCAGTAGTCCAGGTGAGCACATTGTCACCTGGCTGCTCCGATGCTGGGATAATGGGGCCAGTAGCCTGAAATTAGAGGGTAAGGAAGCCAAGCAGATGGGATCCCTTTCTAGGGAAGGGGGCATTGATAAAGCAATTGGAAAAGGGGCACAAACCCTCAGCCTCTGGAGGCGACTCCTGTCAGGCATGAAGGAAAGGTATCCCTTCAAGGAAGATGTCACATGTCACCCAGGCAAGCAGACCACCATGAAGAGAGATATCCAGTACCTGAGGGAATTAGCCGTGCTGGAGGTGATTTATGGTGACCCAGACAACAAGCAGTTATCCAAAGATCCAGATGAAGTCCAGTGCACGTGATGCATGTGGCAGAAGTTTATATGGAGCATACCATCATCGTATGGCAACTCATTGGCAGTACTGAGCTGGAAAGACGGAGAGGGACCGACGGTGAATGAAATGGCTGGCCAACTCCAGCAATACAAAGAAAATCTCTCTTCCTCCCTCGTTTCAGCTGTGGAGAAACTGTCCCGGAATGTTCAGCAACTCGAAGAGGATGTGTCCTACTCCCCACCTGTACGGACCGGTATCTATTAGGAGTAAGCGTTCCTCTGCTCAAGAGAGAGGATGTAGTGGGTACGCACCAAGGGCCACGCTGTGGTTTAACCTGCGTGACCATGGAGAGGACATGAGGAAGTGGGATGAAAAATCTACCTTGACCCTAGAGGCATGGGTATGTGAGTTGCAAGGAAAAATGATCACAAAAGGGGATTCAGGTTCTTCCAGGAAAATTGCCGCTCCAGTTTCCAGTGGGCAGTTCCCCAGACAGAGTAGAAAGGTTGATCTTATTTCTGATCCTCTTGAAGGGACTTCTGATTCGTATTTACAAGAAGTGAGTAACACATACTATGATAAGGCCTAGAGGGGCCCTGCCTCCAGCCAGGTGGAGGAAAGGGACAACTGGGTTTAATGGACTGTGTGGATTTGATGGCATGGCACATCAGACCCACAGGAATATAAGGCCCTAGTAGATACTTGTGCACAGGGTACTCTAATGCCATCAAGCTATAAAGGGGCAGAACCCATCTGTATTTCTGGAGTGACAGGGGGATCCCAACAGCTAACTGTACTGGAAATCGAAGTGAGCCTAACTGGGAATGAGTGGCAAAAGCACCCCATTGTGACTGGCCCAGATACTCCGTGCATCCTTGGCATAGATTACCTCAGGAGAGGGTATTTCAAGGACCCAAAAGGGTAGCGATGGGCTTTTGGTACAGCTGCCTTGGAGATGGAGGAGATTAAATAGCTGTCCAAATTGCCCTGTCTCTTGGAGAACCCTTCTGGTGTGGGGTTGCTGAGGGTCAAAGAACAACAGGTGCCAATCACAACCACAATGGTGCACTGACAGCAATATCACACCGAGACTCCCTGACCCCCATCCACAAACTGATTCGTCAACTGCAGAGCCAGGGAGTGATCAGCAAGACACAATCACCCTTTAATTGCCCCACATGGCCAGCGCAAAAGTCTAATGAAGAGTGGAGACTAACAGCAGACCATCGTGGCCTGAATAAAGTCACGCTGAGTGCTGCTGTGCCAGACATGCTAGAACTTCAATATGAAGTGGAGTCTAAGGCAGCCAAGTGGTATGCCACCATTGACATTGCCAATGCATTCTTCTCAATCCCTTTGGCAGCAGAGTGCAGGCCACAGTTTGCTTTCACCTGGAGGGGCATCCAGTACACCTGGAATCGACTGCCCCAGGGGTGGAAACACAGCCCCACCCTTTGCCATGGGCTGATCCAGACTGCACTGGAAAAGGGTGGAGCTCCAGAACACCTGCAATACATTGATGACATCATTGTGTGGGGCAACACAGCAGCAGAAGTTTTTGAGAAAGGGGAGAAGATAATCCAAATCCTTCTGAGAGCCGGTTTTGCCATAAAACAAAGTAAGGTCAAAGGACCTACACAGGATATCCAGGTACTGACTGGTAATGAAGCACTGCTCCTCCTGGCACCCCGACTGCCGGTGCTGGGCTGGATGTTCAAAGGGAGGGTCCCCTCTACGCATCATGCCACCGATGCCACATGGAGTAAGTGGGTCGCACTGATCACACAGTGGGCTCGAATAGGAAACCCCAGTTGCCCAGGAATCTTGGAAGTGATTATGGACTGGCCAGAAGGCAAAGATTTTGGAATGTCACCACAGGAGGAGTTGACACATGCTGAAGAGGCCCCACTGTATAATAAACTGCCAGAAGATGAGAAGCAATATGCCCTGTTCACTGATGGATCCTGTCATATTGTGGGAAAACATCAAAGGTGGAAAACTGCTGTATGGAGTCCTATACAACAAGTTGCAGAAACTGCCAAAGGACAAGGTGAATCAAGTCAGTTTGCAGAGGTGAAAGCCATCCAGCTGGCTTTAGATATTGCTGAGTGAGAAAAGTGGCCAGTGCTCTACCTCTATACTGACTCCTGGATGGTGGCAAATGCCCTGTGGGGGTGGTTACAGCAATGGAAGCAGAGCAACTGGCAGCACAGAGGCAAACCCATCTGGGCTGCCAAATTGTGGCAAGATATTGCTGCCCGTGTAGAGAAGCTTGTTGTAAAAGTACGCCACGCAGATGCTCATGTACCCGAGTCAAGCCACTGAGGAACATCAAAACAACCAGCAGGTGGATCAGGCTGCTAGGATGGAAGTGGCACAGGTGGATCTGGACTGGCAACATAAAGGTGAATTATTCCTAGCTCTGTGGGCCCATGACACCTCAGGCCATCAGGGAAGAGAAGCAATACTGTCGAGGTTTAGCCCCATGCGGCTGCTCATTCACTGCCTCCCTCCAAGTGGGAGAGAATCGGGAAAAAGAAAGGCAAAACTCGTGGGTTAACAATAAAAACAGTTGAACAGGACAACAAAGGAAAAGAAAACAAACAAACAAGAACCCCAACAATAATAACAACAGAGTGTACTTAGCGGTGCTTCCCAGCTCAGGTCGCTCCCCGCCTGGAGCCCAACTAGCAGCAATCCCCCCCTGGCACCATCCCCCTCTATACAGTGAGCGTGATGGCAACATGATATAGAATAGACCCCGGCCAGCTTCTGGTGAAAATTAACCCTATCCCAGCCAGAACCAGGACATTATCTACCTGTTATTCTATACCATCTACGTCACACTCAGATCCTACACTTTCCAATTAATCACCACCACTTTTCTTGTTATATATTTATTTATATACACACACAGACAGACATCATTCCCTTAGTGTATGGACCATCCCTTCAAAGTGTCTACTGAGTTCATTTAGTCCATGACTTTGGGCTCCATCTGTCATAATAGTCTCTTGGGGCAGGAGAGATGATGTGGAGTTCACTCGGTTGGCGAAACAGGACCGGGTCTTGGTGCGATGCGGCAGGTGACACTGGACGCAGTGGGAGGATGGTGTGTAGTGTTGGATTGTTGCATGTTGCATCTGGAGCTTGCAGTTGTGGTATCTGGCATGGCTGGTGTATCATGTCTATGGTTTGTGGACTGAAGATGTCGCTCTCTTGAGGAAGTTGATGGGCGCCAGTTGCTAAAGCCAGTTCTGCTTCCATCACTGCTGCACTTTGCTCAGTTTTATCAATAGTTCATTCTTTATTAATTTGGGTAATTCTTGCTATAATATCATTGATCTGGCATATAGCAACTGTGATAGAGATGACATACAGTGGCACGGTTATATAGCAATTAACATCATACAGTTTCATTCATTGGCTATTCTCACCCAAAATCAAATCCCCTTGAGGTACACATTGGACTTCCCCATCCTTTTGCATCACCCACCAAGTGCACCCAGGTCCTTCAGCAAACGCAATCCCACGGATGGGTTTGCCTTTGCCTGAGGCAGGAGTAACCCAGACTGTCTTCCCTAACATATTCTTCATGTGCTTTATCCCCTTCTACAGTACATAAAGGTTTTGATTGGGCAGGGCCAGCTCGATTGGTGGATCCTCTAGTGTTAAATAACCAGGTGGCTTTTGCTAAATGTGTATCCCAAAGTTTGAAGGTCCCACCACCCATTGCTCTCAGTGTCGTCTTTAACAGTCCATTGTATTGTTCAATTTTCCCAGAGGCTCTGATGCATGATAGGGGATGTGATACACCCACTCAATGCCATGCTCTTTGGCCCAGGTGTCTATGAGGTTGTTTCGGAAATGAGTCCCATTGTCTGACTCAATCCTTTCTGGGGTGCCATGTTGCCATAAGACTTGCTTGTCAAGCCCCAGGATAGTTTTCCGGGCAGTGGCATGGGGCACGGGATATGTTTCCAGCCATCCGGTGGTTGCTGCCACCATTGTAAGCACATGGCGCTTGCCTTGGTGGGTCTGTGGGAGTGTGATAGAATCAATCTGCCAGGCCTCCCCATATTTATATTTCAGCCATCGTCCTCCATACCAGAGAGGCTTTGACCGCTTGGCTTGCTTGATTGCAGCGCATGTTTCACACTCATGGATAACCTGTGCAATAGCATCCATGGTCAAGTCCACCCCTTGATCACAAGCCCATCTATATGTTGCATCTCTTCCCTGATGGCCTGAGGTGTCATGGGCCCACAGAGCTAGGAATACTTCACCCTTACGTTGCCAGTCCAGATCCACCTGAGCCACTTCAATCCTAGCAGCCTGATCCACTTGCTGGTTGTTTTGATGTTCCTCAGTGGCCCGACTCTTAGGTACGTGGGTATATACATGATGTACTTTTATAAACAGCTTCTCCTGCCGGGCAGCAATATCTTGCCACAATTTGGCAGCCCAGATGGGTTTGCCTCTGTGCTGCCAGTTGCTCTGCTTCCATTGCTGTAACCACCGCCCCAGGGCATTTGCCACCATCCAGGAGTCAGTATAGAGGTAGAGCACTGGCCGCTTTCCTTGTTCAGCAATATCTAAAGCCAGCTGGATGGCTTTCACTTCTGCAAACTGACTTGATTCACCTTGTCCTTCAGTGGCTTCTGCAACTCCTTGTATAGGACTCCACACAGCAGCTTTCCACCTTCGATGCTTTCCCACAAAGCGACAGGACCCATCAGTGAACAGGGCATATTCCTTCTCATTTTCTGGTAGTTCATTATATGCTGGGGCCTCTTCAGCACGTGTCACCTCTTCCTCTGTCGACATTCCAAAATCTTTGCCTTCTGGCCAGTCCATGATCACTTCCAAGATTCCTGGGTGACTGGGATTTCCTATTCGAGCTCGTTGTGTGATCAGTGCAACCCACTTGCTCCATGTAGCATCGGTGGCATGATGTGTAGAGGGGACCCTCCCTTTGAACATCCAGCCCAGCACCGGCAGTCGGGGTGCCAGGAGGAGCTGTGCTTCAGTACCAATCACTTCCAAAGCAGCTCGAACCCCTTCATATGCTGCCAAGATCTCTTTCTCAGTTGGAGTGTAGTGGGCCTCGGATCATCTATATCCCCGGCTCCAAAACCCTAGGGGTCAACCTCGAGTCTCCCCTGGTGCTCTCTGCCAGAGGCTCCAGGTAGGGCCGTTCTCCCCGGCTGTGGTGTAGAGCACATTTTTTACATCTTGCCCTGCCCAGACTGGTCCAAGGGCTACTGCATGAACTATCTCCTGTTTAATTTGTTCAAAGGCTTGTCGTTGCTCAGGGCCCCATGTGAAATTGTTCTTTTTTTGCATCACTTGATAGAGAGGGCTTACAATGAAACTGTAGTTTGGAATATGCGTTCTCCAGAAACCCACAACGCCTAAGAAAGCTTGAGTTTCCTTTTTGTTAGTTGTTGGAGACATAGCTGTTATTTTCTTGATCACATCCATTGGGATCTGACGATGTCCATCTTGCCATTTTATTCCTAGGAGCTGGATCTCTGCACCCTTTTCCAGGGCAGTGTGGATCAGCCCATGGCAAAGGGTGGGGCTGTGTTTCCACCCCTGGGGCAGTCGATTCCAGGTGTACTGGTCGCCCCTCCAAGTGAAAGCAAATTGCGGCCTGCAGTCTGCTGCCAAAGGGATTGAGAAAAACGCATTAGCAATGTCAGTTTTGGCATACCACTTGGCTGCCTTGGACTCCAGTTCATACTGAAGTTCTAGCATGTCTGGCATGGCAGCGCTCAGTGGTGGCGTGACTTCATTCAGGCCACGATAGTCCACCGTTAATCTCCATTCCCCGTTAGATTTCCGCACTGGCCATATAGGACTATTAAAAGGTGAGTGAATCCTACTGATGACTCCTTGGCTCTCCAGCTGATGAATCAGCTCATGGATGGGAGGCAGGGAATCTCGGTTTGTGCGATATTGTCCTGGTAGCAATTCGCACCTGCTGTTCTTCAGCTCGCACCAATCCCACAACGCAGGGATCTTCTGAGAGGCCAGGCAGGGTAGATGATAGGTGTTTATTCTTCTCTGCGTTCACAGTGCCTACACCAAAAGCCCATTGGGACCCCTTTGGGTCCTTGAAGTACCCTCTCCTGAGGTAGTCTATGCCAAGGATACAAGGGGCCTCTGGGCTGGTCACAATGGGGTGCTTTTCCCACTTGTCCCCTGTTAAGCTCACCTCAGCCTCCAACACAGACAATTCTTGGCATCCCCCCGTCACTCCAGAGATGCCCCTATACTCTGATGGCACCAGAGTACACTGTGCACCAGTGTCTACCAAAGCCTTATACTTCTGTGGGTCTGATGTGCCAGGCCACCGAACCCACACACTCCGGTGTACCCAGTCATCCCTTTCCTCCTCCTGGCCAAAGGCAGGGACCCTCTCTTCCTGTTCCTCGTCAGAGTATTCCCTGTCTGACCCTTGCAGCGCCAGACCAGAAGGCCCCTCCTCAGGATCAAGGGAGGTGATTTCAGTTCTTCTGTGTTTGGGAAATCACTGATTGCCTTCGTGTGTCTCTACAGCAACTCTGCTGACAGGCTTCTTGGGTGGACCCTTCTTAAGATCTGTCTTCCCTCTCAGTTTGCGTACACGGGCTTCCAGCTTAAAGGTGTGTTCTCAGAATCACAGAATGGTAGGGTTTGGAAGGGACCTCTGGACATCATCTAGTCCAACCCCCCTGCTAGAGAAGGTTTACCTAGAGCAGGTTGCACAGCACTGCGTCCAGGCGGGTTTTGAATATCTCCCGAGAAGGAGACTCCACAACCTCCCTGGGCAGCCTGTTCCAGTGCTCTGTCACCCTCACAGGAAAGAAGTTTTTCCTCATGTTCAGATGGAACTTCCTGTGTTCCAGTTTGTGCCTGTTGCCCCTTGTCCTGTCGTTGGGCATCACTGAAATGAGTTTGGACCCATCCTCTTGACACCCGCCCTTGAAATATTTGTAAGCATTGATGAGGTCCCTTCTCAGTCTTCTCTTCCTCAGGCTAAACAGCCCCCGCTCCCTCAGCCTTTCCCCACAGGAGAGATGCTCCAGTCCCTTAATCATCTTTGTAGCCCTCTGCTGGACTCTCTCCAGTAGTTCCTTGTCTTTCTTGAACTGGGGAGCCCAGAACTGGACACAGTACTCCAGATGGGGCCTCACTAGGGCAGAGTAGAGGGGGAGGAGAACCTCCCTCGACCTGCTGGCCACACTCTTCTTAATGCACCCCAGGATGCCATTGGCCTTCCTGGCCGCAAGGACACATTGCTGCCTCATGGTTAATCTATCATCTACCAGGACTCCCAGGTCCCTCTCCTCAGAGCTGCTTTCCAGGAGGTCAACCCCTAACCTGTACCGGTGCATGGGGTTATTCCTCCCCAGGTGCAGGACCCTGCACTTGCCTGTGTTGAACCTCATGAGGTTCCTCTGCGCCAAACACTCTAGCCTGTCCAGATCTCACTGAATGGCAGGACAGCCTTCTGGGGTATCAGCCAGACCTCCCAGTTTCATGTCATCAGCAAACTTGCTGAGGGTACACTCTGTCCCTTCATCCAGGTCATTGATGAATAAATTGAACAAGACTGGCCCCAGTACTGACCCCTGGGAACACCACTAGCTACAGGCCTCCAACTAGACTCCGCGCCGCTGATCACCACTCTCTGAGCTCTGCCATTCAGCCAGTTCTCAATCCATCTCACCATCCACTTGTCTAGCCCACACTTCCTGAGTTTACCTATGAGGATGTTATGGGAGACAGTGTCAAACGCCTTGCTGAAGTCCAGGTAGACAACATCCACCACTCTCCCCTCATCCACCCAGCCAGTCATGCCATCATAGAAGGCTATCAGATTGGTCAAGCATGATTTCCCCTTGGTGAATCCATGCTGACTACTCCTGATCACCTTCTTTTCCTCCACATGCCTGGAGATGACTTCCAGAATGAGCTGTTCCATCACCTTTCCAGGGATGGAGGTGAGGCTGACTGGCCTGTAATTTCCCGGGTCCTCCTTCTTGCCCTTCTTGAAGACTGGAGTGACATTGGCTTTCCTCCAGTCCTCAGGCACCTTTCCCATTCTCCATGACCTTTCAAAGATGGTGGAGAGTGGCTTGGCACTCATGGGTGCATCCCATTGGGGCCCATGGATTTGTGGGTGTCCAGTTTGCCTAAATGATCTCTAGCCTGATCCTCCTTGACCAAAGGAAGGCCATCCTTTCTCCAGGCTTCCTCTCTTCCCTCCAGGGTCTGGGATTCCTGAGTGCCAGCCTTGGCAGTAAAGACCGAAGCAAAGAATGCATTCAGTAACTCTGCCTTCTCTGTATCCTTCGTGACCGGGCACCCACCTCATTCAGCAGAGGGCCCACATTTTCCCTAGTCTTCCATTTGCTACCAATGTATTTGAAGAAGCCCTTCTTATTGCCCTTGATGTCCCTTGCCAGATTAAATTCCAGGTGGACCTTAGCTTTCCTTGTAGCATCCCTGCATACCCTGACAGGGTTTCTGTACTCCTCCCACGTGGCCTGCCCCTTTTTCCACATTCCATGGACTTCCTTCTTCCATTTGAGTTTTGCCAGTAGTTCCTTGCTCATCCACGCAGGTCTCCTGCCTCCCTTACCCGATTTCTTACTCCTGGGGATGCACTGCTCTTGATCTTGGAGGAAGTGATGCTTGAATAATGCCCAGCCTTCTTGGGCCCCCCTACCTTCTAGAGCCCTAACCCATGGGATTCCTCCAAGCAGGTCCTTGAAGAGGGCAAAGTTAGCTCTCTTGAAGTCCAGAGTTGTAATCCTGCTTAGCGTCCTGCTTCCTCCACGCAGGATCCTGAACTCCACCATCTCGTGGTCACTGCAGCCAAGGCTATCCCCAACCTTCACATCCCCAACCAGACCTTCCTTGTTAGTTAGTATGAGGTCCAGCAGCACCCCTCTCCTCGTCGGCTCCTCCACCACCTGCATCAGAAAATTGTCATCAATGTTCTGAAGGAACCTCCTGGACTGTGCGTGCCTAGCTGTGTTGTCCCTCCAACAGATATCGGGGTGGTTGAAGTCCCCCATGAGAACCAGGGCCTGCGATCGTGAGGCTACTTTCAGCTGCCTGTAGAAGGCCTCATCGACTTCCTCGTCCTGATCAGGTTGCCTGTAGTACACACCCACAACAGTGTCCCACATGTTAGCCTGTCCCTTAATCCTTACCCATAAGCTCTCGACCCGTTCTTCGTCCTCCCCTAGGCAGAGCTCAATACACTCCAGTTGCTCTCTCACATAGAGAGCAACTCCACCACCTTGCCTTGCTGGCCTGTCCTTCCTGAAAAGTACATAGCCATCCATGACAGCATTCCAGTCATGCGAGCTGTCCCACCACGTCTCTGTAATTGCAATGAGATCGTGGCCCTGCGACTGCACACAGATCTCTAGTTCTTCCTGCTTATTCCCCATGCTGCATGCGTTGGTGTACAGGCATTTCAGAGAGGAAGTTGAGTTCGCAGGTTTCCCTGGAGGGGTGCAGGAGGATCCATCATAGCCATACACACCCTTAGGGTGGTTGGCCTTCTGGTTCTCTTCTTGGGAGGCAGCTAAGGAATATTTGTCGCTGCTCAGGTTGGTCTGGCTTACTCCCCAGTTGGATGCGATGGCACGAGCATCACCACTTTGGACCCCGAGCCCTTCAGTTTAAAGCCCACCTCACCAAGCTGGCCAGCCTGCCACCAAAGATTCCCCTGCCCCTCTTAGACAGGTGGATCCCATCCCTCCCCAAGAGGTTATAGTCGCCAAAGAACATCCCATTCTCATAAAAGCCAAAGCCCTCATGTCGGCACCAGCCATGAAGCCAGGAGTTGATGTATATTATGCACCTATTTCTGGCTGCCCACTTTCCTCCCACTGGTAAAATGGAGGAAAATATAACTTGGGCACCAATATTTTTCACTTGCTCCCCCAGGACTTTAAAGTGTTTCTTGATTTTGCCCAGGTTCTGGCTTGCGGCATCATTCATGCCCACATGAAAGAGTAGCAGCGGATAGTAGTCCGTGCTCCTGACAAGTCGTGGCACCCTCTCAGCAACATCTCGGACCTTAGCTACTGGAAGGAAGCACACCTCATGCGCTTCCCTGTCAGGTTGGCAGATGGGTGCCTCAGTGCCCCTTAACAGAGAGTCCCCCACTATGATCACTCGTCGTTTCTTTTTGTGGTATCCGCCGTGTGTACTGGAGTAGTTTCTCCTTGCCCGCCTTGCTCGTGGGTGTCTACAGCTGTTAAAGCTTCATATCTGTTTTTGGTTGTGATGCCGGAGGGCGGGGACTGAAGCAGAGCCCTGCTTTTGTGGGTTACTAGGGTCCAAGGTGTCTCATTCTCAGTGGTGTCTGGTGGAGGAGTGTGGTTATGAAACCACCTATCTATCCCTGTTTCAGATCCTCTGATACTGCACAGCCTTGTAACTGTTTCCTGCAGCTCAGCCACCTGACATAGTAGATCGTCGACCTGTGCAGGAACTTACCTTTTCATCAGGAGAAGGGTGAGGGCACTTGCTGCAACCTCCCGCCTGTACTGAAGTCTCCTTCCTTACCCAATCTGTCTGGCAGGATGCATCAGCCATCTTGGGGGCTTTCACCATAGGAGCACTGGTTTTAGCTCTGAGGTGAGTGCCCACCATTGTGGCAGAGACCGAGAAGGCTTCCCTGGGCTGTGGGACCACAAGCAGGCTGCAGCGCCCTCCCTGCACACCCTTCCACGTGAACTGCTGGGCAAACTGCTGCGCCACACCTAGGGCCGTTTAAATCTCCCGCGGTTGCTCCTGGCAACGCCCAAGCCACGTCAGCCTCACTCGAGAGAGCTGCCAGTGCCTGGCGGGTCTCTCTGTTCTCTGCTCTTGCTCGGGATTCCCTGGCTCCGAGAACCCCCCTGTCCACCTCAATCTAGCACGCAGCCACAGAACTCGCCGTTGCCGCAGCTGCGTTCCTTGCCGACTGAGGACCGTCCCACTTCCTCATGTCCTCCCCCTGGTCACGCAGGAAGAACCAGAGTGCTCCACGTGGCGTGCGCCTGGGGCTCCCTTTCCCTCTGACCAGGACAAGAAGGACCGATTTCTTGGGGCACCCCTGATAGCCAAGGCACTAGCCTGTAGGGATGAGGAGGGACAGAGATTTTCTTCAAGGTTTTGGAGCCAAGACGACACTCTCTCCACAGTTGGTGTATCAATATCCAGGCAATACATTGCTGCCAAGCTGTTAGAATATGACGCTGGGGCACTTTGAATCACCTTCCTCCACATAGCCCGTGTGCACAGGACATCCTCTGGATCTTTGGAGACCTCATCATTGTCTAGATCCCTGTAGATGACTTCCAGTACCGCTAATTCTCTCAGGTACTGGATGCCTTCATCTGCAGTAGTCCACTTCCCTGGGGAGTTCACAAGATCTTCCTTCAATGGATACCTTGCCCTCACACTTGAGAGGAGCCGTCTCCAGAGACTGCAAGTTGCTGCCTCTCTTCCAATTCCTCTCTCAATTCCCCAGTTCCTAGCAAGGGATCCCAGCTGTTGGGCTTCCTTACCTTCCAATTGCTGACTGTCAGCCCCGCTATCCCAGCATCGGAGCAGCCAGGCAGCAATCCGCTCACCTGGCTGGCGGCTGTAATCTTTCCGCATGTCTCGAAGTTCTGCTGAGGTCAGGGACCAGGTAGTTTCTGCTTCCTGTCGGAATTCTCTCACTCCTTCCTTCAATGTCTTTGTCGAAGGACCGGCTTCTTGATCAAACCTTTCCTCTTCTTCCTCCTCCCTTACTAATTGAGGATATGGACCCATTGTGTTCCTTGTCCATTGTTTCTTTTTAACTACTGGGGCAATTACTGCAGTTGTTGTTTGGGTCCCTATCTCAGCCATGGTGTCCTGAGGTGCAGTTTGGGTCCCTGCCTCAACCAGAGTCCTCTGGGAATGCTGAACTGCAGCTCGATAGGCACAAGCCAGGCCCCAGTACAGTGCTAGAAGCTGCTGGTTCTCATTGGGATAGGCAAGGCACCCTTCCATCAGGTGGCGCGTCAGTTTGCCAGGGTTGCTCGCCTGTTCAGGTGTAAAGTCCCAGGCTATGGGAGGTGATAACCGCCCTAGGAACCTGCCCAAGTCCTTCCACACACCCTGCCACCCTGGGATCGGCTGCCTCAGGTCACATTTCAATATTGCCTCACCCAAAAGTTGTCTTCTCTTCCACCAGGACGAGACCAGATTCCACAAACCCCGTAATATGCCAACAGTCTTAATTAGTAGTACTAAGCAGCTCACATAAGGGTGAGCAAGGACCTCAGGAGCCTGCATAATAAACCTATCCACATTAGTCCTGGAGAGGGAGATGTATTCCCTCATCCTCTCCACCAGGTAGATAGCTCCCCCAGCACAGTAAGGCCATCAATGCCAGGGCAAAGCACATAACCATTGTTTGTATTAACATGTTGCCAAAAAATAGAGAGAAACAGTGCAGCCAACGAACTTTATGACCCGTGCAGGAGCTTGTCACTTAATAACTATCACAGCTATAGCACGCTTAATACAAAACTGCCGTTGTTCTGCCCCATGTTGGGCACCAAAAAGGACTGTCATGGTTTAGCCCCAGCCGACAGCTAAGCGCCACGCGGTCAGTCGCTCGGACCCCCTCCCAGTGGGATGGGGGAGAGAATCAGGGGAAAAAGAAAGGCAAAACTCGTGGGTTGGAATAACAACAGTTTAACCGAACAACAAAGGGAAAGAAAACAAACAAACAAGAAACCCCAACAATAACAACAGAGTGTCCTTAGCGGTGCTTCCCAGTGCAGGTCGCTCCACCCAGAACCCAACACCCAGGCCACTCCCAAGCAGTGATTCCCACCACCCCAGGAACGTCCCCCTCTATATAGTGAGCATGAAAGTCATGTGGTATAGAATAGCCCCCTGGCCAGCTTCTTGTGAAAATTAACCCTGTCCCAGCTGGAACCAGGACAATAAATTAAAAGGATATTATAAACATGTTCTTGCTCCAAAGGAAAAAGAAGACCATTTCTGTCATAGACTTTCTGAATAAACATAGAGGTAAACTTGTCCATATTATGCTAAATTTTATAAATGTATATTACCTGAGGAACAGTGGGTATTTCAAGGACAAGGATCATCTTTTACAGTGATTAGGTGACAAGAGTCTACCCAACGAGAGCAGACTGTCCTGGTTGTGGCTGGGATAGGGTTAATTTTCGCCAGAAGCTGGCCGGGGGCTATTCTATACCATGTGACCGTCACGCTCACTATTTAGAGGGGGTCGACCGGAGGCACGTGGTGGGGATTGCTGCTCGGGAGCGGGCTGGGTGTCGGGCTCTGGGCCGGAAAGCGCCGCTAAGTACACGTTGTTATTGTTGGGGTTTCTCGCTTGTTTGTTCTCTTTCCCTTTGTTGTTCGGTTAAACTGTTGTTGTTAACCCACGAGTTTTTGCTTTTCTTTGTCCCGATTCTCTCCCCGTCCCACCGGGAGGGGGGGGGGCGGTGAGCGAGCGACCGCGTGGCTCAGCCTCCGGCTGGGGCTAAACCATGACACAGACTAATGGGGATGGTTTGCTTAACTTTTCAAAATGAGGGCAGAAAGGGAACTTGATAGCTCTCTACAAATCCATAAGGGTTACACTAAAGTGCAATGCAGGTAATGAAAAAAACGGGTGCCTACAGATTCTGTGTAAATACTGGCTGGCAAGGGGAAGGTTTCTAAATACCAGAGGAATAAAGTTGTGGAACACCTTTCGAAGAGACTAATGTGAGCAAAGAAAGCCTAACCAAATATAGAGATTTTGTGGCATGGTTAGCTAAAGACTGACCAGTCGTGATATAACAATTTTTGTTAGTCACTCAGCAGGAATTGGAGGAACTGGATTCATGGCATTTCCAGAAATTGTCAAAAGCCAAGTTTGCATAAACTGTTGTCTTTTGGTAGATCAAGGGAAGGAGTAGATGCAAGAGCATCCCTAAAATTAGAGGCAGAGGAGAAACATCGCCAAGGACTTTATAGGAATTCATAGATTCCATAGCTGCCTCTGCTGAATCCTTTCTATGATTTTCTAATGTTGCTTATTTCTGTTTTAACACACGATCTTTGGTCAGAACTCAACTCTCTAGCCTCATTTTTTTCATGTTTTAAATTTGAGAAATTTCCAATAACTAAGATGTGTGATTGCTCCATAATATGTTGGGTGACCAATTGGCTGATGGGTCAGGCTCAACAAGTTATAGTAAATGGGGTTACATCAGGCTGGCGGCCAGTCACCAGTGGGGTACCCCAGGGCTCATTTTTAGGGCCAGTGCTCTTTAATGTTTTTATAAATGATCTGGATGTAGGAATCGAATGTACGTTAAGTAAGTTTGCTGGTGATACTAAACTAGGAGGAGCTGTGGACTCCCTTGAGGGTAGAGAGGCCTTACAGAGAGATCTGGATAGACTAGGGAGCTGGGCAATCACCAACTGTATTAAATTTAACAAGAGCAAGTGCCGGATTCTCCACCTGGGACAGGGTAATCCTGGTTATATGTACAAATTGGGGGACGAGAGGCTGGAGAGCAGCCCTGCGGAAAGAGATCTGGGGGTTTGGGCTGATGGCAAGTTGAATATGAGTCAGCAGTGTGCCCTGGCAGCCAAAAAGGCCAACCGTGTCCTGGGGTGCATCAAGCACAGCATAGCTAGCTGGTCAAGGGAAGTGATTGTCCCCCTCTACGCTGCACTGGTGCAGCCCCACCTCGAGTACTGTGTGCAGTTTTGGGTGCCTCAATATAAGAAGGGCATCAAACTATTAGAGTGTGTCCAGAGGAGGACGACCAAGATGGTGAAAGGTCTTGAGGGCAAGACTTATGAGGAGCAGCTGAGGTCACTTGGCTTGTTCAGCTTAGAGAAGAGAAGGCTGAGGGGTGACCTCATCACAGTCTACAACTTCCTCAAGGTGGGCAGTGGATGGGGAGGTGCTGATCTCTCTCTGGTGACCAGCAATAGGAAACGAGGAAATGGAATGAAGCTACATCAGGGGAAGTTCAGATTGGACATTAGGAAAAGGTTCTTTACTAAGAGGGTGGTCGGTCACTGGAACAGGCTCCTCAGGGAAGTGGTCATGGCACCAAGCCTGTCAGAGTTCAAGGAACATCTGGACGATGCTCTTAGTCATATGGTTTAGTGTTAGGTAGTCCTGCGAGGAGCAGGGAGTTGGACTCGATGATCCTTATGGGTCCCTTCCAACTCGAGATATTCTATGATTCTGTGAGTTATGATTCTATGATCTAAATTGCCACATGGTGGCACTGTTACTGCACTTCATACAAAAAAAAAAGTTTAAAATAAAGTCTACACAAAGCATTCTACTATTAAATGTTGTGTTGAGCATTTCCCAACTCAAAGCTAAATGAAAATTAGGAGTATGACTGGAAATATGTTTCAGCTGGTAGCACTGAAATAGATTATTATTGCACTTACATTTAGTGTGTCCTGGCATTACTGAGGTTTAACTGTGAGTAACATCTAGGCTTTGAGCCCATGTAATTTAGTGGCACTCTTCACCAGCTTTGTTGCCCTTCTCTGGGCACGCTCCAGCACTTCAATGACTTTCTTGTAGTGAGGGGCCCAAAAATGAACACAGTACTCAAGGTGCGGCCTCACCAGGGCCAAGTACAGGGGGATGATCACCTCCCTACTCCTGCTGGCCACACTATTTCTGATACAGGCCAGGATGCCGTTGGCCTTCTTGGCCACCTGGGCACACTGCTGGCTCATATTCAGCTGGCTGTCGACCAACACCCCAAGGTCCTTTTCCACTGGGCAGCTTTCCAGCCATTCTTCCCCAAGCCTGTAGCGTTGCCTGGGGTGGTTGTGTCCCAAGTGCAGGACCTGGCACTTGGCCTTGTTGAACCTCATACAATTGGCCTCAGCCCATCTATCCAGCCTGTCCAGATCCCTCTGTAGAACCTTCCTTCCCTCAAGCAGATCAACACTCCCTCCCAGCTTGGTGTCATCTGCAAACTTACTGAGGGTGCACTCGATCCCCTCGTCCAGATCATTGATAAAGATATTGAACAGAACTGGCCCCAGTACTGAGCCCTGGGGAACACCACTTGTGACCGGCCACCAACCGGATTTAACTCCATTCACCACAACTCTTTGGGCCCGGCCATCCAGCCAGTTTCTTACCCAGCGCAGAATATGCCCATCCAAGCCATGGGTAGCCAGTTTCTCCAGGAGGATGCTGTGGGAGATGGTGTCAAAGGCTTTACTAAAGTCCAGGTAGACAATGTCCACGGCCTTTCCCTCATCCACTAAGCAGGTCACCATGTCGTAGAAGGAGATCAGGTTGGTCAGGCAGGACCTGCCTTTCATAAACCCACGCTGACTGGGCCCGATCGCCCGGTTGTCCCGTACGTGCCTTGTGATGGCACTCAAGATGACCTGCTCCATAACCTTCCCCAGTACCAAGGTCAGACAGACAGGCCTGTAGTTCCCCGGATCCTCCTTCTGGCCCTTCTTGTAGATGGGCATCACATTTGCCAGCCTCCAGTCAACTAGGACCTCCCTGGTGAGCCAGGAATGCTGATAAATGATGGAGAGTGGCTTGGTGAGCACTTCTGCCAGCTCCTTCTGCACCCTTGGGTGGATCCCATCCGGCCCCATAGACTTGTGCGTGTCTAGGTGGCGTAGCAGGTCACTGACCATTTCCCCTTGGATTATGGAAGCTTCATTCTGCTCCCTCTCCCCATCTTCCTGCTCAGGGGGCTGGGTACCCAAAGAACAACTTCCCTTGCTGTTAAAGACTGAGGCAAAGAAGGCATTAAGCACCTCAGCCTTTTCCTCGTCCCTTGACGCTATGTTTCCCCCCGCATCCAATAAAGGAGGGAGATTCTCCTTCGCCCCCCTTTTGTTGCTAATGTATTTATAGAAGGACTTTTTGTTGTATTTTACGGCAGTAGCCAGACTAAGTTCTAGTTGGGCTTTGGCCCTTCTAATTTTCTCCCTGCATAACCTCACAACATCCTTGTAGTCCTCCTGAGTTGCCTGCCCCTTCCTCCAAAGGTTATAGACGCTCCTTTTTTTCTGTGTTCCAGCCGGCGCTCTCTGTTCAGACAGGCCAGTTTTCTTCCCCACCTGCTCGTCTTTCGGCTCATGGGGATGGCCTGCTCCTGCGCCTTTAAGATTTCCCTTTTGAAGAATGTCCAGCCTTCCTGGACTCCTTTGCCCTTCAGGACTGCCTCCCAAGGGACTCTGCCAACCAGACTCCTAAACAGGCCAAAGTCTGCCCTCCGGAAGTCCAAGGTGGCAGTTCGGGTGACCCCCCTCCTTACTTCTCTGAGAATCGAAAACTCAGTCATTTCATGGTCACTATGCCCAAGACGGCCTCCAACCATCACATCACCCACAAGACCTTCTCTGTTCACAAACAACAGGTCCAACGGGGCGCCTTCTCTCATTGGCTCCCTCACCAGCTGTGTGAGGAAGTTATCTTCCACACACTCCAGGAACCTCCTGGACTGTTTCCTCTCTGCTGCATTGTATTTCCAGCAGACATCTGGCAAGTTCAAGTCCCCCACGAGAACAAGGGCTAGTGATCGTGAGGCTTCTCCCAGCTGCCTGTAGAATACTTCATCTGCCTCCTCATCCTGGTCGGGTGGTCTATAACAGACTCCCACCATGATATCTGCCTTGTTGGCCTTCCCCCTGATTCTTACCCATAGACACTCAACCCTCTCATCACCGTCCTCGAGCTCTAGGCAGTCAAGACTCTCCCTAACATAGAGGGCTACCCCACCTCCTCTCCTTCCTTGCCTATCCCTTCTGAAGAGTTTGTAGCCATCCATCGCAGCACTCCAGTTGTGCGTGTCATCCCACCATGTTTCTGTGATGGCAACTATATCATAATTTTCTGCCTGCACAATGGCTTCCAGCTCCTCCTATTTGTTGCCCATGCTCCGTGCATTTGTGTAGATGCAATTCAGCTGGGCTAATGATCTTGTCACCTTTCTGGTGGGAGAAGCCCTAATTTCTATGTGTCCAATCATCTCAGGCATTGGGACTTGAAGTAGTCTGTTGTCAGTACTGAGCCTAATGGCAATGGCATGTCTGTATCTTGACTTCTGCAATGGAAGTTATTCTTGCAGATCAATTTTCTTTACTGGAAAGGATATTGGGCCAACTAAATAAAACAGACATGAATAAAGGAAAATCACTCATTAGCAGTTCACAGGAACAGTAATACTTACACAGGATAAGTCCTAACTGAGTGCTGGAAGCTCTCAGGAACACTGATTAGGCATGAAAATAAGAGAAAAATCAGAGCCAAAATATCCTGAGCTTGGGAGAAGACTGTACTGTCCAAATCCATAAAGACAGACATTGACATGAGATGCAGAGCTGTTACCCCATATGGGGAGAGGGAAAGGATAAACATCAAATTTGTACAAAACCCTCTGTGTGGTTTCTTGATATACCTGCATCTCATTCATAAGAGAATTAGGGTTGTTCTCCAATATCTGTTTGGCCCTGGAGAGGTGCTCAGCTGATGTGGGATCATCACACAGAGCTTTGTGTGTCTTTCCTAGATAGACTCCCCGATCTAAACTATTCACTGCACCCATCAACATGATGCTGCATGAAAATAAGGGCTAAAAGCAAAGTGTTCCACCTACAGGAAAGAAACAAAGGATACCACTGCTGAGGAGTGGAGACAACTTTGCAGTCCTCTACTTCTATTTGATTAACTTTGGCTGCTTAGAATTTTCCGTTCTCAAAATAGGGAGAAATAACAGGAACACACTTTGCTAAGATGTCATGCTGATGTAAATGTCTCCACCTGGCCATCACCATGCAGGATCCAATTTTGCACCTTAGCAATTCTGAATACAAACCCAGTGCAACTATCCTATAGGGCTGGAAATCTATCAAATCTCAAAGCACTTCAACACAGAATTGAAATGTCTTGACTTAGGTCACCATTAAGAGTTTTGGCTCCATCCTGAGCCATTTTGCCAGACTTCAGACACCTATTAACAGGAATCAAGCCTGAATAACTTCTACGTGGCTTCATTCTGAATGCAAATATCGTTATACTCCTTGGGAAGCGGGTATATCCACACTCATGACAGTCCCTGGATAATGAGCATAGATTTTGACAATGTTCCAGAGCAAACCTGTAATTTTCTGCTTAGATCTTAAATCAGTGTTTCTAAAACTTTTCACTTGTGCATCTTCAGAATAGCTTCCTTCCTCTCTACCCCATTCTATATAAAATTCAAATCAGTACAAATTCTCTTAAAACTTATGTTAATTGCATATTTCTGAAATTTAAAAAGAGAAACACTAATTCACAATTGAAATTATTATGTAAATATGCATATTCCAGGCTAGAATGTATGTGCACTTCCCTTATGTGCACTCACAGAATCACAGAATGGTAGGGGTTGGAAGGGACCTCTGGAGATCATCTAGTCCAACCCCCACTGCTAGAGCAGGTTCACCTAGAGCAGGCTGCACAGGACTGCGTCCAGGCGGGTTTTGAATATCTCCAGAGAAGGAGACTCCACAACCTCCCTGGGCAGCCTGTTCCAGTGCTCTGTCACCCTCACTGTGAAGAAGTTTTTCCTCATGTTCAGGCGGAACTTCATGTGTTCTAGTTTGTGCCCGTTGCCCCTTGTCCTGTCCCTGGGCACCACAGAAAAGAGTCTGGCCCCATCCTCTTGACACCCGCCTGTCATGGTTTAACCCCAAATTGTAACCCAATACCACGCAGCCGCTCGCTCACTCCCCCACTCCCCAGTGGGGTGGGGAGGAGAACTGGGGAGAAAGGAAAACTCGCAGGTTGAGATAAAAACAGCTCACCAGGACAGCAGAGGAAAAAATATGAAAATATATTAATAATGATAATAATGATAATATATACAAGGATAACAGAATGTATAAAACAAACGATACACAATTTCTCACCACCCGACAACTGATACAGCCTGTCCTGAGCAGCAGGCAGGGAGCAGGGGTATCCCCCCCAGCTATCCCAGAACAGCAAGTTCCAGAGAGAGCAGGCGAGGGAACAAACAGCCAAACGAACGAAAAACAAAAAGGAAAAAACAGGGAAACAAAAAGCAACCCGAAGGGAAGCTTAAGGGTTAAGGCACCAAGGGTCTCAAAAGCCTAAAAGACCCAGTGGCCCCCCCCGACCGACCCTCGCTTATATCGGGCATGACATCTATGGTATGGAATGCTCTCTTTGGCCAGTCTGGATCAACTATCCTGTCTCTACCCCTCCCAAGTTTTGCATCTGCATGTTAGCAGAACCTGGAAAACAACAAAATGTCCTTGGTGGTTCAGCAGCAACCAGCAACATCAGTGTGCTATCACTATTCTTCTCACACTAAAGCCAAAACACAGGAGCTGCTGAAAACAAAACTAGCTCCGTCCCGGCCTAAACCAGGACACCGCCCTTGAGATATTTATAAGCGTTGATGAGGTCCCCTCTCAGTCTTCTCTTCCTCAGGCTGAACAGCCCCAGCTCCCTCAGCCTTTCCCCATAGGAGAGATGCTCCAGTCCCCTCATCATCTTTGTAGCCCTCGTGCCCCTTATTCAGAGAAAACTGCTAGAAGGCTACTAGATATTAATGTAGATTGACACAGGTCAAATTTTGTCCAGAGTTCAGATGCAAAACTTGAAAAGAGCTGTGATTTGTAATCAAAAGCTCAAATGTTGAAATTTGCTATAAGTGACTGCTTTTGTCAGATTTCTGCATCTAAGTTGGATTTGGAAAATGTTCTCCTTTCAGTTAAAGATCTGATGTAGATCTGCATCTACTTGTAAGTAGAGATAGTAGGACTCATATGGCACCCTCTTCAGTCCTGTGGAAACCAATGCTTGCTATAAGTGCTTGGATGTAAGATTCTTTTATACATTCTGTTAGAATTTGCAATCTTCCCAATGCCCTTGTAATACTGTGGAGTCAGAAAAAACCAAAAGAGAATGCTGGGATGCAGTAGGTCAGTGGCTTGTGATCTTCCTGAATTTAAGGACCACTAGACATTTTTCAAATGCATGTGCAGAGTCCTATATGGCTAAGATTTATTCCCCTTAATTATTTTTATGGGCATATAGCCTAGAAGCAATCTATGAAATCCCTGCTATTGAAAACCACAGCAGTAGCTGGCAGTATCTGGAAATGAAAACTAAATCAAAGAATGACCTAAGAATTTTCTTATCTTAACAACCAGATAAAAAGGGAGCATAAAAATTAAAATATATTTTTCCAATACGAGCAGGACCTATTCAATAATTACACTGAGTTTATATTATAGTCCAAAGCAGAACAGAGACTGAAGAACTGAAAAGATGATGTTCTAATTACTCACATATAAAAAACCAACAGAATAGGCCACCAAGGGTTAATATTTATCTGATACCATCAAAAAAATCTCATTACAAGCACTGTGTCACATAATTGATCTGACTGTTTAGCTGACTGAGTCAGCGGCCCCAGAGATTTATGTACTCATGCACTTCTGCAAAGTCCTTGCTTGGGTCTGGTTCTGTGCAGCTGTTCAGTGAAGGCACTTTACAATCTGCAAAAAAAAGAGGTAACATCTGCTAGACACGACTCTAATAACATCATAACTTACAGACTTGTCAGTCTAAGAAGAAAAGGCCATGTCATGCTTTCCAGAGATCAAGGATCAAGCAGATGCAACTGATGTCAAAAAAAGTGGTGGAGAGCACATTTTAAAAGAAGCTGCTGTCAGAGCTTAAAAATATCATGGTCAGTGTCAACATTGAGACTGTGCAATCAAATGTCACTAAAACGTGCTTCAAATTTTGTTTGTATGACCTCACTTTTGATTTCTTGTTAAGATTTCTACCTCTGGTCTCCCACGTGTACTTAGTGGTTTCCACTATTTTACTACACCTAATTAGGTGAATTGAATTGAAAAATGGTTTGTGTATGAAGTTCAAAACATCTGTTTGGACGGTGCTAACGAGTACAAGAAGAGTAAATCATCAACACCAGACATAATCTGCTTCTATAAGTAGACAACGTAAAATTGCCAAATGCCCTGTGCAGTAGTCATTATGAATGAAGTCTGAAAGAAAACACTTGTCTGCAAGAAAATCTGATTATATTGTTGTCTTATCAATATGCAAAACACAGATACAATGATCTCTATGTATTTTTGTGTGGTGCCCTCCATGGTCTATCCATAGCTCTGAGCTCACAAATTGTGGGTGGAACCATTATGGTTTCAAACACACACTTGTTCTGCATGTGCAATCACACCAAAAATGTGATTAAAACCTTGGAATTATTTTTCTGGGGGGTTGTAAAAAGTGTCATAAAGCTAAGCGTTATATTTGGTGTGACAAGTTGTAGACACTACTAATAGCAGCTGTTAATGTGGAATCTAATTGAAAATGTAAGTGTTCCTATCTTGGTCCAGGACTTCCAGTGACTGGACTAAGGATATTTAAACGATGGGCTCACGGTGAACAAGAAAAGAGAAGCAATTAATCAAAAAGGACAATCAGAAAAAGGCACAATGAAACACTGCAGGCTTGCTCAGCCTGGAGAAGAGAAGGCTCCGGGGAGACCTTATTGCAGCCTTTCAGTACCTAAAGGGGGCTTATAGGAATCATAGAACAGTTTGGGTTGGAAGGGACCTTTAAAGGCCATCTAGTCCAACCCCCTGCCATGAGCAGGGACAACCTCACTAGATCAGGTTGCTCAGAGCCCCGTCCAGCCTGACCTTGAATGCTTCCAGGGATGGGGCTTCTACTACCTCTCTGGGCAACCTGTTCCAGTGCTTCACAACCCGCATTGTGAAAAACTTCTTTCTGATTTCCAACCTATATCTCCCCTCCTTTAGTTTAAAACCATTACCCCTTGTCCTATCACAACAGGCCCTGCTAAAAAGGTTCTCCCCATTTTTCCTATAGGCCCCCTTCAAGTACTGAAAGGCTGCAATAAGGTCTCCCCGGAGCCTTCTCTTCTCCAGGCTGAACAGGCCCAACTCCCTCAGCCTGTCTTCATAGGAGAGGTGCTCCATTCCTCTGATCATTTTTGTGGCCCTCCTCTGGACCTGCTCTAGCAGGTCCATGTCCTTCTTATGTTGAGGGGCCCAGAGCTGGACGCAGTACTCCAGGTGGGGCCTCACCAGGGCAGAGTAGAGGGGCAGAATCACCTCCCTCGACCTGCTGGCCATGCTTCTTTTGATGCAGCCCAGGATACAGTTGGCCTTCTGGGCTGCCAGTGCACATTGTTGGCTCATGTCCAGCCTTTCATCCACCAGCACCCCCAAGTCCTTCTCGGCAGGGCTGCTCTCCATCCCTGCATCCCCCAGCCTGTACTGATACCGGGGGTTGCTCCGACCCAGGTGCAGGACTCTGCATTTGTCCTTGTTGAACCTCATAAGGTTCGCCCGGGCCCACCTCTCAAGCCTGTCCAGGTCCCTCTGGATGGCATCCTGACCCTCAAGCGTACCCACCGCACCACTCAGCTTGGTGTCGTCCGCAAACTTGCTGAGGGTGCACTCGATCCCGCTGTCTATGTCATCGATGAAGATGTTAAAAAGGATCGGCCCCAATACAGACCCTTGAGGGACACCACTTGTCACCGGTCTCCATCTGGACGTTGAGCCATTGACCACTACCCGCTGGATGCAACCATTCAACCAATTCCTCATCCACTGTACAGTCCACCCATCAAATCCATATCTCTCCAGTTTCGAGAGAAGGATGTTGTGGGGGACCGTGTCAAAGGCCTTACAGAAGTCCAGATAGATGACATCGGTTGCTTTGCCCTTGTCCACTGATGCAGTCACGCCATCATAGAAGGCCACTAGGTTGGTCAGGCAGGACTTGCCCCTGGTGAAGCCATGCTGGCTGTCTCCAATCACCTCCCTGTCCTCCATGTGCCTCAGCATAGCTTCTAGGAGGATCTGTTCCATGATCTTCCCAGGCACAGAGGTGAGGCTGACAGGTCAGTAGTTCCCAGGGTCCTCCTTCTTACCCTTTTTAAAGATGGGCACTACATTTCCCTTTTTCCAGTCCCCAGGGACTTCGCCTGACTGCCATGACCTTTCAAATATCATGGAGAGTGGCTTGGCAACTACATCAGCCAATTCCTTCAGGACTCTGGGATGCATCTCGTCAGGTCCCATAGACTTATGTACATCCAGGTTCCTCAGGTGGTCACGAACCTGATCTTCTCTTACCGTGAAAGATGGGGAGAAACTTTTTAGCAGGGCCAGTTGTGATAGGATAAGGGGTAATGGTTTTAAACTAAAAGAGGGGAGATTTAGACTAGATACAAGGAAGAAGTTTTTCACAATGAGGGTGGTGAAGCACTGGAACAGGTTGCCCAGAGAGGTGGTAGATGCCCCATCCCTGGAAACATTCAAGGTCAGGCTGGATGGGGCTCTGGGCAACCTGATCTAGTCGAGGATGTCCCTGCTCATTGCAGGGGGGTTGGACTAGATGACCTTTAAAGGTCCCTTCCAACCCAAACTATTCTATGATTCTATAAAAGAAAAGGGGGCCTATTTATCTAGCCTAACTTTTACAAACAAAACAATCATTGAAATGCTGGAACATTTTCTGAAGAATACAGGGAGGACGTGTCTTTTACCAGTGATGTGCATTTTACCTTTCGCATGTGGCTGCAGTATAACAACAGACCATCGATGCAATTCAAGAAACTCTTTCAAAATTTAACCTTATTATATTTTATTTGTTTGCACAGTTGCTGCAAGAAAAAAGAAATCTTTTTTCATGAGCATTTTAGTGCTGTGATTTAAGTCTCATTTCCCTTTTTGCTATTTAATTTACCTTTTATTATATTTTTTTTATTTGAAACAAACAAAAAAGGAGCAATATCCTATCACTAACAGAGAGACAGATAGACTAAACAGGCAGTTTATGTGATCTAATAATTTGACCGGATGTGCATTCTAAGAATTATCTTCTAATCTAACACCAGTCAATTGAACAACCCTGATCAGTTGAATACATGCAGTCTTTCTGTACATACTATGAACCATCAGTCAGAGGTCCTGAAGTCAAACTTTGGTCAGATACTTCCAACACAAATATTATTTGCACTCACAAATCAAGTACTAATGATCCCCAGTTATAATCTGTCATAGCTATTCAAGGAGAGGGGGAGGATTTTTGCCTACAGAGAGGCAGTCACAGTGTTTGAAATATAATTATCAAAGGGAACAAGGGAAATGAATAGAATAGAATAGAATAGGATATTTCAGTTGGAAGGGACCTACAATGATCATCTAGTCCAACTGCCTGACCACTCCAGGGATGACCAAAACTTAAAGCATGTTATTAAGGGCATTGCCCAAATGCCTCTTAAACACTGACAGGCACGGGGCATCGATCACCTCTCTAGGAAGCCTGTTCCAGTGTTTGACCATCCTCTCGGTAAAGAAATGCTTCCTAATGTCCAGTCTAAACCTCCCCTGGTGCAGCTTTGAACCATTCCCACATGTCCTATCACTGGATACCCGGGAGAAGAGCTCAGGACCTCCCTCTCCACTTCCCCTCCTCAGGAAGCTGTAGAGAGCAATGAGGTTGCCCCTCAGCCTCCTTTTCTCCAAACTAGACAAGCCCAAAGTCCTTAGCCGCTCCTCATAGGACAAAATACAAATACAATATATTAAATAAACAGAGCATTATATTGCTTTCCTTTTATAAAGCTTCATGACTTTCTTACAGAGTCTAGAATTTCCAGAGATCATGAAGGAATCAGATGCTTGTATCAGATTGAAATACGTAAGGTTCCTGTGGGGAAAAAAACCCCAGTCTAAAAGCCTTACCTTGATCTCTTTAGCTGCGATTCCTCACTTTTTTTTTAATTATATGGCAATGCTACCTTCAGGAAACAAATAGCCCCTGTACTAGAAAGGAAACAAGATAACACAGACTCAAACAGCAAGAGAAGAACAGAGAGAGAGAGAAAGTGGCATCTCCTCACCTCGGCCAGCACCAAAGCTGAGGAGACCAGGAACTGAAACCTCAGCCCAGAGCCCTCACTACCAAATCTTGCTGTTTCTCTTTGCTTATTTTATACTGTTTTCTGCTGGCATCTTTGGAAAGCATAAAAATACACCCATGTCGAGAATCTTAAGCGCACAAACACTATAGGTGCGGTAGATCAATTTTTCTCATATATTTGTACAGGTCCCTCTCCTATAAATATGAGCAGAAAGAATATAGTCAGATGCTGTATTCAGAGACTCAGATGCTCATGGATAATTAAATATACCTTGATGGAATTTCTTTCACTGAAGTAGGCATGATTTAAAAAAATAACATTTAATTTTTTTCTTTGAGGAAAAGTATAAATAAACTTCCTGAAGAAGAAATTCAATGCCATTCTGCAATTGATTATGTTAATTTTATTTTAAAGGAAGCTGCACTGCAAATTGAAAAATGATATTCCAGTTGTATATCCAATTCATAGACAGAATATATTATTGAAGTGAAAAGAAACTGTTACTAAAATGGCAATCACTAGCTCCTTCAGAGTTTTATAAGCCAGACAAACAATATGGAAGCATGGCTGACAAATTTGTACTGTCATACTGTGTTCCAGAGAAAATGAATATACTTATATATCTGAATAATCATAGAGTAAGACCATCAACCTCTTCTTTTTACCCATCTCTACAAATCACCTGAGTTTTTCATCTGTTATAGACCAAGCACATATTATGTATCTGCTTTACAAAAGCAACAACAACAAAAGCTTTTTGTCTTTTTAACATAAAAAATTTTGAACAAAGAAGAAATCTCATCAGACTAGAACCTTATTTGGTTCTGGAAGTGAAAAGCAAGGGTTAGGTTGGATATTGTAGACATTTCTGATAGCCACTGGCCAGACTTCTAAGGCAGCTTCATCAACTTGGATGTAATTTTTCTTAATTTATACTCAAGGCCAATTCATTGTGTGAAACTGAGTTTTTTGTTAAAACTAAGGCCGAGGAGATGCTGTTGTTTATTGCCATAGGAATGACTGACTATTACTATGGTTTCTGTGGAAAATTATGTTTATGGCATTAGACAGTGATGTTGCCTAGGCAGAGGGGACAGACCCCATCAGAGGATGAAGGAAAAGGCAGGAGAAGTCAGCGGTCCCTCAGGGATGCTGCAGCCAGCCTGAGGACCAGGACTGCGCCATGGCCATGCCATCCATCGGCTCCGGCACCAGTTCGACCTGAGCCCAAATGCGCTGCCTTCTCCCCAATGGCAGCTAGGCCAGAACGGGGCTGTAACGTAGCGGGGAGCACGACGAGGACATGGGAAGCTGAGTGTTTCTTATTGCGCAGTGCTGGGGACAAGAAAGGGCAACTGTAGAGACTATTGCAGAAAGGGATTTGGAAAAAGCAAGGAGAAACTTAAAGTACTGCCATGGTGCCTTGTAAGGGATATAGGGGAAGACTGGAGAGAGAGAGAGAGAGAGAGATTAACCAGGATCACAGGGACATCGACAGAAACCCCTAAGAAACTGGGCCTCATAACTTCTCTGCTCACAAAACAACTTGTTAGTTTTTTATTGAACCTCTTGATAAACAGATTTTATCTTTCACCAACAACCTAAAGAGCCCAGGAGAAAGTTATATTTGAAACTCACTAATGAGTATCTTTAGTGCTCATTAAGTAGACTGATTTAAAATTCTGCAGATGTATTGGTGCATTCATGGACTTTTTACTACTGAGGAAAGACACATACAGCTCTTCCCCAGCAAATTTTCCTTCAGCTTTTTCCTGAAGTGCTCAGAACTGGACACAATATTCTCTTAAGAGTCTCACTAATCCCTGTATGCAGGGATATTATCATCAATGCAGTTCTCCATATTCTTGTGTTTATACATTCTGGATAACAACAGTTTTTTTAACTGCTGCATCTACTGGTATCGCCTGCTGAATTACATAGCCACAGTCTTACCTAACTTCATTTTGGAGCCATTATTTCCCTGACCTTTATCCAAAAAAAGAGATGAGAGAGTGCAAACATTGTCCAGATGATATACAAAAGCTGACTTCTGGGCATGTGAGGCTGCCATTGAGCACATCTATTTCGGTCAGGTCCACTTGGGACTCTAGTTGCTTAATCTCAAGGGGTTGTTACTTGCCTTGGTCAGATGCCTTGCCTACAAGCTACAGGCAACCTCCCAGCTGCTTGGTCTGCCTACCTGGACTGCCTACCATGGGCTGAACAGACGTCAATACAGTTAAAAAGAAGTAGGTTTCATTAGGGAATACATTACTCAAAGTGGTTCCAATGAACAAAGCAATGGTCATTATTCTGCTCTTCCTAACTCCAAGGAGATTTCAGTCGAAGGCTTGTTTCCAATTTCAGCACTATGGTTTAAGAGAGATGTTGCCTACATGGATGGAGTAGAACAGCAAAAGCGAAAGGAGGGCTGGAAATTGCAGTGCACAGGGAGAGGTGGAAAGGTAGCTCTCGGTACCTGCAAGGGCAGCACAAGCACGACAAGGTGACCTGCAGTGGGAGGGCTCACCCATCTTATGTCTTCTTGAATGACCAGCACGGTTCTTGTGAAGAAGTTTGCCAGGATCTATGCAATGTCAGCATCACATGAACAGGAGCCAGTGTCCCAGAGAGAAAGAAGACAAAAGAACTCACTGGTTTTTGGGTCTCTGCACATAGGCATGGTACAGAACATACTGCCGTGAAGTTATACCTTCTTGTAATTTAGCGGGTGACCGCACCTACAGTATTACAGGGCTTTTTCCTTGCTGTGGGTACAGCATAGGCCAAGAAGGTGCTTTTTGTTTGCTGTTCACCTCACTGAACAATATAAGCTCTGCTGGCAATAACTCTTTGCAGTCAGCAGAGCTGCATGCACTGCAGGAGGAGCTGGCTACCTGCAGACCCTCAGACAGTCCAGGCAGTTCCACTTCCTTCCTGGCTCCTGCAGCAGCTCCCTTCTTGCACTCTGCCTTGCACAGGATCAGTCAGTGTTTTCTACCATTACACAAAGCTGATTTCTCTCCACTGAAATGTGTACAGGAAAATTAGATATATGCTGGCTCTTATTGCCTACCATGCGTGCGGATTAACATCACATACTCCTGTCTGGACTTGTGGGGATGGCACTGAGTTTTGTATGTAAGGCACAATTTTTATCTTAGCTTTCACTCCACAGTGGGTTATACGTAAGGAATGTTGCCTTAAAAGTCCAAATGAAGGGAAAATGTCAAAGCCAAGTCATAAATTGATCACAGTCATATGAACCTTTGCCAAGGCTGTATATGAAAGTGAAGCAATGCTGGTGAAAAACAATAAACATAGATTGCTTACAGGTTATGGAGGCTGCCCAACCTTTCAGTGACCTTGGCCTGAGGCAGAGTTTGTAACAAAACATGAAAACAAGCATACTTCCCCTGGTTTCACTTTTCAAGGCAAACACTACAAGCACAGCTGAGATATAACTGCCACAGGAGCCATCGGCTTCAAGGTGCTTGTGTTCACAACCAGAATGTTCTGTAAACCTGCACCAAATCACCTCAGCTTGAAAAAAAAGAAAAAAGACAAAACAGGGAGGGAAACAAAAATTTGAATATCGAGCAACAAAAGAGAAAAAAATCAAACCACAACAGCCACCTGCTGCTGAAATGCACATTTGTTGTAACCCGTGATTCAGCTAGGAAAATGATCAGTAAGAGACTAAGTGCAAGTACAGCAGAAAACAAAAGGATGGCTCTGACCATGGACTTCTGTATGTGGTGGTGATACTGTTAGTCAGTGTCTACTATTTCCTCCCATGATCAACTAGAAAGGAGAATCCATGAAATACCTACCTCTTTTCTCAAGGAGAGAGTGGTGAAAAACAGGGGAGATTTGATGGTTTGGGACCTCTGCTCTCCACTTGCCACAACACAACTGGCTAGAAGGGTTGAGCCGGAGCAGCAAGGGAAGCCATCTGCGTCTTGGCATAGAAGGAGAGCAGGTTCCTGCCCCTATGAGGAGTGGGAAAGGCCAGGGACTGAAGTGAGACACAGTGACACCTTCCACCCAGCTAGCATTGCTGTCTGGCCCAAGTCTAGCCAGAAGACGTATGTGTCCGAGTCCTTCAGGGCTTGCAATCTGCTCTAGTAAGGTTATTACTATGCTATAAACGATACACTAAACTCATCAAAGTGCAACATCAGCATTCAAACATTCCCCATGTCATGACATATGCTATCCCTCGTTCCCAGAAACCATGCTGTATAGTTAGATCTTCACTTGGGCAAACTGAGGCCACCTTTAGCATTTGCATTTCCTTCCTTGAATGTTTCCATTCCCTGAATGTTTCATTTCCCTTTGAGTCTCATATCAGTAGATTTTATTAAACTTTTCTCCACAGACTCAGCCACACTCGAAGGAAAGCCAGGAGAAATTTTAACTGCTGGATATTATAACCACTGAGAAACAGGAGTGTATAGTGAGATCCTCCACAATCACAGATACACCGCTTAGTGGATCAAGATCATTATGTTAATGTGTACAGTGTAACATTATAATTCCATATGCAATCACATTTATAACATCAATGAAAACTTTTAGTGCTTGTCAATGCTTCATTTACTTGCTTTTCCCACCAACACCTTATTTTGCATGCTAAAGCATTCAGCATTTGTGTATGTTTATGTGAAATAAACTTTGCAGAGACAAGGGAGTTGCATTACAAATGGTACTGGAATCATAACTTTGCACTTCCACAGCTGTTACATTTAAATTTCTCAGCTTTCAGATTATTGCAGAGCAAAATTTTTCGAAGTGGAATCTTTCAGTTTAGCTCCCACTCTAGAAAAAGTTTTTCAAAGTACTAAAGTAAAAAAGAGGGAAAAAAATATCTAATTTCAGTGGGATTTGTGCTTCTCAGTCACTGGAAAGTTTTTGAAAATCCCATCATAACCCTTTTGTTACCTAATACTTGGCTTGATTTTCACAGCTGCTCAACACCCTACATTGATCTGTTAAAAGTTGGTCATTACCTCTAAATATTTGACAATATATTTGAGTAATTAAAAATGGATTTCTACACCTGACTTTAAGGAACTATTTTGGAAAGGACTGTCCATAGTTTCTTCCACAGAATAGTATTTATAAGGCCGTTGCTCCAGATAATGTTCCTTCCATTTTACAGCCCCTTTGTCTAGTAGTTATCTGATGGAGAGAAAAAGTCATCCCAGTTTTCTCTCCTGCTCTGCAGGTAATGTTGACCCTGGTGACAGGAAAGGATTGTGCTATGTAGGGGAGGAGATGAGCGTAACTCTAGATGGTGAATGGGACCCCAATTATACTTACAATTGCCTTAATCCAGTCTAAACAAAGAGAGGGACATTTGTGCACATTTTGCTGAGCCAAAGCAATCATTGCTCTCTGGGGAGTTAGAAAAATCTAACTACTGGGCTACATGTGGCAGTTTTATTGATTATTGTGGATTGTCATTGTTGTGGTTTAACCCCAGCCAGTACCCAAATACCATGCAGCCACTCGCTCACTCCCCCACTCCCCAGTGGGGTGGGGAGGAGAATCGGAAAGAAAGGAAAACTCGTGGGTTCAGATAAAAACAGTTCACCAGGACAGCAGAGAAAAAGATAATAATAATTATATTATATATTATTAATAATAAAAAAGATATAATGATAATAGAATATATAAAACAAACTATGCAGTTTCTCACCACTCAACGACCTGATGACCGATACAGCCTGTGATCATGGAACAGCGATATTCCCCAGCAGCAATCTCAGAACAGCAAGTTCCAGAGAGAGTGAGCAAGGGAAACGAACAGCCAAACGAATGAACGAACAAAAGTACGAACAAACAAAAGGACCCTGACCCCACCGGCCGACCCCCACTTATATACTGGGCATGACGTCTATGGTATGGAATTGTCGTGGTTTAGCCCCAGTTGGAAGCCAAGTACCACGCGGTCACTCACTCACCACCCCCCTCCCTGTGGGATGGGGGAGAGAATCGGGAAAAAGAAAGGCAAAACTCATGGGTTAACAACAGTTTAACCAGACAACAAAGGAAAAGAAAACAAAAAACCAAGAAACCCCAACAATACCAACAACAGAGTGTACTTAGCGGTGCTTCCCAGCGCAGGGCAAGGAACCCGATGCCCAGCCTGCTCCCGAGCAGCAATCCACCCCTGGCGCTGTCCCCCTCTATATAGTGAGCATGGCGGTCACACGGTATAGAACAGATCCCCGGCCAGCTTCTGGAGAAAATTAACACTATCCCAGCAGCAATCAGGACAGGAATACTCTCTTTGGCCAGTTTGGGTCAACTGTACTTGCTATACCCCTCCCAGTTTTTTACACCTGCACATTAGCAAATCCTGGGAAGCTCAAAAACATCCTTGATTGCTTAGCAGCAACTAATAACATCAGTGTATTATCAACATTCTTCACATATCAAATCCCATACTAAATCCAAAACACAGTAGCTACTAGGAAGAAAATTAGCTCCATCCCAGCCGAAACCAGGACAGTCATTCAGCAGTTATGGGAAAATGTATGTATAACATTTTTGAGAAACGCCCAGCATTGGGAGTGGTTTTATGTTGACTCATTCAGGACTTAGACTATGTATGAAGAGTAATGATTTCCTTCTACAAAGAAGTCAAAAAAGGATTGGCAATAGATAGAAATGAACATTCATTTGAAGTGCTAACATTGCTAAGCACAGGTTTAAGGGCATGCAGGTTACAAAAGAGGTTGCAGTCATCCCACATTAGCATTCCCCTTCCCAATGCAGGTTGGCTGCACAGATTCCCTGTGTTACCTTCAGCCCCACAGTAAAGAGGATGTAGACACCATCACAAACATGCTTTGTAAAAGCATAGTGGAATCATGCTATTTACAGCACACTGATTTGGGACTATTGATAACAAAACCCACAAAACCTTAATTTTTAAGTAAATATTAGCTTCATTTCACAGGGAGGAAACTCACTCCGCAATGTGAGCTATGAATCCTGCCAACATCCTGATCCTTAGCAACCTTTTTTGTCCACTTGTCCATCAAATTCAAATATCTGAAAAGGATCAGAAATTTGGAAGAGGAATTGGATGCTGAACACTGTTGGTTAGGAAAGCAGATCGGAAAGAGCACCAACATTTTACCAGAACTGCATAGTTTGGAATACTTTGTGTTTCTGCCCTACTGGAGACTTAATGAAGGCAACCTCATTAGCAGTAATTAGTAGCTGAAGGCACTAGACGAATGAATATGCATTTCCAGTGAAGTAATGGTAGCTGTCAAACTGAGTTTGAGAAAGTCAGGATTTTAACCAACCACAATTTTACATCATGAACCATGATTTTATACTTAGTAAGTAATAACAATAACAATATCAATAACAATAATAAACAATAACAAAATCTTTCATTTCTGCTCCTTTCTGAAACCACAGAAAGTCTGTACCAAAAAATGCAACTTCTTCTTAATCTTAAGAAATTTTGATTTGCACTTTTATGTCAGCTTCACTTTATTTTCTCTAAAATTGTTCACTCATGTAAAACCATGATGTAAATTCTGGATTTAACTATGTAGCTGAGCACAGCAACAAGGGATGTAGGGTGGGAAATGCACCGTGCATCAGAACAGGACGTGGGGCTTCTTGCACCAGTGGGCTTTTATCGTAGATGTCAATGAGGCAAAGCTCTCAGCAGCTGTTCCATTTAGCTTTCTGCCTCTCTCCATATATTATTAACAAATAGTTGTAGGAGTAATATTTGTTTTATTAAACCATTCGAAAATTGCTTTTTAGTTTAGTTGCTACAAACATCTGTACTTGGATGTGAAGGGGACAATTATTAATGTATGAACCAGGATATCTGTTGCTCATTTCCCTCCCATTTTATCCCTTCATATAAACAGGAATGTTATAGTAATTTGCATTATCCATGCAAATTACTAAAAATGCATAGGACTGATTCGTACAAACTGAAAATTCTTAATCTAAAAAAAAATTCTTAATCTAAGTGAAGTTTATGAATCACAAGTACATTTCCACATCTTTGGATCAGTTTGTGAATGACTGGCAAAGCTGAAATGACCTGTTTGTTTGAAAATTTATTTGAAAATAATAATTTCAATAACTACATATAGTGATGGATTTGAGAGCTCTGCTAATGTTGTTTGTCATGCAATTTATTCTGAAAGCCTTTCATCTGCTATAAAACTACAAAAATCTATTTCCTTCAAATCAACTGCAAGAATTTAGCACATCTGAAAAGATAGTCTATGACAGTTACTTCAGATTAAAAGCTCTAGTTGATTACCTCAATTAAAACTTAACAGCTCTTGTACAGTTTCCCATCTTCAAAGAGATACAGAAATTCATGTTATCGTGTTTTGCTCCATGTCTTCTTTTAAACTCATTACCTAATAGACTGTTTTGTTGTGTAAAAATAAACTAAGGTACTTCTGAAAAAACATTGACCAATGTAGATTTTTTACTTACCCTAAAGATGTACGAGCGGTTTACTTAGGTGTGGGTGCTATGTGACACTTTTGCCTGTGGTTTATGTGCTAGACCTGTTTTATCTAGTGAGCCACTAGCATGTAGGCAACCTGCTGCTGGTTGTACATGGTGGAAATGAATGATAACAGGTGACAGGACAAGAGGAAATGGCCTCAAGTTGCGCCAGGGGAGGTTTAGATTGGATATTAGGAAAAATTTCTTCACTGAAAGGGTTGTCAGGCATTAGAACAGGCTGCCCAGGGAGGTGGTGGAGTCACCATCCCTGGAGGTATTCAAAAGACATTTAGACGAGGCCCTAAGGGATATGATTTAGTGGTGGACTTGGTAGTGATAGGTTAATGGTTGGACTCAATCTTGGAGGTCTCTTCCAACCAAAACAATTTATGATTCTATTCTATGATTGTGGTCTGCATGTTTCTCATAGATCAGCACTCTACAGTTACTTAATTGCAAAAGAGAAATCTCTATCTTTTGAAGAAGTTTCACTTGTCACAGGTGAAAATGGAAAAAACTAATACTTGGCAAGATGCAAAGTTTTCCCTTCCCTTCCTGACATAACAGATAGTTTTCTTCAAAGTGTGCTACGCAGGAAAAATCAAACAGACTTGTGCTGTTCTTAAAAAGCACAGACTAATCTTTCAAAATTGATTTGTCATTGTGTTAAATTTTGACCAAGATTTTCTTAAATGCCTAAAGTCAGGCTCTTATGTTTCTTGACACTTGACTGAAATAGCAGATAGGTAAAGATCAGTGCTCCAAATGAATATTCCCAATGCTACCGAGACTAAGAACACGTAGCTAAAACATCTAAGTCTGTCAAAGTCAATCAGGGTATGTTTACACTGGTACATGAAAGCTCAGGGTGAGGAGAGCTTGAGCACTGCACCCCAGACCTGTCACACTGCTGAACTGTGGGCTAACTCATTGCTCTCTTTAGAACCATTCGTCATGGTTTAACCCCAGACAGCAACTAAGCACCACGCAACCACTCACTCACCCCCCCGCAGTGGGATGGAGGAAGAGAATCAGAAGGGTAAAAGTGAGAAAACTCATGGGTTGAGATAAAAACAGTTTAATCATTGAAATAAAATAATAATAATAATAAAAATGGTAATGAAAAGGAAAATAACAAAGAGAAAGAAATAAAACCCAAGAAAGACAAGTGATGCAAAAGAAAAAAATGATCACCACTGTCACTTTTAAATGTGTGCTAGATTTCACCTGACTTTGCCATATATGCATTATGCATTTTATCATTAATTTATATATATAAATTGATTCAACAGAGTTATAACACAGAAAATAGAAATAAAACATCACTATCTACATTTGGTTTGGAAGCATTCATGTTGTAAAGGTATATGTAGGGGGAATTTCCTGACCTTTGAATATTCTGTTCTTAATTTAAAGATTCTCTGAAACTGTTTAAATTTCATTTCCTTTGTCTTCTGTGGTTACTTTACATTCAAGATTTCTCACTGCCATGGCTTCAGTAGCAACATCTTTAGACATCCTTACACTTCAGAATAGCAGAGCTTTGACTTAGTAGCTCAAGGCTTGACAGGCTTCTGGCTCATGGCCTTGCTACATTAACATAACACAA
This sequence comes from Phoenicopterus ruber ruber, assembly GCA_009819775.1. Lineage (NCBI taxonomy): Eukaryota > Metazoa > Chordata > Aves > Phoenicopteriformes > Phoenicopteridae > Phoenicopterus > Phoenicopterus ruber. The sequence continues at coordinate 29,102,888 of CM020247.1, forward strand.
GTGGTTGTACTTTGAGAAAAACCTGTACTTATCTTGCACTATGAATATCATACCTGTTAATTAAAAAGCAGCAGCAGCACCTGTCAGTAACAAAGAATGTGCCCATGCCCACTGCATAGTTTAACTTACTTAGGCAAAGACTGTTTTTCTCTCCTCTTTTTCTCATAACAGTGGTTCATCTTTTCTTTTTTCCCCAATATGTATATATGTACACATATGTATGCATATGTACACATACATAGAGAGCTAAAACATTTCTTGCCTAATTATAGACAGGAGTACATTTTCATCTGAAGAAGTTTAATTACATCCTGGTTAACCATGAATTGCTGCTTTTCTACCAAATGACATTCTGTGCTCGATTTGATATTTTTTTACTTATACCATTATAGCTGTTGAACTCATAATCTGATCCACTGCAGAATTTCATGGCTATCATCAAGCAGTAGCAAACTGAAAATTGATGAGACTTGAAAGAAGGAAATAGTGTGTCCCAATACAGAGTAAAAGGGACCTGAAATGATAAGGTAGAGTTCTTCACAGGGGAGATAAGAAGCAGTCACTAGTGTAAGAGCAGGAGAACATTTCAGGAGATCCCTGAGACAGAGGAGGCTGGACAGGTAGCACACAGGCATCTGGGGAAGGGGAGGGTGTCCCGATCCAATATCGGGGAGGTTTTGTTACGATCCCAGGGACGAGATTAAGACACCAAAACCGGTCAGATATCATACAACCTTTTGATTTTATTTGTAACAAACAGGGGAGAAAAGCAGGGAAGAGGAGAGGGATAGAGGGGAAAAGTTAGAGGGAGAGAGTTGGAGAAAGGGAGGAAACCAGCTACCACCACTCCAAGTCCAATGATGTTCTGCTGACTCCGTCTGAGGTCCTTAATCGCCATAAGCTTCGTCAAGGCCGGGGTCCGGGAGAGGTACGAGGACAACAGGAGGCAGGGAAGGAAAAGAAAAACCACGCCACCAGAGCGCCCACGTGCTTCTTTTTATAGGGGCTCCCCCTCCTGCTCATGCGCAGACCGTGACCGCGTACGTGCCGCTCGTGCCAGGCGTGCTGTCCCCTTAAAGCCGCCTCCTGTTTCGCGCCGTTTTCTTCTCTTTTCGCGCCTTTGGCCGCCGGGGGGGGGGCGTTGCCAGGATGGCAATGTCGAGACAAACCACATCCATTGTCGAGATAAGCCACATCCATTATCGGTCCTCTACAGAGGGGAATGCCAGAACCTCTTTGTGTGCAGTAAACTTGGGCAACTGGATCCCGGGATCTCATTTCACTCACCTGTAGTTCCAGCATGCCAGGGATCCTGTGCAGCAAGTGCTGCTGGGTTCTGCACAGACAGATTTAACACAGTAGTTGCCCAAAACTTGGATGCCCTCAGAATCTGGAGTGGCAGTATCTGAACAAGTGCAGAAGCACCTGTAGCTTTTTCAGGGCCTCTACAGCACTAGAAGGAGCTTACTAGGAAAGTATCCAGGCAAACAAAATCACACGGGCAAAAAATTGGTGTGTCAAAGTAAGGGGGTCAAGTTCTTCAGAGCTTGTCTGTTTTATAGTTACATCATAAGGCAGGTTTTTGGAGTAGCCCTTGGCCATCGCTGGTCCTGTGGAAATGTTGCTACTTCTAAAGAAGTAACATTTAATTATGTCAGTGTAGGATTTTTATTGGGCATTTTTAATTTGTTAATAGAAATAACAGCACCTACAAAAATCAAATCATTGTTGCCACTATTTTAAAAAATGGATGTGCTGAAATCATCTGGAATTCAAGGTCCTGTGTACTCAGGGCTAGACTAAACACACAACAAAACTTTGCAGTACCATGACAGCTGAAGTTCAGATAGTACATGCTGCAATTGATTTAGCGTCATGTTTTCCTTTTTAGCCTCATAATGATTAATAGTGATACAATGAAACCAGTGGTTTTTTAAACTGGGCATGTCATTCACATTGTTTCTGGGAGGAAGCCTGAAAGGGAAGAAGGATGGTCTTGTGGTTAGGGTTCTGCAATAAGGATATGTCTACTTTATCAAGTGAAATCTAATATAGAGGTGTCGAAGCTGGCTGCAAGTAGGTTAATTAGCTAGTTCAGGCACTGGAAACAGTCTTGCTAAAACAAACAGAGGCTGGTGATTTACTGCAGTGCTATGGCTAAACTTAGAGCACCTGAACTTCATACTACATTCTGCAGCATGCATACATCAAGGTCAGGCTGGACGGGGCTCTGAGCAACCTGATCTAGTGAGGTTGTCCCTGCTCATTGCAGGGGGGTTGGACTAGATGGCCTTTAAAGGTCCCTTCCAACCCAAACTATTCTATGATTCTGTGATCCTTAGGAGACAAAAATCAGTTTTCTGAAAAATGCCTCTGATCTTTTCCATTCTTCCTTGGCAAAGGGAGCAGGAAATAGAATGTTTCAGCTTAGTTCCATATCAATGGGATCTCAAAGAATCCATAGAAGTTTTTTTCTTATTTTTTGAGAAGAACATTAATCTCTTCGGGTTTTCTGCTTAACACTTTTAGCAACAATTAGCTTTTACATCAAAAGAAATATGTTTTCAGTACCTCAGTCTATTTGGCTTTTTTTCTCCCTCACCACTTCCTTTAAAATTTGTTGAATTAGATGAGCCCTCTGAAGCTTAGCTCATGGCATATTTTCACCTCTCATTATCTGAATTACATAGGCTACTCGATAATTCACACAGCCTTCTCTTTTTCCCAAGCAAACTATCCTAGTTTGAATTGATCTTCCTTCAATCTGATGCTAAGGAAAAAGAGAAAAATATTTCTGTTACTTCATTTTTCTCATGCTCAATTGTAGGCCCAAATGGTTAAAATGCAGGACTCCTTAAAAGATCCAAAGCTGAGCAAAGGAAGGACTAGGGTGGCTTCTCAGAAAGAGATGAATTAGAAGTAAGAAACAGGTAAACAAAAGCATCATGTTTAAGGGCTTAGTGAGGGAAGAAGCTGTATACCTAAAAAGAAAGTTCCAATATATGTTATCATATTTCTTCTCCTTAGCCTTAGTTTTCTCACTTCCATTTGTAAGGGCCAAATTTAGGTACTCTTATATGAAACAGAAGATGGTGTATTCCAAGTTGCTCTGGCTTTCTCAGTTAATGTATCTCCTGTTCTAGAGGCATATTTCAATAAGCAGGACACTGTGGACTGACCTAATGTGATCTGAGTAGGTTACACTTCTAACACACTCACAAATACAAGCTGATCTAATTTAGATCATGCGTTACTGTGGTTAAAAGGTCCTTGCATTAAATTGATTGTCATGCTTATGTAAAAGTAAAGGGCTTTGGAAACTTTTCAGACAGCCAAAACACATGAAACAAATGTCTCAGTAATTGCTGTAGCAGCAGTGACTCAGATATAATAATTTACATATTTGAGTTTAACACATTTTAAACATTTGAAATATCCTCAGGAAATTCCATATCAGGTTTTTTTTTTTTTTTCTACTATCTGAAAAGATGGCAAAGACATGCTTTGTCAGACTATTGCAGTGCTGGAGGACATCTTCAGCCTCTTTTACATAATCTTGTGTGGTTTTCAAATGCAGAGTCAATAGCATTAATTAGATTCTTGCCTCCATGCAGTCAGAAAGGGTAAGTATCTCTCTATTTCTTCAGAGAGTCTGTAACTTACTCTGGAGGACTAGAATGGACATGAAGTTAGGTCCGGTTAACCTCTTCTGTTAAAAAGGTTATTTTAAAAGTGGTGGTGGCATTGTAGTAGGAAGCTATGATTTTTATTTCCTCTTCAACTCTGCTGTTCAGTAGTTTTGTGGTTCAACTAGCATTTTGGACAAAAGTAATCAGTAGTGCTCCTGAGGGGCATCACTAAGAGAGAAAGGAGGGGAAGGACAGAAGCTGACAGATCCCAGAGACTGCACTGAAGGAGGTGGAAGGGAAAGGGCAGGGGAGTGACAGAAAGACAGAAGGAAGGGGATGATTAAGGATGTTACTTGAGGTATTTAGCAGACACTGAGACCTACTCTCAGGCAGTAGAAAGATGCCCAGGCTATGTCTATATTGCTAAATAAAAAACTGTCAAAGACTATCCTGCCCTGATGTTAAGCCCAGACTGGCTGGCATCCAAGTTGTGTAGGATTAACCTCTCAAGAGCATAATGATTGCATCCACACTACATCACACTCGAACCTGAGTCTGCTCCAGGATTCACATGGTGCCTGTGGCCTTATTTTCTGTGCATTTTTTTCAGTTCAAAGTAGGACTGTGTGACAGCCCATCAGAACAGTGTTTCTATAGCATGAACCTAAAGATATGGGTTGCAATACTCCCAGCTGTAACGCATGGCAGCATGAAGTGGTGTTTGAGGATGCAATAACTACTGAAATAGCATTGGAGGACTGCAGAGGGTGGACAGAGTCAAAACTACTGAAACACATTCATGCTTATTCATACATCATTTTGGCATTGGCACCATGAAAAGGCTTTGTATTAGAGAGAGCTCATTGCAATGGTGTGCTGATTTTGGCTGAGATAGAGTTAATTTTCTTCACAGTAGCTACTATGGGGCTATGTTTTGGATTTGTGCTGAAAACAGTGTTGATAATACAGGGATGTTTTAGTTATTGCTGAGCAGTGCTTACACAGAGTGTCCTGGTTGCGGCTGGGATAGGGTTAATTTTCACCAGAAGCTGGCCGGGGTCTATTCTATACCATGTGACCTTCACGCTCACTATTTAGAGGGGGTGACTGGCGGGGCGGGGATCGCTGCTCGGAGCGGGCTGGGCGTCGGGGTCTGGGCAGGAGCGACCTGTCCGGGAAGCACCGCTAAGTACACGCTGTTGTTGTTATTGTTGGGGTTTCTCGCTTGTTTGTTCTCTTTCCCTTTGTTGTTTGGTTAAACTGTTGTTGTTGTTAACCCACGAGTTTTTGCTTTTCTTCGTCCCAATTCTCTCCCCGTCCCACCGGGAGAGGGGGTGAGCGAGCGACTGCGTGGCTCAGCCTCCGGCTGGGGCTAAACCACGACACAGAGTCAAGGCCTCTTCTGCTCCTCATACCGCCCCATCAGCAAGTAGGCTGGGGGTGCACAAGAAGTTGGGAGGGGACACAGCTGGGACAGCTGACCCCAACTGACCAAAGGGATATTCCATACCATATGACGTCATGCTCAGCAATAAAAAGCTTGGGGAAGAAGAAGGAAGGGGGGACGTTCAGAGTTATGGCATTTTGTCTTCCCAGGTAACCATTAAGCATGATGGAGCCCTACTTTTCTGGAGATGACTGAACACCTGTCTGCTGATGGGAAGTAGTGAATGAATTCCTTGTTTTGCTTTGCTTGCATGCGTGGCTTTTGCTTTACCTATCAAACTGTCTTTATCTCAACCCATGAGTTTTCTCACTTTTACTCTTCTGATTCTCTCCCCCATCCCATCGGGGGGGAGTGAGCAAACAGCTGTGTGGTGCTTAGTTACTGCTTGGGTTAAACCACGACAATGTCATTTCTGCTTAACAACAGTGCTATCTGGAGATAGTCAAAGTCATACCTTTTGATCTGACTAGTGAAAGGATGTTCAGTTTTTCATTCCTCTCATCATGGTGCTCATAAGATAAGCAAAGACACTGGAGAGGGTTCTCATCCATTATCATCTTCAGGAGAACTACTTATTAAGAGCCATTTAGTTATGCTTCTGTGGCATCAATGAAGTCAGTGATTTTGCATGGTACAACTGAAAATAATATATTTAAGATCATAGAATAATTCAGGAAGGAATCTCCAGAGGTCATCTATTTCAACCTCTTGCACAAGCAGCATCAACATGAAGTCAGGACAGTTTGCTCAGGACTTTATGCAGTCAGGTCTTGAAAACCTCCAAGGACACAGACTGTGCAATCACTCTGGGCAACCTGTTCCACTGCTGGACTGTCCTCATGGGGAAAAAGCTTTCTCTTATGTCTGCTCAGAACCAGTCATGTTTCAAATGGTGCCCATTGTCTCTTGTCTTCCTGCCATACATCACAGTAAAGAATCTGACTCCACTCAGTGGGCGAGAAACGCAGTGGCGGCAACGGCGTGTTCTGTAGCTGCGCCCTAGATTGAGGTGGACAGGGGGTTCCCGGAGCCAGGGAATCCCGAGCAAGAGCAGAGAGAGACCCGCCAAGCGGCGGCAGCTCTCCCGAGAGAGGCTGATGTAGCTTGGGCGTTGCCAGGAGCAACTGCGGGAGATTTAAACGGCCCTGAGGAGCGCCGGCGACCAGGGCGGGCAAATAGGGTGTGGTGCAGCAGTTCGCGCAGGGAGGGCCCTGCAGACTGCTCGTAGCCCCACAGCCCAGGGAAGCCTTCTCGGTCTCTGCCACAATGGTGGGCACCCACCTCGGAGCTAAGACAGGTGCTCCTATGGTGAATGCCCCTGAGATGGCTGATGCATCCTGCCAGACAGAACTGGCAAGGGAGGAAATCTCAGTTCAGGTGGGAGGCTGCAGCAAGTGCCCTCACCCTCCTCCTGATGCAAAGGTAAGTTCCTGCACAGGGTGTGCACAGGTCAAAGATCTGTTACGTCAGGTAGCTGAGCTGCAGGAAACAGTTAAAAGACTGTGCAGCATCAGAGGATCTGAAACAGAGATAGACAGGTGGTTCCAAAGCCACACTCCTGCGCCAGACACCACTGAGCATGAAACACCTTGGACTGCAGTAACCCACAAAAGCAGGGCTCTGCTTCAGTCCTCGCCCTCCAGTGTCACAATTAAAAACAGATACAAAGCTTTAACAGCTGTAGACACCCACGAGCAAGGCGGGCAAGGAGAAACTACTCTAACAGCACACAGCACGCACTGAAAAAAGAAGCGACGAGTGCTCGTTGTGGGGGACTCCCTGTTAAGGGGCACTGAGGCGCCCATCTGCCGACCTGACAGGGAGGCATGAGAGGTGTGCTGCCTCCCGGGAGCCAAGGTCCGAGATGTTGCTGAGAGGGTGCCACGACTTGTCAGGAGCATGGCCTACTGTCTGCTGCTACTCTTTCATGTGGGCATGAATGATGCCGCAAGCCGGAACCTGGGCAAAATCAAAGAGGACTTTAAAGCCCTGGGGGAGCAAGTGAAAAATGTTGGTGCCCAAGTTATATTCTCTTCCATTTTACCATTGGGAGGAGAGTGGGTGACCAGAAATAGGCGCATAATACACATCAACTCCTGGCTTCATGGCTGGTGCTGACATGAGGGTTTTGGCTTTTAAGACAATGGGATGTTCTTTGGCGACTATAACCTCTTGGGGAGGGATGGGATCCACCTGTCTAAGAGGGGCAGGGGAATCTTTGGTGGCAGGCTGGCCAGCTTGGTGAGGTGGGCTTTAAACTAAAGGGCTCGGGGCTCGGGGTCCAAAGTGGTGATGCTTGTGCCGTCGCATCCAACTGGGGAGTAAGCCAGACCAACCTGAGCAGCGACAAATATTCCTTAGCTGCCTCCCAAGAAGAGAACCGGAAGGCCGACCACCCTAAGGGTGTGTATGGCTATGATGGATCCTCCTGCACCCCTCCAGGGAAACCTGCGAACTCAACTTCCTCTCTGAAATGCCTGTACACCAATGCACGCAGCATGGGGAATAAGCAGGAAGAACTAGAGATCTGTGTGCAGTCGCAGGGCCACGATCTCATTGCAATTACAGAGACGTGGTGGGACAGCTCGCATGACTGGAATGCTGTCATGGATGGGTATGTACTTTTCAGGAAGGACAGGCCAGCAAGGCAAGGTGGTGGAGTGGCTCTCTATGTGAGAGAGCAACTGGAGTGTATCAAGCTCTGCCTAGGGGAGGACGAAGAACGAGTCAAGAGCTTATGGGTAAGGATTAAGGGACAGGCTAACATGGGGGACACTGTTGTGGGTGTGTACTACAGGCAACCTGATCAGGACGAGGAAGTCGATGAGGCCTTCTACAGGCAGCTGAAAGTAGCCTCATGATCACAGGCCCTGGTTCTCATGGGGGACTTCAACCACCCCGATATCTGTTGGAGGGACAACACAGCTAGGCACGCACAGTCCAGGAGGTTCCTTCAGAACATTGATGACAATTTTCTGATGCAGGTGGTGGAGGAGCCGGCGAGGAGAGGGGTGCTGCTGGACCTCATACTAACTAACAAGGAAGGTCTGGTTGGGGATGTGAAGGTTGGGGATAGCCTTGGTTGCAGTGATCACGAGATGGTGGAGTTCAGGATCCTGCGTGGAGGAAGCAGAGCACTAAGCAGGATTACAACCCTGGACTAGGGCTCTGTCACCCTCACAGTAAAGAAGTTTTTCCTCATGTTCAGATGGAACTTCCTGTGTTCCAGTTTGTGCCCGTTGCCCCTTGTCCTGCCCCTGGGCACCACTGAAAAGAGTTTGGTCCCATCCTCTTGACACCCGCCCTTGAGATATTCATAAGCATTGATGAGGTCCCCTCTCAGTCTTCTCTTCCTCAGGCTAAACAGCCCCAGCTCCCTCAGCCTTTCCCCACAGGAGAGATGCTCCAGTCCCTTAATCATCTTTGTAGCCCTCCGCTGGACTCTCTCCAGTAGTTCCTCATCTTTCTTGAACTGGGGAGCCCAGAACTGGACACAGTACTCCAGATGGGGCCTCACGAGGGCAGAGTAGAGAGGGAGGATAACCTCCCTTGACCTGCTGGCCACACTCTTCTTAATGCACCCCAGGATGCCATTGGCCTTCCTGGATGCAAGGACACATTGCTGGCTCATGGTGAATTTGTTGTTTACCAGGACGCCCAGGTCCTTCTCCTCAGAGCTGCTTTCCAGGAGGTCAACCCCTAACCTGTACCGGTGCATGGGGTTATTCCTCCCCAGGTGCAGGACCCTGCACTTGCCTGTGTTGAACCTCATGAGGTTCCTGTCCGCCCAACGCTCCAGCCTGTCCAGGTCTCGCTGAATGGCAGCACGGCCTTCTGGTGTATCAGCCAGACCTCCCAGTTTCGTGTCATCAGCAAACTTGCTGAGGGTACACTCTGTCCCTTCATCCAAGTCATTGATGAATAAATTGAACAAGACTGGCCCCAGTACTGACCCCTGGGGTCAGTAACGCTAAGTACAGTCTGTTGTTGATATTGTTGGGGTTTCTTGTTTCTTTGTTTTCTTTTCCTTTTTTGTCCTGTTAAACTGTTGTTGTCCCAGCCCACGAGTGAGTAGGCTGGGGCTGCACAAGAAGTTGGGAGGGGACACAGTCAGGACAGCTGACCCCAATTGACCAAAGGGATTTTCCATACCATATGACATCGTGCTCAGCAGTGTAAAGCTGGGGGAAGAAGAAGAAAGGGGGAATGTTCGGAGTGATGGTATTTGTCTTCCCAAGTTACTATGTGTGATGGAGCCCTGCTTTCCTGGAGATGGCTGAACACCTGCCTGCCGATGGGAAGTAGTGAATGAATTCCTTGGTTTGCTTAGCTTGTGCGCGCGGGTTTTGCTTTACTTATTAAACTGTCTTCATCTCAACCCACAAGTTTTCTCACTTTTACTCTTCTGATTCTCTCTCCCATCACACCGGGGGGGAGTGAGCAAGTGGCTGTGTGGTACTTAGCTGCTGGCTAGAGTTAAACCACAACACTCCAGCATCACTCACCAATTGCACCCAGGTCCTTGAGTAAAAGCAATCCCGCAGATGGGTTTGCATTTGCCTGAGTTAGGAATAATCCACACTGTCTTCCTCACCATATTTTTATGTGCACTACAGGGACTTTATCTCCTTTTACAGTATGTAAAAGTTTTGATTGAGCAGGACCAGCTCGATTGGAGCATCCCCTACTGTTGACTAACCAGGTGGCTTCTGCTAAATGTGTATCCCAATGTTTGAAGGTCCCACCACCCATTGCTTTCAGTGTAGTTTTTAACAGTCCATTGTATCGTTCAATTTTCCCGGAGGCTGGTGCATGATAGGGGATGTGATACACCCACTCAATGCCATGCTCTTTGGCCCAGGTGTCTATGAGGTTGTTTCGGAAATGAGTCCCATTGTCTGACTCAATCCTTTCTGGGGTGCCATGTCGCCATAAGACTTGCTTCTCAAGGCCCAGGATAGTGTTCCGGGCGGTGGCATGGGGCACGGGATATGTTTCCAGCCATCCGGTGGTTGCTGCCACCGTTGTAAGCACATGGCGCTTGCCTTGGTGGGTCTGTGGGAGTGTGATAGAATCAATCTGCCAGGCCTCCCCATATTTATATTTCAGCCATCATCCTCCATACCAGAGAGGCTTTAATCGCTTGGCTTGTTTAATTGCATCTCATGTTTCACACTCATGGATAACCTGTGCGATAGTGTCCATGGTCAAGTCCACCCCTTGATCACAAGCCCATCTATATGTTGCATCTCTTCCCTGATGGCCTGAGGTCTCATGGGCCCACTGAGCTAGGAATAATTCACCTTTATGTTGCCAGTCCAGATCCACCTGAGCCACTTCAGTGTTAGCAGCCTGATCCACCTGCTGGTTGTTTTGATGTTCCTCAGTGGCCAGACTCTTGGGTACGTGGGCATCTACGTGGCGTACATTTACATCAAGCTTCTCTACCTGGGCAGCAATATCTTGCCACACTGCGGCAGCCCAGATGGGTTTGCCTCTGCGCTGCCAGTTGCTCTGCTTCCATTGCTGTAACCACCCCCACAGAGCATTTGCCACCATCCAGGAGTCAGTATAGAGGTAGAGCACTGGCCACTTCTCTCGCTCAGCAATATCTAAAGCTGGATGGTTTTCACCTCTGCAAACTGACTCGATTCACCTTGTCCTTCAGTGGCTTCTGTGACCCATCGTGTAGGTCTCCACACGGCAGCTTTCCACCTTCGATGCTTTCCTACAATGTGACAGGACCCATCAGTGAACAGGGCATATTCCTTCTCATTTTCTGGCAGTGTACTATATGGTGGGGCCTCTTCAGCACGTGTCACCTCCTCCTCTGGTGACATTCCAAAATCTTTGCCTTCTGGCCAGTCCATGATCACTTCCAAGATTCCTGGGCGACTGGGGTTTCGTATTTGAGCTCGTTGTGTGATCAGTGCGACCCACTTCACGTAGCATCAGTTGCATGATGTGTAGAGGGGACCTCCCCTTTGAACATCCAGCCCAGCACCGGCAGTCGGGGTGCCAGGAGGAGCTGTGCTTCAGTACCAACCACCTCCGAAGCAGCTCAAAGTCCATCATATGCTGCCAAGATCTCTTTTTCAGTTGGAGTGTAGCAGGCCTCGAATCCTCTATATTCCCAGCTCCAAAACCCCAGGGGTCGACCTCGAGTCTTCCCTTGTGTTTTCTGCCAGAGGCTCCAGGTAGGGCCATTCTCCCTGGCTGCGGTGTAGAGCACATTTTTTACATCTTGCCCTGCCCGGACTGGCCCAAGGGCTACTACATGAACTATCTCCTGTTTAATTTGTTCAAAGGCTTGTCATTGCTCAGGGCTGCATTTAAATTCGTTCTTCCAGGTCACTTGATAGAGAGGGCTTACAATCAGAATACAATTTGGAATATGCATTCTCCAGAAACCCACAACGCATAAAAAAGCTTGGGTTTCCTTTTTCTTAGTTGGCTGCTGTTTTTTTGATCACATCCATTGGGATCTGATGACATCCATCTTGCCATATTATTCCTAGGAACTGGATCTCCTGTGCAGGTTTTTTGACCTTACTTTGTTTTATGGTATACCCAGCTTTCAGAAGGATTTGGATTATTTTCTTCCCTTTCTCAAAAAATTCTGCTGCTGAGTTGCCCCAGATGATGATGGCATCAATGTACTGCAGGTGTTCCAGAGCTTCACCCTTTTCCAGGGCAGTCTGGATCAGCCCATGGCAAAGGGTGGGGCTGTGTTTCCACCCCTGGGGCAGTCGATTCCAGGTGTACTGACGCCTCTCCAAGTGAAAGCAAACTGTGGCCTGCACTCTGCTGCCAAAGGGATTGAGAATAACGCATTAGCGATATCAGTGGTAGCATACCACTTGGCTGCCTTTGACTCCATTTCGTATTGAAGTTATAGCATGTCTAGTACCGCAACACTCAGTGGTGGCGTGACTTCATTCAGGCCACAATAGTCCACTGTTAATCTCCATTCTCCGTTAGATTTTCGCACTGCACGTATGAGATTATTGAAGAGTGAGCAATTCTTGCTGATGACTCCCTGGCTCTCCAGTCAACGAATCAGTTTATGGATGGGGATCAGGGAGTCTCAGTTGGTGCGATATAGCTGCCGATACGCCGTTGCAGTGGCAATCGGCACCTGTTGTTCTTTGACCCTCAGCAACGCCTCAACAGAAGGGTCCTCCGAGAGACCAGGCAAGGTGGACAGCTGTTTAATGTCCTCTGTCTCCGCAGCGGCTATACCAAAAGCCCACCAGTACCCTTTTGGGTCCTTGAAGTACCCTCTCCTGAGGTAGTCTATGCCAAGGATGCATGGAGCCTCTGGGCCAGTCACAGTGGGGTGTTTTTGCCACTCATTCCCAGTTAGACTCACTTCCGCTTCCAGTACAGTTAGCTGTTGGGACCCTCCTGTTACTCCAGAAGTACAAATGAGTTCTGTCCCATTATAGCTTTATGGCATTCGAGTACACTGGTATCGACTAGAGCCTTATACTCCTGTGGGTCTGATGTGCCAGGCCATCACATCCACACAGTCCAGTAAACCCAGTTGTCCCTCTCCTCCACCTGGCTGGAGGCAGGGCCCCTCTAATTCTGATTATAGTACCCGCTATTAATAAATGGGTTCGTGTGGGACACGTGGGATTGAATCTCATCCTTGTTACTCACTTGAAAATACAAATCAGAAGCCCTTCTACGCAGTCTGGGCAACTGCCCACTGGATGTTGGAGCAGTGTTTTCATGGAATCATCATAAAATCATAGAATTGTTTTGGTTGGAAGAGATCTCCAAGATCACCGAGTCCAACCGTTAACCTATCACTACCAAGTCCACCACTAAACCATGTCCCTAAGCGCCACATCTACACGTCCTTTAAATACCTCCAGGGATGGTGACTCAACCACCTCCCTGGGCAGCCTGTTCCAGTGCCTGACAACCCTTTCGGTGAAAAAATTTTTCCTAATATTCGACCTAAACCTCCCCTGGCACAACTTGAGGCCATTTCCTCTTGTCCTATCACCTGTTACTTGGGAGAAGAGACTGACACCCACCTCTCTACAACCTCCTTTCAGGTAGTTGTAGAGAGTGATAAGGTCTCCCCTCAGCCTCCTTTTCTCCAGGCTAAACAACCCCAGTTCCCTCAGCCGCTCCTCATAGGACTTGTGCTCTAGACCCTTCACCAGCTTCGTTGCCCTTCTCTGGGCACGCTCCAGCACTTCAATGTCTTTCTTGTAGTGAGGGGCCCAAAAATGAACACAGTACTCGAGGTGCGGCCTCACCAGGGCCAAGTACAGGGGGATGATCCCTTCCCTACTCCTGCTGGCCACACTATTTCTGATACAGGCCAGGATGCCGTTGGCCTTCTTGGCCACCTGGGCACACTGCTGGCTGTCGACCAACACCCCCAGGTCCTTTTCCGCCGGGCAGCTTTCCAGCCACTCTTCCCCAAGCCTGTAGCGTTGCCTGGGGTTGTTGTGACCCAAGTGCAGGACCCGGCACTTGGCCTTGTTGAACCTCATACAATTGGCCTCGGCCCATCGATCCAGCCTGTCCAGGTCCCTCTGTAGCACCTTTCTTCCCTCAAGCAGATCAACACTCCCTCCCAACTTGGTGTCATCTGTAAACTTCCTGAGGGTGCACTCGATCCCCTCGTCCAGATCATTGATAAAGATATTAAACAGGACTGGCCCCAGTACTGAGCCCTGGGGAACACCACTTGTGACCGGCCGCCAACCGGATTTAACTCCATTCACCACAACTCTTTGGGCCTGGCCAGCCAGCCAGTTTCTTACCCAGCGCAGAGTATGCCCATACAAGCCATGGGTAGCCAGTTTCTCCAGGAGGATGCTGTGGGAGACGGTGTCAAAGGCTTTACTAAAGTCCAGGTAGACAACATCCACAGCCTTTCCCTCATCCACTAAGCAGGTCACCATGTCGTAGAAGGAGATCAGGTTAGTCAAGCAGGACCTGCCTTTCATAAACCCATGCTGACTGGGCCCGATCGCCCGGTTGTCCCGTACGTGCCTTGTGATGGCACTCAAGATGACCTGCTCCATAACCTTCCCCAGTACCGAGGTCGGACAGACAGGCCTGTAGTTCCCCGGATCCTCCTTCTGGCCCTTCTTGTAGATGGGCATCACATTAGACAGCCTCCAGTCAACTGGGACCTCCCTGGTGAGCCAGGACTGCTGGTATATGATGGAGAGTGGCTTGGTGAGCACTTCTGCCAGCTCTTTCAGCACCCTTGGGTGGATCCCATCCGGCCCCATAGACTTGTGCGTGTCTAGGTGGCGTAGCAGGTCACTGACCATTTCCCCTTGGATTATGGAAGCTTCATTCTGCTCCCCATCCCTGTCTTCCTGCTCAGGGGGCTGGGTACCCAAAAAACAACTTCCCTTGCTGTTAAAGACTGAGGCAAAGAAGGCATTTAGCACCTCAGCCTTTTCCTCGTCCCTTGACGCTATGTTTCCCCCCGCATCCAATAAAGGAGGGAGATTCTCCTTCGCCCCCCTTTTATTGCTAATGTATTTATAGAAGCACTTTCTGTTGTCTTTTAAGGCAGTAGCCAGACTAAGTTCTAGTTGGGCTTTGGCCCTTCTAATTTTCTCCCTGCATAACCTCACAACATCCTTGTAGTCCTCCTGAGTTGCCTGCCCCTTCCTCCAAAGGTTATAGACTCTCCTTTTTTTCCTGATTTCCAGCCGAAGCTCTCTGTTCAGCCAGGCCGGTCTTCTTCCCCGCCGGCTCGTCTTTCGGCTCATGGGGATGGCCTGCTCCTGCGCCTTTAAGAGTTCACTTTTGAAGAATGTCCAGCCTTCCTGGACTCCTTTGCCCTTCAGGACTGCCTCCCAAGGCCAAAGTCTGCCCTCCGGAAGTCCAAGGTGGCAGTTCGGGTGACCTTCCTCCTTACTTCTCTGAGAATCGAAAACTCAGTCATTTCATGGTCACTATGCCCAAGACGGCCTCCAACCATCACATCACCCACAAGACCTTCTCTGTTCACAAACAACAGGTCCAACGGGGCGCCTTCTCTCGTTGGCTCCCTCACCAGCTGCGTGAGGAAGTTCTCTTCCACACACTCCAGGAACCTCCTGGACTGTTTCCTCTCTGCTGCATTGTATTTCCAGCAGACATCTGGCAAGTTCAAGTCCCCCACGAGAACAAGGGCTAGCGATCGTGAGGCTTCTCCCAGCTGCCTGTAGAATACTTCAAGAGTTTATAGCCATCCATTGCAGCACTCCAGTTGTGCGTGTCATCCCACCATGTTTCTGTGATGGCAACTATATCATAGTTTTCCGACTGCACAAGGGCTTCCAGCTCCTCCTGTTTGTTGCCCATGCTCTGTGCATTCGTTTAGATGCACTTCAGCTGGGCTAATGATCCTGTCACCTTTCTGGTGGGAGAAGCCCTAATTCCTATGTGTCCAATCATCTCAGGCATTTCCGTGATTCCTAACAGATTAATGACCCCTGTGTCCCTGCTGCCACATGGGTCTCTCTGTCCTACCTCATCTGAGACAGCTGACCAAAAGGCCTCGCTAGCATGCCATCCCTCATTCATTGGCGTGCCACCCCCAGGCTTATCTCTAGCGAGCCTGGTTTTATCCCCTTCCCCCTTCAAATCTAGTTTAAAGCCCTTTCAATGAGCCCTGCTAACTCCTGTGCTAGGATCCTTTTCCCCCTTTGGGACAGGTGCACCCCGTCTGTTGCCAGCAGGCCTGGATGGATGGCTATAAACTCTTCAGAAGGGATAGGCAAGGAAGGAGAGGCGGTGGGGTAGCCCTGTGTGTTAGGGAGTGTTTTGACTGTCTAGAGCTTGATGATGGTGACGATAGGGTTGAGTGTCTATGGGTAAGAAACAGGGGGAAGGCCAACAAGGCAGATATCATGGTGGGAGTCTCTTATAGACCACCCAACCAGGATGAGGAGGCAGATGAAGTATTCTACAGGCAGCTGGGAGAAGCCTCACGATCGCTGGCCCTTGTTCTCATGGGAGACTTCAATTTACCAGATGTCTGTTGGAAATACAATGCAGCAGAGAGGAAACAGTCGAGGAGGTTCCTGGAGTCTGTGGAAGACGATAGCTTCCTGACACAGCTGGTGAGTGAGCCAACAAGGGAAGGTGCCTTGCTGGACCTGTTTGCAAACAGGGAAGGTCTTGTGGGTGATGTGACGGTTGGAGGCCATCTTGGGCATAGCAATCACGAAATGATACAGTTTTTGATTCCCAGAGAAGTAAGGAGGAGGGTCACCAGAACTGCCACCTTGGACTTCCGGAGGGCAGACTTTGGCCTGTTTAGGACACTGGTTGGCAGAGTCCCTTGGGAGGCAGCCCTGAAGGGCAAAGGAGTCCAGGAAGGCTGGACATTCTTCAAGAAGGAAGTCTTAAAGGTGCAGGAGTAGGTCGTCCCCATGAGCTGAAAGACAAGCTGGTGGGGAAGAAGACCGGCCTGGCTGAACAGAGAGCTTTGGCTGGAAATCAGGAAAAAAAGGAGAATTTATGACCTTTGGAGGAATGGGCAGGCAATTCAGGAGGACTACAAGGATGTTGTGAGGTTATGTAGGGAGAAAATTAGAAGGGCCAAAGCCCAACTAGAACTTAGTCTGGCTACTGCCTTAAAAGACAACAAACAGTGTTTCTATAAATACATTAGCAGCAAAAGGGGGCGAAGGAGAATCTCCCTCCTTTATTGGATGTGGGGGGAAACAGCGTCAAAGAATGAGGAAAAGGCTGAGGTGCTTAATGCCTTCTTTGCCTCAGTCTTTAACAGCAAGGGAAGTTGTTCTTTGGGTACCCAGCCCCCTGAGCAGGAAGACAGGGATGGGGAGCAGAATGATGCCCCCGTAATCCAAGGGGACCGACTACACCACTTAGACAGACACAAATCTGTGGGGCCGGATGGGATTCACCCAAGAGTACTGAGGGAGCTGGCAGATGTGCTCACCAAGCCACTCTCCATCATTTATCAGCAGTCCTGGCTAACTGGGGAGGTCCCAGTTGACTGGAGGTTAGCTAATGTGATGCCCATCTACAAGAAGGGCCGGAAGGAGGATCCAGGGAACTACAGGCCTGTCAGTCTGACCTCAGTGCTGGGGAAGGTTATGGAGCAGATCATCTTGAGAGCCATCACGCGGCATGTACAGGACAACCGGGCGATCGGGCCCAGTCAGCATGGGTTTATGAAAGGCAGGTCCTGCTTGACAAATCTGATCTCCTTCTACGACATGGTGACCTGCTTAGTGGATGAGGGAAAGGCTGTGGATGTTGTCTGCCTGGACTTTAGTAAAGCCCTTGACACTGTTTTGCACTGCATCCTCCTGGAGAAATTGGCTGTTCATGGCTTGGATGGGTGTACTCTTCACTGGGTAAAAAACTGGCTGGATGGCTGGGCCCAAGGAGTTGTGGTGAATGGAGTTAAATCCAGTTGGCATTCGGTCACAAGTGGTGTTCCCCAGGGGTCGGTATTGGGGCCAGTTCTGTGTACTGGGTTTGTGTGACAAGGTTTTGGAAGCGGGGGGGGCTACAGGGGTTGTTTCTGTGAGAAGTTTCTAGAAGCTTCCCCTGTGTCTGACAGAGCCAATGCCAGCCGGCTCCAAGACGGACCTGCCGCTGGCCAAGGCCAAGCCAATCAACCAGCGACAGTAGTAGTGCCTCTGGGATAATGTATTTAAGAAGGAGAAAAAAACTGCTGCACAACAGCAGCCAGAAGAGAAGAGTGAGAATATGTAAGAGAAAACAACTCTGCAGACAGCAAGGTCAGTGGAGAAGGAGGGGGAGGAGGTGCTCCAGGCACCAGAGCAGAGATTCCCCTGCAGCCCGTGGTGAAGACCATGGTAAGGCAGGCTGTCCCCCTGCAGCCCATGGAGGTCCACGGTGGAGCAGATATCCACCTGCAGCCTGTGGAGGACCCCACGCTGGAGCAGGTGGATGCGCCCGAAGGAGGCTGTGACCCTGTGGGAAGTCTGTGCTGGAGAGCAGGCTCCTGGCAGGACCTGTGACCCTGTGGAGAGAGGAGCCCACGCTGGAGCAGGTTTGCTGGCAGGACTTGTGAGCCTGTGGGGGGACCCATGCTGGAGCAGTCTGTTTCTGAAGGACTGCAGCCTGTGGAAAGGACCCACGCTGGAGCAGTTCTTGAAGAACTGTAGCCCGTGGGAAGGACTCATGTTGTAGAAGTCCATGGAGGACTGTCTCCTGTGGGAGGGACCCCACGCTGGAGCAGGGAAAGAGTGTGAGGAGTCCTCCCCCTTAGGAGGAAGGAGTGGCAGAGACGACGTGTGATGAACTGACCTCAATCCCCATTCCCCATCCCCCTGTGCCACTTGGGGGGAGGAGATAGAGAAATCGGGAGTGAAATTGAGCCCGGGAAGAAGGGAGGGGTGGGGGTAAGATGTTTTTAGGATTTGGTTTAATTTCTCATTGTCCTACTCTGATTTAATTGGCAACAAATTAAATTAATTTTTCCCCAAGTCGAGTCTGTTTTGCCCATGACGGTAATTGGTGAGTGATCTCCCTGTCCTTTTCTCGACCCACGAGCCTTTCATTATATTTTTCTCTCCCCTGTTCAGTTGAGGATGGGGAGTGATAGAGCAGCTTTGGTGGGCACCTATTATCCAGCCAGGGTCAAACCACGACAACATTAAAGAAAGTATCTGCGTAAATGATTATACTGCCTTACAGTGGCCACAAATTAAGCCATGGGCATCAGAGCTGGACAATTAATCTATTTTAGCAAGGCAGTGAGGGTAGGGGATATAGTTTCAAATACTGCTCTCTTTTGCCTCCTCTCCCAGTGCCTCACAGATGCTCTCCTGGTCTTCTTCAACACACTGCCCTGCCCCCAGGGCTCGCTGACAGTGAGATACTGCTTTAGATGGTTTCTTGGGTGGCAAATTAGGCTGGGCACAAAAGCAATACAAAACAAGGTATTTAAGCCCTGAAAACATGCCATTAAAAGAAAAAAAATCAATATTTTCATCAGTTTGAGAAAATTAATTTTAGAAACTTAGAATTTCACCATGTTGTAAATGGTTGTCATTAGGAATGCCACTACCTAGGAACACTGCTATGTCATGGAAATTTCTGACAGCCAGGGTCAAACCATGACAGTCCTTTTTGACTCCCAACATGGGGCAGAACAACGGCAGTTTTGTGTTAAGCATGCTATAGCTGTGGTAGTTATTAAGTGACAAGCTCCTGTACGGGTCATAAATTTGTTGGCTGCACTGTTTCTCTCTTTATTTTTGGCAACATGTTAATACAAACAATGGTTATGTGCTTTGCCCTGGCATTGATGGCCTTACTGTGCTGGGGGAGCTATCTGGTGGAGAAGATGAGGGAATACATCTCCCTCTCCAGGACTAATGTGGATAGGTTTATTATGCAGGCTCCTGAGGTCCTTGCTCACCCTTATGTGAGCTGCTTAGTACTACTAATTAAGACTGTTGGCATATTACGGGCTTTGTGGAATCTGGTCTCGTCCTGGTGGAAGAGAAGACAACTTTTGGGTGAGGCAATATTGAAATGTGACCTGAGGCAGCCGATCCCAGGGTGGCAGGGTGTGTGGAAGGACTTGGGCAGGTTCCTAGGGCGGTTATCACCTCCCATAGCCTGGGACTTTACACCTGAACAGGCGAGCAACCCTGGCAAACTGACGCGCCACCTGATGGAAGGGTGCCTTGCCTATCCCAATGAGAACCAGCAGCTTCTAGCACTGTACTGGGGCCTGGCTTGTGCCTATCGAGCTGCAGTTCAGCATTCCCAGAGGACTCTGGTTGAGGCAGGGACCCAAACTGCACCTCAGGACACCATGGCTGAGATAGGGACCCAAACAACAACTGCAGTAATTGCCCCAGTAGTTAAAAAGAAACAATGGACAAGGAACACAATGGGTCCATATCCTCAATTAGTAAGGGAGGAGGAAGAAGAGGAAAGGTTTGATCAAGAAGCCGGTCCTTCGACAAAGACATTGGAGGAAGGAGTGAGAGAATTCCGACAGGAAGCGGAAACTACCCGGTCCCTGACCTCATCAGAACTTGGAGAGATGCGGAAAGATTACAGCTGCCAGCCAGGTGAGTGGATTGTTGCCTGGCTGCTCCGATGCTGGGATAGCGGGGCTGACAGTCAGCAATTGGAAGGCAAGGAAGCCCAACAGCTGGGATCCCTTGCTAGGAACCGGGGAATTGAGAGAGGAATTGGAGAAGAGGCAGCAATTTGCAGTCTCTGGAGACGGCTCCTCTCAAGTGTGAGGGCAAGATATCCATTGAAGGAAGATCTTGTGAACTCCCCAGGGAAGTGGACTACTGCAGATGAAGGCATCCAGTACCTGAGAGAATTAGTGGTACTGGAAGTCATCTACAGGGATCTAGACAATGATGAGGTCTCCAAAGATCCAGAGGATGTCCTGTGCACACGGGCTATGTAGAGGAAGGTGATTCAAAGTGCCCCAGTGTCATATTCTAACAGCTTGGCAGCAATGTATTGCCCAGATATCAATACGCCAACTGTGGAGAGAGTGTCGTCTTGGCTCCAAAACCTTGAAGAAAATCTCTGTCCCTCCTCATCCCTACAGGCTAGTGCCTTGGCTATCAGGGGTGCCCCAAGAAATCAGTCCTCTCCTGCCTCGGTCAGGGGGAAAGGGAGCCCCAGGCGCACGCCGTGTGGAGCACTCTGGTTCTTCCTGTGTGACCAGGGGGAGGACATGAGGAAGTGGGACGGTGAACCCACCTCTAAGCTGGAAGCCCGTGTACGCAAACTGAGAGGGAAGACAGCTCTTAAGAAGGGGCCACCCAAGAAGTCTGTCAGCAGAGTTGCTGTAGAGACACACGAAGGCAATCAGCGATTTCCCAAACAGAGAAGAACTGAAATCACCTCCCTTGATCCTGGTGAGGGGCCTTCTGGTCTGGTGCTGCAAGGGTCAGGCAGAGAATACTCTGACGAGGAACAGGAAGAGAGGGTCCCTGCCTTCAGCCAGGAGGAGGAAAGGGATGACCATGTATACTGGACTGTGTGGGTTCGATGGCCTGGCACATCAGACCCACAGAAGTATAAGGCTTTGGTAGACACTGGTGCACAGTGTACTCTGGTGCCATCAGAATATAGGGGCACAGAACCCATCTGGATCTCGGGAGTGACAGGGGGATGCCAAGAATTGTCTGTCTTGGAGGCTGAGGTGAGCTTAACAGTAGACAAGTGGCAGAAGCACCCCATTGTGACTGGCCCAGAGGCCCCTTGTATCCTTGGCATAGACTACCTCAGGAGAGGGTATTTCAAGGACCCAGAGGGATACCGATGGGCTTTTGGTGTAGCCACGGTGAATGCAGAGAAGACCAAACAGCTATCTACCCTGCCTGGCCTCTCGGAAGATCCCTTTGTTGTGGGATTGCTGCAAGCTGAAGAACAGCAGGTGGGAATTGCTACGAGGACGGTGCACCGGCAGCAATATCGCACCAACCGAGACTCCCTGGCTCCCATCCACGAGCTGATTCATCAACTGGAGAGCCAAGGAGTCCTCAGTAAGACTCACTCACCTTTTAATAGTCCTATATGGCCAGTGCGGAAATCTAATGGAGAATGGAGATTAACAGTGGACTATCGTGGCCTGAATGAAGTCACGCCACCACTGAGTGCTGACGTGCCGGACATGCTAGAACTTCAGTATGAACTGGAGTCCAAGGCAGCCAAGTGGTATGCCACCATTGATATTGCCAATGCATTTTTCTCAGTCCCTTTGGCAGCAGAGTGCAGGCCACAGTTTGCTTTCCCTTGGAGGGGCATCCAGGACACCTGGAATCGACTGCCCCAGGGGTGGAAACACAGCCCCACCCTTTGCCATGGCCTGATCCAGACTGCCCTGGAAAAGGGTGGAGCTCCAGAATACCTGCAATACATTGATGACATCATCGTGTGGGGCAACACAGCAGAAGAAGTTTTTGAGAAAGGAGAGAAGATAATCCAAATCCTTCTGAGAGCTGGCTTTGCCATAAAACGAGTTAAGGTCAAAGGACCTGCACAGGAGATCCAGTTCCTAGGAATAAAATGGCAAGATGGATGTCATCAGATCCCAACAGATGTGATCAACAAAATAGCAGCTATGTCTCCACCAACTAACAAAAAAGAAACCCAAGCTTT
Organism: Phoenicopterus ruber ruber; assembly: GCA_009819775.1. Classification (NCBI taxonomy): domain Eukaryota; kingdom Metazoa; phylum Chordata; class Aves; order Phoenicopteriformes; family Phoenicopteridae; genus Phoenicopterus; species Phoenicopterus ruber. The sequence continues at coordinate 29,125,088 of CM020247.1, forward strand.
CGTAGGCGATGTGGGTTTCTGGAGAATGCATCTTCCAAATTACAGTTCTATTGTAAGCCCTCTCTATCACGTGACCCAGAAGAAGTACGATTTTCACATGGGGCCCTGAGCAACGACAAGCCTTTGACCAAATTAAACAGGAGATAGTTCATGCAGTGGCCCTTGGACCAATCTGGGCAGGACAAGACGTAAAAAATGTGCTCTACACCGCAGCTGGGGAGAACGGCCCTACCTGGAGCCTCTGGCAGAAAGCACCAGGGGAGACTCGAGGTCGACCCCTGGGGTTTTGGAGCCGGGGATACAGAGGATCTGAGGCCCACTACACTCCAACTGAAAAAGAGGTATCGGCAGCTTATGAAGGACTTTGAGCTGCTTCGGAGGTGGTTGGTACTGAAGCACAGCTCCTCCTGGCACCCTGACTGCCCGTGCTGGGCTGGATGTTCAAAGGGAGAGTCCCCTCTACACATCATGACACCGATGCTACGTGGAGTAAGTGGGTCGCACTGATCACACAGTGGGCTCGAATAGGAAATCACAGACGCCCAGGAATCTTGGAAGTGATCACGGACTGGCCAGAAGGGAAAGATTTCGGAATGTCACCAGAGGAAGAGGTGACACGTGCTGAAAAGGCCCCACCGTATAATGAACTACCAGAAAATGAGAAGGAATATGCCCTGTTCACTGATGGGTCCTGTCGTATTGTGGGAAAGCATCGAAGGTGGAAAGCTGTCGTGTGGAGTCCTACACGAAGAGTTGCAAAGCCACTGAAAGACAAGGTGAATCGAGTCAGTTTGCAGAGGTTGAAAGCCATCCAGCTGGCTTTAGATATTGCTGAACGAGAAAAGTGGCCAAAGCTCTACCTCTATACTGACTCCTGGATGGTGGCAAATGCCCTGTGGGGGTGGTTACAGCAATGGAAGCAGAGCAACTGGCAGCGCAGAGGCAAACCCATCTGGGCTGCCAAATTGTGGCAAGATATTGCTGCCCGGCTAGAGAAGCTGGTTATAAAAGTACGTCACGTAGACGCCCACGTACCTAAGAGTCAGGCCACTGAGGAACATCAAAACAAGTGGAAGAGGCTGCTAAGATTAAAGTAGCTCAAGTGGATCTGGACTGGCAACGTAAGGGTCAAGTATTCCTAGCTCGGTGGGCCCATGACACCTCAGGTCATCAGGGAAGAGATGCAACATATAGATGGGCTTGTGATCGACGGGTGGACTTGACCATGGACACTATCGCACAGGTTATCCACGAGTGTAAAACATGGGCTGCAATCAAGCAAGACAAGTGGTCAAAGCCTCTCTGGTATGGAGGATGATGGCTGAAATATAAATATGGGGAGGCCTGGCAGATTGATTCTATCACACTCCCACAGACCCGCCAAGGCAAGCGCCATGTGCTTACAATGGTGGCAGCAACCACCGGATGGCTGGAAACATATCCTGTGCCCCATGCCACTGCCTGGAACACTATCCTGGGCCTTGAGAAGCAAGTTTTATGGCGACATGGCACCCCAGCAAGGATTGAGTCAGACAACGGGACTCATTTCCGAAACAACCTCATAGACACCTGGGTCAAGGAACATGGCATTGATTGGGTGCATCACATACCTGATCACCCACAAGACTCCAGAAAGATTGATCGGTATAGCAGACTGTTAAAGACTATACTGAGTGCGCTGGGCACTGGGGAATGAAATCAGAAAGAGAATTTAAATAAGAAGCTATAGTTTTTTGTCATTTCACACTTTAAAATCTCTGCTGCCAAGATGATATTGAACATGTCTGAGAAAATGAAGCTATGTATCGGTCATGCTGCATCATTACAAATATCCATATTTTTGTTCAAATGAGATTACTGATGCATTTTCCTTTCTTGGATCTAGTCAGAATTTTTTATATCAATCTTTATTTTCCTCAAGCGAATTTCACTTTTATAGTGACAGAGCAGACATATTAGCTGCATTTTATTAAGAAATGAGATCTTTGCACCTGAAGAATCATACGTCAACACCTGGGTAGAACTTTGCAGACTGCATATTTTAGTACATGTTAGATACTACCTTTTTGATCAGATCTTGTGCTTACTGCATAGCCATTTAATTTCATAGTTCAAAATCAAGGTCACAATTTCAGTATTGACAGTTTGTGCTTTTGTTGGGAATGGTTGAATCTTGCAGGCACTAAGGTCAAAGGGACATACTTGAGATCACATCATGGTATTACTCAGAAGCGGAAAACCAACAGAAGCATTTCAAAAGGAGAGCTCTGCTCCTTTGTTTTTTGCAATATTGAGGGGAGAACCTGTCTGTTTTGCCAAGTAGGAAATGTGCTCTTTTATCTCTGATAGAAGGCTGTATTGCTTGTTTTGTCACTATAAGTATTGGGGTTTTTTTGTTTGGTTTTGGGGTTTGTTTTTTTAAAGCTAAAATTTATTCATATTTAGAGATTTATATATCACCATAAACCATACCTTGCTCTGCCTGTTGTCCCCACTAGACATAAGTTGACTGTGGTCAGTGACTCTTTGGGAGGCAGGTTCTTATCTGTAAGAAAAAGGGCCAGGATAGTCCAGTCTAAGGTGTGTAAGGATCACAGGCACCTCGAGTACCGTGTTCAGTTTTGGGCCCCTGTCCCAATCCAATATCGGGGAGGTTTCATTACGATCCCAGGGACGAGATTAAGACACCAAAACCGGTCAGATATCGTACAACCTTTTGATTTTATTTTTAACAAACAGGGGAGAAAAGCAGGGAAGAGGAGAGGGACAGAGGGGAAAAGTTAGAGGGAGAGAGTTGGAGAAAGGGAGGAAACCAGCTACCACCACTCCGAGTCCAATGATGTTCTGCTGACTCCATCTGAGGTCCTTAATCGCCGTAAGCTTCGTCAAGGCCAGGGTCCGGGAGAGGCACGAGGACAGGAGGAGGCAGGGAAGGAAAAGCCCCCACCAGAGCACGCACGTGCTTCTTTTTATAGGGGCTCCTGCTCATGCGCAGACCGCGACCGCGTACATGCGGCTCGTGCCAGGCGTGCTGTCCCCTTAAAGCCGCCTCCTGTTTCATGCCTTTTTTTTTTTTTTTTTTCTTTTCGCGCCTTTGGCCGCCGGGGGGGTAGGGGGTGGTGGTGGTAGGATGGCAATGTCGAGACAAACCACATCCAGTATCGGTCCTCTACACCACCCCATGGCTCGACATTGCAGCTTGGTGGCAGGAGGAAGAGAGAGAGAGAGAGAGAGAAAGAAAGAAAAAGGAAAACGCAGAGAGGAGAGAGAATTGGGGACAGGGGTAGAGGGAAATTGTGGGAAGGGGAAAGAAAAGGGAACAATATGGGTTCGGGTAGAAAAGTACTTTAACAGGGATTAAACAAAGATGTTACTCAATGCAAGCTCATTCTCGAACAACTTTAACAACATTTAACTTCACAGAACAAACTTGGAAAATTAAGTTAACAAGGGGGTTTCAAACATAGAACAACTGGTAAGTATGAGAGGGTTCAAATAATAGCCACTGTGGTTGGCTGTGGCTGGTGAATGGCACGGATCTCTTTTATGCCATCAGGTGAGGTAGTAGGAATAAAGTGCATATTAGATACAACATGTCGGATTAATTGAACAAAGCAAGGGATCACACAAGGTAAAAACATTAAAGCAGCAACCATGAACATTAAATACAATAACAACTGTTTTACCCACGGCACCCCTGGTAACCAAGACCACAAGTCACCGCTCCAACCGTTCCAGGTTTGGACTGGGACGTGGGCTATTTTTCTGATGTCTTTGGTTAGCTGGAGAACCACTTCGCCCACGTCATCTATCTCTAGACAACAGTTGGAGATGTTCAGTTTCCCACATACCCCTCCCTCTTCATCTAATAAGTAATCTAGGACCATCTGGTGTTGAAGGATTGCCATGCGCATCTGTTGGGATTGCCGGGTCAAAAGGTCTATTGCGTCAGCAGTTTTGTTAGTGATAATTTCTAGGGCTGCTTGTAACCTGATTATTCGATTTAAATTATAAATTGGTTCTCTTGCCCCTGATATTGGCTCATTGGGATTCCAAGTTGCAGGTCCGTAATGTTGGATTATTCGTTCAGGGGGCCATTCGTTGTCCCCCCATTTTTGTGTCCCACCCAAATTTACCTTAATGGATCGCGTCTTACGGGCAATACCTCTGTCCCCGAGGTTATCGTATAGTTTTATTCCTAACCGAGGTCTGCCTGTTTCTGGCAAAAGAAAGAAAAAAGGTTTGATGATCCCCATATAACAAATTCCTGACCACCCCGCGGGTAAAAATTTGTATGCAGTATGCCCGCAGATCCAATAATGCCCCTTTTTAGCTCTGACGCCCTGAACAAATGGTCCATTGGCTCTTTTTGGAAACTGAAAATAAGTTGTGCCTTTGTCGCCTAGGGGGCTGAAAAATGAGGTTGGGCGATTATTTATGCGGCCAGTGCAATACCAAGCGCCAGAGCTGCCTTTCCTTTCGCAAGTCTGTTTGTAAGGGTGATGATTGGACCGTGGGATACTTAAGGTTTCATTTTTGTTTGACCAATACCCCTCAAATCCCTGACTGCGCCCGGTTTCATCGAGCCACATCCATGCGTAAATATCCCTGTGTTATATTGATTACCTTACGAGTGAGTGTCCACCGACATTTACTTTTCCCCACTTCGATCCCTCCCTCCTGAGTGCGGTTTAGACAATATTCCCCCATATTCGGAAAATGAATTGGAGCAGGTGACTTGGTGGCTGGCTGGCAAGGATTGTCCTGCTGGAGGTGCACAGGCTGTGGCTGGGACTGCAACATAGGCTGTACCACAAGGGTCTGAGCCTGCTGCGGGTTTTGAGGTGGAGCCTGCTGCTGGATCAGTGAGTGTGGCTGGATCTGTGTGTATGTGGCTGAGCTGATCAGCGTCTGGCTGGGTGCTGGTGTAGCGGTCTTGGTTAGGTTCATGCCCACTGTTTGCTGTCTGCTGCTGTCCATTTCACCCTTCTTTGTGGCTGCATTCTCTGTCTCTGGCTTCCCTGGCTGACAGTCACAGCCTGGGCAGCTGCTACTGGTAATGGCTGAACTACTCCCGTGCCTTTCCTTTGGCAACCGCCAGCGGCGCCTGCCGAGGAGGTCTGGCTCAATCTCATTGAGGTCTGGCTCCCACCACTTGCCACCACACCCTCAGAGACGCTATTGCTGCCTGCTGCCCCCTGGCTCAAGCTGAGGGACTGGCCTGTGCTGCCGGAGGAGGCCTGAGTCACTGCCAAGGTCTGGCCCGTGCTGGTGGCCTGTGGCAAGCCTGAAGCCTGGGAGCTTCCTGGCAGAGCTGCCTTCTGAGCAGAGCCTTGGAGCTGGGCGTTAGTGGCCAAGGTTTGCTGGCTCCTTACAGCCAAGTTCTGCACCTGGTCTGTGTCTGCATGGACCCCAGGAGACTGAGTGGGTGGTACCTCCTGCTGGCCAGCGGCCACAGCCCCTTTGGGCATTAGGATGAGTTGGGAGGCAAGAGGCACATTGCGGCCTAAGGTCCGGTTTACCTGCAACAGGTTCTCCAGCTGTGGCCGGAGATACATCTGCGCCTGTGACTGGTTGAGAGGTGGTGAGGTGGTATTCCTAAGGAGCACAGACTGCATCAGGGTTGTGGTGCTGGGGGAACTTACGCTCTGCGACCAACTGATCAGCTGGGCAGCTGATGTGGTAGCTAGGTTAATAGAGGCCTGGGTGGTGGCAGTCTGTTGCGGGGTGCTGGTGTTGGGGGAGCTGGCCTGCCTACTGGCTGCAATTGTAGCCTGCTGGACAGCAGCCAGGCTGTGAAGCTGGGCACTGTTAAGCTGCTGCTGGAGCATAAACTGATGCAAGCACTGGGCTGCATTGGGCTGTCTCTGGAGTGCCTGCAGGGCCTGTAGACGGACTCCAGATCTGCAGCCGCCGTGGCACTGCCTCGCTCCGCTCCACAACGCTCTCGCAGCAGCAGCAGCGCCACCCCCTGCCCCGCCAGGAGCCCTCACGCCCGCCCCAGGGACCTGCGCTGCTGGCGGTACTGGAGCCCCCATATCGATTAAAAAGGTCACGGGCCTTTTTTTCGGCCCCACTGCAATGGTAATTAATAAATCTCCCTTATTTTTGCAGGTGAGTTGTCTAATAAACATCCACCCTCCGCCTCCCCCCTCACCCTGAGGGGGCAGAGGATTTAGTTTCCTGCCGGTCTCTCATCTTTTAGTGCCTCCCTCAGGTTTAACGCTGGCGCAGAAGGTGGGTTCGGTCGGGGCGGAGGTCCCTGTCCGGACCACCTCTGTACCAGGAGCTCTAGCTTTTTTGTCGGGAGCCCGTCCATCAAGTCTCGGGGCACTCCCTTTTGCAACCCCTCTTGCCACAGCCCCTGTCGAGTTAGGGGTCTTTCCTTTTTGGTTAACTCGGGGCTTCTTCCAGAAAACGCCAGTGATTTATTTGCCGGATCCGCCGCCCGCATGGCCCTAGCTTCTACTCTTTGGTAAGTCTGACCTACAGGCCCATATTTTCTCCCATAGTTTATTAATTCCTGGGCTATCTCTCCCCAGGTCCACACCTTTTTCCCCCACCGCCGCTGCTCAGGAGTTACCATCCCCTCTAGGGCAGCTGCAATTCGTTCTTCACGAGGCACATTTTGAATCCTCCCCTGCAATTGGATTCCAGTGGGTTTCAGGGAGTCGGGGAGTCCCCGTATTAAGGGCGTCATTCGCTCAGGGTCTACTGGCAGCAGCATCGGGGAGCTAAGGTTCGGCTTGAGTTCCCGATCATACATCATTTGTAGGCAAGCCGCCTTCTGTACGCTTTCCAATAATTGATCGACCGAGCCCGTTATAGCTAGGGGATCCCCTCTTTCTAATGGGTTCAACCCCCCTGCCCAATATGCAGCCCTCTGGGTCAGAGACCACGGGGCTCGGTGATCGCCCGTTGTGAGGAAGACGCCGGGGCCCCAATATCCCTCTGCCTCCTTTTCCGATAGCATGATCCCGTCCCCTCCCGACGGAGATATCCTCCACACATACTCGGTTTCGGACTCTCTTGCCGTCCTAGCAAAATCTTTTCGCAGTTTAGCCAATTCGGTGGCAGTAAAGGGAATTTCTTTTGTGACAACTTGGGGGTGGTTATCACTGTCATCCTCATATATATATTCTGTTTTGACCAGTGGGCACATATGGGGGGGTCGTCTGCAGCCTCTTTTAGTCTTTTTAAATCCCTCTGAGGGTAAATTTGGTGTACCCCTTTTTCCTCCAGCAACACCTCCATCTCAGCGAGGGTGTCTGCTTCCTTCAGAAGCTGAATTCTCAGCTCCTCTTTCAATATTAGATTTTGGCGCTTCTCTTCCTCCAGCGCCCGTCTGGTCTCCTGTAATTGTTCTTGCAGCGGCATTATCGCCGCTTGCAGCGAGGCGACCACAGCCTCCACCTGACAAGGCGCCCGCTTCCTGTCCTCCACCGCAGCCGCCGAGCACGCTCCTAGCACAGCGCAAACAATAGCTTTCCCTTTTCCCTTCTTAACCCTAGCTTCTTTATGCAAGACCACTATTCGGTCTATAACACTTTGCAGTTGGAACCAATGGTCCCGTGCCCACTTTCGTCCCGGGGGCGAGGGGCGAGAGTGGTATGTTTCCAAGAAATCATATAGTTTCTCTGTTTCTTCACAAAAATCGCCTGCCTTCTGGGCAGCCATGTCCTACAAAGGGGAGTTCGTCCCGGGAGGGCCAAACCTTAAAGAATCCAAATTTCCCCTATACACTCCCAGGAGGCCAAACCGTAGTCTACTACAAAAAATAAAAATGGCCTACAAAGGGGATATCGTCCTGAGGGGGTCACACCGTAAAATCCAAGTCTCCCCTATACGCCCTCAGGAGGCCAAACCACAAACTAGTATACAAATTTTAACATAAAGGTCTCAACATTCACTCCTTCCTTACGCTTCGTTCATCTCCGACTGCTTCCCTCGCGGGAGAGCAGAACCGCGGATCGGAACTCCGCACTCACTTCGTACTTATTTGTACATCTCGTTCACACACAATCACTCAGCACGCCATAAGGTTGTACGACACTCATCTCAAGGGATCCTGTCCATGACGCCAATTAAAATGTCCCGATCCAATATCAGGGAGGTTTCGTTACGATCCCAGGGACAAGATTAAGACACCAAAACCGGTCAGATATCATACAACCTTTTGATTTTATTTTTAACAAACAGGGGAGAAAAGCAGGGAAGAGGAGAGGGACAGAGGGGAAAAGTTAGAGGGAGAGAGTTGGAGAAAGGGAGGAAACCAGCTACCACCACTCCGAGTCCAATGATGTTCTGCTGACTCCATCTGAGGTCCTTAATCGCCGTAAGCTTCGTCGAGGCCGGGGTCCGAGAGAGGTACAAAGACAGCAGGAGACAGAGAAGGAAAAACCCCCACCAGAGCACGCACGTGCTTCTTTTTATAGGGGCTCCCCCTCCTGCTCATGCGCAGACCGTGACCGCGTACGTGCGGCTCGTGCCAGGCGTGCTGTCCCCTTAAAGCCGCCTCCTGTTTCGTGCCGTTTTTTGTTTTTTTTTTTCTTTTCGCGCCTTTGGCCGCCGGGGGGGTGGGGGGTGGTGGTGGCAGGATGGCAATGTCGAGACAAACCACATCCAGTATCGGTCCTCTACAGCCCCTCACTACAAGACATACATTGAGGTGCTGGAGCGTGTCCAGAGAAGGGCAACAAAGCTGGTTAGGGGTCTAGAGCACAAGTCCTATGAGGAGTGGCTGAGGGAACTGGGGATGTTTAGCCTGGAGAAAAGGAGGTGGCTGGCGAGACCTTATTGCTCTCTACAACTACCTGAAAGGAGGTTGTAGTGAGGTGGGGTCGGCCTCTTCTCCCAAGTAGCAAGTGATAGGACAAGAGGAAATGGCCTCAAGTTGTGCCGGGGAGGTTTAGATTGGATATTTGGAAAAATTTCTTCACTGAAAGGGTTGTCAAGCATTGGAACAGGCTGCTCAGGGAAGTGATGTCTATTTAAAAGACGTGTAGATGTGGTGCTTAAGGACATGGTTTAGTGGTGGACTTGGCAGTGCTAGGTTAACGGCTGTACTTGATGATCTTAAAGGTCTTTTCCAACCTAAACGATTCTATGATTCTATGATTCTAATTGCATCAGCAAGTGGATTTGCATTCTGTATTTGAAGGAAGGAAAAGAATAACAGTAGTATTGGGGAGGTTAGAAATAGAGAGATAGAAATAGAGTTGGGAACATCAGTGAAAGAGGAAAAGAAATGCTGTGATTGACAAAGGGATAAAACCTTTTGTGAAATGTAATTCCAGTAGTTCCTTTCCAGAGGTGGAAATGAGAGACCTCAGTAGGTTTTTTGAATTGATAGTATAAACCATCATGGAAAATAACAAGTAAAATTTAAAATTTAAAATGTCTATTTAGGTTTTTTTTAAAATCATTGTTCATGGAAATCTTTACTGACCTGAATGCATCATTAACCTATACAATCAGGGGTAGCTTTTTTAAAGCTTGGTTGTTAAAAATCTGAGAGGTTTGCAATGATTCCTTTTAAACAATTCCTTCTTTCTCATTGCCCCAGTGAAATTTGTATTCCTTCTTGGTGTAATGTGAGGGAAGTGTATATAAGTGGCAAACCACCTCTCCTGTCAGTTATTTTTATTAGATATGTTTAATAAGGGGAATCCTTTACATTCTAGGAAATCCAATTGCTACTTCAGTTTACATTTAAAATATTTAATAATTTCATTATTATATAGTCATGGATAATTACTAATGTGGAGAAAAAAGTGGTCTATATTTTGTATGGTTCATGTGCTTATTTATTTGTCAGTATTTGCCTTCTGTACTTTGCAGGGTGGCAAATGGTTCTCTCTAAGTCAGACAAGAAGACACTCTGTCTTCCTCTGGGCCTAGGTCTTGAAGTTTCAGATAGGTGGGTAAAATCTATATGTGGTTGAGTGAGCCAGTTTGATAATAAATGGCCTAGTACTTTACTATCTTTACTGTGTTCCCAGAAAATAAGAACTGAATGAGCTCAGGGATAAATTCTTTGGCCATATGAGACAAAAAGCATTTTAGTAATGGAAAGAGGATCTTTTATATCTCAAATGTATGAAAGATATTTGGAAAGCAGAAAATGGCAGTTTCCCTATGTAATTAATGATAAAATTTGGCATGACAACTAATGTATGTAAGTGCATCCTTTAAGACTTTGCAGAACTAAAGATGGTTTAGCATCTTGAAGGGTTAAGACAGAAGAAAGATTGTCCAGACCTAGTTCTTATTTTTCACATACTATATATGAAGGACAGAGAGACCCGTGCAGCAGCAGGGACACAGGGGTCATTGACCAGCTAGGAACCACGGAAATACCTGAGATGGGACATGTAGGGAGTAGGGCTTCTCCCACCACAAAGGCAACAGGATCACTAGCCCAGCTGAAGTGCATCTACACGAATGCACGGAGCATGGGCAACAAACAGGAGGAGCTTGAGGCTGTTGTGAAAGGGGAAAACTACGATATAGTTGCCATCACGGAAACATGGTGGGATGACACGCATAGCTGGAGTGCCACGATGGACGGCTATAAACTCTTTAGAAGGGATAGGCAAGGAAGGAGAGGCGGTGGGGTAGCCCTCTATGTTAAGGAGAGTCTGGACTGCCTTGAGCTCGAGGATGGTGATGCGAGGGTTGAGTGCCTGTGGGTTAGAATCAGGGGGAAGGCCACCAAGGCAGACATTGTGGTGGGAGTCTGTTATAGACCACCCAATCAGGATGAGGAGGCAGATGAAGTATTCTACAGGCAGCTGGGAGAAGCCTCACGATCGCTGGCCCTTGTTCTCGTGGGGGACTTGAACTTGCCAGATGTCTGCTGGAAATACAATGCAGCAGAGAGGAAACAGTCCAGGAGGTTCCTGGAGTGTGTGGAAGATAACTTCCTCACGCAGCTGGTGAGGGAGCCCATGAGAGAAGGCGCCCCGCTGGACCTGTTGTTTGTGAACAGAGAAGGTCTTGTGGGTGATGTGACAGTTGGAGGCCGTCTTGGGCTCAGTGACCACGAAATGATAGAATTCTCGATTCTCAGAGAAGTAAAGAGGAGGGTCACCAGAACTGCCACCTTGGACTTCCGGAGGGCAGACTTTGGCCTGTTTAGGAGTCTGGTTGGCAGAGTCCCTTGGGAGGCAGTCCTGGGGGGCCAAGGCATCCAGGAAGGCTGGACATTCTTCAAAAGGGAAATCTTAAAGGCGCAGGAGCAGGCCGTCCCCGTGAGCCGAAAGATGAGCCGGCGGGGAAGAAAACCGGCCTGGCTGAGCAGAGAGCTTCGGCTGGAAATCAGGAAAAAAAAGAGAGTCTACCACCTTTGGAGGAAGGGGCAGGCAACTCAGGAGGACTACAAGGATGTTGTGAGGTCATGCAGGGAGAAAATTAGAAGGGCCAAAGCCCAATTAGAACTTAGTCTGGCTACTGCCGTAAAAGACAACAAAAAGTCCTTCTACAAATACATTAACAATAAAAAGGGGGCTAAGGAGAATCTCCCTCCTCTATTGGATGCGGAGGGAAACTTAGTGTCAAGGGATGAGGAAAAGGCTGAGGTGCTAAATACCTTCTTTGCCTCAGTCTTCAACAGCAAGGGAAGTTGCTCTCTGGGCACCCAGCCCCCTGAGCAGGAAGACAGGGATGGGGAGCAGAATGTAGACCCCGAAGTCCAAGGGGAAATGGTCAGTGACCTGCTACGCCACCTAGACACGCACAAGTCTATGGGGCCAGATGGGATCCACCCAAGGGTGCTGAAAGAGCTGGCAGAAGTGCTCACCAAGCCACTCTCCATCATTTACCAGCAGTCCTGGCTAACTGGGGAGGTCCCAGTTGACTGGAAGCTGGCAAATGTGACACCCATCTACAAGAAGGGCCGGAAGGAGGATCCGGGCAACTACAGGCCTGTCAGCCTGACCTCGGTGCCCGGGAAGGTTATGGAGCAGATCATCTTGAGTGCCATCACGCGGCACATACGGGACAACCGGGTGATCGGGCCCAGTCAGCACGGGTTTATGAAAGGCAGGTCCTGCCTGACCAACCTGATCTCCTTCTACGACATGGTGACCCGCTTAGTGGATGAGGGAAAGGCTGTGGACGTTGTCTACCTGGACTTTAGTAAAGCCTTTGACACCATCTCCCACAGCATTCTCTTGGAGAAGTTGGCTACCCATGGCTTGGATGGGCATACTCTGCGCTGGGTAAGAAACTGGCTGGATGGCCGGGCCCAAAGAGTTGTGGTGAATGGAGTTAAATCCGGTTGGTGGCCGGTCACAAGTGGTGTTCCCCAGGGCTCAGTACTGGGGCCAGTTCTGTTCAATATCTTTATCAATGATCTGGACGAGGGGATCGAGTGCACCCTCAGTAAGTTTGCAGATGACACCAAGCTGGGAGGGAGTGTTGATCTGCTGGAGGGCAGGCAGGCGCTACAGCGGGACCTGGACAGGCTGGATCGATGGGCCGAGGCCAATTGTATGAGGTTCAACAAGGCCAAGTGCCGGGTCCTGCACTTGGGTCACAACAACCCCAGGCAACGCTACAGGCTTGGGGGGGAGTGGCTGGAAAGCTGCCCGGTGGAAAAGGACCTGGGGGTGTTGGTTGACGGCCGGCTGAATATGAGCCAGCAGTGTGCCCAGGTGGCCAAGAAGGCCAATAGCATCCTGGCCTGTATCAGAAATAGTGTGGCCAGCAGGAGTAGGGAGGTGATTGTCCCCCTGTCCTCGGCCCTGGTGAGGCCGCACCTCGAGTACTGTGTTCATTTTTGGGCCCCTCACTACAAGAAAGACATTGAGGTGCTGGAGCGTGTCCAGAGACGGGCAACGAGGCTGGTGAAGGGTCTGGAACACAAGTCCTATGAGGAGCGGCTGAGGGAACTGGGGATGTTTAGCCTGGAGAAAAGGAGGCTGAGGGGAGACCTTATTGCTCTCTACAACTACCTGAAAGGAGGTTGTAGAGAGATGGGGGTCGGTCTCTTCTCCCTAGTAACAGACAACAGAACAAGAGGAAATGGCCTCAAGTTGCGCCAGGGGAGGTTTAGATTGGACATTCGTAAAAACTTCTTTACCGAAAGGGTTGTCAGGCATTGGAACAGGCTGCCCAGGGAGGTGGTGGAGTCCCCATCTCTGGGGGTATTCAAAAGGCGTTTAGATGAGGCCCTAAGGGATATGATTTAGTGGGGGACTTGGTAGTGATAGGTTAATGGTTGGACCCGATGATCTTGGAGGTCTCTTCCAACCAGAACAATTCTATGATTCTATGATTCTATGATATTTCAGTGTAATTTCTCATTTTATATCAGTCTGAGATCTGAATAGATTATTCATAGTGTCACCAAAAATATTATCTATCTGTGCTAATACCAATTTATTATATATTAATCCCATAAAAATGTTAAAGATCTAGTTTATTAATAATCTTTCTTGTAAATTAGATATGGAAACATTACAGTTCTGGTTTTGGTTCATCAGTTTTATTCAGATTCACAGTGTCACAATGTAAAAAATTTACAAGAAACATTTTTCCTATTCTGTCGATGAATGGTGGCTCGAAAGAATGTAATGGGGTTTAGTTCTTTTTGCTTCAGAATACCAGAACAAGTCATCTTTATAATGGGATACATTCAGAACAATGAGGGCAATTCATTTTTTTTTATGCCATATATGATTACCACAGGAAATTGGTGAAACTAGCTGCTCAGGATTTACGTGGGTTTACATGGCAAGGTTTTGGTAGCGGGGGGGGGGGCTACAGGGGTGGATTCTCTGAGAAGATGCCAGAAACTGCCCCCCCATGTCGGACAGAGCCAGTACCAGTCGGCTCCAAAACAGACCCACCACTGGCCAAAGCTGAGCCAAACAGCGACGTTGGTAGCGCCTCTGTGATAACATATTTAAGAAAGGGTAAAAAGTGCTGCGCAACAGCAGCTGGGAGGGAGGAGTGAGAAACAACTATTCAGGCACCAAGGTCAGAGAAGAAGGAGAGGGAGGAGGCGCTCCAGGCGCCAGAGCAGAGATTCCCCTGCAGCTCGTGGTGAAAACCATGGTGATGCAGTCTGTCCCCCTGCAGCCTGTGGAGAGCCCACGCCGGAGCAGGTTTTCTGGCAGGAACTGCATCACATGGGGAACCCATGCTGGAGCAGTCTGTTCCTGAATGTCTGTATACCATGGAAAAGGACCAACGCTGGAGCAGTTTGTGAAGAACTGCAGCCCATGGGAAGGCCCCATGTTGGAGCAGTTCGTGAAGGACTGTATCCTATGGGAGGGACCCCACGGTGGAGCAGGGAAACAGCGTGAGGAGGAAGGAGCGGCAGAGACAATGTGTGATGAACTGACCACAACCCCCCCTTGCGCTGCTTGGTGGGGGAGGAGGTAGAAGAGTCAGGAGTAAAGTTGAACCTGGGAAGAAGGGAGGGGTGAGGGGAAGGTGGTTTTATTTTTGTTTTTATTTCTCACTATCCTACTCTGTTGTGAACTGGCAATACGTTAAATTGATCTCGGCTTGGGGGGAGGGGTCCAAAGTGGTGATGCTTGTGCCGTCGCATCCAACTGGGGAGTAAACCGGGCCAACCTGAGCAGAGACAAATATTCCTTAGCTGCCTCCCAAGAAGAGAACCGGAAGGCCGACCACCCTAAGAGTGTGTATGGCTATGATGGATCCTCCTGCACCCCTCCAGGGAAACCTGCGAACTCAACTTCCTCTCTGAAATGCCTGTACACCAATGCACGCAGCATGGGGAATAAACAGGAAGAACTAGAGATCTGTGTGCGGTCGCAGGGCCACGATCTCATTGCAATTACAGAGACGTGGTGGGACAGCTCACATGACTGGAATGCTGTCATGGAGGGGTATGTACTTTTCAGGAAGGACAGGCCAGCAAGGCAAGGTGGGGGAGTGGCTCTCTATGTGAGAGAGCAACTGGAGTGTATCGAGCTCTGCCTAGGGGAGGACAAAGAATGGGTCGAGAGCTTATGGGTAAGGATTAAGGGACAGGCTAACATGGGGGACACTGTTGTGGGTGTATACTCCAGGCCACCTGATCAGGATGAGGAAGTTGATGAGGCCTTCTACAGGCAGCTGAAAGTAGCCTCACGATCGCAGGCCCTGGTTCTCATGGGGGACTTCAACCACCCCGATATCTGTTGGAGGGACAACACAGCTAGGCACGCACAGTCCAGGAGGTTCCTTCAGAACATTGATGACAATTTTCTGATGCAGGTGGTGGAGGAGCCGGCGAGGAGAGGGGTGCTGCTGGACCTCATACTAACTAACAAGGAAGGTCTGGTTGGGGATGTGAAGGTTGGGGATAGCCTTGGCTGCAGTGACCACGAGATGGTGGAGTTCAGGATCCTGCGTGGAGGAAGCAGGACGCTAAGCAGGATTACAACTCTGGACTTCAAGAGAGCTAACTTTGCCCTCTTCAAGGACCTGCTTGGAGGAATCCCATGGGTTAGGGCTCTAGAAGGTAGGGGGGCCCAAGAAGGCTGGGCATTATTCAAGCATCACTTCCTCCAAGATCAAGAGCAGTGCATCCCCAGGAGTAAGAAATCAGGTAAGGGAGGCAGGAGACCTGCGTGGATGAGCAAGGAACTACTGGCAAAACTCAAATGGAAGAAGGAAGTCCATGGAATGTGGAAAAAGGGGCAGGCCACGTGGGAGGAGTACAGGGATGCTGTCAGGGTATGCAGGGATGCTACAAGGAAGGCTAAGGTCCACCTGGAATTTAATCTGGCAAGGGACATCAAGGGCAATAAGAAGGGCTTTTTCAAGTACATCGGCAACAAACGGAAGACTAGGGAAAACGTGGGCCCTCTGCTGAATGAGGTGGGTGCCCTGGTGACAAAGGATACAGAGAAGGCAGAGTTACTGAATGCCTTCTTTGCTTCGGTCTTTACTGCCAAGGCTGGCCCCCAGGAATCCCAGACCCTGGAGGGAAGAGAGGAAGCCTGGAGAAAGGATGGCCCTCCTTTGGTCGAGGAGGATTAGGTTAGAGATCATTTAGGCAAACTGGACACCCACAAATCCATGGGCCCCAATGGGATGCACCCACCAGTGCTGAGGGAGCCACCGAGGTCATTGCCAAGCCACTCTCCATCATCTTTGAAAGGTCATGGAGAATGGGAGAGGTGCCTGAGGACTGGAGGAAAGTCACTCCAGTCTTCAAGAAGGGCAAGAAGGAGGACCTGGGAAATTACAGGCCAGCCAGCCTCACCTCCATCCCCGGCAAGATGATGGAGCAGCTCATTCTGGAGGCCATCTCCAAGCATGTAGGAGAAAAGAAGGTGATCAGGAGTAGTCAGCATGGATTCACCAAGGGGAAATCATGCTTGACCAATCTGATAGCCTTCTATGATGGCATGACTGGCTGGGTGGATGAGGGGAGAGCAGTGGATGTTGTCTACCTGGACTTCAGCAAGGCTTTTGACACTGTCTCCCACAACATCCTCATAGGTGAGCTCAGGAAGTGTTGGTTAGATGAGTGGACAGTGAGATGGATTGAGAGCTGGCTGAATGGCAGAGCTCAGAGGGTGGTGATCAGCGGCGCAGAGTCTAGTTGGAGGCCTGTGGCTAGTGGTGTCCCCCAGGGGTCAGTACTGGGCCCAGTCTTGTTGTTCATCAATGACCTAGATGAAGGGACAGAGTGTACCCTCAGCAAGTTTGCTGATGACACGAAACTGGGAGGACTGGCTGATACACCAGAAGGCTGTGCTGCCATTCAGCGAGACCTGGACAGGCTGGAGTGTTGGGCGGAGAGGAACCTCATGAGGTTCAACACGGGCAAGTGCAGGGTCCTGCACCTGGGGAGGAATAACCCCATGCACCGGTACAGGTTGGGGGTTGACCTCCTGGAAAGCAGCTCTGCGGAGAAGGACCCAGGAGTCCTGGTAGACAATGAATTCACCATGAGGCAGCAATGTGCCCTTGCAGCCAGGAAGGCCAATGGCATCCTGGGGTGCATTAAGAAGAGTGTGGCCAGCAGGTCGAGGGAGGTTATCCTCCCCCTCTACTCTGCCCTAGTGAGGCCCCATCTGGAGTGCTGCATCCAGTTCTGGGCTCCCCAGTTCAAGAAAGATGAGGAACTACTGGAGAGAGTCCAGCGGAGGGCCACTGTCGTGGTTTAACCCCAAATTGTAACCCAATACCACGCAGCCCACTCCCCCACTCCCCAGTGGGGTGGGGAGGAGAATCAGAAAGGAAAACTCATGGGTTGAGATAAAAACAGCTCACCAGGACAGCAGAGGAAAAATATAAAAATATATTAATAATGATGATAATAATATATATAAGGATAATAGAATATATATAAAACAAACTATGCACAATTTCTCACCACCCGACGACCGATACAGCCCGTCCCGAGCAGCAGGCAGGGAGCAGGGGTATCCCTCCCCCAGCTATCCCAGAACAGCAAGTTCCAGAGAGAGCAGGTGAGGGAACAAACAGCCAAACGAACGAAAAACAAAAAGGAAAAATAGGGAAACAAAAAGCAACCCGAAGGGAAGCTTAAGGATTAAGGCAAGTTAAGGGTCTAAAAAGCCTAAAAGCCTAGTGGCCCACCGACTGACCCTCACTTATACTGGGCATGACGTCTATGGTATGGAATACTCTCTTTGGCTGGTTTGGATCAACTATCCTGTCTCTACCCCTCCCAAGTTTTTGCCCTTGCACGTTAGCAAAACCTGGAAAACAGCAAAATGTCCTTGGTGGTTCAGCAGCAACCAGCAACATCAGTGTGCTATGACCGTTCTTCTCACACTAAAGCCAAAACACAGGAGCTGCTGAAAACAAAACTAGCTCCGTCCCAGCCTAAACCAGGACAGCCACAAAGATGATTAAGGGACTGGAGCATCCTTCCTACAGGGAGAGGCTGAGGGAGTTGGGGCTGTTTAGCCTGAGGAAGAGAAGACTGAGAGGGGACCTCATCAACACTTATAAATATCTCAAGGGCGGGTGTCAAGAGGATGGGGCCAGGCTCTTAGTGGTGCCCAGCAACAGGACAAGGGGGAATGGGCACAAACCGGAACACAGGAAGTTCCACCTGAACATGAGGCAAAACTTCTTTACTGTGAGGGTGACAGAGCACTGGCACAGGCTGCCCAGGGAGGTTGTGGAGTCTCCTTCTCTGGAGATATTCAAAACCCGCCTGGACGCAGTCCTGTGCAGCCTGCTCTAGGTGACCCTGCTCTAGCAAGGGGGTTGGACTAGATGATGTCCAGAGGTCCCTTCCAACCCCTACCATTCTGTGATTCTGTGATCTTCCCCAAGTCGAGTCTGTTTTGCCCGTGATGGTAATTGGTGAGTGATCTCCCTGTCCTTATCTCGACCCATGAGCGTTTCATCTTATTTTCTCCCCCTGTCTTGCTGAGGAGGTGGAATGAGAGCTCGGCTTGGTGGGCATGTGGCAGCCAGCCAAGGTTAACCCACCACAAAAAGGAAGAACACTTACATGAATAATGAGAAGCGAGTTCAGCACTAACTAAAAACTGAGCATATCATTAGCTTTCTCTTCTGAAATAAGTTAATCTCTAAATATTGCTAAGAAATGCAATATAAAAGCAGATTTTCCACATCTGCCTACTGGGGGCTTCTTGAATCGTTCTCAAAACTAGCTTGTGTTGGTCACCATCTGAGACAGAAGAGCACTAGTGGTCCTTTCCTCTGCTCTCATTCTGTTTCTATGGTGTTATTTATTTGTCTATAGCATAGATGGCGGCTGTTGTTTTACAAGTAGCATAAGCTTCTTTCTTATCAAAGTTATTGGAGGGAGAAGAAGTCATGTGTCTTTTAGAATCAAATAGAGCTTGAAAGCCATGGCTACCACTACTTTTTTCAGTTTTTGTTGATGCTGAGGAACCTAAAGATTATCAGGTTTTCTGTGGGTTTTGGTGGTCTGTACTATCTGGGTAGACAATACGAGGGAGTGAACCTTGCATCCTCGGCTAAATGGTGCAGACTGGTCACATCTACAGTGTTGCACACAGCCCAGACCTTCTCCTTTGGGGTTCATTTGAAGTCTGCATGATGCTGAGAGACAATCTTGTGTGTTTATGGTTGGTTTGTTTATTCAATATGTCAGAATAAAAGAAAGAGCTGAGTCTCAGACCATCATAATGCTGATTTTCATAGCATGACACTGAGGTGTGGGTGATTTGTATCAGAGTGCTTTTTGAAGGTGCATGGTGTTTTGCACCGGGGGATACTATTGGTCCATTAGAATCCCCGTAAGAAAGGCACTTAGACTCTGTAAAGTATCATTCAAAATGCTATGTATTAGAGCTAATACTATAAAAAAAAGAGAGAATAGTGTAGATAATCTCATATACCTTCAGATGCTGGGAATCCCATTTTGTGCAGCATCGAATGGGCCTCCGATCCATGCACAGCATGCTGTGCAGATCCCATCTGTAGAAAGGGTTACCCCATTTCAGTCATTTGAGCTATTATAGGATTTCCTTACAAGGAAACAACTTTATTCATCCTTTCTACTGTCAAAACAGAAAGGATGTTCACATGGGAACAACTTGCTGCACTCCTAGATAAAGGCAAGGCCATGCAGGTGGCGTAATCACTGGTACCAGGTGGGAGCTGCCTGCAGGCTCCTCTGTTACAATGAGCTGATTGAGTGTATCCTGCAGCCAAGGAATCTGCACAGCACATCGCAGGCCTGAAGGCCAAGCTGTATGTGTAGCATAGTGCAGCATAGTGCAGCACAGGCCTGGCCTACTCAGGTTAACTTTTATGTGGATCACTAACTCCTTGATGTACAATGGTCTTCTGGTCAAGACCACTACACACAGGGGTTGTTAGATAATGTTGAAGACTGTCTTGAGTGACTGAAACGAAGCGGTTTATCTTGGGCACCATGCAGCAAATGATCCTGACAACTGCCTGGATCTTCTTTCAGAAGAAATTAGGACACTTTAGAAGGGAGAATGGGAGAAAGGTAGCTTAAGTTCAGGATAGGTGATCAGGAGACAAAGGCCCTAGGCAAATCAAGGAGACATGCACATTGACATCAGGGTTACACTTGCAAAAAACTCCTCATGTTGTTGTTTCCTCTAGAAGAAGGGAGGAAAGTCACAAGACCCTGTAATGGAACCTTTTTGAAGAGGTATTTGAATGTCCTGGCTTGCCCTCAACTTTTTAGGTTTTATTTGCATTGGCTGCTTTGGGGAGGGGAAGAGGGAGTTGGCTTAAAGGTATTTTTTTAAATAATATTTTCAGGATGGAATAAAGCACATAAGTTCAAAAGAACAAATATTTTGCTTCCATTTCGAAGTAACGTCAGATTCTTCAGTCATGTTTTTTCCCTTATTCTTTTTTATTTCCAAAAGTCCCTCAGCAGGACCTAGATGTTCTAAAACATGTGCCTTTACTTTTCATATATACCGTTTAGGTTGGCTGAACGTTTTAGTTTTCTTTTCAGCATGTGCTTTCTTCACCTGCAGCATAGCAAGCTCAAAAGCTGTGGGAACATATTTGGAAACCAAAGCTTTTGGTCTCCTTTGAAGATATTACGCTTATTCTGGACTATTTTGAGTAGTCTTTTGTCCTTCTGTGCAAGACTTGACAAATTATAGGGTCTTTAAAATCTTATCTGAGAACCATCTTCCTCTGAAAATAGAGATCTGTATTCTCTGCTCTCCCAACCCTCCGAACAGGTGTTAATTTGCTATAAAAATGCTCTTGGCCTTATGATTCCTTCAATTGTTAGCCTATCCCCGGGCTGTTCTGGCAAAAGCCAGTTCTCTTCCTCTCTCTCTCTCTCCCTCTCTCTCTCTCCCCATTATAGAGTTGTGGGGGTTTTGTGGTTTTGTGTTGGTTTTTTTTTTTCCTGTTACATAGTCTGTATCTAAGCCTGTGTCATTTTCTGTTATCTTAATTTTTTTTGTCCACGATTATTGCATAGATCAGGACTGAAGCATTGCAGTAGGGCAGCATCAAGAAATACTTCTGCTGCTGTGTGACATATCTGTAGTGTGCATATAGAAATCTCCCTCTTAATCCAGAACTTTTCATAAACAAATAAACTTCAAAAGGATAAGTCAAACTTTCTTCTGTTTTATTTAATCTTACCATGTGCCTTTTCTTGCTGATGCTTCAAACAGCTATTTGTTTATACTCCTGCCTCTACTGAAGTTTAAGCATGCACTTGGAAAGTCATAAAAGTACAAGCCAGTATTCATTATTACATTCTCCTGTCTTCTGAAGTTATATGAATGTATGCTGTACCCATCTCCATATTCAACTTGAGGTGATTATTTTGTGTGTGCATTTGCATCTAATCCACCAGTGGATTGATGTAATTCTATTGAATTTGGTGGATTTTTGTTTCTGCCTCTGCCAACAGTGGATTTGTTTTTTCATCTTAATATGCATTTCTTCCTACATAAATCTCACTGCATAGAGCAGAGCAGACTCAGTATTATTTTCTGTAAGAAGAAGGACATCTAACAGACTGCTCCCTATTATCTAGTTTCTCAAGCTTACTGATTCATATTCCTTTTCTTGCATACAGAAGGAACATGGGATAAGAAAATCCAGTTGAACTGTAGAAAATTTAGAACATTGGTTTCTGAGTATGCAGAAAACAAAGCAAAAGAATATATTCAAACAGTCAATTACAGGAGCTAGCAATTACAGGAGCTAGCAAAGTGTAAAGTGCCTTTAAGAAGCAGGTGTTTGCTGTGAAGTTCACCATGCATGCAAACATGTTTTCTCCTGTACAAAGTTAGTGCTCAAGTTTTTATAGACATTCAGGGTATGCATAAATTTATAATGGTGATTGTTTTAGTCATGATAGCACTTGAGCGCACTGAAAAAACATCAAAGTACTCCACAAACAACCAACACAAAGCCAGGCCCTGCCCCAGAGAGTTCTCAGTCTAGGGCTGAAGCAATACACAGGTGAGCAAATTGACAAATGTGAGAGAGGAGCAGGTTAGGATGGAGGAGAAAAGAGGACAATTTATCAGTTCAGGCAATATTGTTTCTATGCAGTTGAATAGCTGATTAGTCTAGGCTGTTGTTTTGGTAATATAAATTTATAGTATTCTGCTGTGGGTAAATAGCACCAGGCCTCTGTCCCAAATTACAAGTATATATGACAGGTAACTCTGGACTGATCTGCATCCAGTTCTTGTATGGGTATCACAATTTTGATTAAGGGTGTGATATTTTTATCTCAAAATATTTATAAAGGTAAACCAGCATGGAAACAGTTTAAACTGACACAAATAATTTCAAAGAATAATAGAATCATAGAACAGCCCAGGTTGGAAGGGACTTCAGAAGATCATCTGGTCCAACCTTTCGTGGGAAAGGGAGCCTACATGAGATTGTCTAGCACCCTGTCCAATCGCATCTTGAAAACCTCCAGCCATGTGGACTCTACGACGTCCCTGGGGACGTTGTTCCAGTGAATGATTGTTCTCACTGTAAAAAATGACTTTCTTATAACAAGATGAAACATCTCCCGGTGCAACTTGTACCTGTTGCCCCTTGTCTTCTCCATGTGGCTCCTTGTGAAGAGAGAGCCTCCATCCTCTTTGTAGCCGCCCTTTAAGTACTGGAATACTGTGATGAGGTCCCCTCCTGAACCTACTCTTCTCCAGGGAGAAAACACCTAATCCCTTCAGTTTTTCCTCATAGGGCAGGCTCTCCAGGTCTCCATGATCATTTTCGTGGCCCTCCTTTGGGCCCTCTCCAGTCTGTCCGCATCTTCCTTGAATTGTGGGGATCAGAACCGGACACAGTACCCCAGGTGTGACCTGACAAGCGCTGAGCAGAGTGGGATGATCTCATCTCTATCTCTGCTACTAATGCCCCTGTGGATGCAGCCCAGGATCCGATTTGCCTTTGTTGCTGCAGCGGCACACTGCTGACTCATGTTCAGCTAGTTGTCCACCAGGACCCCCAGCTCCCTTTCAGCAAGGCTGCTCCCCAGCCACACAGATCCTAGCCTGTATTGGGCTCTTTGGTTATGTCGTCCCAGGTGCAGGACCTTGCACTTGTCTTTGTTAAACTTCATACAGTTGCTACCATCATACAGTTGCTAGCATCACTCTTCCAGCCTGTCCAGGTCTCTCTCTCTCTCTGATGGCTCTCCCTTCTGATGTGTCCACCTCACCACTCAGTTTATTCTCATCAGCAAACTTCATGAGGGTGCTTTCAATCCCATCACCCAGGTCATTTATGAAGATGTTGAACAGCGTGGGGCCCAGTATTGATCCCTGGGGGACCCCACTTGTGACAGGCTGCCAGCCTGAGTAAAAAGCATTGATCACCACCCTCTGAGTGCCACCTGTTAGCCAATTTCCTACCCATCTTACAGACCACCCATCCAATCTGTATCTTGCCAGTTTGTCCAGGAGAAGGCTGTGGGAAAGAATGTCGAATGCTTTGCTGAAGTCTAGGTTAACAACATCCACTGCTCTCCCCATGTCGACAGAAGATGTTATTTTGTTGTAGAAGGTGATCAGGTTAGTCTGGCATGATTTGCGCTTGGTAAATCCATACTGACTTTTCCCAATCACCTGCTTCATTTGGCTTGTGATAGTTTCTAGGAGGACTCGTTCCATTACTTTCCCAGGGACTGAAGTAAGACTAATGGGCCTGTAGTTTCCTGGGTCATCTTTTGGGCCCTTCTTGTAGATGGGTATGACATTTGCCCTCTTCCAGTCATCAGGGATATCCCCTGATCTCCATGGCTTTTCAAAGATTATAGACAGTGGCCTTGCAACAATGTCAGTCACTTCTCTTAACACCCTGGGGTGGATTCCGTCCGGGCCCATAGATTTATGTGGGTTGAGCCCTTGCAAGAGGCCACAGAGAGCCCTTCCTCCACTGCTGGTGGGTCAACACATGCGTTGTCGTAGCTATTTGATCCTGTCATCTGGGGTCCAGCTGCGCCGATACAGACAGAGGCAAAGAAGGTATTGAGAACCTCTGCCTCGTCAGCATTATTAGTGACTAGTTTCCCTGCCCTGTTTAGTAATGGGCCTATGTCTTCCCTGTGCTTCTGCTTACTGCTCACATACCTGAAGAACCCTTTCTTGTTGTTTTTGACATCTCTGGCCAATTTCAGTTCTATCTGAGCCTTAGCCTTCCTGACTGCATCTCTGCATGCCCTAGCAAGGTTCTTGTAGTCCTCGATGGCTAACTGGCTGCCTTTCCATAGCCAGTATGCTTCTTTCTTTGTTTTTAAGCACACCCAAAAGCTCTTTGTTAAGCCAGGGTGGTCTCTTGTTCCACCTTCTTCCTTTCCCTTTGTAGGGGATGAACTGTTCTTGTGCTTCCAGGAGGCTGTTCTTGAATAACTCCCAGCAGTCACAAGCTCCTTTGCCCTCCATGGATGCTTCCCGTGGAATCCCTCGCAGCTGGGCTCTGAGCGTATTGAAGTTGACGCTTCTAAAATCCTGGGTCTTTGTCCTACTACTGGCCTTCAGTGTGCTCAGCGGGATCTTAAACTCCACAAAGTTGTGATCGCTGTATCCAAGGCTACCATTGGTAGTTATGTTGTCAAGTAAGTCTTGTTGGTTTGTGAGCAGTAAATCTAGGAATGTGTTGTTCCTAGTCGGCATGTCCAGCATCTGTAGCAGGAAGCAGTCCTCAATGCATTCCGGGAACCTGATGGACGACTTGTGCACCGCTGTGTTGTTTTCCCAATAAATGTCTGGGTAATTGAAGTCACCCATGAGGACCAGGTTCTGTTGGCCCGAGACTTCCTTGAGCAGCCGAAGTAAGGTTTGGTTGGCCTCGTCATGCTGATTGGGAGGTCGGTAACAGATACCTACCGTAAGATCCCCCTTGGTGACGATCCCTCTAATCTTGATCCAAAGGCATTCGATGATAGAACTTTCGTGGTCTCCATAGCTCACCTCCATACACTCAAATTTCTCTTTTACGTAAAGTGCAGCTCCACCTCCTTTTCTTCCCTCCCTGTCTTTCCAAAAGAGCTTGTAGCCATCCATTGTGGTCTTCCAGACGTGAGTTTTCCCACCAAGTTTCTGTGATTCCTATGACATCATAACTCTCAGACTGGGCATGGAGCTCCAGTTCCTCCTGTTTGTACCCATACTATGTGTGTTGGTATACATGCACTTGAGGTGGCTGAACTTAGGGTTTTTGCCTTTGGAAAGGATTGGGGAGCATTCCTCACTACTCTGGCAGGTGCGCCCATCCACCCTGTTGCTTATAAATATGCAGGTGTCACAGCTTTGGACCCTACCCCCCAAGTTTGTTAGTTTAAAGCACGACTCACTAAGTCAGCCAGTCTGCTAGTGAAGATTCTCCAGCCTCTTCTAGAAAGGTGGATCCCATCTCTCCCCAATAGGCTGTATTCGTCAATGTCCTGTGATCGTAGAAACCAAAGCCCTGGCGACGACACCAGCCACGAAGCCAGGTGTCAATCTGCATGATGTGTCGATTTCTGCCTGCACCCCTATCCCTGATTGGCAAGGCAGAGAAGATAATCACTTGGGCACCTGTCCCCTTCACTTGCACCCCCAGGGCTCTGAAATACTGCTTGATCTTGCCCAGGTTTTGCTTTACTGTGTCATTGGTGCCCACATGGAAAAGAAGTAGGGGATAGTAGCCTGTGCTTTTAACCAGTTGTGGCAGTCTCTCTGTGACATCCCAGATCTTGGCTCCTGGCAAGCAGCAAACTTCCCTTGACTGTATATCAGGCCGGCAGATGGGTGCCTCAGTGCCTCTCAGCAGAGAGTCACCCACTACTAGCACTCACTGCTTCCTTTTGCGGCTTTTAGTATGTGCTGCTGGTGTGGTTTCTCCCTGTGAATCTTGCTCATTGGCTTTGTCCACTGCCAAGGCTTCATATCTGTTGCCAATTGGTACACACGAGGAAGGGGAGTGAAGCAATATCCTGTTCTCACAGGTCACCAGAGGCCATGGCGCCTCCTTCTCCAAGGTGCTGTCTGTTTGCTGTTGAAGCTCTTTGTCTGGTAGTCCTTGGAGGTCAGTGCCACGGGGACCTAGTATTTCTTCTTGCAAAGTCTCAAATAATACTCTATTTCTTGTTCACCCTCCCTCATACAGTGTAGCCTGCAAACTTCCTACTTCAGCTCCTCCATCTGCTGCTTGAATGACTCCACTAGAGCACACCTTCCACAAGTGGAGCTTCCACCCTCCTCCACCCAGGAGGTGGAGTGCAGTTTTTGCAGCCCTCCACCTGGACAGCAGTTTCCCTAATAGGAAGCTCTGTCTCTGCGACTGCCTCCACTCATCCCAGGCTAGCCTGGCTAGGTAGCTGATTCCTGTCTGCTGCAGAGCACAGCTCTTGCCTTGTCTCTACCACTATGCTTCTGATGATTTCAAAGCACTGCCTAATAAGCCCCTCTAATTCCCTGGAGACCTCAAGCTGCTGGGTAGGCTTGCACAGCCACCAGCTAGCTGGGGGTGACCATTGGGGTTGCAGCCTAAGCCTGCTGGTGAGCAGAGCAGGCAGCAGCCTGACAACTGGCCGAGTGCGCTGCCCTTCTCACATGCCCTTTCATGCAAACTGCTGCGTCACTCCTCTCAGGCACCTCTCCCTGTTTGCACGCAACTGCTGCGCAAACTGCCATGCCACTTCTCTCAGATGCCACGCCCTGGTCACTGGTGCTCAATAGGGGCCGGATATATGTGGCTTCCCATGGTTGGAACTGGCCACGGGGATTGCCAGCACCACCCAACTTTCGCCCGCCCCTCTCATGAGACCTGTCGCCTGCCGGCCAGTCCCTCCACACACACAGCCCAAGGGCGTCAGGGGCCCAGAAACCCCCTCAGACCCACTCCCCAGGGACCTTACAAGCCTAGCACTCTTCTCAGCACGTGGCAACAACTGCTGCTGCCGCTGCTAGCGTCAACTTCCAACGGTTTCTTCAGGCAGCAATGTTTTTAATGTTAGTTTTGTCTAGAATATATTTAAGTGCATGTTTCTCTTCTAGTATGAAGTAAAGCGTTCCCTATTTTACCATAGTGAGTCTTGACGATTTCTCTCTGATCTGAGTTGATGTTCTAGTAACTTGGAATGTGACATCTAGTTACACCATGTTGATTACACAGTGTTAATCATAAATAATGATAATCAGTTAGTGTTTGATACATTAACTCTCTTCCTGGAATTCAGAGCAGCAACAATAATCAACAGCATTTTCATGTGCTTTGAATATCTTCTCTTGCTTATCCATCAGCTTTAATTATCTTCCCCCTCTTTGCTTTTTGTACCTGTTGTACCTGTACCAAAATCAGTGACAATATTGCATATCTACATAGATCATTAGCTCAAAGCAGAAGCCATAATTCCATCGTTGGACTGTGTATGTATGTGGACCATAATATTATCTCTGTCTTTTTTTTTTTTTAATCTTCCAGATACTTCTTGTTAGGTGGCAGACAGTTTCCAAGAAAGCAATTTCCGTCTTAAGATCAGATGCTTTGGTTAATACATAGGGGTCTTAGTGTGAACGGAAGGTTTTATCCCTAGGCATTTTGTTAAAACTGCTTTTGGAATTTGCAAGACTAGAATGGTTGCAGAACTGAAAAGTCAAATGGGAATGTTTTCTGGCTAACTTTGAAACAAAAGAACATGAAACTGAATATAAAAAAAAATAAAATAGCATTACTTTGATGTAATGTTCAGCCAGTATGACAGAGAACTGGATTTAAAACAGTGGACATCAGTTGCCAAATCCAGTGGCTTACTCGGTAGACCAAGACTCTGTCATTTCAACAGACTTAAAAACCACAGACTCAATAAAACTATATTGGGTTTCAGTCATGTTACATTTTTTCTTTTCCCCCCATCTCTTGCTAGTCCTTTGTGGCCCTGCAGCTAGAGGATCTTAAATCTTCTCTCATTGCCACATCTTCCTCTGTACCACAGTATTATGTCACACTGTCTAGTAGGTAAACTCAGGTTAAAATTGAGAGTAACTGCTCAGGAATTGATCTGCATTATCTATACTATTCTCTCCTTATAGTGCTAGCTCAAATTGTTGTGAGTTAACCTTGGCTGGCTGCCAGGTGCCTACCAAGCAGCTCTATCATTCCCGCTCCTCAACAGGACAGGGGGAGAAAATTAGATGAAGCAGCTTATGGGTTGGGATAAGGACAGGGAGATCACTTACCTGTTACCATCACAGGCAAAACAGACTCGCTTTGGGGAAAATTAATTTAATTTATTGCCAATTAAAATAGAGTAGGATGTTAATGAGAAAAAAAAATCAAAGCTAAAAAATACCACCTTCCTCCCACTCCTCTTTTTTCCTGGACTCAGATATACTCCTGGCTCTTCTACCTCCTCTACCCCCAAGCGGCGCAGGGGAAGGGGAATAGGGGTTGTGGTTAGTTCATAACAGTTCCTCTCTGCTGCTCCTTCTTCCTCACACTTATCCCCTGCTCTGGCATGGGGTCCCACCCAAGGGATACAGTCCTTCAGGAATGGACTGCTCCAGTGTGGGTCCCCCACAGGCCACAATTCCTGCCAGAAAACCTGCTCCTGCATGGACTCTTCATGGGCTGCAGCTTCCTTCAGGGCATATCCACCTGCTGTGGCGTGGGGTCCTTCACAGGCTGCAGGGTGGATATTTGCTCCATAGGGATCATTCATGGTCTGCAGGGGGACAACCTGCTTCACCATGGTTTTCTACACAGGCTGCAGGGGAATCTCTGCTCCAGCCCCTGGAGCACCTCCTCCCCCTCCTTCTTATCATAGAATCATAGAATAGTTTCGGTTGGAAGGGACCTTTAAAGGTCATCTATTCCAACCGCCCTTGCAATAAGCAGGGACATCCACAACTAGATCAGGTTGCTCAGAGTCCCATCCAGCCTGACCTTGAATGTTTCCAGGGATGGGGCTTCTACAACCTCTCTGGGCAACCTGAACCTGTTCCAGTGCTTCACCACCCTCATTGTGAAAAGCTTCTTCCTTATGTCTAGCCTATATCTCCCCTCTTTTAGTTTAAAACCATTACCCCTTGTTCTATCACAACTGGCCCTGCTAAAAAGTTTTTCCCCATCTTTCTTATAGGCCCCCTTTAAGTACTGAAAAGCTGCAATAAGGTCTCCCCGGAGCCTTCTCTTCTCCAGGCTGAACAAGCCCAACTCTCTCAGCCTGTCTTCATAGGAGAGGTGCTCCAGCCCTCTGATAATTTTTGTGGCCTCCTCTGGACCTGCTCCAGCAGCTCCATGTCTGTCTTGTGCTGAGGGCTCCAGAGCTGGATGCAGTACTCCAGGTGGGGCCTCACCAGAGCAGAGTAGAGGGGCAGAATCACCTCCCTCGACCTGCTGGCCATGCTTCTTTTGATGCAGCCCAGGATATGGTTGGCTTTCTGGGCTGCGAGCGCACATTGCTGGCTCATGTCCAGTCTTTCGTCTACAAAGGGACAGTGAAGAAGGAGGGGGAGGAGGTGCTCCAGGTGCTGGAGCAGAGATTCCCCTGCAGCCTGTGGTGAAGACCATGGTGAGGAAGGCTGTACCCCCGCAGCCCATGGAGGTCCACGGTGGAGCAGATATCCACCTGCAGCCCATGCAGGACCCCATGTTGGAGCAGGTGGCTGCCCGAAGAAGGCAGTGACCCCGTGGGAAGCCTGTGGTGAAGACCATGGTGAGGAAGGCTGTCCCCCTGCAGCCCGTGGAGGTCCACGGTGGAGCAGATATCCACCTGCAGCCCATGCAGGACCCCATGTTGGAGCAGGTGGCTGCCCGAAGAAGGCAGTGACCCCATGGGAAGCCTGTGCTGGAGCAGGCTCCTGGCAGGACCTGTGGACCCATGGAGAGAGGAGCCCACGCTACAGCGTGTTTGCTGGCAGGACTTGTGAGCCTGTGGGGGACCCACGCTGGAGCAGTCTGTTCCTGAGGGACTGCACCCAGTGGGAGGGACCCATGCTGGAGCAGCTCATGAAGAACTGTAGCCCGTGGGAAGGACTCAAGTTGCAGAAGTCCATGGAAGACTGTTTCCCATAGGAGGGACCACACGCTGGAGCGGGGGATAAAAAAAAAAATAAAATTATTTTATTTATTATTCCTGGGGGTGCTGGTCAACAGCCGGCTGAATATGAGCCAGCAGTGTGCCCAGGTGGCCAAGAAGGCCAACGGCATCCTGGCTTGTATCAGAAATAGTGTGGCCAGCAGGACTAGGGAGGTGATCGTCCCCCTGTACTTGGCCCTGGTGAGGCTGCACCTTGAGTACTGTGTTCATTTTTGGGCCCCTCACTACAAGAAAGACATTGAAGTGCTGGAGCGTGTCCAAAGAAGAGCAACGAAGCTGGTTAGGGGTCTAGAGCACAAGTCCTATGAGGAGCAGCTGAGGGAACTGGGGATGTTTAGCCTGGAGAAAAGGAGGCTCCAGGGAGACCTTATCACTCTCTACAACTACCTGAAAGGAGGCTGTAGAGATGGGGGTCGGTCTCTTCTCCCAAGTAAGAAGTGATAGGACAAGAGGAAATGGCCTCAAGTTGCGCCAGGGGAGGTTTAGATTGGATATTTGGAAAAATTTCTTCACTGAAAGGGTTATCAGGAACTGGAACAGGCTGCCCAGGGCAGTGGTGGAGTCACCATCCCTGGAGGTATTTAAAAGACATGTAGATGTGGTGCTTAGGGACATGGTTTAGTGGTGGACTTGGCAGTGTTAGCTTAATGGTTGGACTCAATGATCTTGGAGGTCTCTTCCAGCCAAAACAATTCTATTCTATGATTCTACCAGTACCCCCAAGTCCTTCTCAGCAGGGCTGCTCTCAATCCCTTCATCCCCAGCCTGTATTGATACCTGGGGGTGCTCTAACCCCGGTGCAGGACCTTGCACTTGGCCTTGTTGAACCTCATGAGGTTCACACAGGCCCATTTCTCGAGCTTGTCCAGGTCCCTCTGGATGGCATCCCATCCCTCAGGCGTGTCCACTGTACCACTCAGCTTGGTGTCGTCCACGAACTTGCTGAGGGTGCACACTATCCCACTATGTCACTGATGAAGATATTAAAGAGTACTGGTCCCAATACGGACCCCTGAGGGACACCACTTGTCACTGATCTCCATCTGGACGTTGAGCCATTGACCGCTACCCTCTGGATGCAACCATCCAACCAATTCCTCATCCACTGAAGAGTCCACCCATCAAATCCATATCTCTCCAATTTAGAGAGAAGGATGTTGTGGGGGACCATGTCAAAGGCCTTACAGAAGTCCAGATAGATGACATCTGTAGATCTTCCCTTGTCCACTGATGTAGTCACTCCATTGTAGAAGGCAACTAGGTTGGTCAGGCAGGACTTGCCCTTGGTGAAGCCATGCTGGCTGTCTCCAATTGCCTCCCTGTCCTCCATGTGCCTCAGCATAGCTTCCCAGGCACAGAGGTGAGGCTGACAGGTCAGTAGTTCCCAGGGTCCTCCTTCCTACCCTTTTTAAAAATGGGGGCAATGTTTCCCTTTTTCCAGCCCCCAGGGACTTCACCTGACTGCCATGACTTTTCAAAGATCATGGAGAGTGGCTTGGCAACTACATCAGCCAATTCCCTTAAGACTCGGGGATGCATCTCGTCAGGTCCCATAGACTTCTGTATGTTCAGGTTCCTCAGGTGGCCACAAACCTGATCTTCTCTTACAGTGGGAGGGACTTTGTTCCCCCAGTCCCTGTCTTGCAGTCCATCCACTGGAGAGAGGTGTGGGAAGAGAGGTTGCCAGTGAAGACTGAGGCAAAAAAGTCATTGAGTACCTCAGCCTTCTCCTCATCCCTTGATACCAGTTTGCCAGTCCTGCTCATCAGGGGGGTACACTTTCTTTGACCTTCCTTTTCTGGCTGACAGACCTGTAGGCGGCCTTCTTGTTATCCTTTGCATCCCTTGCCAAGTTCAGCTCTATCTGTGCCTTGGCCTTCCTGACCCCATCCCTACACAACCAGGCAGCATCCCTATACTCTTCCCAGGACACCTGTCCCTGCTTCCACTGCCTGTGGATTTCCTTCTTGCCCTTTAGTTTGACCAGCAGGTCTTGACTCAGCCATGCCAGTCTCTTGCCTTCTTTGCCCGATTTCTTACACCTGGGGATCGAGAGCTCTTGCGCTCTATGGAAAGCCTCCTTCAAGATCTGCCAGCTCTGTTCTGCTCCCTTGCCCCTGAGGGCAGTTTCCCAGGGGGTCCTATTGACTAACTCCTTGAAGAGCTGGAAGTTTGCTTTCCTGAAATTCAGGGTCCTGACCTTCCTCTTCACCTGACCCATATCCCTCAGGACTGTGAACTCCACCAGTGCGTGATCACTGCAGCCCAGGCTGCCTCCAATCTTGACGTCACCGATTAGCTCGCTCGCATCGGTGACCGTCAGGTCCAGTATTGCATCCCCTCTGGTGGGGCTATTACCTGGCTTAAGAAGTTATCCCTCCATGCACTCCAGGAGTCTCCTGGATTGCCTACAGCTCGCCGTGCTGCTATTCCAGCAGATGTCGGGGTGTTTGAAGTCCCCCAGCAGGATGAGAGCCTGCGAGCACGATGCCTCCTGTAGCTGGAACAAGAAGGCTTCGTCAATAGGCTCCCCTTGATCGGGTGGCCTGTAGTAGACCCCAACCACAAGGTTCCCTTTGTTGCCTTGGTCTCTGATTCTTACCCATAAGCTTTCAACCTGCTTGTGGCTATTCTTCAGAGACAGCTCCTCACACTCTATCCATTTCTTGACGTAGAGGGCAACACCTCCGCCCCTCATTCCTCATCTGTCCCTTCTGAACAGCCTGTAGCCATCGATAGCCGCACTCCAGTCATGGGATTCGTCCCACCAAGTTTCAGTGATGGCAACTAGGTCGTAGCTTTCTAGCAGCATGGTGGCTTCTAACTCCTCCTGTTTGTTGCCCATGCTGCATGCATTGATGTAGAGGCCCTTCAGCTGGGCTGTTGGCCATATCACCTTCTTGGAGGAACACCCCTTAATTCCTTTGAGGTCTTTCGCTGGTGTTTCCCTGTTGGCTCCTATTACCTCAGGACCCCCTGGCTCCTCTCCGTAAGTCTTCAAGTGTGCTGCAGTGTAGCCAGCACGTCTCGGAGCAACAGGCTAAGGGCCCTTGCTAGCAACCTGTCCCTCTAACCTCGCCATGTCATCCCACAGCTTGTCACGGATGAGCCTGATATTATCCCCCTCCCCCTTCAAGTCCAGTTTAAAGCTTTGTCAATGAGCCCCGCTAGTTCGTGAGCAAAAACCCTCTTCCCCCTTTGAGAAAGGTGTACCCCATCTGACGCCAGCAGGCCTGGTGCCATGTAGGCCGTCCCATTGTTAAAAAAACCCAAAATTGTGGCGGTGACACCAGCCATGGAGCCACGTATTAATAGACTGGATCCTTGTGTTTCTTCCAGTGTTGCTGCCCGCAACTGGAAGGAGGGAAGAATAAATAACCTGTGCTCCAGATTCCCTTACTGACCGTCCCAAGGCCCAGAAGTCTCTTTTGATTGCCCTCGGACTACGTGTTGCGGCTTCATCGCCACCCACATGGAACAGCAATAATGGGTAATAGTCCGAGGGCCGTACCAGGCTAGGAAGTTTCTAGTCTGTCTAGCACATAGGACCCTCTGTTCCCCTCAGAAGGGAGTCACCTACGACTATAACCCTTCTTTTCTTCCTCGTGGGGGTGGTCATGATACGAGGGGTAGGCTTTTCTGACCTCAGCAACACCTCTGGTGTAGATGGACCATCATCCACATCATCCCTTGACTACCCTTCCACATCCAGAGCCTCATACCTGTTGTACAGAGGCACCTGGGAAGGCGAGGTGGGTAAGGGGGGAGGTACACCTGCTGCCCCGAGCGTGGACTTGCCTCCATTCACTCATTTCCTTTAAGCTACTGCCTTTATTCTGGCAGGGGGAGGAGACAGGACCCCTTTGATCTTGGGTGTTTTCTGGTGGCTGTTCCTGTTTCTGTCTCAGGGAGAGCAGGGCATGGTTCCACCAGTCTCTCTCTTTCTCAGACTCCCTGATGCTCCTCAACCTTTCTACTTCCTCCCATAGCTCTGCCACCAGGCTGAGCAGCTTGTCCACCTGCTCACACCTCACACAGCTGCTCTCTCTACTGCCATCTGTGACCAGTGAAAGGCTCTGGCACTCTCTGCAGCCTGAGACCTGGATGGCTGCATGTTTTCATGGGAGCTCTGTCTGGGTTGCCACATCCATTCTGCCGAGTGCAGAGGACATGGCTTTCCGCTGGGTGGACACCATACCTAAGCTCCTTCCGAGAGGGTGAGTTCTTCTCTGACCTTTGTGTCTGCATAGTTGTTTCTCTCACATTTTCTCACTCCTCTCTCTCTCGCAGCTGCTGCACAGCATTTTTTACCCTTTCTTAAATATGTTATCACAGAGGCACCATCAGCATTGCTGATTGACTCAGCTTTGGCCAGCAGTGGGTCCATTTTGGAGCCAGCTGGAATATGCTCTGTCTGACATGGAGGCAACCTTTGGTCTCTTCAGATAGAGGCCACCCCTGCAGCTCTCCCTGACTACCAAAACCTTGCCATTTAAACCCAGTACACAAATAAATAGCATTTTCAATTATACCTTACAGAGTCTGAGTCCCTTTCTTACTGGGATCATAACAGACCAGCATTCCTGGTGTAAAACATTTGGTGTAGTTGGCAGGATCCTGCGAGACATGCCTTTCTGGAGAAAGAACAATGAAGAGAGAAACAGAGTGCCTGGGTGGTCCCCACACACAGCTGTGGAGGGTAGTTGCAAGGCATTTAGTCCAGGTCGTTTCCCTGGTGAGTTGGGAAACTGAGGAGGAATTGTCTGAATGCTCCACCCCAGATGAAGTATTATGTTGTCTTAGCAAACAGGGGTTAGGGAAAGGAAATTGAAGGAAAATTTGTACTGTCTTTGATTTTTGCTATCATGCTTGAAATAGACATGGTGGCATTTAGAGCTGATGCAAAAAGAACTGAAAGCATTGCAGGTGCAGCTCTGCTCAGTAGACCCTGGGTAGCAAGCGGGAAGTGCAGATACCTGCAGTGCAGGGGGGGTGCACAGAGTAGCCTGGGAAGGGCACTGCTGAGGTATGAGCTATTTGCCAGAAGGATGAATGGTGGGACGAGGACCCTTGGTTCTCTGGTAAGGATGAGTGGACAGAGGGGTCAGAGGATGAGTGCGGCAACAGCATTTCTGTCTGGCCATTAGTGATTCACAAAGCAAAGGGGCCCCTGGGGGCACCCCAGCACACAGTCTGGGTGTGCAATTTTACACAGCCTGAGTTGCAAGATTTAGCAAAAGCATACCAGCAAAAGCCAGGAGAAAGGCTGACACACTGGCTGTTTTGAGTATGGGACTTGGGAGGAAATACTGTACTTTTAAATCCTAAATAATTAAGGTGTTTGGGTGTCATCTCGCAAAAGCCTATGATTACCCAGTGGCTAAGAGAAGCACAGGGTAATATATCTCACTCCCGGCGGGAGCTTTAAAAGTAGAGTATCCCTTGCCTACTGACTGGGATGATAAATCAGCATCCTGGAAAAGTATAAGCTGAGGCTGGTCAGTATTTATGGGAACTGGCCACATGACAAGGCGTGTATTCACATAACTTTTTAGGTCCCGATATGGAAACTTTTACACCCATCATGAACACCTGAATATTAGAGGGTGTCCCATTTGCCTTCAAAGGGATGATAATTTCCTTGCCAGGGGCTGCCACAGGAAAACCAGTGGGGGATGTTATTCTATCACTTGGACAACTTGGCGATTATCAGAGTGAAAAAGAGGAGACAGAGCCTGAAGTATTTCATATGCAACAACTCAAGGGAAAGGTTACTCAGAAAGAGGTGTTTCTGATACTAATACAGGCAGGAGTGCCTGGGGAGCAGATAGATGGCAGACCAACTCCTTATTTGTAGAGTTTGTATAAGAAAGCAAAAGCAAAGGAGAAGGGGCAGAGGGCCCTTACTGGGCAATGGGAACCCCCAAGAAATGATGCGTCTGGGAGAAATTTCTCAATATCCAACGGTGACACAATGCTTAAAAGGGGCCCGGGCAAATGGAAATGTGATTTATTCTCTTTGGGAATGGTAAAGCTTTCTTACAGAATCACAGAATGGTAGGGGTTGGAAGGGACCTCTGGACATCATCTAGTCCAACCGCCCTGCCAGAGCAGGGTCACCTAGAGCAGGTTGCACAGGACTGCGTCCAGGCGGGTTTTGAATATCTCCAGAGAAGGAGACTCCACAACCTCCCTGGGCAGCCTGTGCCAGTGCTCTGTCACCCTCACAGGAAAGAAGTTTTTCCTCATATTCAGACAGAACTTCCTGTGTTCCAGTTTGCGCCTATTGCCCCTTGTCCTGTCCCTGGGCACCACGGAAACAAGTCTGGCCCCATCCTCTTGACAAACGTCCTTGAGATATTTATAAGCATTGATAAGGTCCCCTCTCAGTCTTCTCTTCCTCAGGCTAAACAGCCCCCACTCCCTCAGCCTTTCCCCATAGGAGAGATGCTCCAGTCCCTTAATCATCTTTGTAGCCCTCCACTGGACTCTTTCCAGTAGTTCCTCATCTTTCTTGAACTGGGGAGCCCAGAACTGGACACAGGACTCCAGATGGGGTCTCACTAGGGCAGAGTAGAGAGGGAGGATAACCTCCCTCGACCTGCTGGCCACATTCTTACAGCTACAGCACACACACACCCCCCCACACCACTTCCATCTGGTTGGAATGACAGAACAGTGACATGGAGGTTTAGAGATGGGGGAGGGGGGCAGTTGAGAAAACTGGCTATTCAACAGGGTGTTTAAAACACCCTCTTCACTAGCCACAACTCAGAGGTATTCACCTCAGGAATGCAATCCAGGCTGTTAGCCAGAGCGCCTTTTCATCTTAAAGGGACCATCACATTGCTCCTGAGAGCTGCCCAGTGGAAAGCAGTCGGGGATGTAATTATCGTGTTAGGGTAGTTAAGAGAATACCAAGCTGAAAGGGAAGAGAGGAGATTATGCTTTATGGATAAACCGCAAAAGAAAAAGTAACCCAAAAGGAGATGTTCATAGCTTTCCTCTGGTCCGGAGTCCCAAAAGACAAAATCCAAAGCAGCTCGAACCCCTTCATATGCTGCCAATATCTCTTTCTCAGTTGGAGTGTAGTGGGCCTCGGATCCTCTGTATCCCCAGCTCCAAAACCCCAGGGGTCGACCTCGAGTCTCCCCTGGTGCTCTCTGCCAGAGGCTCCAGGTAGGGCCATTCTCCCCGGCTGCAGTGTAGAGCACATTTTTTGCATCTTGTCCTGCACGGACTGCCCCAAGGGCTACTGCATGAACTATCTCCTGTTTAATTTGTTCAAAGGCTTGTCATTGCTCAGGGCCCCATTTGAAAATCATTCTTCTTCCAGGTAACGTGATAGAGAGGGCTTACAATAGAACTGTAATTTGGAATATGCATTCTCCAGAAACCCACAATGCCTAAGAAGGCTTGGGTCTCCTTTTTGTTAGTTGGTGGAGACATAGCTGCTATTTTGTTGATCACATCTGTCGGGATGTGACGACGTCCATCTTGCCATTTTATTCCTAGGAATTGGATTTCCTGTGCAGGTCCCTTGACCTTACCTTGTTTTATGGCAAAACAGGCTTTAAGAAGGATTTGGATTATTTCCTCCCCTTTCTCAAAGACTACTTCTGCTGTGTTGCCCCACACAATGATATCATCAATGTATCATCATCGCGCTGGTGGAGTTCACAGTCCTGAGGGATATGGGTCAGGTGAAGAGGAAGGTCAGGACCCTGAATTTCAGGAAAGCAAACTTCCAGCTCTTCAAGGAGTTAGTCAATAGGACCCCCTGGGAAACTGCCCTCAGGGGCAAGGGAGCAGAACAGAGCTGGCAGATCTTTAAGGAGGCTTTCCATAGAGCACAAGAGCTCTTGATCCCCATGTGTAAGTGTCCTGGTTTAGGCCGGGACGGAGCTAGTTTTCTTTTCAGCAGCTCCTGTGTTTTGGCTTCAGTGTGAGAAGAACGGTGATAGCACACTGATGTGTAAATAACCATTTACATCATGCTCAGGTCTCTCACTTTTGAGTTAATCACTGCCATTTTTGTCTTTAATATATACACACAGATATCATTCCCTTAGTCTATGGATCATCCCTCCAAAATGTCTATTGAGTTCATTTAGTCCATGATTTCGGGTTCCATCTGTCCTAACAGTCTTTCAGGGCAGGAGAGATGGTGTGCAGTGTCAGATTGTTGCATGCTGCATCTGGAACTTACAGCTGGTGTATCTGGCACGGCTGGTGTAGCTTGTCTGCAGTCAGCAGGTCAAGGATGTCAGTCTCAACTGTGCGCCAGTTGTTGAAGTCAGTCCATCACTGCTGCACTTTGCTCGGTTTCATCAGAGTTTGCTCTTCATTGATTCGGGTGATTCTTACTGTAATACCTTTGATATAGAACACAACTATAGAAATGATTATATACATGATTATATACAATATATAAATGATTATATGCAGTATATTATAGCAATTAACATCACAGAGTTCAAACTATTGGCTATTTTCACCTAAAATCAGATGTCCTTGAGGTACACATTGGACTTCTCCATCCTCCTGCATTACCCACCAAGTGCATCCAGGTCCTTGAGCGAAAGCAATCCCACGGATGGGTTTGCCTTTGCCCGAGGCAGGAATAACCCAGACTGTCTTCCCCAGCATGTTTTTTACATGCAGCACAGGAACTTTGTCTCCTTCTACAGTACGTAAAGGCTTTGACTGGGCAGGGCCAGCTCAACTGGTGGATCCCCTAGTGTTGACTAACCAAGTGGCTTTTGCTAAATGTGTATCCCAATGTTTGAAGGTCCCACCACCCATTGCTTTCAGTGTAGTTTTTAACAGTCCATTGTATCGTTCGATTTTCCCAGAGGCTGGTGCATGATAGGGGATGTGATACACCCACTCAATGCCATGCTCTTTGGCCCAGGTGTCTATGAGGTTGTTTCGGAAATGAGTCCCATTGTCTGACTCAATCCTTTCTGGGGTGCCATGTCGCCATAAGACTTGCTTCTCAAGGCCCAGGATAGTTTTCCGGGCAGTGGCATGGGGCACGGGATATGTTTCCAGCCATCCGGTGGTTGCTGCCACCGTTGTAAGCACATGGCGCTTGCCTTGGCGGGTCTGTGGGAGTGTGATATAATCAATTTGCCAGGTCTCCCCATATTTATATTTCAGCCATCGTCCTCCATACCAGAGAGGCTTTGACCACTTGGCTTGCTTGATTGCAGCGCATGTTTCACACTCATGGATAACCTGTGCAATAGTGTCCATAGTTAAGTCCACCCCTCGATCACGAGCCCATCTGTATGTTGCATCTCTTCCTTGGTGGCCTGAGGTGTCATGGGCCCACTGAGCTAGGAATAGTTCACCCTTATGTTGCCAGTCCAGATCCACTTGAGCCACTTCAATCTTAGCAGCCTGATCCACCTGCTGGTTGTTTTGATGTTCCTCAGTAGCTCAACTCTTGGGTACATGAGCATCTACATGGCGTACCTTTACAACAAGCTTCTCTACACGGGCAGCAATATCTTGCCACAGCTCGGCAGCCCAAATCGGTTTGCCTCTGCACTGCCAGTTGCTCTGCCTCCATTGCTGTAACCACCCCCACAGGGCATTTGCCACCATCCATGAGTCAGTATAGAGGTAGAGCATTGGCCACTTCTCTCGCTCAGCAATATCTAAAGCCAGCTGGATGGCTTTCACCTCTGCAAACTGACTTGATTCAACTTGTCCTTCAACGGCTTCCGCAACTCTTCGTGTAGGTCTCCACACGGCAGCTTTCTATCTTCGATGTTTTCCCACAATACGACAGGATCCATCAGTGAACAGGGCATATCGCTTTTCATCTTCTGGCAGTTTATTATACGGTGGGGCCTCTTCAGCACGTGTCACCTCTTCCTCTGGTGACATTCCGAAATCTTTCCCTTCTGGCCAGTCCATGATCACTTCCAAGATTCCTGGGCGACTGGGGTTTCCTATTCGAGCTCGTTGTGTGATCAGCGTGACCCACTTACTCCATGTGGCATCGGTGGCATGATTTGTAGAGGGGACTCTCCCTTTGAACATCCAGCCCAGCACCGGCAGTCAGGGTGCCAGGAGGAGCTGTGCTTCAGTGCCGATCACTTCTGAAGCAGCTCGAACTCCTTCATATGCTGCCAAGATCTCTTTTTCAGTTGGAGTGTAGCGGGCCTCGGATCCTCTGTATCCCCGGCTCCAAAACCCCAGGGGTCGACCTCGAGTCTCCCCTGGTGCTTTCTGCCAGAGGCTCCAGGTAGGGCCATTCTCCCCGGCTGCGGTGTAGAGCACATTTTTAACATCTTGCCCTGCCCGGACTGGCCCAAGTGCCACTGCATGAACTATCTCCTGTTTAATTTGTTCAAAGGCTTGTCGTTGCTCAGGGCCCCATTTAAAATCGTTCTTCTTTCGGGTCACGTGATAGAGAGGGCTTACAATAGAACTGTAATTTGGAATATGCATTCTCCAGAAACCCACAACGCCTAAGAAAGCTTGGGTTTCCTTTTTGTTAGTTGGTGGAGACATAGCTGTTATCTTATTGATCACATCCATTGGGATCTGACGACGTCCATCTTGCCATTTTATTCCTAGGAACTGGATCTCCTGTGCAGGTCCTTTGACCTTAACTCGTTTTATGGCAAAGCCAGCTCTCAGAAGAATTTGGATTATCATCTTCTCCCCTTTCTCAAAAAATTCTGCTGCTGTGTTGCCCCACACAATGATGTCATCAATGTATTGCAGGTGTTCTGGAGCTCCACCCTTTTCCAGGGCAGTCTGGATCAGGCCATAGCAAAGGGTGGGGCTGTGTTTCCACCCCTGGGGCAGTCGATTCCAGGTGTACTGGACGCCCCTCCAGGTGAAAGCAAACTGTGGCCTGCACTCTGCTGCCAAAGGGATTGAGAAGAATGCATTAGCAATGTCAATGGTGGCATACCACTTGGCTGCCTTGGACTCCAGTTCGTACTGAAGTTCCAGCATGTCCGGCACGGCAGCGCTCAGTGGTGGCGTGACTTCATTCAGGCCACGATAGTCCACTGTTAATCTCCATTCTCCGTTAGATTTCCGCACTGGCCATATAGGACTATTAAAGGGTGAGCGAGTCTTGCTGATCACTCCCTGGCTCTCCAGTTAACGAATCAGTTTATGGATGGGGGTCAGGGAGTCTCGGTTGGTGCAATATTGCTGCCGGTGCACTACTGTGGTGGCAATTGGCACCTGTTGTTCTTTGACCCTCAGCAACCCCACAACAGAAGGATCCTCTGAAAGACCGGGCAAGGTGGACAGCTGCTTAATGTCCTCTGTCTCCACAGCAGCTATAGAAAAGCCCACCGGTACCCTTTTGGGTCCTTGAAGTACCCTCTCCTGAGGTAGTCTATGCCAAGGATGCACGGAGCATCCGGGCCAGTCACAATGGGGTGCCTTTGCCACTTGTTCCCAGTTAGGCTCACTTCAGCCTCCAATAAAGTTAACTCTTGGGACCCCCCCGTCTCTCCAGAAATAGAAATGCGTTCGGCCCCTCTATAGTTCGATGGCATTAGGGTGCACTGTGCACCAGTGTCCACTAGAGCCTTGTACTTCTGGGGGGCTGATGTGCCAGGCCATCGAATCCACACAGTCCAGTAAACTCGGTTGTCCCTCTCCTCCACCTGGCTGGAGGCAGGGCCCCTCTAATTCTAATACCCACTATCAACCAATGGGTTCGTGTGGGACACATGGGGTCGAATCTCATCCCTGTTTCTCATTTCTTGTAAGTACGAATCGGAAGCCCTTCTGCCCCATCTGGGGAACTGCCCACTGGAGACTGGAGCAGCAATTTTCCTGGAAGAACCCTTATTTGTGATTGTTTTCTTTTTCAACACTTGGTACAAACTTCCGCCACATGAGCCGGGTACGTTCGATTTCATCTGGATCTACAGGTGTCTGCAAGTTATCCAGGTCATGATAAATCAGCTCCCGCACAGCTAATTCCCTCAGGTACTAGATACCTGTCTCCATGGTGGTCCACTTTCTTGGGTAGCATATAATATCTTCCTTGAAGAAATACCTGTCCTTCACGCCTGACAGGAGTCTCCTCCAGAGAGTGTGGGCTTGTGTCTTTTTTCCAGTTGCCTTATCAATGCCCCCTTCCCTAGACAGGGATCCCAGCTGCCTGGCTTCCCTGCCCTCTAGTTCCAGGCTACTGGCCCCATTGTCCCTGCCAGGTAACAAGCTGCTCACCTTGATGATGGCTGAAATCTTTTCAGATATCTCGCAGCTCAGTCAGGGATAGGGGTCGGGTGATTATCTCTGCTTCTGCCTCTCCCTGTTCTTGTGATGTCCCTGATTCATCCTCATCTTTCACTAAGCGAACTGATTTTTTTTGTGCTTTTCTTGTTTTCTGTAGGGGCGACTGATACCAGCACGAGTTGGTTCACAGTGCCCATTGCGGGGGTTGGAGTAGCCATGGTATTCGTAGCAGGGGTTGGGGTAGCAGTGCTGCCCGTCACCGATGGTTGAGTAGCCGCAATGCCTGTCACCGGGGTTGGAGTAACCACAGTGACTGTCATGGGGGTTGAAGTAGCCACGGTATTCATAGCGGGGGTTGGAGTAACTGCACAGCACCCACAGCTGCACCGATGTTTATTCTTAAGCAAGACCTAACACACATTGTTTCCTAGTAACAGGTGCATGCCGGTTCGAACATCCCAAAGGTATTCGAAATTCTCAAGAGCTCCTGTAATTAGCCAGGAGGAGAAAGGGAAAGGACGGCGTTTCCGCCGGTCCCCCTCCGGGGAGAAAAAAGAAAAACTGTAATTACTGATAGTTCCCACGAGATGGCTCCCGAAGTACGGAGCTGTAACTGCCTCTGCCGCTCAGCTCTGCGCGTTGCCTGCCGCCATTGAATACAAATACGAAAGCCGTACCATTAGCAATGATTTTATCATACCACAAGCCAGTGCCACACAGCACAGCAGAGCGATACCTCTAATCCAACGCCCAGAGTTGATAAACCGCATATAAACACTGGCTAACAGTGCACACAGCAAGTAGGGTGCTATACAACACAACTCTAAGAACAACTCTGAGAGCAAATAAAACAACATTGTGGCCAGCGACATAATGAATGACATGCTTATAAGAAGTTTGTTTTAACACGCTCTGGTCAAATCTGTCATTATCTCAGCCCTTCGAGCCTGACCAGGGACTCAAAACCTGGACCCTCAGTCTGATGCTCTCTCAGCTGAACTAGTCGGGCCCATCTCGAGCCCCATGTTGGGCGCCAAAAAGGACTGTCGTGGTTTAATCCCAGCTGGCAACTGAGCACCACACAGCCACTTGCTCACTCCCCCCCGGTGTGATGGGAGAGAGAATCAGAAGAGTAAAAGTGAGAAAACTCGTGGGTTCAGATAAAGACTGTTTAATAGGTAAAGCAAAAGCCGCGCATGCAAGCAAAGCAAAACAAGGAATTCATTCACTACTTCCCATCAGCAGGCAGATGTTCAGCCATCTCCAGGAAAGCATGGATCACGCATAATGGTTACTTGGGAAGCCAAACGCCACCACTCTGAATGTCCCCCCCTTCCTTCTTCTTCCCCCAAACTTTATATTGCTGAGCATGACATCATATGGTATGGAATATCCCTTTGGTCCATTGGGGTCAGCATTCCTGGTTGTGTCCCCTCCCAACTCCTTGTGCACCCCCAGCCTACTCGCTGGTGGGGTGGTGTAAGAAGCAGAAAAGACCTTGACTCTGTGTCAAAAGTAAAACCAGCACAGCCTGTCCCCATCCCCGCAGAGGTACCTGATGCCCTGGGCTGGGGGCTGCCCCAGCTGCCTGCCCTGGCCTGCCCTGCTCCCTTGTTTGGGACGGTGGGACAGGCCTTGGCTGCTGAGGCTCTGCCCTGCTCTATCCTTAGTCCCTAGGGAGCAGCCAGCCCTCCTGGGGTCCTGACAATTCCAAGTGTTTAAACTACTGTGTGAACTGTAGTAGGTTAGTGTCTTTCTTTCAGAGCTTCAAATAATGTTTGATACAGTGAACAAATCAAAGATAAATAGATATACTTTGCTTTCTAATACACTCTTCTGTGATAAATGACCACTGTAAATTACTGATTATTATATGACGTTAAGTAAATGAATCAAGTAGATGAAGGAAGCTTTGCTACCACACAAAACTTTTCACTAAGCTTATCAAGAAACATCTTGACTCTAATCATATAATTTTTTCCTCAGAATTTGCCACCTGTATGAGTAATGTCATTATATTCATAGGGTTTTAGTTCAGGCAGTTTTCAAAGATTTTTCCAAAATACTTGTGCTGGTTTTGGCTGGGATAGAGTTAATTTTCTTCATAGTAGCTAGTATGGAGCTATGTTTTGGATTTGTGCTGAAAAAAGTGTTGATAATACAAAGATGTTTTCGTTATTGCTGAGCAGTGCTTACACACAGTCAAGGCCTTTTCTACTTCTCACATCACCCTGCCAGTGAGTAGGTTGGAGGTGCACAAAAAGTTGGGAGGGGACACAGCTGGGACAGCTGACCCCAACTGACCAAAGGGATATTCCATACCATATGACGTCATGCTCAGCAATAAAACTAGGGGGGAGGTTGGCAGGGGGGCCGCTGCTCAGTGACTGGCTGGGCATTGGCTGGTTGGTGGTGAGCAATTGTTTTCATTTGCATCACCTGTCTTTCTTGGGTTTTATTTCTCTCTGTTGTTTTCCTTTTCCTTACTTTTTTTTTTTTCCCAGTTATTAAACTGTTTTTATCTCAACCCACGAGTTTTCTCACTTTTACTCTTCTGATTCTCTCCCCCCATCCTGCTGGCAGGGGAGT
This sequence comes from Phoenicopterus ruber ruber, assembly GCA_009819775.1. Lineage (NCBI taxonomy): Eukaryota > Metazoa > Chordata > Aves > Phoenicopteriformes > Phoenicopteridae > Phoenicopterus > Phoenicopterus ruber. The sequence continues at coordinate 29,169,912 of CM020247.1, forward strand.
GAGTGAGCAGCTGTGTGGTGCTTAGTTGCCGGCTGGGGTTACACCATGACCATACTGCTCAAAGAGACTATGGTTATCTGGAAGTTTACATCAGCACTGTAAATACTGTTATTACCAGTGGACTAATAATGATAGACTTTCAGAAAGAATGAATTCTTAGTGTAGAGATGGCCATGGATGTAGCTATTTAACCTCACTGATACTGACGCATTAGTTTAAATGGAGTTATATCTGGCTTGGATCTGGTAATTCAGGCCCCAGAGATTTTTTTCCAACGAAACAGTGGCAGCATCTCAGATAAAGATCACATAACTGAGAGTACACTGATGATCGTAACAATCAGAAATGTCAAAATATCAAATTACATAACTTATGTCCTTTCCACAAGATCATCTACTTGTGTAGATACTTGGATAGCTTGCTAAGTGTTTTTGACTTTTATTATTTGCATTAATTTCGTGCATTATTGTATTGTATTTTATTATGTACTGACATATGATGACACCAAGCTGAGTGGTGCGGTGGACACGCCTGAGGGATGGGATGCCATCCAGAGGGACCTGGACAAGCTCGAGAGGTGGGCCCGGGCGAACTTCATGAGGTTCAACAAGGACAAATGCAAGGTCCTGCACCTGGGTCGGAGCAACCCCCGGTATCAATACAGGCTGGGGGATGATGGGATTGAGAGCAGCCCTGCCAAGAAGGACTTGGGGGTGCTGGTGGATGAAAAGCTGGACATGAGCCAGCAATGTGTGCTCGCAGCCCAGAAGGCCAACCATATCCTGGGCTGCATCAAAAGAAGCATGGCCAGCAGGTCGAGGGAGGTGATTCTGCCCCTCTACTCTGCCCTGGTGAGACCCCACCTGGAGTACTGCGTCCAGCTCTGGAGCCCCCAACACAAGAAGGACATGGACCTGCTGGAGCGGGTCCAGAGGAGGGCCACAAAACTGATCAGAGGAATGGACCACCTCTCCTATGAAGACAGGCTGAGAGAGTTGGGCTTGTTCAGCCTGGAGAAGAGAAGGCTCCAGGGAGACCTTATTGCAGCCTTTCAATACTTAAAGGGTGCTTATAGGAAAGATGGGGAAAAACTTTTTAGCAGGGCCTGTTGTGATAGAATCATAGAATAGAATCATAGAATCGTTTAGGTTGGAAGAAACCTTTAAGATCATCGAGTCCAACCGTTAGCCTAACACTGCCAAGTCCACCACTAAACCATGTCCTTAAGCACCACATCTACACGTCCTTTAAATACCTCCAGGGATGGTGACTCCACCACTTCCCTGGGCAGCCTGTTCCGGTTCCTGATAACCCTTTCGGTGAAGAAATTTTTCTGAATATCCAATCTAATCCTCACCTGGCGCAACTTGAAGCCATTTCCTGTCATCTGTTACTTGGTAGAAGAGACTGACACCCACCTCTCTACAACCTCCTTTCAGGTAGTTGTAGAGAGCGATAAGGTCTCCCCTCAGCCTCCTTTTCTCCAGGCTAAACATCCCCAGTTCCCTCAGCTGCTCCTCATAGGACTTGTGCTCTAGACCCTTCACCAGCTTCGTTGCCCTTATTTGGACACGCTCCAGCACCTCAATGTCTTTCTTGTAGTGAGGGGCCCAAAAATGAACACAGTACTCAAGGTGCAGCCTCACCAGGGCCGAGTACAGGGGGACAGTCACTTCCCTAGTCCTGCTGGCCACACTATTTCTGATACAAGCCAGGATGCCGTTGGCCTTCTTGGCCACCTGGGCACACTGCCAGCTCATATTCAGCTGGCTGTCGACCAACACCCCCAGGTCCTTTTCTGCCAGGCAGCTTTCCAGCCATTCCTCCCCAAGCCTGTAGCATTGCCTGGGGTTGTTGTGACCCAAGTGCAGGACTTGGCACTTGGCCTTGTTGAACCTCATACAATTGGCCTCGGCCCATCGATCCAGCCTGTCCAGATCCCTCTGTAGCGCCTTCCTACCCTCAAGCAGATCAACACTCCTGCCCAACTTGGATAGGACAAGGGGTAATGGTTTTAAACTAAAGGAGGGGAGATATAGGCTAGACATAAGGAAGCTTTTTACAATGAGGGTGGTGAAACATTGGAACAGGTTGCCCAGAGAGGTGGTAGATGCCCCATCCCTGGAAACATTCAAGGTCAGGCTGGATGGGGCTCTGAGCAACCTGATCTAGTTGAGGATGTCCCTGCTTATTGCAAGGGCGGTTGGACTAGATGGCCTTTAAAAGGTCCCTTCCAACCCAAACTATTCTATGATTCTGTGATATGAGATGATTCATATGTTTTCAATTAAAAATTAGACATTTAAGTCTAAGTTGGTCTGTCTAGACTCCCTTTGTAATTAGTGGAAAAAAACAGGTAACTCTAGAGGGTAATTTATCTTAAATGTCTAAAATTATTTAGATGAATTACCCCATGGGGTAACTTTGATGTGAGTTCAGATGCCTGAAACGAATCTTACCCGGGGTGTCCAAAACCATGTCCTATCCAAACAGCAAACTGCATTATCTGCCATATTTATTGGAATTTCATAGATATTAAGGCTTAATATGGATATAATTATTACAATATGTACTGGAGTATATGCATGCAAACACTGAAAAGTATTGCTCCATTCCTCTCTTCTCACTGACCTGCTGGATTGACTGCTGGAGGAGGGTTCCAGTATGTGGAGAAAGGGGATACACTATGATAAATCTAAATTTAGGCACCCTTCAGCTTCCATACCTTATTGCATGTGTGTATGTGTCTCTTTCTGCCAGAGCGAATTGGCTTTTTGTAACCTATCTGTCCTCCACCTGACAGTACTTCATTCTCCATAACCAAGTCAGACAACCCTTCAGGGATTACTTTTGTTTTGCTGTGTGGTGGGTTGATCCTGGCCAGCAACTAAGCACCCACCAGATACTCATTCCTGCAGCAGGATGGGGGTGTAAAAGTCAGTTCTTCGCCAGCCGAGGAGAGAGGCAAGGACGCTTAGCATAGAATTACCAATGGAATTTATTCTTTTATTTTAGCTATGCGCATAGTGATGCCCCAGCCTAATGCATAGGGGACCTTGATACAGAGGAAAGCAGGGTTTATATATGTTACAATACAGTTGTGTAGACCAGTCAAATTATTCATGTTAAGGGGTGGGCTAATCAGTTACTACTGCTCACGTAATCGGTATGCACTTGTCCCATGTGGGATCAGTACATGCTTGTCCCGTGCAGGTGGTACAGATGTATGGTCAGTGGTGTGTTAATCCTCATTGTTCTAAACCGATGTCCTGTGCAGGTGGGGGGTTTTATCCTGGATTCTGGTTGATTGGAGTTCTGGCCATGGTTATATGCCTGGTTCCATTGAAGGGTTAATCTTCTATTGTTTTGTCGTGTATGGGGTGTTCTCAGCTGGCAAGAGCTGGCTTAGGTTGCGTCTTTGGGTCATATCGACCCTGAGGTAAAAGCTCATAGTCCCATCTAGCGTTCATTCTTCTAAGCAAGTCATATTGCAGTTAGCATCTTGTCTTTCACAGGGGAGAGAATCGGAAGACAATCTCTCACAACCTCCCACAAGCAGGCTGATGCCCAGCCAGCCTCTGACCAACAGCTACCTTAGAATACATCCCCCCCCCATTGTTTTGTTTGTTTGTTGTTTTTTTTTTTTTTTTTTAATTGAGGTTATTGGTATGGAATACCCCTTTGGCCAATTCAGGTTAGCTGTCACAGCTGTGTCCCCTCCTAACCTCTTGCCCACCCCCAGCCCACTCGCTGAGGGCAGGGGAGTAGAGTGGGTAAAGAGAGAAACAGAGAAAGCTTTGATGCTGTGCAAGGACTATTCAGTAACAGTCAAAACACTGGTGTGTTATCAACACTGTTTTAGCCACAAATCCAAACACACAGCACCATACAGGCTGCTATGAAGAAAGTTAACTCCATCCCAGCCAGAGCCAGTACATGCTGTTCCTATTTGATTACTGTTTAGGGCTCTCGCCATCTGGCAGCTTTGCCCTGTCAGCCCAGCCCAGCTCAGCCTGTGTACCTCCAGATCTCCCTGTGAGAAAAGGAGTTCGCCGCACTCAGCACCTGCTACAGACCCATGCCACAGCCAGGAGCCACGAAAGCGGCTAAGTGGCGAGTAACAACCACCCTGCCACACCCCTCACCCCACTTCCGCTGCGGCCCACCCCTCGCAGCAGGTGTGTGTCAAGAGAAGGGAGCAGAGAAGTTAAGGCCCTCGCGCATGCGCGCTTCCGCTGCAGAAGCCGGGGGTTCCCTCGGTTGCGCCTGCGTGCACATTGTGGGCAAGATGGTGGTGGGGACATTAGTCCGAGGAAGTGAGTGAGGGGGTGCGTTTGGGGTGTTGAGCTCGGGTGTGTCTGAGGGATGCTTCTGCTGTGGTAGGGGTTGAGTTCACGTAGAAGCTGGTGAGGTGGTCGGGTCTGCCTGGAGCTTGCTGGAGAGATGAAGAGCTGGGGAGACGGGTCAGGGGCCAGCCCTTGCCGATGAAGAAGAGGGGTGGCTGCTGGGACCCTGCTCCTTATGCGCGCCCAGGCCCCCCGACTGCATCTTCACGCCGCCCTGAGGGGCACCGCCTTTGGCTTTGTGGGTCCGTGGCGGTGGGAGGAATCGGAGGAATCGTGGCGGCGGCGCTGCTGCTGCTGCAGCAGCTACTGGGTGGGGAGAGTGCGGCAGGCAGGTGAGTGCCCGTTGGCGGAAGAGCTGGCTCCTGATGGACACCCCCCCCATCCCCCTCCCCCCGCCCTGTCTCCAGTTCGGCCAGCCGTCGCTTCGGACTTATACTATGACTGTCCTTCCTGGGTGCGCTGGCTGACAGCACAGTAGTTCTTCGCTAAATGGCCCCTTCAGAAAATGGGTGAGCGAGCTCGTCTCCCTGGTAGCAGCCTTGGGGATGCTGAACTGCGAGGCAGGATGGGGGAAGGATGAATTTGAACCAGGCATCAGTCTGGCAAAGGCTTATGCGTGCTTCTTCCTGAAGCTGCCTGCTCTTGTCCCTTGCCTTCTGTTTTTTCTGCGGTCTGGCTAAATTGTCACTGTTCTGGGATAGGGGCTGTCTCCTGTGGGCACTGCCCCTCACACAGTAGGAGTCTGATCTTGTAGATGTTAAATAATAAAGCTATTGCTAGCTTTTTAGCTGTAAAATGTGAGTTGACTTTATTTGATGCTTTTATACTTTAAAATTGGACCAAAAGTCTGCAGATATTTGATAGCGAAGATACTGCTGGAATACAAAGGCAATAGTAGTAAGACACACAAACTAGCTTCTTTCTTCTGTGAAAAGATATTTATATTTAAAGTCCTTGACTTGCAAAATCTTTCTGTAACTGTTAGATTAGTCTTCGACTTCAAAGCTCTCTTATTAGTAGGAGTTATTTCTTCTGTTTTCCCTCTAACCTTTTTAATGAGGGGTGGATCTGTACAGGTGTGTCTGACTATGCCCTCAGTTTCTGAAGTCATTCTTGCCTCAAGTGCCATTTATAGCTTCAGAAGTGATTGAATGTAAAGCAAAATAATTCAAAATTCTATAGAAGTCAGTTTCATTGTGGAGCTACAGGGGAAAGAAGTGAAGATGCAAGTGTACTAAACTATGTAACTGACTTGTTTGTTGTCCTCCTGCCCCCAATAATTATTATGACCTCTACCATAGTAGTGGCTTGTAAAACTGGGAAGACAGGCCTATTAGTAAAACTGTGAGGAAAAACTTAACTTTCCTAAAAATAAAATTTCTGCAGAAATTCTGATTTCATGTGTTGGCTCTACCAACAAGGGAAGACTTTTGTGTACCAGTGGAGAAGCATATATTTGAAAGCTTTGCTTCAGGAGGTTGTGTCTGTATTGATATCACTACTAGAAATAACGCTTTGGTAAGTTAGGACTACTGCAAGGGTTGATTAAGATTGTCACTAATTGAAATGACAAAGAAACAGAACTCTTTCTCCTATTGTCTTCAGATGCTGTAATCTTATTTTTAAACTGTTTGACAGAAGTTGTATGCCAAATGGCTTCATCCAATCCTAAGCACTCAAATATTAGTCTTGTTAAAGTGAATGTTATGAGGTTGTTGTAATGCTTCAACTTCCTTGTTATGATGAAGACTATTTATATAATATTTCTGCTCAATGAAAAGGACTCTACAATTACAAGTACTTGCTCTCCTTGGATGTTTTAGGTTCCAAAATATAAATGGGTTACTTAGTAAAAAGTGTTTATGCTTAGTGGTGGTGGGGAAATGAACTAAACTCGGGAAATCCAAGTGGTGGCATAGATGTTTTGGGTTTTGTTTGTTTTAATTTCTAAACAGTGCAGTAGCAAATGAGCATAAGAATGTGTCTTGGCAAATGTAATGAAATACATGTTTGCATATGTGAAGTTTTGATACCTAAATATCTGTTAGACAATGCTCGTCAAGTAACTAAGATAACAAAGTTTCCATAGAATGTCAAACTAACACCCTCAAGGATGTGCTGTGCTACCATGTGCAGAAAACTTAGATGCTGTTTTGGTCAGTACTAGTACTAAACTAATAGCTGTTAGCCCAAGTGGACACCTGTATCTTCCACTTACAGTACCTTGTGGATGCTTTCAAAAGATTTTTTTTTTTATATGTGCATGTGTATATACTTTTTTACTTTTGTAAAGACTTCCAGATTACTTCTAGAGCCTTCTTATACCTACTTAATCTTTTGGGTGAGGGAGTTGTGTCCTTCCATGAACATATCAATACTAAATAAAACTCTTTTTTTTTAATCCTATAATGATCAAGTGGGGAAAAACTAGATCTAGCTAACTTTATTTTGACTAGACTCTGAAAATTCTTACTTTGAGTAAAACCAAAGTAGTTTGGATTGTTTTATATTAGTTAACTTGTCCTGTTTGTTTCAGGCAGCTCAGTAACAATAGAATTATTCATGCAGGTGTTATGTGCTTTTTGAAATACTTTATGGTAGCAAGTTGTTATGAAGTATCATGACTAGCATGTGAGAGCATACAATTGGTTTAGTATAGCATGCAAGTTCCTGTTTTTCATCACTATGCTATAGAATTTTTCATAGCATTATATGGTAGAAATTCATGAATTCCAGGAAACACTCACCCCATCTGAAACTGAGGCCTCACCATTCTCCTTTGAGATGTCCCAATTTAATTTGGAGAGTAGAAAGCAATGTATCTTTTCTGTTTCAAACTCCCATGTTTTCACAGTGTGTTTCTAGTAGCTTGTATGACAATGACTGAATGAGTAATGAATGAATGGATGGACTGAAATTAGATAGCTAAACAACTTGACAAGTAAAACACATCACTAATCTCATTTTAATGAGGATATCAATATTTTGAATGGTAAAATAAAATCCTGTGATGCACCTGAATTTAGCTTTTAATGAAGTCTCTATTGTAGGCTTAAAAGCAACCTGACCTTACTAAGTGAATGTAGGAGGACTCAGCTTGGAAATAGCAAACCAGTAGTTGTAACTGATCTTTAAATGGTTCTTCTAGTAGTTCGCTGTTTGAATTCATATTATCTTCATTTATTACCAATAATAGGAAAGCAAAAGCACTGTATAAGCTTAGCTTTGACCCCTGATTCACATACTCAACTTCTAGTGTTCTGCTATTTAATACCCCACACTGCTGTTGTTTTTTGGTCCTAATTAATTTGGATTATGACTATGAATACTAGTTTGCTAAAATAGCATTAAAAACCTGTGATAGTGACTTCAATAGCAACTGGTGTTGTGCTGTTGTAGAATTCTACATTTTAATTGTTGGATGGTAATCATTCAGTTTTAGATGAAAGCGTGCATCAGGTGTAGCTGGAGGATGAAGCTACTAGGCAGTAAGCATTCACTCAATGTCAGAGGCCTATATTGAGTGGGGGTGCTATTTTCTGTTAAAGCTTATGGGAGAGGTAGGCAGTTGGAAAACTTAAAGAACAATACTTGCTTTGTCTTATCTGCATGTGCTGTTATAATAGTACCTCTGATACTATTTGCTGGACATAGTCACAAGGCTAGTCTATGCTAATTTGACTTGACAGTCAAAGATTAATAGGGTTCCATGAGTATGTTCGTCTTCATTAGAGGATGATTGTTTTAATATTAATTATTGCTAGTGGAAGTAAGAAATTTTAAAAGTATGAACACTTTGAGACTAGAGCTAATTTATTTTTGCCTTTGTCATGTGGATTTTCAGAAGGTGAGGAGTAAAATTCAGTATACAAGAACATCTTTTTGAACTAGCTAATATAGTATTAGAGCATGAATAGTTTGATTCCTATTGAAATGGTAAGCTAAAACACTAAAGTTTGAGGCTAAATAGCATTTTGAAGTATTGTTCATAAGTGTAATGCTTTTTTTTTTTTTAGGGATGCATTTTAATCTCAAACTGATAGAACTAGTAATCTCTAATAGAAGAATAGACCTTACTTAGATGGACTTGATAATTCAGCTTAAAAAGAATTTAGGTTTATGTGAAATAGGACAACAGTGCTTCTGTTAATGCTGTGAGGTTGTTTTTTTGACCTTAAGATATGAAATCTTTATTCTTATCCTGTAGTAGAATGCCAGTGGCACAATAAAACATCACTCAAGGCTTAGTTCACGAGATCAAATTGTTTGTGTGAAAGTTGCGCACTTTCTGGAAAGTAGAGATGAATAAAATCTTTATTTGTGCAGTTAATGCTATGAGTGTTGCTTCCTTCAAATAGATTCTGAAAGGTGCTGAGTTTCACAAAACTGAATTTGGCTGTTAGTAGATTGGCCTTTTTGTAGTAACTGGTGTGTGGGGCAAACTGGAAGGAAACTAGAACTTCTCATTGTTGTATGACAGGAATGCAAAGAAATCATGAAAACATAAATTGTGAGTTGACTCTCCCTTTATTAATGGAAAAGGTTCTCGGGGTCACACGAGCTTTTTTTTTTTTTTTTTTTTTTTCCCCCCCCTCTCCAAAATCCTTGCTGTGGTGATCCCACATAGCTGGTGCCCTTTAAGTGGAAGAACAGCAGTTAAGAGGCTGTTTAAGCAATGTTTTTTCTTGGTCATTTATATAAATAAAAATATATGTGAGAGCTTGGTGTGTTTAAATTTTATATAGAAATTTAGTTACCTTGCACATGTTGTCATCAGCTCCCCCCCTTTAAGTTGGTCATATAAAGAGTTTTATGACTTCTTCATGTTTGGCTGCTATTTCTTGGAGTAAGATTTTTTTTTTTCAGCTTTTTTGGTTATACTGTAAATTGATCAATAACAAGCATTTCCCTCAAGCGTGCCCCCCCTCCCAATTTGTTTTGTTACAGGCTCTACTAGAGTTTGCATTTGTATTGCAAACTTACTGTTTAGGTAGTGGGATGACTTTTATCAAATAAAATTATTTGAATGCCTGAGTAAGTGTGTCAGGATGGGACTTACAGCTATTAGATTGAAATGGATTCCTCTTCCTTGTTTTGGTTTGTCTCCTCATTTATGAGTTTCTTTTCCTGCTATACAGTTGAGAAAACTGATTTTTTGGGAATATGGGAAGATAAGTATTAGAGGAAACAAATATGTTGTGGACTGAGGCTCTCTGGTTATGTAAACAAGAACTGAGGTTCAAGCATGGTGGTGAAATCAAAAGTACTGTAATGTTAACCATATCCCTACAGCTGTAGTAGAAACCTGTTTGGTCACAGACTTCGTATTCTGGTGTATATACCTGAACAGATCTCAATCCATATTGCTACTTCTGTTATCCTTGGAGAAATAGTAGTCTTGAGTCATAGGAACAAATTGTTACTACATGAGAACTATTACTAGGAGTCTGCCTATCTTAGTAGCTTTATGTAAAATGGCTTTGTATTGTAATTACTTCCACAAAACTGTAGGGTATTAATAAAAACAAGGAAATATGGCACATAGTGAGCAGAGATATCTTGTTGCAAAGAGGGTTTCTTGTTTGTGGTTTTTATAAGGTTTTTCATAACTAGTCTTCATAATAAATTTGCAGCCTTCTCTGTTTAGGATAATTGATAGTTTTCTTCTCTATAATATAACAATTATAATTATGGTTCTTCTGTCTGTTATAAGTAGCTGTTACTGCACTGTGGGTGTAAAGTTCTTGCTCACAATGTCTTATCTTGCAGCTGTTATCTGCTCTCGGAGAACAGATTGATTTGCCAACCTTGTGCTGTTTGATATGAATAATGCTACCTTTCATGCCAGTTGTGCTTGAATTTGGAGGACAATATAAGAAAAGCTGTTGATGGTTAAAGGAGTAGAAGACTATATATTGAAATGACTCTGTTCACATATGCAAGGTTTTTGTGCTGCAGAATTGATAATCTTTTCAATGCGTGTTCTGTACTTTTTTTTGTATGTAAACTATTTGCATATTAAATGCAAATTCTAGGAAGTCCTTATTGTGTAGTTAACACTAAGGTACCTTTGGACATGTGTGAGAGTATATGAACAGTGTCTTAGGAAATAAATTTACTGTTTTGATATCCACTTAGTTGCCTTGGAATTCAGTAGTTCAGAGACAAGACTCATGGTTCCTAACTTTTAAAAGAAATTTTATTTGGACATAACAACAGTACTGTCATGGACTGTAGTAACTTCCTTATTCTAGGAATGAAGCTTTTCTGAGGGCTATGGTATAAGAATTTCACAGAATGGTAGGGGTTGGAAGGGACCTCTGGAGATCTAGTCCAACCCCCCTGCCAGAGCAGGGTCACCTAGAGCCCAACACTCTAGTCTATCCAGGTCTCGCTGAATGGCACCACAGCCTTCCAGTGTATCAGCCAGTCCTCCCAGTTTCGTATCATCAGCAGGTTATGTTCATGTTGTACAAGAATCAATCGTGATTATCCTAATAGATACTTTAATGATCAAGGTTTCTTCCAATAGTGTGGAATAACAGTTTTTATTTGAATAACTGCTGTCAGACTGCTTGAAATACAGAAACATTTTTTGCGTTTAAAAAAACCCCAACCCTTCTAGAATAAAAACAAGGTATATTTCTGATTTATTTAATAATGAAATCCATTCCTTGCTGACTTGAACCATCTGAAAAGAGAATATTAGCGTAATTTTAACTGTAGCAGTGTTAACTGGCACTTATATCAGCAACAGTTACCTCCATTGCTTTGCATATGTATAACATCCCTTGGAATAGGGTAAGGCTTATTCAACTGTGAAACAAGACGTACCTTCTGAAAATGGAGCAAAATAGTTTGATCAAACAAGTTCAAAATCTTCTGTTTAGTGTGTACATGTCCTGGTTTAGGCCGGGACGGAGCTAGTTTTGTCTTCAGCAGCTCCTGTGTTTTGGCTTTAGTGTGAGAAGAACGGTCATAGCACACTGATGTTGCTGGTTGCTGCTGAACCACCAAGGACATTTTGCAGCTTCCCAGGTTCTGCTAATGTGCAGATGCAAAACTTGGGAGGGGTAGAGACAGGATAGTTGATCCAAACTGGCCAAAGAGAGTATTCCATACCATAGACGTCATGCCCGGTATAAGTGAGGGTCGGTTGGTGGGCCGCTAGGTTTTCAGACCCTTAACTTGCCTTAATCCTTAAGCTTCCCTTCGGGCTGCTTTTTGTTTCCCTATTTTTCCTTTTTGTTTTTCGTTCGTTCGGCTGTTTGTTCCCTCGCCTGCTCTCTCTGGAACTTGCTGTTCTGGGATAGCTGGGGGGGAATACCCCTGCTCCCTGGCTGCTGCTTGGGACGGGCTGTATCGGTCTTCGGGTGGTGAGAAATTGTGTATCATTTGTTTTATATATTGTTATCCTTATATATATATTCATTATTAATATATTTTTATATTTTTCCTTTGCTGTCCTGGTGAACTGTTTTTATCTCAACCTGTGAGTTTTCCTTTCTCTCTGACTCTCCTCCCCACCCCAGTGGGGAGTGGGGGAGTGAGCGAGCAGCTGCGTGGTATTGGGTTACAATTTGGGGTTAAACCGTGACAGTACAGTATCTGAATAAAACCAGAGTTAATCAGTGGCTCTTTCTTGGAGACTGGTCATAGCAGGGTTCTCTTAAAGGATTTAGATTCTGATACGAGTCTTGCACAGAACTTCCCCTTTGCCTTGAGTTGCTAACATCTCAATATAATACTGTTGATGTTTATTTGTCTTGGTTTATGCTAATCAGAATAAATATTTCTTCTGTAGTTTTCAAAACCGTGTATCAATATCAGATGCATTTTGAAATTTAAACTTTTTTTGGTTTTGGAAAATTTTTTGGTCCTCACCTTGGTGTTGATGGCTGCAAAGGTAGTAGAAGTCACAAATTTGGATCACTAGCAGTTATAAACTATTCAGTAAAATTTCATAGAATCATTTAAGTTGGAAAAGACCCTTAAGATCGTAGAGTGCAACCATTAACCTAACAATACCCAGTCCACCACTAAACCATGTCCCTAAGCGCTATGTCTACATGTCTTTTAAATACCTCCAGGGATGATGACTCAACCGCTTCCGTGGGCAGCCTGTTCCAATGCTTGACAACCCTTTCGGTAAAGAAATTTTTCCAAATATCCAATCAAAACCTCCCCTGGCGCAACTTGAGGCCATTTCCTCTCATCCTATCACTTTTTACCTGGGAAGAGAGACCAACCCCCCATCTCTCTACAACCTCCTTTCAGGTAGTTGTAGAGAGCGAGAAGGTCTCCCCTAAGCCTCCTTTTCTCCAGGCTAAACAACCCCAGTTCCCTCAGCCGCTCCTCATAGGACTTGTGCTCTAGACCCTTCACAGATGTGTAGTCAGCATGCAGTTTTCCTGTTAACAGATGTATTAATCATTAAATGTAATGATTAATGTCAGATTTTTGGATTAACTTTTGTTTTAGAAGTGTTCTTGCTTTCTTAAGCTTATTTCTTTACCATGAAATGGCTCCTTGGATCATCTAGGTCTCACTCCACTGGATCCGGTATAGATCCCTGGGGTATGCCACTAGTTACTGGCCTCCAACTAGACTTCATGCCACTGACCACCACTCTCTGGGCCCAGCCATTCAATCAGTTTCAAACCCACCTGCTCATCCAGCCCGTACATCAGCAGCTTGTCTATGAGAATGTTATGGGAGACAGTGTCAAACACATTACACATCAAGGTAGACGATACCCACTGCTCTCTCCTGATCTACCAAGTCAGTCATTTCATCACAGAAGTTTGCGAATCCTTGGTCCATCCCTTGGTGAATCCTTGGAGACTATTCCCAATCACCTTCTTGTCCTTTATGTGCCTGGAAATGTTTCCCAGGACTAGCTGCTCGATCACCTTCCCAGGGATTGAGATGAGGCTGACCAAACTGTAGTTCCCCAGGTCCTTCTTGAAGATAGGGACATTTGTTTTCCTCCAGTCTTCAGGCATTTCTCCCAATTACCATGATTGATCAAAGATCAAAAGAAGGCATTCAGTACCTCAGCCTTTTTCACGTTCTGTGTTACCAGGTTCCCCCATCTCAATCAGCAGTGGGCCCACGTTTTCCTAGCCTTCCTTTTGTCACCGATGTACTTATAGGAGCCCTTCTTGTTGCCCTTGATGCCCCTCATCAGATTCAACTCCAAGTGGGCTTTGGCTTTCCTAACTGTGTCTCTGCATGCTCAGACAGTGTCTCTATATTCCCTTGTATTGGGTTTATGTGGCAAGGTTTTGGTAGTGGGGGGGTGGCAGGTGTGGCCTCTGTGAGAAGAAACCACAGGCCACCCCTGTGCCAGACAGAGCCAGAACAGATCCATCGCATGCCAAAGCTCAGCCAATCAACGAAGCTGATGGCACCTCTGTGATAACCTATTTAAGAGGGAATAAAAAACATGTCATAGCAGTTGAGAGAGTGTCATGGTTTAGCCCCAGCTGGCACCTAAGTACCATGTGGCTGCTTGCTCACTCCCCCCCTCCCCAGTGGGATGGGGGAGAGAATTGGGAAAAAGAAAGGCAAAACTTGTGGATTGGGATAACAACAGTTTAACAGAATAGCAAAGGAAGAGAAAACAGGAAAAAAAAAAAAAAAACAACCCAATAATAATAACTGATTCACAGTACAGATTGTTCACTGCCTGGAACCTGATGCCCAGCAGTGATCCTGCCCCGGCCCTGCGCTGTCCTCCCTTTATTTACTGAGCATGTTGTCACAGGGTATCGAATATCCTCCTGGCCAGCTATCCTGGATGTGTCCCCTCCCAGCTTCTTGTGAAAATGAACTCTATCCCAGCCAGAAGCAGGACAGAGAAAAGTGAGGGGGAAAAAAGCGTGTTTAAAAAAAAAAAAAAATTCCTGCAGATGCCAAGGTCAGTGAAGAATGCTGTGGGGAAGAGATATCAACACTGCAGCCCATGGAAGATCCTAGCCAGAGCAGGTGGAAGACTCATAGAGGTTGGAGATTTATGGAGACAAGCCAGGGGCTCCTGAGGTAATCAGAGCCAACAGGGAAACACCAGTGAAAGACCTCAAAGGAATTAAGGGGTGTTCCTCCAAGAAGGTGATATGGCCAACAGCCCAGCTGAAGGGCCTCTACATCAATGCATGCAGCATGGGCAACAAACAGGAGGAGTTAGAAGCCACCATGCTGCTAGAAAGCTACGACCTAGTTGCCATCACTGAAACTTGGTGGGACGAATCCCATGACTGGAGTGCGGCTATCGATGGCTACAGGCTGTTCAGAAGGGACAGATGAGGAATGAGGGGCAGAGGTGTTGCCCTCTACGTCAAGAAATGGATAGAGTGTGAGGAGCTGTCTCTGAAGAATAGCCACAAGCAGGTTGAAAGCTTATGGGTAAGAATCAGAGACCAAGGCAACAAAGGGAACCTTGTGGTTGGGGTCTACTGCAGGCTGCCCGATCAAGGGGAGCCTACTGATGAAAGCCTTCTTGCTCCAGCTACAGGAGGCATCGTGCTCGCAGGCTCTCATCCTGCTGGGGGACTTCAAACACCCCGACATCTGCTGGAATAGCAGCATGGCGAGCTGTAGGCAATCCAGGAGACTCCTGGAGTGCATGGAGGGATAACTTCTTAAGCCAGGTAATAGACAGCCCCACCAGAGGGGATGCAATACTGGACCTGACGGTCACCGATGCGAGCGAGCTAATCGGTGACGTCAAGATTGGAGGCAGCCTGGGCTGCAGTGATCACGCACTGGTGGAGTTCACAGTCCTGAGGGATATGGGTCAGGTGAAGAGGAAGGTCAGGACCCTGAATTTTAGGAAAGCAAACTTCCAGCTCTTCAAGGAGTTAGTCAATAGGACCCCCTGGGAAACTGCCCTCAGGGGCAAGGGAGCAGAACAGAGCTGGCAGATCTTGAAGGAGGCTTTCCATAGAGCACAAGAGCTCTCGATCCCCAGGTGTAAGAAATCGGGCAAGGAAGGCAAGAGACTGGCATGGATGAGTCAAGACCAGCTGGTCAAACTAAAGGGCAAGAAGGAAATCCACAGGCAGTGGAAGCAGGGACAGGTATCCTGGGAAGAGTATAGGGACGCTGCCTGGTTGTGTAGGGATGGGGTCAGGAAGGCCAAGGCGCAGCTGGGGCTGAACTTGGCAAGGGATGCAAAGAATAACAAGAAGGCCGCCTACAGGTCTGTCAGCCAGAAAAGGAAGGTCAAAGAAAGTGTACCCCCCTGATGAGCAGGACTGGCAAACTGGTATCAAGGGATGAGGAGAAGGCTGAGGTACTCAATGACTTTTTTGCCTCAGTCTTCACTGGCAACCTCTCTTCCCACACCTCTCTCCAGTGGATGGACTGCAAAACGGGGACTGGGGAAGCAAAGTCCCTCCCACTGTAAGAGAAGATCAGGTTTGTGGCCACCTGAGGAACCTGAACATACAGAAGTCTATGGGACCTGACGAGATGCATCCCAGAGTCCTGAGGGAGTTGGCTGATGTAGTTGCCAAGCCACTCTCCATGATATTTGAAAAGTCATGGCAGTCAGGCGAAGTCCCTGGGGGCTGGAAAAAGGGAAACATTGCACCCATTTTTAAAAAGGGTAGGAAGGAGGACCCTGGGAACTACTGACCTGTCAGCCTCACCTCTGTGCCTGGGAAGATCATGGAGCAGATCCTCCTAGAAGCTAAGTCAGATGGATGACAGGGAGGTGATCCAAGACAGCCAGCCAGCATGGCTTCCCCAAGGGCAAGTCCTGCCTGACCAACCTAGTGGCCTTCTACAATGGAGTGACTACATCAGTGGACAAGGGAAGATCTACAGATGTCATCTATCTGGACTTCTGTAAGGCCTTTGACATGGTCCCCCACAACATCCTTCTCTCTAAATTGGAGAGATATGGATTTGATGGGTGGACTCTTCAGTGGATGAGGAATTGGTTGGATGGTTGCATCCAGCGGGTAGTGGTCAATGGCTCAGTGTCCAGATGGAGACCGGTGACAAGTGGTGTCCCTCAAGGGTCTGTATTGGGACCAGTACTTTTTAATATCTTCATCAATGACACAGTGGGATCGAGTGCACCCTCTGCAAGTTTGCAGATGACACTAAACTGAGTGGTGCGGTGGACATGCCTGAGCAATGGGATGCCATCCAGAGGGACCTGGACAAGCTCGAGAAGTGGGCCCGGGTGAACCTCATGAGGTTCAAGGCCAAATACAAGGTCCTGCACCTGGGTCGGAGCAACCCCTGGTATCAATACAGGCTGGGGGATGAAGGGATTGAGAGCAGGCCTGCCAAGAGGGACTTGGGTGTGCTAGTGGATATAAAGCTGGACATGAGCCAGCAATGTGTGCTCACAGCCCAGAAAGCCAACCGTATCCTGGGCTGTGTCAAAAGAAGCGTGGCCAGCAGGTCGAGGGAGGTGATTCTGCCCCTCTACTCTGCCCTGGTGAGACCCCACCTGGAGTACTGCGTCCAGCTCTGGAGCCCCCAACACAAGAAGGACATGGACCTGCTGGAGTGGGTCCAGAGGAGGGCCACAAAAATGATCAGAGGGCTGGAGCACCTCTCCTATGAAGACAGGCTGAGAGAGTTGGGCTTGTTCAGCCTGGAGAAGAGAAGGCTCCGGGGAGACCTTATTGCAGCTTTTCAGTACTTAAAGGGGGCCTATAAGAAAGATGGGGGAAAAGCTTTTTAGCAGGGCCAGTTGTGATAGAACAAGGGGTAATGGTTTTTAAACTAAAGGAGGGGAGATATAGGCTAGACATAAGGAAGAAGCTTTTCACAATGAGGGTGGTGAAACACTGGAACAGGTTGACCAGAGAGGTTGTAGAAGCCCCATCCCTGGAAACATTCAAGGTCAGGCTGGATGGGGCTCTGGGCAACCTGATCTGGTTGAGGATGTCCCTGCTTATTGCAGGGGGGTTGGACTAGATGACCTTTAAAGGTCCCTTCCAACCCAAACTAATCTATGATTCTGTGATATGCCCTGAAGGAAGCTATAGCCCATGGGAGGGACTCCACACTGGACCAGGGGAAAAGTGTGAGAAGGAAGGAGAAGCAGAGAGGAACTGTTATTAACTGAACTGACTGCAACTCCCCCCCGTGCTGCTCAGCATGGTGGGGACAGGGAGGAGGTGGAGGAGTCATGAATGAAGTTGAGCCTGGGAAGGAGGTAGGTGGTAGGAAGGTGTTTTTAGGTTTTTTTCTTTGTTTCTCACTATCCTACTCAAATGCAATTTATTGTTAATTAAAAATAATTTTCCCCAAGTCAGGTCTGTTTTGCCCATGATGGTAATTGGTAAGTGATCTCCCTGTCTTTATCTTGACCCACAAGTTCTTCCATCTTATTTTCTCCTCTCATTCTGATTAGGGGGAATGAGAGTGCAGCTGGGTGGGGGTATGGCAGCCAGCCAGGGTCAACCCACCACATCCTCCCACATTACCTGTCCCTGCTTCCACCTTCTGTACGCTTCCTTTTCATGTTTGAGTTTTGCCAGAAGCTCCTTGTTCATCTCTGCGGGCCTCCTGGCATTTTTGCTTAACTTTGTATTCATTGGGATGGACTACTCTTGAGCTTGGAGGAGGTGATCCTTGAATATTAACCAGCTTTCTTGGGCCCCCTCTTCCCTCTAGGGCCTTATCCCACGGGAGTCTTCCAAGCAAATCCTTGGAGACGCCAAAGTCTGCTCTCCTGAAGTCCAGGGTTGTGAGCTTGCTTTTTACCCTCCTCCCTGCACTTGGGATCCTGAACCCCACCATCTCATGGTCACTGCACCCGAGGCTGCCTTTGACCTTCACGTTCCCAACAAGCCCCTTGTTGGTGAGTGAGGTCCAGCATAGCACCTCTCCTCATTGGCTCCTCCACTTGGAGGAGGAAGTTTATCATCGATGCACTTCAGGAACCTCCTGGATTGCTCGTGCCCTGTTGTGTTGTCCCTCCAGCAGCTATTGGGGTGGTTGAAGTCCCCCATGAGGACCAGAGCCTGCAAACATAAGGCTGCTCCTATTTGTCTGTAGAGGGCTTCACGCATTTGTTCTTCCTGAGAAGGCAGCCCATAGCAGACACCCACTATAATGTCACCCATGTTGGTCTGCTCTTTAATTCTTACCCATAAGCTTTCAAGTGGTTCCTCATCCATCCAGGCAGAGCTCAATGCATACCAGCTGTTGTCTCACAAAGGACAACTCCCCATATTCCCATTCTGTCCTTCCTAAAAAGCTTGTATCCCTCCATTGCAGCACTCCAGTCATGGGAGTAGACCACTACACATCTGTGAAGGTGCTTTGTGCTCACTGGGAGCACCAGTCCATTCTCCAGGAGTGCAATCCTGCACTGGCTCATCTCTACTATCACAGAAGACAACGAATCGTAGAATCGTTTTGGTTGGAAGAGACCTCCAACAACATTGAGTCCAACCGTTAACCTATCACTACCACGTTCACCACTAAACCATGTCCCTAAGCACCACATCTACACGTCCTTTAAATACCTCCAGGGATGGTGACTCCACCACTGCCCTGGGCAGCCTGTTCCGGTTCCTGATAACCCTTTCGGTGAAGAAATTTTTCTGAATATCCAATCTAATCCTCACCTGGCGCAACTTGAAGCCATTTCCTCTTGTCCTATCACCTGTTACTTGGGAGAAGAGACTGACATTCACCTCTCCACAACCTCCTTTCAGGTAGTTGTAGAGAGCAATAAGGTCTCCCTTCAGCTTCCTTTTCTCCAGGCTAAACAACCCCAGTTCCCTCAGCCGATCCTCATAGGACTTGTGCTCTAGACCCTTCACCAGCTTTGTTGCCCTTCTCTGGACATGCTCCAGCACTTCAATGTCTTTCTTGTAGTGAGGGGCCCAAAAATGAACACAGTACTCGAGGTGCGGCCTCACCAGGGCCGAGCACAGGGGGACGATCACTTCCCTAGTCCTGCTGGCCATGCTATTTCTGATACAAGCCAGGATGCCGTTGGCCTTCTTGGCCACCTGGGCACACTGCTGGCTCATGTTCAGCTGGCTGTCGACCAACACCCCCAGGTCCTTTTCCACCAGGCAGCTTTCCAGCCATTCCTCCCCAAGCCTGTAGTGTTGCCTGGGGTTGTTGTGACCCAAGTGCAGGAACCAGCACTTGGCCTTGTTGAACCTCATACAATTGGCCTCGGCCCATCGATCCAGCCTGTCCAGGTCCCTCTGTAGCGCCTGCCTGCCCTCAAGCAGATCAACACTCCTGCCCAGCTTGGTGTTGTCTGCAAACTTCCTGAGGGTGCACTTGATCCCCTTGTCCAGATCATTGGTAAAGATATTGAACAGAACTGGCCCCAGTACTGAGCCCTGGGGGACACCACTTGTGACCGGCCTCCAACCGGATTTAACTCCATTCACTACAACTCTTTGGGCCCGGTTATCCAGCCAGTTTCTTACCCAGTGCAGAGTATGCCCATCCAAGCCATGAGTAGCCAGTTTCTCCAGGAGGATGCTGTGGGAGACAGTGTCAAAGGCTTTACTAAAGTCCAGGTACACAACGTCCACAGCCTTTCCCTCATCCACTAAGCAGGTCACCATGTCGTAGAAGGAGATCAGGTTGGTCAGGCAGGACCTGCCTTTCATAAACCCATGCTGACTGGGCCCGATCGCCTGGTTGTCCCGTACGTGCTGTGTGATGGCACTCAAGATGATCTGCTCCATAACCTTCCCCGGCACCGAGGTTGGACAGACAGGCCTGTAGTTCCCCGGATCCTCCTTCTGGCCCTTCTTGTAGATGGGCATCACATTAGACAGCCTCCAGTCAACTGGGACCTCCCTGGTGAGCCAGGACTGCTGGTATATGATGGAGAGTGGCTTGGTGAGCACTTCTGCCAGCTCTTTCAGCACCCTTGGGTGGATCCCATCCGGCCTCATAGACTTGTGTGTGTCTAGGTGGCATAGCAGGTCACTGACCATTTCCCCTTGGATTATGGGGGCTTCATTCTGCTCCCTCTCCCCATCTTCCTGCTCAGGGGGCTGGGTACCCAAAGAACAACTTCCCTTGCTGTTAAAGACTGAGGCAAAGAAGGCATTAAGCACCTCAGCCTTTTCCTCGTCCCTTGATGCTATGTTTCCCCCCGCATCCAATAAAGGAGGGAGATTCTCCTTCGCCCCCCTTTTGTTGCTAATGTATTTATAGAAGCACTTTTTGTTGTCTTTTACGGCAGTAGCCAGACTAAGTTCTAGTTGGGCTTTGGCCCTTCTAATTTTCTCCCTGCATAACCTCACAACATCCTTGTAGTCCTCCTGAGTTGCCTGCCCCTTCCTCCAAAGGTCATAAACTCTCCTTTTTTTCCTGAGTTCTAGCCAAAGCTCTCTGTTCAGCCAGGCCAGTGGTCTTCCCCGCCGGCTTGTCTTTCGACTCATGGGGATGGCCTGCTCCTGCGCCTTTAAGATTTCCCTTTTGAAGAATGTCCAGCCTTCCTGGACTCCTTTGCCCTTCAGGACTGCCTCCCAAGGGACTCTGTCAACCAGACTCCTAAACAGGCCAAAGTCTGCCCTCTGGAAGTCCAAGGTGGCAGTTCGGGTGACCCTCCTCCTTACTTCTCTGAGAATTGAAATTTCATGGTCACTATGCCCAAGACGGCCTCCAACTGTCACATCACCCACAAGACCTTCTCTGTTCACAAACAACAGGTCGCCTTCTCTCGTGGGCTCCCTCACCAGCTGTGTGAGGAAGTTATCTTCCACACACTCCAGGAACCTCCTGGACTGTTTCCTCTCTGCTGCATTGTATTTCCAGCAGACATCTGGCAAGTTGAAGTCCCCCACGAGAACAAGGGCTAGCGATCGTGAGGCTTCTCCCAGCTGCCTGTAGAATACTTCATCTGCCTCCTCATCCTGGTTGGGTGGTCTATAACAGACTCCCACCATGGTATCTGCCTTGGTGGCCTTCCCCCTGATTCTTACCCATAGGCACTCAACCCTCTCATCACCATCATCAAGCTCTAGGCAGTCAAGACTCTCCCTAACATAGAGGGCTACCCCACTGCCTCTCCTTCCTTGCCTATCCCTTCTGAAGAGTTTATAGTCATCCATTGCAGCACTCCAGTTGTGCGTGTCATCCCACCATGTTTCTGTGATGGCAACTATATCATAGTTTTCCCCCTGCACAAGGGCTTCCAGCTCCTCCTGTTTGTTGCCCATGCTCTGTGCATTCGTGTAGATTCACTTCAGCTGGGCTAATGATCTTGTGACCTTTGTGGTGGGAGAAGCCCTAATTCCTATGTGTCCAATCTCAGGCGTTTCTGTGGTTCCTAGCAGATCAATGACCCCTGTGTCCCTGCTGCCGCATGGGTCTCTCTGTCCTACCTCACCTGAGACAGCAGACCGAAGGGCCTCGCTAGCATGCCATCCCTCATTCATTGGCGTGCCACCCCCAGGCTTATCTCTAGCGAGCCTGGTTTATCCCCTTCCCCCTTCAAATCTAGTTTAAAGCCCTTTCAATGAGCCCTGCTAACTCCTGTGCTAGGATCCTTTTCCCCCTTTGGGACCGGTGCACCCCATCTGCTACCAGTAGGCCTGGTGTTGTGTAAACTGACCCATGGTCGAAGAACCCAAAGTCCTGCCGGTGACACCAGGCTCGGAGCCAGGTGTTGATCTGCTGGCTCCTCCTGTTTCTTCTCTCATCGTTCCCTGAAACTGGAGGGATAGAGGAGAACACTACCTGTGCTCCTGATCCCTTAACCAGTCAATGATGAAGCAAATTCTGTATTGGTCTCGAGAGAACTGCTGGAGGATTTTCTTTCCTGACCTTAACAAGCAATTGAGTGAATGTAGTGTGAGACGATTATAGTCATTACAACTTTTTAAGCATACACATGTTGCAAGGAGTTGCAGTTCTTGAAGGATTAAAGGAAGAAATATTTTTTCTGTTCAAACAAAGCGAAGACTGACAAATGGAAGCTCTATCATATCAGTGGAATGATTACCTTTTTCTTGGTAATCTTTACAAAGCAGTGTAGAGTTTTGGGATGCTCATAGGTTTCCTATAAAGCTAAATCAGGTTGCATGCATGGATTTTTTTTTTTAGCAGTGACTTCTTTCAACCTCAACTTACCAAGGAACTGAATCTGATCATCCATTTGCATGTGCAGTCATCTATTTGTCATGTATGTATGTGAATACCGTAACTTATATCTGATGTTAAATATTAAGAATAAGCAAAATATGGCTTTGTCCTGTAACTCAGGCCACTGTAGGTATTCTAGGCATGTGCTCAGTTTCTTCTACTGAGTGACTGATTCAGTCTCTGAGCAGCTGAAGGACAATATTCTAAGATGAAATGATTTGATTAGAAAAGATAATTGTAGTGGAGATTGAGCAGATCCAGAGCCTGTTAGTCTCTGGGAAACATTGAAAAAATATCAATTTCTTGGTCTTTCTCTAAATATT
Organism: Phoenicopterus ruber ruber; assembly: GCA_009819775.1. Lineage (NCBI taxonomy): Eukaryota > Metazoa > Chordata > Aves > Phoenicopteriformes > Phoenicopteridae > Phoenicopterus > Phoenicopterus ruber. The sequence continues at coordinate 29,192,683 of CM020247.1, forward strand.
TCATCTTTCTACTCTGTGGTCCAGCTGTAGTAGAGAGGAAAGATCTGTATTAATAAAGGCCTCTAGGAAAAGTTTTTTATTGGGGGGGGAACTTCCCTAGAGAATCCCTGAGTTACAGTAGACAGGTTTTTATATGGAAGATGTTCAGCACTACAGATGCTCAGCCTTCAATCAAGTTAAGAGATTACTGCAACTGAATTAAAGATTGTCCTGGTTTAGGCTGGGACGGAGCTAGTTTTGTCTCCAGCAGCTACTGTGTTTTGGATTTAGTAAGTGAAAAATGTTGATAATACACTGATGTTATTAGTTGTTGCTAAATGATCAAGGACATTTTGCAGTTTCCCAGGTTTTGCTAATGTGCAGGTGCAAAAACTTGGGAGGAATATAGCCAGAATAGTTGATCCAAACTGGCCAAAGAGAGTATTCCATACCATAGATGTCATGCCTGGTATAAGTGAGGGTCGGCCAGTGGGCCACTTCCCTTTTTTTCCCCTTCTTTTCCCTTTTTTCATTCGTTTGGGCCTTTTTGTTCATTTATTCGTCTGTTCGTTCCCCCGCTTGCTCTCTGGAACTTGCTGTTCTGGGATAGCTGCTGGGGAATATCCCTGCTCCCTGACTGCTGCTTGGGAAGGGCTGTATCGGTCATTGGGTGGTGAGAAATAGTGTATCGATCATTTTTATATATTATTATCCTTATTTATCATTATTAATATACTTTTATATTTCTCCTTTGCTGTCCTGGTGAACTGTTTTTATCTCAACCCGTGAGTTTTCCTTTCTCTCCAATTCTCCTCCCCACCCCACTAGGGAGGGGGGGAGTGAGCAAGCGGCTGCATGGTATTTGGTTACCATCTGGGGTTAAACCATGACAAAGATGGATTAGAAAGCGTGTTTATGGGTTTGCTAAAAGGCTGAATAGGCCTTTACTTTGCTAGAGGTTTGGAATGAGTAGGTAGACAAATGCATGAGTCTGTGGAGTCAAACAGAGAGCTTTCAAGTTCAGTTTATCTGATCACTGGACTCTTTCAGAGTGTGGTGTAGACAGATAACTTTCTTGCTCATATCTTTAAAAAAAGTTTTCTGAATTTTTGTATAAGTCCACCCTTTTTGTGGCCTTGTTTCTTTCTTTGCCATAATATTATAGGGAGGTGGAAAAAAACATAAACGAGGCTGGAAATGTAATATGCAGCTGGCTAGGAGGGAAAGAAAACACAAGGCGTGGTTAGATTAAGAAGTGGTAGTTAAGTGATACAGCACAGATACAGTAAACTACTTTCATGCCTGAAAAGGGAAACAAAGCAATACAAGACTACTCTGCTGCTCTTAATTAGAGGATGAGGAAACTATAGTTAATGTAATATGAAGTTAGTGTCAGATGGGGTTCATGATATAGTTGAGAGAAAATAATGGGTAAATGGATGGTGAAGTTTACTGGATTGCTATAAAAAACTTCTATTGCTCTTTTACTGTTTTCAGAATGCATATAGCTAATTGCAAATTGGTCTGTGACACCTTACTAGATCTAACTGATGTGAGGAGGGAAGTAATCACATTTGAATATTCATTTCTTTAAGTGGCAGCAAGATATCTGCATGGAGATGGAAAAAATTAAAGTGAAGAAAGAGTGGGAGATGCCCCAGAGTATAGTACTTCCAGACAAAGCTGCAAACAGAGAGCATTACATAATAATAGATTTAAAGAGCAATGATAGCATTCTGTGAATCTGACTTGTATATGAAATAACTAAACAGCATGCATTTCTCTGCTTTTCTCATTCAGATTGTTACAGGACTTTTCTGTAACTAATTGACCCCGTGAAAGACAGATCTCTTCATTGTTTATGGAAAGATCTGAAATTTAGGAACTTGTAGTGTAGCTTTCTGAAAGAAGAAAAGAAAAGTGGAAATTTAGTACATTAGTATAATGGAAAAAAATCTTAAAAGAAAAATTTCATTTCTGATTCTCTATACCCAGTACGGAATTTTTCAATTTCTGTGGGACTAGTATCTAAGAGAAGTTGTATGCATGTTTTCTGGATGATGCTTTCAAAACAGTAGCAGTGTTCCCTTTCTCTATTCTCTCTCCATCTGCATGAGAAAGGTGGTACTTTAGTTTCTTGATCCTCAGGAAACATCTTTTTCTGATGGCCTTTTTAATGCTGGTAGTTAGACATCATCTGTATGGAGAAATAACGTGATGTTTCTCAGAGAATCCTGACCTACAAAGTAGGAATACAGCATTACATAGTCAAAACACTGACATGAATGCTGATGATAGGTTATGGGTATGACTGTGTGTATATGATCCTAGTCACAAGGATAAGGCTCAGAGGGAACAACAAGCAGTCTGTGTGTGGTAGTGAGAGATGAAATAAACTTTACTTCACAACTTCCAAGGAAATGAGAAGCAAGAGAACATGTTTAACAACTTATTTTTAAAATAAAGTTGAAGAAAGGAGGTGATCTTTCAGTTGTAGCAACAGGTAAAATATGTTATCAAGTTCTGTATGAAGATGAAATTTGCATCTAGGTAAAACAAATATGAAATGTCTTTTGTTTTCTGTTAATAAAACTTGTTAATGCAGCTTTTTTCCAAGATGTAGCTTGATGTAAATAAATGTGTAAAACTTGCGTTTTGTATTAGTAAACAAAGTTCTGAAGACAAATATCTTAAGTTGCCAACACTACGCCTCACATTTGTGAGTAATACTAAGCATAGTGCCTGGCAACAGAGAGACTTCAACACGTTATCCAACCCACTCACTGTGCCTAGAGTCTGAGGCAGTTAGTACTGTGCATATGCAATGACTGGTTATGAAATATCAATTTCTTTAAGTATATAAAGTGGTGAAAGGCCTCTGGGGAGAAGGGTACTGCTGCAGAAGGCACATAAAACTGTCCCATTTATGATCAAGCTATCAAAAAACTACAACCTCTTGCATTTTCTGTTGTAATACTTCTGATTTTTATGAAGTAAATGTTTGTGGGATGTCTTTTGTTTTTCAAAAACATGTGGACAATCTGCTGAGAGCTTCTGTTTAACACTTGTAGATAAGGGAGACAAGTATGGGAGTAAAAAAACCCAACAACAAACAGGGTTATGCCTTAATTTTGTTTGGTCTCAAACTGGATTTTTATAAATACAGTAAGAAATTGGGAAATATTTGGTGCCTAAATTACACAAAGTATTCTATGAAAAGATTGTAAATTCCTCTTCTGAAGCAGAATTCCCATTTAGCTGTTTGAGGACACTGCTGGGTAGACTTACAGGGATCTGGTTCAAAATAATACAAATAATTGGATTGTGCATACTGAAACTGAGCTGATAATTTTTGGATAATGAAATTGTATCTCTGGGAGTTGATAGCTTACATACAAAGATTTAGTTCTTTTAATAGACCTTTACATAAGCTTTTACATAATACACAGTAGGTATTCCTAGATCTGTCTTGGGTTTTGGTAATGGTATCTTTCAAAGAATGAAAAGCCAGCTCATTCTTCTGCCACATGGTTTTATTTTCAGTTAGTTATTTTCTAAGTCTTAAACAAGACTTTCTTCTCTAAAATTCCTTTCTGTGCTTCCCCCCCCAGAGTTTGACCTTTTTTTAATCAAATGCCATTTCATTGATAACAGTAGCATTAGCAGATGCCAATACTATGCATAGGAAAGTTTTGAAAGAAGTAAAGAGAGTATATATCACAATACCATTCACCTGTTTGGCTATATGTCAGTGTGTTAACACCTCTGGAATATATAGTATGGGAAAGGTAATCTTATTACTCTTAACATGCTGTATGTTAAACTGAATTGCAATTAAAATTGGATTTTGCTTCAGAGGCAAGTGCACGTGACAGACAAAACAAGGTGCTGTGTTTTATAGACATAACAGAATGGGCATTACTACGAGCAAGGAAGAGAAACCTTTCTGCTTCCCACTCAGCTGTCATATTGTCATAATATATAAGAGAATCTGTGTTGCTGCTTATGCTCTGCTTGTTTTGTGAATAAACGCAGAACTTAAGGCTATAGAGCTGTGAATCTAACATCTTCCATCAGCACTGAATTTGCTTAAATCTATACTAGCTTGTGAGTACCAGGTTCATAGAGCTATGGGTCAGGACTAACGGGAATCTTTTCACAGACTGAGAACTATAGTTTATAGCTCTTCAGAGTTTCAGGAAATGCAGTATAATGTGTGTAAAATGAATGGAATATATCATGAAATCTTTGATATTCCCATTTTGAATTCTAGAAAGGTATATGAAAACTAAGTTAAAAACTAAGCTTGAGAAATGCTTAAATGTACACTTTAGCTTTAAAGGGTATCAGTTTCTCTGGCATTTAGTATGTCTTTGCACACTTAAAATAGTCATTCTATACTCTATTGCACTTTCAAGTTATGAACATGATTTAAAACCATCACTTGACTGACCTCATTGGAGTATAAGCCACAGTTCATATAGCAACTTGCCAACTAGATAACATGAGTGGTTTGAGGTATGCTAACTTAAATAATTTTAAGATAGAGCTGCGCAGTAACAACTGGGAGTACTTTGTTTCCCTTCTTTGAGGGCAGGAATGGTGGTGTATATCAAAGCGAGATGGCTACTGTAAAATTAGGGTCTAAACTATAACTGTTAGCAGTAATGTGATCATTACAGCTGAAGGATTATTAACTCATTAGTACAGTCTCTGTAGTATATTCAAGTCTAAAATGAAACAGGGGATCAAAAATCAGGAGGCTGTCAAATATTGCTGTAATTAATGAAAGCTTTGTAACAAAAAAAAAAATGTAGCATGAGATACTTTTCTTTTTCCTCATCCTAGAGAGCCATTCCTTGAATACTGGCCCAGTTAACTTTGTTTATGGTTTACCATAACAGCTTACGTGATGGGAGTTCTATAGTTAGCTATACTGATGAAGTCAAAGAGAACTTAGTGTGATACCCTGTTGAAGGTAGCAGACAACATTGTCTAATGTTATCTCCTCATTCTTGAAGACCTTTGAAAGTTTAACTGGCAAAGAGCATCTTTCCTGAGAGTGGACTACTGTCTTCTATGACTCTGGAAAAATGAGCCATGAAAACACAGCTGAAATGAAAGTAGTAATATTTAAATATCTGTGGTGCAATTGCTTACATTTCCTATACAAGCCTGTAGTGCCTTTCATTTCACTTGATCCCAACCATGAGGTATTATGAGCCTACTAGTTTCATATGAATCAAATAATTATAGGAAGAATGAAATTTCCTCTGACACATTAAGAATATATTTTTTTAATGAGCTATCTACCCTTATGTCCACTTGCATAAGCAAATATCTCCATAGTTTGTAACGTGCCACAAGGGAAGGGCATTCGCTTGCTTTGCTCAAACAATTGCATTTTAAAAAGTATTCTATCAGTCACTCTTTTGCTGAGATGTTGGACTGCACTGCTCACTGATTTATTCTAGAATACTTCTTCCAGAGGATAAAAAACCCCACTGCCTTAATATTGTGCTGTTTTTACAAAGCTGCCTTTTATATTAGAACTGGGTTGCTTAAACAGTATCCCACTTATTACCTGGTGTGGTGGGTTAGCCTTGGCTAAAAGACAAACTTCCACCCAGCTGCTTGTTACCCCCTCTCCCCCAGTGGGATGGGAGGAAATAGGATGAACAGGAGTGAGAAAGCTTGTGGGTCAAGATAAAGACAAGGAGATTGCTTACCAATTACTGCAAAAACAGACTCAACTTGAAGAAAATTAATTTATTGACAATTAAAATAGATATTGATTTGGGTAGTGAGAAACAAGATGACAAACATTAAAACAAGACCTCCCCTCCCCCCCTCAACTTCACTCCAGACTCCTCTAATCCTCCCCAATGGTGCGGGGGGGGTGAGGAATGGGTATGGGGGGGTGTGTGTGTTTACAGTCAGTACATAACAATTTCTCTCTGCTGCTCCTTCATTCTCTCTTTTCCCCTGCTCTGGCATGGGTTCTCCATGGGCAGCAGTTCCTTCAGGAATATCCATCTGCTTCAGCATAGGTTCTCTGTGGGCTGCAGGGAATATCTGCTCTGCCATGGAGCTCTTCCTCCTCCTTTCTCTGGCCTTGGTGTTCCCTCTGTTTCTCACTCTTTTTGTTCCCTTTCTCTCTCTGTCTGGTGTTTTCTACCCTTTTTAAAATATGTTTTCACAGAGATGCTACCAGCTTTGCCGATTGGCTCAGCTTTGGCTGTTCTAGTACATGTAGAACCTTTTTATATACCCAAATATTATCAATGCTATGTCCTTTTATTGAAAGGAGAAATAGAATGATAATCTTCACAACCTGAGTGATGCAGATACTTGTGAGATTTTTCTACAGGGAGAATTTAAATGTCTTACCCATGACTACAGAGTAAGTATTAATGCTGAAATACAGAATTGGAGATGCTTTTGCATTTATGATAACATCTTGCCTGCCCTCTCAATGGTTCAAAACCTACCCAAAAGTTGGAATACGAGCATATGTTGTTGCTTAATGCTACAGGGACAGGCAGGTTCTTCTAGGGATCATTAGCTTATTGTCACACAGAATTTCTAGCAATTAGCATATCTTTCAGTTAAACAGAATTGCTAGTAATTGGTGTAGCTTTCTTACTGTCTAGAGTTTTTAGTTACCTGGACTTTTAAATCACCAGATTGGGTCAAATTCTTAATAATCAGCATGTGATACAGTAATCATAATCTAGATTCAGACTTTACCTAAAAGAACATTTGTTACTCAATCCTTGGAGGAAGAAGACAATGGTGGAGGCATCCCTGAACACTGGGGGATCATGGGTTTTGCCATCCAGCAGCAGTTCTGGTCTAAGTCCTTAGGACTTGTAGCTGTTTGATTTTTATAGTCAATATCTCATGTGCTGTTACGCTTCCCTGTTCCATATTGGGTGGCACCACATCCTGGCAACAGTGCTTGGTGGGCAAATAGTCTTATCCTAATGATGACAGGGGGTTTATCTGTTCTATAACGGGGGTCATCGCATCCTGGTGAAAACCACAGTGTTGAAAAGGGGAAGAGAGAAGGGGGTGATATGTGATCAGCATGCTTACATATTATGGCTGTTTGTCTTAGAAAATGGCATTGGTTATGCTAACCATGCTACCGGGGTCAGGAGCAGGGGATACCGGTCACATGTGCATTAACAGAAATCATATTCTATATTCTGTAATGTGTGCATAGTAGGTGTATTCAGACTGGCAACAGATTTTAGATGGCTTAAGTACTTAGTGGTGTGTCCTTTCCATAGCATTGATTGAGATTAACACAGCCATGTTATTCTGGAATGAAAGTGTCTTTGCACAGAGTTATTCAGATGCAACTAGTGCTTTAACTTGTCTAGCCTCGTTTGCATTAACTTTCAGGCAGAGGTATACCCTTGGGTCCTGCTTTTCACTGTTGGCGGCCGAGGGGTGTGGGTTTGCTTTTTTACTTTTTTTTTTTTTTTTTCTTCCCCTTAACGCTGTGGATGAATCCGCGTTAAAGAGGAATGCGGTAGCCACTCAGGGGAAGCGCGCGCACCCCCCCCCCCGTGATAGTGCTGTCCAGTCCGCACGGCTGCTCGTTAGCCCCTCTGAAGCATTTAACGTCGGCGACGCGTGCTGTGTTTGGCAGATCTGCTCCCGGTGCCGAGAGCAGCAGCTCGCCGTCGTCTCAGCAAGTGCTAAATGCGGCGAAACGTACGTTTTCAGGAAGCGGGTCTCACTGGAGCCCTCCCGCCTAGGGCGATGTTCCGCAGTACGCAACTGTTTTCCGGCGCGGGGGGAAGGACGGGACGGACTATAATCTCCGGGTCGCGCCGCCCCATTGGCTGTGCGGCGGCGCCGAGCGGCACGTGACTGGGGGGCCGTAGTGGTCGCGGTACTAGCGCAGCCGCTGGGCGCGGTTGGGGTCGCCGGTAGCGGGATTGGAGCACAAGCGGTTGCGGAGATGGGGTGAGTGAGGGCGGCGGCGTAGGGCTGCTGGATCCTGGTGGCCTTGCTGCGGGGGGAACTGAGGACGGCTCCCTGCGGTCCTCAGCCGTGCCTGTGATGGAGGCAGCGGCGCCGGAAAGGGAGAAAAAACGCTTTTGTGGTTAAAATAGGCGGAAAAAAAAAAAAAAAAAAAGCTTGTTGACATAAAAAGGGGCGGGGGAGGGGGGAACCGTAGATAGGAAAGGAGCATCAGATAACGAAGAATGGAAGGGATATATGGCGAGCAGGGCTGAGGTCGTCCTGCCCCCTCGCGCTGCCACAGCGGCAGCTGCTGGCGAGGGTCACAAAGCCTCTACCGCTGTGCCGCCCTGCGGCGATGGGGAGGAAGGAGAGGTATTTCAGGATGCGCAGCCCTTGCCTGTGGGGTCGGAACGTGTTCTGGGGATGATGCACGTCCCGTTGTGAAACGCTAAGGAGCTCCCTTGCGTGTGGCACCAGCCCGGCGTTGTTATAGGACGCGGCGGTGCCGCCTCTGCGCTTCACTGCAGCAGCTTTTTCTCTTCGCTGGAAAATGAGAGCTGTAAAAGGACGGGAAGCTGGGCTGTACTGCTGCACTCAGAAATGCACTGATAGGTGGCCAACTGTGAGCTATGTAGCAGCAGAAATACTGAGGATTCTTATAAGAGGAATGTTGTATGTTTAACGAACCCTAAAATTCTCTGATTTCTTAAAAAATTATTTAACATTGCAAAGATATGCTTAGATCTGTGATTTAACCTGAATGCTCTGGGAAATGTTAATGGGTGGGTCCTTTCTTTCTATTTGTCAGATAGGCAGCTTTTATTCTAGTAGTTAGGTCATTGCCATCAAAATACACCTTGGTTTTGCAAAAACCAAGATTTTTGGAAGACACGTGCTGCCGAATTATTTGATTGTATTTACTATTTGAGTCAAAGCTTAAAATCTCTTCTGTTGACTTAGGTGTAGGACTTTGACTATGAACTGTAGGGAGCATTTTTCATTTGATAGTTTTCTTCAATGGATCAGCAAAACTCAGTTTAGACTGGTTTGGATAGTCATATGTTGGAAGATGCCTTTTAAAGGTGTAGCAGGAAATGTAAAACTTTTTAGTTTGTATAGAAGTATTTTTATAAAATTGCTATGCATATATGAATAATACAATATAGATTAATTCCAGCTTAAATATTTTTCTTCCTCTGTTGTTTGTTCTGTTGAAAGTGCACCTTAATGTTTTTATACTTTATTTTTACTATTTAGTTCACTTTTTTGTTATTTCTAATGCACTTATGTCCTGGTTGCGGCTGGGATAGGGTTAATTTTCGCCAGAAGCTGGCCGGGGTCTATTCTATACCATGTGACCTTCACGCTCACTATTTAGAGGGGGGTTGACTGGAGGGGCGGGGATCGCTGCTCGGGGAGCGGGCTGGGCGTCGGGCTCCGGGCGGGGAGCGACCTGTCCGGAAAGCACCGCTAAGTACTCGCTGTTGTTGTCATTGTTGGGGTTTCTCGTTTGTTTGTTCTCTTTCCCTTTGTTGTTCGGTTAAACTGTTGTTGTTAACCCACGAGTTTTGCCTTTCTTTGTCCCAATTCTCTCCCCGTCCCACCGGGAGGGGTGGGGGTGAGAGAGCGACTGCGTGGCTCAGCCTCCGGCTGGGGCTAAACCACGACAGTCCCTTTTGGCGCCGAACGTGGGGCTCGACAACAGCACTTTTGTATTAAGTGTGCTCTAACTGTAGTAGTTACTAAGTGACAAGCTCCTGCACGGGTCAAAAAAGTTTGCTGGCTGCACTGTTTATCTCTTGACTTTTGGCAACATGTTAATGCGAATGTGGTTTGTCCTGGCACTGACTGTCTCACTGTGCTGGGGGAGCTATCTGGTGGAGAGGATGAGGGAATACATCATCTCCCTCTCCCTACCCAGGATTAATGTGGACAGGTTTATTACACAGGCTCCTGAGGTCCTTACTCACCCTTGTGTGAACTGCTTAGGACTACTTACTAATATTGTTGGCATATTATGGGGTTTGTGGAATCTGGTCTCGTCCTGGTGGAAGAGAAGACAACTTTTGGGTGAGGCTATATTGAAGCGTGACCTGAGGTGGCCGGTCCCAGGGTGGCAGGGTGTGTGGAAGGACTTGGGCAGGTTCCTCGGGTGGTTATCACCTCCCATAGCCTGGGACTTTACTCCTGAACAGGTGAGCAACCCTAGCAAACTGACACGCCACCTGATGGAAGGGTGCCTTGCCTATCCCAATGAGAACCAGCAGCTTCTAGCGTTGTACTGGGGCCTGGCTTGTGCCTATCGAGCTGCAGTTCAACATTCCCAGAGGACTCCGGTTGAGGCAGGGACCCAAACTGCACCTGAAGATGCCATGGCTGAGATAGGGACCCAAACAACACCACCAACTACAGTAATTGCCCCAGTAGTTAAAAAGAAACAATGGACAAGGAGGACAGCGGGTCCATATCCTCGATTAGTAAGGGAGAAGGAAGAACAGGAAGGGTCGGATCAAGAAGCCGGTCCTTCGACAAGGACGTCGGAGGAAGGAGTGAGAGAATTCAGACAGGAAGCGGAAACTACCCGGTCCCTGACCTCAGCAGAACTTTGAGACATGCGGAAAGATTACAGCCGCCAGCCAGGTGAGCGGATTGCTGCCTGGCTGCTCCGATGCTGGGATAGCGGGGCTGACAGTCAGCAATTGGAAGGTAAGGAAGCCCAACAGCTGGGATCCCTTGCTAGGAACCGGGGAATTGAGAGAGGAATTGGAAAAGAGGCAGCAACTTGCAGTCTCTGGAGACGGCTCCTCTCAAGTGTGAGGGCAAGATATCTATTGAAGGAAGATCTTGTGAACTCCCCAGGGAAGTGGACCACTGCAGATGAAGGCATCCAGTACCTGAGAGAATTAGCGGTACTGGAAGTCATCTACAGGGATCTAGACAATGATGAGGTCTCCAAAGATCCAGAGGATGTCCTGTGCACACGGGCTATGTGGAGGAAGGTGATTCAGAGTGCCCAGCGTCATATTCTAACAGCCTGGCAGCGATGTATTGCCCAGATATTGATACGCCAACTGTGGAGAGAGTGTCTTCTTGGCTCCAAAACTTTGAGGAAAATCTCTGTCCCTCCTCATCCCTACGGGCCAGTGCCTTGGCTATCAGGGGTGCCCCAAGAAATCAGTCCTCTCCTGCCTCAGTCAGGGGGAAAGGGAAAGGGAGCCCCAGGTGCACGCCACGTGGAGCGCTCTGGTTCTTCCTGTGTGACCGGGGAAGGACATGAGGAAGTGGGACGGTGAACCCACCTTTAAGCTGGAAGCCCGTGTACGCAAACTGAGAGGGAAGACAGCTGTTAAGAAGGGGCCACCCAAGAAGTCTGTCAGCAGAGTTGCTGTAGAGACACACGAAGGCAATCAGTGATTTCCCAAACAGAGAAGAACTGAAATCACCTCCCTTGATCCTGAGGAGGGGCCTTCTGGTCTGGCGCTGCAAGGGTCAGGCAGAGAATACTCTGACGAGGAACAGGAAGAGAGGGTCCCTGCCTTTGGCCAGGAGGAGGAAAGGGATGACCATGTATACTGGACTGTGTGGGTTCGATGGCCTGGCACATCAGACCCACAGAAGTATAAGGCTTTGGTAGACACTGGTGCACAGTGTACTCTGGTGCCATCAGAATATAGGGGCACAGAACCCATCTGGATCTCTGGGGAGACAGGGGGATGCCAAGAATTGTTGGTATTGGAGGCTGAGGTGAGCTTAACAGGGGACAAGTGGGAAAAGCACCCCATTGTGACTGGCCCAGAGGCCCCTTGTATCCTTGGCATAGACTACCTCAGGAGAGGGTACTTCAAGGACCCAAAGGGATACCGATGGGCTTTTGGTGTAGCCACGGTGAATGCAGAGAAGACCAAACAGCTATCTACCCTGCCTGGCCTCTCGGAAGATCCCTTTGTTGTGGGATTGCTGCAAGCTGAAAACCGGCAGGTGCCAAATGCTACCAGGACATTGCACCGGCGGCAATATCACACGAACCGAGACTCCCTGGCTCCCATGCATGGGCTGATTCATCAACTGGAGAGCCAAGGAGTCATCAGTAAGACTCACTCACCTTTTAATAGTCCTATATGGCCAGTAAGGAAATCTAACGGGGAATGGAGATTAACGGTGGACTAGCGTGGCCTGAATGAAGTCACGCCACCACTGAGTGCTGCCGTGCCGGACATGCTAGAACTTCAGTATGAACTGGAGTCCAAGGCAGCCAAGTGGTATGCCACCATTGATATTGCCAATGCATTCTTCTCCATCCCTTTGGCAGCAGAGTGCAGGCCACAGTTTGCTTTCACTTGGAGGGGCGTCCAGTACACCTGGAATCGACTGCCCCAGGGGTGGAAACACAGTCCCACCCTTTGCCATGGGCTGATCCAGACTGCCCTGGAAAAGGGTGGAGCTCCAGAACACCTGCAGTACATTGATGACATCATTGTGTGGGGCAAAACAGCAGAAGAGGTTTTTGAGAAAGGGGAAAAAATAATCCAAATCCTTCTGAGAGCTGGCTTTGCCATAAAACGAGGTAAGGTCAAAGGACCTGCACAAGAGATCCAGTTCCTCGGAATAAAATGGCAAGATGGACGTCGTCAGATTCCAACAGATGTGATCAACAAAATAGCAGCTATGTCTCCACCAGCTAACAAAAAGGAGACCCAAGCCTTCTTAGGCATTGTGGTTTTCTGGAGAATGCATATTCCAAATTACAGTTTCATTATAAGCCCTCTCTGTCACATGACCCGAAAGAAGAACGATTTTAAATGGGGCCCTGAGCAACGACAAGCCTTTGAACAAATTAAACAGGAGATAGTTCATGCAGTAGCCCTTGGGCCAGTCCGGGCAGGGCAAGATGTTAAAAATGTGCTCTACACTGGAGCTGGGGAGAACGGCCCTACCTGGAGCCTCTGGCAGAAAGCTCCAGGGGACACTCGAGGTCGACCCCTAGAGCCGGGGATACAGAGGATCCGAGGCCCACTACACTCCAACTGAAAAAGAGATACTGGCAGCATATGAAGGGGTTCGAGCTGCTTCAGAGGTGGTTGGTACTGAAGCACAGCTCCTCCTGGCACCCCGACTGCCGGTGCTGGGCTGGATGTTCAAAGGGAGAGTCCCCTCTACACATCATGCCACTGATGCCACATGGAGTAAGTGGGTCGCACTGATCACACAACGAGCTCGAATAGGAAACCCCAGTCGCCCAGGAATCTTGGAAGTGATCACGGACTGGCCAGAAGGGAAAGATTTTGGCATGTCGCCAGAGGAAGAGGTGACACGTGCTGAAGAGGCCCCAGCATATAATGAACTACCAGAAAATGAGAAGGAATATGCCCTGTTCACTGATGGGTCCTGTCGTATTGTGGGAAAGCATCGAAGATAGAAAGCTGCTGTGTGGAGTCCTACACGACGAGTTGCAGAAGCCACTGAAGGACAAGGTGAATCGAGTCAGTTTGCAGAGGTGAAAGCCATCCAGCTGGCTTTAGATATTGCTGAGTGAGAAAAGTGGCCAGTGCTCTACCTCTATACTGACTCATGGATGGTGGCGAATGCTCTGTGGGGGTGGTTACAGCAATGGAGGCAGAGCAACTGGCAGCACAGAGGCAAACCCATCTGGGCTGCCGAGCTGTGGCAAGATATTGCTGCCCGGCTAGAGAAGCTGGTTATAAAAGTACGCCACGTAGATGCCCACGTACCCAAGAGTCTGGCCACTGAGGAACATCAAAACAACCAGCAGGTGGATCAGGCTGCTAGGATTGAAGTGGCTCAGGTGGATCTGGACTGGCAACATAAAGGTGAACTATTCCTAGCTCAGTGGGCCCATGACACCTCAGGCCATCAAGGAAGAGATGCAACATATAGATGGGCTTGTGATCGACGGGTGGACTTGACCATAGACACTATTGCACAGGTTATCCATGAGTGTGAAACGTGTGCTGCAATCAATCAAACCAAGCGATCAAAGCCTCTTTGGTATGGAGGATGATGGCTGAAATATAAATATGGGGAGGCCTGGCAGATTGATTCTATCACACTCCCACAGACCCGCCAAGGCAAGCGCCATGTCCTCACAATGGTGGAAGCAACCACTGGATGGCTGGAAACATATCCCGTGCCCCTCGCCACCGCCCGGAACACTATCCTGGGCCTTGAAAAGCAAGTCTTATGGCGACATGGCACCACAGAATGGATTGAGTCAGACAATGGGACTCATTTCCGAAACAGCCTCATAGACACCTGGGCCAAAGAGCATGGCATTGAGTGGGTGTATCACATCCCCTATCACGCACCAGCCTCCAGGAAAATCGAATGATACAATGGACTACTGAAAACTACACTGAGAGCAATGGGTGGTGGGACCTTCAAACATTGGGATACACATTTAGCAAAAGCCACCTGGTTAGTTAACGCTAGGGGATCCACCAGTCGAGCTGGCCCTGCCCAATCGAAGCCTTTACATACTGTAGAAGGGGATAAAGTTCTTGTAGTGCACATGAAGAAGATGTTAGGGAAGACAGTCTGGGTTACTCCTGCCTCAGGCAAAGGCAAACCCATCCGTGGGATTGCTTTTGCTGAAGGACCTGGGTGCACTTGGTGGGTGATGCGAAAGGATGGGGAAGTCCGATGTGTACCTCGAGGGGATTTGATTTTGGGTGAGAATAGTCAATGAATGAACTATTGATAAAACTGAGCAAAGTGCAGCAGTAATGGAAGCAGAACTGGCTTTAGCAACTGGTGCCCATCAACTTCCTCAAGAGATCGACATCTTCAACCCACAGACCGTGGATATGATGCACCAGCCGAGCCAGATACCATGACTGCAAGCTCCAGATGCAACAATCCAACACTACACACCATCCTCCCACAGCGTCCAGTGTCACTTGCCACACCACACCGAGACCCAGCCCTGTTTCGCCGACTGAGCAAACTCCACACCATCTCTCCTGCCCCAAGAGTCTATTATGACAGATGGAGGCCAAAGTCATGGACTAAATGAACTCAATAGACACTTCAAAGGGATGGTCCATAGACTAAGGGAATGATGTCTGTGTGTGTATCTCTCTCTCTCTATATATATAACAGGAAAAGTGGTGGTGATTAATTGGAAAGTGTAGGATCTGAGCGTGACAAATATGGTATAGAATAAGGGGTGGATAATGTCGTGGTTCCAGCTGGGATAGGGTTAATTTTCACCAGAAGCTGGCCGGGGTCTATTCTATACCATGTGACCGTCACGCTCACTATTTAGAGGGGGGTTGACTGGAGGGGCGGGGATCGCTGCTCGGGGAGCGGGCTGGGCGTCGGGCTCCGGGCGGGGAGCGACCTGTCCGGAAAGCACCGCTAAGTACATGCTGTTGTTGTTATTGTTGGGGTTTCTCGCTTGTTTGTTCTCTTTC
This sequence comes from Phoenicopterus ruber ruber, assembly GCA_009819775.1. Taxonomy (NCBI): domain Eukaryota; kingdom Metazoa; phylum Chordata; class Aves; order Phoenicopteriformes; family Phoenicopteridae; genus Phoenicopterus; species Phoenicopterus ruber. The sequence goes on from CM020247.1 coordinate 29,208,072, forward strand.
CCTTTGTTGTTCGGTTAAACTGTTGTTGTTAACCCACGAGTTTTTGCCTTTCTTTGTCCCAATTCTCTCCCCGTCCCACCGGGAGGGGTGGGGGTGAGCGAGGGACCGCGTGGCTCAGCCTCCGGCTGGGGCTAAACCTCGACAACTTAATTTCTGAATATTTTATCAAAATTACAGTTCTTTGAAAATACACAAATATATGCACTGAAAGTACTTTCCTGGAACCAGACTTCTGTATTTTTAAGGAGACTCCAAGGAACTGATAAAACAATTTTTTTCCTCCTCTTTAGTTCCATTACTTGCAACGATGCACGAAAAAGGTTTGACAAAGACAACTCTAACTTACTGAGTTTGCAACGAAGTCCTTGTTACTAAAACAACAAGCTTGTGAACAACCAAATAACAGTTTTCAGTGATGGCTGTTTTCTATTCTTTCCTGCATCTCTCTGTCCTGGGCATGTTTAATGCAAAACGAATGAGTATAGGAACTGAAGGTATGAGATTTGTAACACTGCTGTTATATGGATGCTCTTATTCCATGCTGTTTTCTTAATTCTGTTTAACTATATCCAAAGCCTTAGAACCTTTCTAGTGTCCTCATTATGTCTATGTGCCCGCATAGCCCAGATGAGGAAAAAACCCAAACAAAATAACCTCCCTTCTACTGAGTAGGCATTTTTGGGTTTGTTCTTCAATGCATATAGGGATAGGAAGATTAAATAGGTTCACAACAAAAGCCATAAGGCTTAGGCATGCCACCAGGTGGAAATATTATGACTTTTCAGTGTGATACTGGAAAAGGCACAAATATTTTTGTGCTCTATTTGGAAAGAATCAGGATAATGGGCTTTTATGACCTGAGGAGGATGGAGTATTTTTCAGTGAGTATACAAGGAGAGTATTAAAACCTGTGAAAGATAAGTATTTTTAAATTAGCAGACCTGGAAAACTTGCCCCAAACCGAACTGGATAAGACAGTCTCTGTCCCACTGATACTTTGCCAGATTTGAAAAAGGACAAGCAGAAGGATATCTATATATAAACCATTTAACCTGAAGTCAAGCTTCAGACAGAAGAGTGGAGAAGCTGATAAAAGATTTGGGCAACAGAGCAATTGAATTAATGAAAATCAGCATGGTTTGATATATTAAAAAAAATTATGATGAAATAAACTTTACTTGATTTTCTTGATGTTTTAAGTGTATTGATAAAAGTAACTATATAAAAATTGTACATTTATGGCTGAAATTAATGGATGGAGCTGTCTTACCTTAGAACAGCTGTGCAGGGTGTTTGCCCCTGTCTGTCAGCCCTGCTTGTCTTTTGGAAATACTCGTATAATAGCTGTTGAACCATTGCGGTTAATGGCCCAGCATATTAAATTTAACACATGCTTATTTCAGATTACATTAGTAGTCAGGCAGTAATCTGCAGTGGTTCAGTAGCTGCTATGTGAGCAGTTGAGCCCTCCTCTCTTCCCTGGGTGGGAACCTTGCAGAGATGGGTAGGGCAGGCACTGTTCCAGCCATACCAGCATTAGCAGTAATCTCTTGCAAGTCAGAACCCTTAGACTTAGTACTTCAAAAAATGTTTTGAAATGTGTTAAAAGGATTAATAAGAAACTAATTTGAAAATCTCAAAAATATGCTTTAATGACAGTATGATCTGCCACTGAATAAGTTTTGTTTTTTTCCTGAATTCAGTGTGATATGCCATTGAAGAAAATTCCCCATTAGTCACCTGGGAGTGAATTACAAAAACTAACAGAATAGTAAAGAGTAATAAGGATGAGATATTTGGCTGAGCACAGGATAGTTGGGTAAAACTTTTGGCTGTAGAAAGAAATCAGAGTTAATAGTCCTTTCTAACAGTACTAAATTATAATCTAGATATTAATGAACTGAAGGCACAATGATCATAATTTGTTATCTTAAGAATAGTAGCTACATTGTGAAAAAATCTTTGGTCATTAGCACATCTGCTTACCAGTAGTGGTGGTAGTAGAATGCTAAATTCTATTTCCTTATTAGTGAGTCAGACATCTGATTTATTGCTCTTTCAACAAAGTTCATAATCCAAAATCAGTGTAATGAACTGGAGCCCCAGTTGATTTCAGTATTGTTTGGATTGGGCCTTACTGGAGAAAATACCCCCCCCCCCCCCCCGTTTTTGTTCTCTGAAGTAGCTGTAGAACTTATTCACTAACAAAACAAAAAAAACAGCCTCAGTTACCATGTGTGACGGAATAATTGTTCAGTTGAAGATTTTTAAAGTTGAAACAAATAGATTGTAGTGAAAATATTGTCTATATGTATAGGCAGTGCTAATACTCTGAAAAAGACATGTTAGGGTTTTACATTTTAAATTATTCTTTAATTTCTGTTCTGAAAAGACCATTTTGTTCTACAGGAAGTTCTGGTAGTGATAGCATTTATGACTGAAAAAAACCCTGGTAATGGAGGCTGAAATATTTCCATAAGAAGATTTATTAATATATCATAAATCGTTGAGCTTGGGGTTCTTAAGCAGAACCTCTTCAGGGTATGTTGAGTATATTGTTTATTGATTTCAAATAAAAAAGAACGCCGATCGATATAAAATTGTAAGTTTTCAGAGAATATTGGTGGTTTTGCCTATCTTTATGGGGATTTCAGACTAAAAAGAGCACATCTAAATTCCTGTTTCCTGCGCAGTTATAACTAATAAAATTTTCTTAATGTAGAAAAATGCATGTCTAAATCTTAACAGTACATTTGCATAAATTTAGGCTGCTGATTAATTTTGGTTTTAGTGTCTGAAAGAGTTATATCCAACTTGAAATTCTGCTTTGATGTGTGTATTTATGCAAACTGCTGATTCAGTACAGCATAGTGAAATTTCTTGTCATAATTTCATTTTACTTTGGTAAGAGATTTCTTCTTCTCCATCTCCTAAGAATGAGAAAATGGGTTAGGGAACTAGGAGACCTAGATTCTAGGTGTTTCTTATATTGATGGAGTTAAAGCCTGAAGCTCCTACATCCCCAGAATTATTTTTTGGAGTTAATCTAGCAATAGGGGTACCTCCATTCTTCCATTTGAATCTAGACCATTCTGCAAAAAGAAACTCAGAGTGCAAAAGGGAGCTTGACTCTCAATCATAGTAGTGAATTTACTGAAGGTGGGTTGTGTTCTGCGTGTCATGTATTTTCCTTTGGGTTTGATAAAGTATGAAATTGGTATTAGAACAAACAATTCTTCCTCTTTCCTTTCCCCTCGACTCCCCAGTATAGTGATATCATACCTGGAGTGAAGAGTTGTATTTATTCTTGATTAAAGTGATTCTGGCCCCATGGATCTTGAATATGTTTCTGTGTATGTGTGCAGTGTTACAGCTTCAGACTAAAGGGTCAAGTGTAAACCATTCCTTGCTTTACTTTGGACTCGCTATATGGTCTCTGCTGCGAATGAGGAAATGTGTGGCTGTGAACCTTGTCTGGCTGAGGAGGGCCTAGAGCAAAGTGTAGCTTTATTGTCCATTTGGACATCTGTTATTTAATAAAAATTGGAGATGTTTTGGATTACCTAGCTTGTGGTAATCAACTAATTCAAATATTTTTTTTTTTAATCTGAAAACCTGTTGAGTAATACTTGATGTCTGAATAAATCAATAAGTGACTCCTAGTCAAAGGTAAAATACTGTCTCTTAGTACTAATGTCCCACTTCCATGTTATTAAAAAAAATCCCGACAAACATTACACAAAAGGAAGAGGGCGCTTGGAAACTCAGAAAAATCAGGAGGAGAAGGTAAGAATACATTTTTAAAAAATTTGTTCTTTGGATTTGCTTCCAATTTTCATATGCTAAGTGAGTTGTAGCAACAGATTGTCTAAAGACAATCTTTAATTCTGCTCTGAGTATTATCAAGTCAATTGAAATTAACAATTTGCTGAATAAGCCTCTTATTTTTGTTATTTGAAAGCATTTAATAGTGTTTCAACTAAGAGAATTTTGGTGGATTTTTTTTGGAGCTCATTTCTTTAAAGGGAAAAATAATCTTTGTTGTTGGGTATGTAGTAAGTAAAACTTTTTTCTTTGTGAAATATAGTCTGAAAGCTGGTTTTGTAGAGAGTTGACAGCCACTTCATTTAAGATGCATTACTTGCCCCTCTCCTTCAGTAACTGGATCCTTACTCATTTAATATAAGTACATTTAAGCTTATTTTTCATATAAAACAGAGCTATCCAATTGCTATTCTTCTACTGTAGCTCCTCCCCTCATTCATTTTTCTACATTTTCTTTTTTTGCGTTTATACATCTTGTTAATGTGGCTAATTATTTTAACTTCGAAATGCCTGAGTGATAATGTCTCAGTTGACAGGAGGATAAAAATATCAGGTTCTTCATTTTATCTGACCTTTCATACTGTTGTGGTTTAACCCTGGTAGGCAGCTAAGCCCCACACAGTGGGATGGGGGAGAGAATTGGAAGTTGGAACAGTATGAAAACTTGTAGGTTGAGATAAAGACAGTTTAATAGGTAAAGCAAAAGCTGCATGCACAAGCAAAGCAAAATAAGAAATTCATTCACTACTTCCCATTGGCAGGCAAGTGTTCAGCCATCTCCAGGAAAGCAGAGCTTCTTCATCTGAATGACCCCCCCCCTTCCTTCTTCTTCCCCCACCTTTATATGCTGAGCATGATGTCATATGGTATGGAATATCCCTTTGGTCAGCTGTCCTGGCTGTGTCCCCTTCCAACTTCTTGTGAACCCCCAGCCTACTCGCTGGTGGGGCAACCTGAGAAACAGAAAAGGCCTTGATTCTGTGTAAGCACTGCTCAGCAATAACGAAAACATCCCTGTGTTATCAACACTGTTTTCAGCACAAATTCAAAACATAGCCCCATAGTAGCTACTGTGAAGAAAATTAACTCTATCCCAGCCCAAACCAGGGCACATACTAACCGTGGATTAACATAATGTAAGAAAAAGGTAGTCTAGCTAGAATTGACGTGCATGTAAAATATGGCACACAGCGGCTTCTGTCAATTAGATGTAAATAAATGTGTGATGTACTTGAGTCAATTTCTAACATGTCAGGTGCAACAAATGAAACATTAAGTTTACTATTTATGCAATATAGTCATAGAGCCTTGTATAAACCAACAGATTCTATCGGTATTACTGGCTGAATGGCAGTGCTCAGAGGGTGGTGATCAGTGGCGCAGTCTAGTTGGAGGCCTGTAGTGAGTGGTGTTCCCCAGGGGTTGGTACTGGGCCCAGTCTTGTTCAATTTATTCATCAGTGACCTGGATGAAGGGCCAGGGTGTACCCTCAGCAAGTTTTCTGATGACACGAAACTGGGAGGCCTGGCTGATACACCAGAAGGCCGTGCTGCCATTCAGCGAGACCTGGACAGGCTAGAGTGTTGGGTGGAGAGGAACCTCATGAGGTTCAACACGGGCAAGTGCAGGGTCCTCATGCACCAGTACAGGTTAGGGGTTGACCTCCTGGAAAGCAGCTCTGCAGAGAAGGACCCAGGAGTCCTGGTAGACAATGAATTCACCATTAGGCAGCAATGTGTCCTTGCGGCCAGGAAGGCCAATGACATCCTGGGGAGCATTAAGAAGAGTGTGGCCAGCAGGTCGAGGGAGGTTATCCTCCCCCTCTACTCTGCTCTAATGAGGCCCCATCTGGAGTACTGCATCCAGTTCTGGGCTCCCCAGTTCTAAGAAAGATGAGGAACTACTGGAGAGAGTCCAGCAGAGGGCTACAAAGATGATGAGGGGACTGGAGCATCTCTCCTATGGGGAAAGGCTGAGGGAGCTGGGGCTGTTTAGCCTGAGGAAGAGAAGACTGAGAGGGGACCTCATCAATGCTTACAAATATCTCAAGGGCGGGTGTCAAGAGGATGGGGCCAGACTCTTTTCAGTGGTGCCCAGGGACAGGACAAGGGGCAACAGGCACAAACTGGAACACAGGAAGTTCCGCCTGAACATGAGGAAAAACTTCTTTACTGTGAGGGTGACAGAGCACTGGCACAGGCTGCCCAGGGGGGTTGTGGAGTCTCCTTCTCTGGAGATATTCAAAACCTGCCTGGGTGAAGTCCTGTGCAGCCTGCTCTAGGTGACCCTGCTCTAGCAGGGGGGTTGGCCTAGATGATGTCCAGAGGTCCCTTCCAACCCCTACCATTCTGTGATTCTGTGATTACAACACAATGTTGTTTTATAGTACTTAAAATTGAAAACATTTTAAAGTTATTGTCCTGGTTTCGGCCAGGACAGAGCTAGTTTTGTTTTCAGCAGCTCCTGTGTTTTGGATTTAGTGTGAGAAGAATGGTGATAGCACACTGATGTTGCTGGTTGCTGCTGAATGACCAAGGACATTTTGCAGTTTCCCAGGTTTTGCTAACGTGCAGGTGCAAAAACTTGGGAGGGGTAGAGACAGGATAGTTGATCCAAACTGGCCAAAGAGAGTACTCCATACCATAGACGTCATGCCTGGTATAAGTGAGTGTCAGTCGGTGGGCCACTAGGCTTTTTAGACCCTTGGTGCCTTAATCCTTAAGCTTCCCTTCGGGTTGATTTTTGTTTCCCTGTTTTTCCTTTTTGGTTTTCGTTCGTTCAGCTGTTTGTTCCCTTGCCTGCTCTCTCTGGAACTTGCTGTTCTGGGATAGCTGGGGGGGAATACCCCTGCTCCCTGCCTGCTGCTCGGGACGGGCTGTATTGGTCGTTGGGTAGTGAGAAATTGTGTATCGTTTGTTTTATATTTTCTATTATCCTTATATATGTTATTAATATCATTATTAATATATTTTTATATTTTTCCTTTGCTGTCCTGGTGAACTGTTTTTATCTCGACCCATGAGTTTTCCTTTCTCCCCAGTTCTCCTCCCCACCCCAGCGGGGAGTGGGGGAGTGAGCGAGCGGCTACGCGGTATTGGGTTACAATTTGGGGTTAAACCACGACACCTATACATCTAGAGACTTTAACAATTCTCTTGTATTTATGGGCCAGCATCATTGTTGCATTGACTATAAAATAGCATATCTGTTTATTTAAAGAGAACGTTTTTTTCCATACTATTTCATCTTACAGTAAGCTAATAGTAACAGCTGTATTTCCCAAGTTTGTCATTATATTCTGAGGGATTTCTTTTGTTTGAACAGTCAATCCCTAAGAAAGCATAAATTAAAAAACAAAGTGGATATTGTTTTATTAATCATTTTGGCATCCCTGATATCGCATCCATCTTCATTTACCCCAACATTTTTCCTGGTCTGCAAATGGACAGTTTTCACTTTTAAATATGAAATTTAGCTTTAAACGTGAAGCATTCAGACATTATTCTTATATAGGTCAGTACTAGTTTATAATAAATGCATCTACAAGATGAGTTCATGTTAAGCTTCAAATTCTAGTATGATTATCTTACATTTCTGAGATGGAGAAATTATTAAAATGAGGCACACTTGCACATTTTTAACACTACCTCTTACAAATCCCTTTGTTTAAAAATATTCAATATCATCTTTAAATGCCCTTCCCACGTATATTGTTTAATTAGTTGTGGAAGGAAATAAGGCAGAAAAGGAGATACAAGTAAACATATCAACAGTCTAAAGAATCACTATGAGATGTTTCTACCCTAGCCCACAGAACAAAATAAATGGTATAAGAATGACAATGTTGCTATAAATACATCAGAGAACCACAGCTCATCTCCCCCACTACCAATTCCCTTTCTCCCATTAATATTTGGAATTGTATTGGGTGGGAGAGGCTGCTAGGGCTGTATTTCAAAGATAATTATGTGCTATCCCAAAGGATTGTTTTTTCAAAGTATTTGGACTTTTAATTATTTATACAGTAGCTAAAGAACCAGAGAAGAGGAGGTTGAAAGTCCTTCTGATTACTTTTCTTGTAATTATTCCTAAACATGGTGCTAGAACTACACAAACTACAAAGCAAGCAGCCTCTTTCAGTGGAACAAAGCCACCATGTACCTTCTCCTAAAGCTTATAAAACTAAAATTATCTCTTGACCAAAGAGAATCCTGCAATGATCTCAAATTTTTTTCACCCACAGACTCCAATTCCCAAGATCATTCCTAAACCGTCTTTTCAAATTCAAGATAAGGCAAAGTAAAATTTGAACGCTTTTCAAATACATCCGAAACAAACAAGGGAAAGAAACAGTGTCTCACTTCAGGTCCAGGAGCAAACACTCATGAGGAATAGAGCTGGTTGGGATTTTTTGATAGAACAGTGATTAAAAAAAAAAAAATAAATCAAATTAATCTAAACAATCCTCTCCCCCCTCCACCCCAAATGAAGAGAAACATACTGAGTTTGGTGGAGGTTTTTTAGGATACATTCCTCAGGTCCAGGAAAGCATTTCAGAAAAAGAAAATATGAAATATCTACTCAAAATATACTATCAAAGACAGTTCTGTGGAGTATGATAGAATCACGTTCTGTTTGGTGATCTGCCAGATTTGAAGTAAGGACATAAAGTTGTCCCACATCCTAAATTAATGCCCTAGAGACCACCTTATACAGTTGGTCTGTTTCCAAGTCACTGGAAATTTAATTACATACACAAAAGTAAATAAAAAAGATAACTATATGGGGGAAAAAAGGAGGGGGGGGAAGTTTTTCTCTGTCCCTTTTTCAAACTATGAGGAAGATCACCTCTCCTGCTCTTCACTCCCTTATTTTAGACTGCAGTGACAGGCTGTTTGTTCCCTCGCCTGCTCTCTCTGGAACTTGCTGTTCTGGGATAGATGGGGGGGAATACCCCTGCTCCCTGCCTGCTGCTCGGGACGGGCTGTATCGGTCGTCGGGTGGTGAGAAATGGTGTATCATTTGTTATATATATATATTCTGTTAGCCTTATATATATTATCATTATTAATATATTTTTATATTTTTCCTTGGCTGTCGTGGTGAACTGTTTTTATCTCAACCCGTGAGTTTTCCTTTCTCTCCGATTCTCCTCCCCACCCCAGTGGGGAGTGGGGGAGTGTGCGAGCGGCTGCGTGGTATTGGGTTACAATTTTGGGGTTAAACCACGACAGTTATCCACCTTTGTTTGGGCAGGATTGGTCATGTAGTGTATGTTCAGAAAAGAAATGTGAACTATAGCTGTTGGTTTTATTAATTAGAATGGCAAACTAGTATTTATGAAATGAATACATGCATGAAATAAATCATAAACAATTTGCCTTTCTGGATATTTTTTTGTTGCAACTTTTGGACAGCTGTCTGCCTTTTAGGTGGAACTGCCTGATTATAAAAAGTACAGAATCCGTGGAATAGAATATAATATTTTGGATTGTCTTCATTTCTCTAAGAGTAAGGTCTCCTGTTTAGCATGATCACATTAGGAAAAAGAAATTTATTGATGTGTCGTGTCATGTGTGCCCACCCCATTTGTACTGTCATTGAAGTCATAATTCCACAAATGGCAGATTTCTTTCTTGGCCCTTTTTTAATGATGAGACATGTTTAGGACATGAAGTTTTGTTTCTTGAAAATGAAATAAACTTGCCATATCAAATGCAGTGAAGCTTTTGTTAGTGTTCCTATCTTTAATAATAGATATTCTTGTTTATATTTTCATTGAGTTTAAATTTTGGAAGATTAAACAATTTTCAAAATTTATATTGGAGAACTAAGAACCTTTTTGGATAATTTTACCTGTTTTTTAATTAGCTTGATAATTCAATTAAGAGTTGTCTGGAAGATCAAAGATGATTACACAAGCAGTTACTTGATCTTGTAATTACAAAGGTAATTGTAATTACAATTACAGTTGTGAGGGGGTACACAAATTGCTCTTCTGTTAGCATAATTTTCAAAATAGCTTGCAAACTGTATTTGCAGTACGTTCCATGATAAAATAAAAACTAAATATGAGCTTTTAGCTGTTTGATATTTCCAAAGTACTATAGTAGCAATGAAAAAGGAATGTTGTCCTGTAAGCTTTTTATATTTTTGTCTTTTGAGTTACAGGTGCCATATTTGCTTGGGAAATTCTTGCTGTGAAATTGGTAGGGTAACTTGTACATGTAAGAAGTGCTATGCTACCTGTTACTCTGCTGAATGACTTATTTTCAAATAAGAAATTGATAGCTTCAAATGTGGTTACCCAGGCTTTAATTATCTTATGTTGTTTATTTACATGAATAACTTCGGGATTTGAATTTGGAAAATGGGAAACTATTTGAATTTTCTCATTTAAGTTAGTGTGTGTGTTTCTTGTTTCTTTGTAATGGCTGAATAACTAGTAATGTTTTAGGACTGCGTGACAATATTACCCAAAATAAAGATTACTTAAAGTGCATGTATGACATTAACACAATCACTATAATATTTTATTTTATGATTTATATACTATATCTTTCCTACTCTTCCTTTTTGTATTTATAATATAGAATCATAGAATGGTTTGGGTTGGAAGGGACCTTAAAGATCATCTAGTTCCACCCCCGCTACCATGGGCAGGGACACCTTCCACTAGATCAGGTTACTCAAAGCCCCATCCAACCTGGCCTTGAACACTTCCAGGGATGGGGCATCTTGATATTAAGAATGGCCTTTCATCTGTTTCTTTAACTGCGTAGTGTTTTCACTTCTTGTGTTAGAAATATATGGATATTTATTTTAGTCTTTATGCCTTGGAGTTTTTTGCAGACGACTTGATTACTATTACATTTGATGCTTCTGTTAAAATTCCGCAGTATTTACTGTTCTCCTTTTACACATTTTCATTAGTGTGTGTTATTCTAAGGAATGCTGAGCATCTGTGTCTATATTTCATTTCATAAAATATGTGGGCAGTCGGCATCTTTTAGATATGACTGACAGTGCTTGTTGGCTACTCAAAAATGATTAAATATGATCTATTATCTCCTTAGTTTCGTATTGTTATAATTGAAGTACTTAAAAGTAAGGATGCTTTTGTATAACGGTATGATTTTCCCATGTGTATTCTGGCTTCCCCTAATACCTAAAGCAGCTGTTATCTTCTTTCATTTGCTGAATCATGTATCAAATGGAAGCCTACTGAAAAAAAGCCATTGAGTTGATGTTAGTTCTAGGCATTAACAGTTTGGTTTAATGGACTTGAATGAAATATTTAGAAAGTTGAGTGGTAAATGGGAAAGATTGAGATGTAATTTTATGTTTAGACATGTTTTTCTTGTAAATGTTTAAATATACTATCTTCTCTTATTTTTCCAGGGCTGAGGGTAGCCCAGGATGGCAGCTTCATATGACCAGTTGTTAAAGCAAGTTGAGGCATTAAAGATGGAGAACTCCAACCTTCGACAAGAGCTAGAGGACAACTCCAATCACCTAACAAAGCTGGAAACTGAGGCATCTAATATGAAGGTATTGCAACCTATATGTCTGTGTGTATCTCCATTTCTGTTATTGCCTTTTGGTTATGTATGAGTGTTTTAATGGACTGGTAGTTGCTCAAGAAATTTTATGTGCTTTTAGATTCCTACAGAAATCCCTTTCCAGGCTGTTTAAGGGAAAACTAAAACAACATTTCAAAACAGTTTTTAGATACACCTTTCCATTTTCATATCTTCTTTTCTGGTCTGTCATGATAAGCCCTACCCAGCCAGAAGTCCAGTCTGTTGACATAGTTTATGACAAAGCAGGCATTGCTCGGCTTTTGAAAACAGCGGAGAGACTGGAGATTTTCAGTGTTTTAAGGTAAGTTTTAAAAAATGTTAGTTTTATTACAATATTTACTTAACATCCCTGTTGTGGTTTGACTCTGGCTGGATGCCAGGTGCCCACCAAACCTGCTCTGTTACTCCCCTCCTCAGCTGGACAGGAGAGAGAAAATATAACAAAAGGCTCGTGGGTCAAGATAAGGACAGGGAGAGATCACTCAGCAATTACCGTCACGGGCAAAACAGACTTGACTTGGGGAAAAATTAATTTAATTTATTTCCAATCAAATCGGAGTAGGACAGTGAGAAATAAAACCAAATCTTAAAATACCTTTCCCCCATCCCTCCCTTCTTCCCGGGCTTAACTTCACTCCCAATTTCTCTACCTCCCCCCCCCAGCGGCGCGGGGGCATGGGGAATGGGGGTTGCAGTCAGTTCATCACATGTTGTCTCTGCTGCTCCTTCCTCCTCAGGGGGAAGACTCCTCACACTCTTTCCCTGCCCCAGTGTGGTGTCCCTCCCATGGGAGACAGTCCTTCATGGACTTCTCCAATGTGAGTCCTTCCCATGGGTACAGTTCTTCATGAACTGCTCCAGCATGGGTCCTTTCCACAGGGTGCAGTCCTTCAGGAACAGACTGCTCCAGCGTGGGTCCCCCCGCGGGGTCACAAGTCCTGCCAGGAGCCTGCTCCAGCGTGGGCTTCCCACAGGGTCACAGCCTCCTTCGGGCATCCACCTGCCCCAGCGTGGTTTCCTCCATGGGCTGCAGGTGGATATCTGCTCCACCATGGACCTCCATGGGCTGCAGGGGGACAGCCTGCCTCACCATGGTCTTCACCATGGGCTGCAGGGGAATCTGCTCCAGTGCCTGAAGCACCCCCCCCTTCCTTCTCCACTGACCTTGGTGTCTGCAAAGTTGTTGCGCTCACATATTCTCACTCCTCTCTCCGCTGCTATAATCCCGCAGCATTTTTTTTTTCCCTTCTTAAATATGTTATCACAGAGTTGCTACCACTGTTGCTGATTGGCTTGGCCTTGGCCAGCGGCAGGTCCATCTTGGAGCCGGCTGGCATTGGCTCTATTGGACATGGGGGAAGCTTCTAGCATCTTCTCACAGAAGCCACCCCTGTAGCCCCCCTGCTACCAAAACCTTGCCACGCAGACCCAGTACAATCCCACAAAGAAAAGCTCATTTTAAAATAATACCACAAGTCTCCAGTCTCTCCCAGGGCCTAAATTTATACTTACTAATTTCGCCCAAATCTGTCTGTCTAGTGTTTATTGGCTAGGTGTAGGCCTTCGGAGCCACCTATCCAAGAGGAAACACTAAACTCAGATGGAATTTATCTTTCTACTGATCAAAATCCATCTATAGGGTACAGTTGTATTTGTGTGATACATGGCACAGAACAAGGCAGAATTTCACAAGCAATATAGCTGCTTTAATGTAGTGCTTTTCCTGAGCTGACAAATCCTGTTTCTTGGTGCTACAGCTGGGAAAACTGGGCTGCTTTTGGTACCTAAGCTAACATGGCTTAGAAATTTTTGGTATCTCTGCATATACTACTGTATAGTGTAGGCATACTCTAAACATTAAACAACATTTGTATGCCCATCTCCTTGCTTTACCGTGTTCATGTGGTAGATTTATTGTTACTTTATAATTATATGAAATGTGCTGATTTGATGAATGTAGCAATTTAAATATACTTTTAATCGAACTTTTCTTTTTAGAGGAAAGCTCTAGATTGAGCTATATATTCATTATAAGAAAACTTTTCTTGTGTTCTGAATTACTGTCACTAATTATGACAACACTTGAAAGAACTACATATTTTTTAGTTATATTTAATCTTTGCATTGCACTGGAAGATGAAAATTACTCTGCTTTCTGAATTGAAGTGAGATTAGTCCTTTACACCAGTTACTTGAAACTATATTTGGCATTAACAACTTTGACAATAATTGCTTGTTTGCTTAACGATGTATCAGAAAATTTGAGCTAGATCTGTCACTTATACTGTTTTTCTTAAGATAGTATAACAAATTTATCAGTAACTTTCCCTTTCTCCCTGTCACTGCAGTCTAAAATAAGGGAGTGAAGAGCAGGAGAGGTGATGATCTTCCTCATAGTTTGAAAAAGGGACAGAGAAAAACTTCCCCCCCCTCCTTTTTTCCCCCATATAGTTATCTTTTTTATTTACTTTTGTGTATGTAATTAAATTTCCAGTGACTTGGAAACAGACCAACTGTATAAGGTGGTCTCTAGGGCATTAATTTAGGATGTGGGACAACTTTATGTCCTTACTTCAAATCTGGCAGATCACCAAACAGAACGTGATTCTATCATACTCCACAGAACTGTCTTTGTTAGTATATTTTGAGTAGATATTTCATATTTTCTTTTTCTGAAATGCTTTCCTGGACCTGAGGAATGTATCCTAAAAAACCTCCACCAAACTCAGTATGTTTCTCTTCATTTGGGGTGGAGGGGGGAGAGGATTGTTTAGATTAATTTGATTTATTTTTTTTTTTTTAATCACTGTTCTATCAAAAAATCCCAACCAGCTCTATTCCTCATGAGTGTTTGCTCCTGGACCTGAAGTGAGACACTGTTTCTTTCCCTTGTTTGTTTCGGATGTATTTGAAAAGCGTTCAAATTTTACTTTGCCTTATCTTGAATTTGAAAAGACGGTTTAGGAATGATCTTGGGAATTGGAGTCTGTGGGTGAAAAAATTTGAGATCATTGCAGGATTCTCTTTGGTCAAGAGATAATTTTAGTTTTATAAGCTTTAGGAGAAGGTACATGGTGGCTTTGTTCCACTGAAAGAGGCTGCTTGCTTTGTAGTTTGTGTAGTTCTAGCACCATGTTTAGGAATAATTACAAGAAAAGTAATCAGAAGGACTTTCAACCTCCTCTTCTCTGGTTCTTTAGCTACTGTATAAATAATTAAAAGTCCAAATACTTTGAAAAAACAATCCTTTGGGATAGCACATAATTATCTTTGAAATACAGCCCTAGCAGCCTCTCCCACCCAATACAATTCCAAATATTAATGGGAGAAAGGGAATTGGTAGTGGGGGAGATGAGCTGTGGTTCTCTGATGTATTTATAGCAACATTGTCATTCTTATACCATTTATTTTGTTCTGTGGGCTAGGGTAGAAACATCTCATAGTGATTCTTTAGACTGTTGATATGTTTACTTGTATCTCCTTTTCTGCCTTATTTCCTTCCACAACTAATTAAACAATATACGTGGGAAGGGCATTTTAAAGATGATATTGAATATTTTTAAACAAAGGGATTTTGTAAGAGGTAGTGTTAAAAATGTGCAAGTGTGCCTCATTTTAATAATTTCTCCATCTCAGAAATGTAAGATAATCATACTAGAATTTGAAGCTTAACATGAACTCATCTTGTAGATGCATTTATTATAAACTAGTACTGACCTATATAAGAATAATGTCTGAATGCTTCACGTTTAAAGCTAAATTTCATATTTAAAAGTGAAAACTGTCCATTTGCAGACCAGGAAAAATGTTGGGGTAAATGAAGATGGATGCGATATCAGGGATGCCAAAATGATTAATAAAACAATATCCACTTTGTTTTTAATTTATGCTTTCTTAGGGATTGACTGTTCAAACAAAAGAAATCCCTCAGAATATAATGACAAACTTGGGAAATACAGCTGTTACTATTAGCTTACTGTAAGATGAAATAGTATGGAAAAAAACGTTCTCTTTAAATAAACAGATATGCTATTTTATAGTCAATGCAACAATGATGCTGGCCCATAAATACAAGAGAATTGTTAAAGTCTCTAGATGTATAGGTGTCGTGGTTTAACCCCAAATTGTAACCCAATACCGCGTAGCCGCTCGCTCACTCCCCCACTCCCCGCTGGGGTGGGGAGGAGAACTGGGGAGAAAGGAAAACTCATGGGTCGAGATAAAAACAGTTCACCAGGACAGCAAAGGAAAAATATAAAAATATATTAATAATGATATTAATAACATATATAAGGATAATAGAAAATATAAAACAAACGATACACAATTTCTCACTACCCAACGACCAATACAGCCCGTCCCGAGCAGCAGGCAGGGAGCAGGGGTATTCCCCCCCAGCTATCCCAGAACAGCAAGTTCCAGAGAGAGCAGGCAAGGGAACAAACAGCTGAACGAACGAAAACCAAAAAGGAAAAACAGGGAAACAAAAATCAACCCGAAGGGAAGCTTAAGGATTAAGGCACCAAGGGTCTAAAAAGCCTAGTGGCCCACCGACTGACACTCACTTATACCAGGCATGACGTCTATGGTATGGAGTACTCTCTTTGGCCAGTTTGGATCAACTATTCTGGCTCTACCCCTCCCAGGTTTTTGCACCTGCACGTTAGCAAAACCTGGGAAACTGCAAAATGTCCTTGGTCATTCAGCAGCAACCAGCAACATCAGTGTGCTATCACCATTCTTCTCACACTAAATCCAAAACACAGGAGCTGCTGAAAACAAAACTAGCTCTGTCCTGGCCGAAACCAGGACAGTATCCACCCCTTATTCTATACCATTTATGTCATGCTCAGGTCTCTCACTTTCCAGTTAATCACTGCCACTTTATGTCTTTAATATATACACGCAGATATCATTCCCTTAGTCCATGGACCATCCCTCCAAAATGTCTATTGAGTTCATTTAGTCCATGATCTCGGGTTCCATCTGTCCTAACAGTCTTTCAGGGCAGGAGAGATGGTGTGCGGTGTTGGATTGTTGCATGCTGCATCTGGAACTTACAGCTGGTGTATCTGGCACGGCTGGTGTATCTTGTCCATGGTCTGCGGGTTGAAGCTGTCAGTCTCGACTGTGCGCCAGTTGTTGAAGTCAGTCCATCACTGCTGCACTTTGCTCGGTTTCATCAGAGTTCGCTCTTCATTGATTCGGGTGATTCTTACTGTAATACCTTTGATATAGAACACAACTATAGAAATGATTATATACATGATTATATACAATATATAAATGATTATATGCAGTATATTATAGCAATTAACATCACAGAGTTCAAATTATTGGCTATTTTCACCTAAAATCAGATGTCCTTGAGGTACACATTGGACTTCTCCATCCTCCTGCATTACCCACCAAGTGCATCCAGGTCCTTGAGCGAAAGCAATCCCACGGATGGGTTTGCCTTTGCCCGAGGCAGGAATAACCCAGACTGTCTTCCCCAGCATGTTTTTTACATGCAGCACAGGAACTTTGTCTCCTTCTACAGTACGTAAAGGCTTTGACTGGGCAGGGCCAGCTCAACTGGTGGATCTCCTAGTGATGACTAACCAAGTGGCTTTTGCTAAATGTGTATCCCAATGTTTGAAGGTCCCACCACCCATTGCTTTCAGTGTAGTTTTTAACAGTCCATTGTATCGTTCGATTTTCCCGGAGGCTGGTGCATGATAGGGGATGTGATACACCCACTCAATGCCATGCTCTTTGGCCCAGGTGTCTAGGAGGTTGTTTCGGAAATGAGTCCCGTTGTCTGACTCAATCCTTTCTGGGGTGCCATGTTGCCATAAGACTTGCTTCTCAAGGCCCAGGATAGTGTTCCAGGCAGTGGCATGGGGCACGGGATATGTTTCCAGCCATCCAGTGGTTGCTGCCACCATTGTAAGCACATGGCGCTTGCCTTGGTGGGTCTGTGGGAGTGTGATAGAATCAATCTGCCAGGCCTCCCCATATTTATATTTCAGCCATCGTCCTCCATACCAGAGAGGCTTTGACCACTTGGCTTGCTTGATTGCAGCGCATGTTTCACACTCATGGATAACCTGTGCAATAGTGTCTATGGTCAAGTCCACCCCTCGATCACGAGCCCATCTGTATGTTGCATCTCTTCCTTGATGGCCTGAGGTGTCATGGGCCCACTGAGCTAGGAATAGTTCACCCTTATGTTGCCAGTCTAGGTCCACTTGAGCCACTTCAATCCTAGCAGCCTGATCCACCTGCTGGTTGTTTTGATGTTCCTCAGTGGCTTGACTCTTGGGTACGTGAGCATCTACATGACATACTTTTACAACAAGCTTCTCTACCTGGGCAGCAATATCTTGCCACATTTTGGCAGCCCAGATGGGTTTGCCTCTGTGCTGCCAGTTGCTCTGCTTCCATTGCTGTAACCACCCCCACAGAGCATTTGCCACCATCCAGGAGTCAGTATAGAGGTAGAGCATTGGCCACTTTTCTCGCTCAGCAATATCTAAAGCCAGCTGGATGGCTTTCACCTCTGCAAACTCACTCAATTCACCTTGTTCTTCATTGGCTTCCGCAACTCTTCGTGTAGGACTCCACATGGCAGCTTTCCATCTTCAATGTTTCCGTGCAATACAACAGGATCCATCAGTGAACGGGGCATATCGCTTCTCATTTTCTGGCAGTTTATTATATGGTGGGGCCTCTTCAGCACGTGTCACCTCTTCCTCTGGTGACATTCTGAAATCTTTCCCTTCTGGCCAGTCCGTGATCACTTCCAAGATTCCTGGGCGACTGGGGTTTCCTATTCGAGCTCGTTGTGTGATCAGTGCGACCCACTTACTCCATGTGGCATCAGTGGCATGATGTGTAGAGGGGACTCTCCCTTTGAACATCCAGCCCAGCACCGGCAGTCGGGGTGCCAGGAGGAGCTGTGCTTCAGTGCCGATCACTTCTGAAGCAGCTCGAACTCCTTCATATGCTGCCAGTATCTCTTTTTCAGTTGGAGTGTAGTGGGCCTCGGATCCTCTGTATCCCCGGCTCTAGGGGTCGACCTCGAGTGTCCCCTGGAGCTTTCTGCCAGAGGCTCCAGGTAGGGCCGTTCTCCCCGGCTTCGGTGTAGAGCACATTTTTTTATATCTCCTGTTTAATTTGTTCAAAGGCTTGTCGTTGCTCAGGGCCCCATATGAAAATCGTACTTCTTCCGGGTCACTTGATAGTCTGATTGTAAGCCCTCTCTGTAATTTGGAATATGCATTCTCCAGAAAACCACAATGCCTAAGAAGGCTTGGGTCTCCTTTTTGTTAGTTGGTGGAGACATAGCTGTTATCTTATTGATCGCATCCATTGGGATCTGACGACGTCCATCTTGTCATTTTATTCCTAGGAACTGTGCAGGTCCTTTGACCTTACCTCATTTTATGGCAAAACCGGCTGTCAGAAGGATTTGGATTATCTTCTCCCCTTTCTCAAAAACTTCTTCTGCTGTGTTGCCCCACATGATGATGTCATCAATGTATTGCAGGTGTTCTGGAGCTCCACCCTTTTCCAGGGCAGTCTGGATCAGCCCATGGCAAAGGGTGGGGCTGTGTTTCCACCCCTGGGGCAGTCGATTCCAGGTGTCCTGGACGCCCCTCCAAGTGAAAGCAAACTGTGGCCTGCACTTTTCTGCCAAAGGGATTGAGAAGAATGCATTAGCAATGTCAATGGTGGCATACCACTTGGCTGCCTTGGACTCCAGCTCGTACTGAAGTTCTAGCATGTCCGGTACAGCAGCACTCGGTGGTGGCGTGACTTCATTCAGGCCACGATAGTCCACTGTTAATCTCCATTCTCCGTTAGATTTCCGCACTGGCCATATATGACTGTTAAAGGGTGAGCGAGTCTTGCTGATCACTCCCTGGCTCTCCAGTTAACGAATCAGTTTATGGATGGGGGTCAGGTAGTCTCAGTTGGTGCAATATTGCTGCCGGTGCACTGTTGTGGTAGCGATTGGTACCTGTTGCTCTTTGACCCTCAGCAACCTGAAGGATCCTCTGAAAGACCGAGTGAGGTGGACAGCTGCTTACTGTCCTCTGTGTCCTCAGCAGCTATACCAAAAGCCCACCAGTACCCTTTTGGGTCCTTGAAGTACCCTCTCCTGAGGTAGTCTATGCCAAGGATGCACGGAGCATCTGGGCCAGTCACAATGGGGTGCCTTTGCCACTTGTTCCCAGTTAGGCTTACTTCGGCCTCCAATAAAATTAACTCTCGGGCCCCCCTGTCACTCCAGAAATAGAAATGCGTTTGGCCCCTCTGTACTTCGATGGCATTAGTGTGCACTGTGCACCAGTGTCCACTAGAGCCTTGTACTTCTGGGGGGCTGATGTGCCAGGCCATCGAATCCACACAGTCCAGTAAACTCGGTTGTCCCTCTCCTCCACCTGGCTGGAGGCAGGGCCCCTCTAATTCTGATTATAATACCCGCTATCAACCAATGGGTTTGTGTGGGACACGTGGGGTCGAATCTCATCCCTGTTTCTCACTTCTTGTAAGTACGAATCGGAAGCCCTTCTGCCCCATCTGGGGAACTGCCCACTGGAGACTGGAGCAGCAATTTTCCTGGAAGAACCCTTATTTGTAGCTGTTTTCTTTTTCAACTCACGTACCCTTGCCTGTGGGGTTGAGGTGGATTTCCCATCCCACTTTCTCATGTCCTCTCCACGGTCACGGAGGTAAAACCACAGGGTACCTTGCTGCATGTATCGTCTCTTTTGAGCAGGGGAAGATTTTCTCCTAATAGCTGAGATACTGGTCCGTGCAGGTGGGAAGTAGGACCTATCCTCTTTGAGTTCCCGAAACTCCCGGCACGTTCTTTCGGCCAGTTTTTCCACAGCTGAGACAGGCCCGTAAGGAGGAAGAGATATTGTCCTCATACTGCCGGAGTTGATTAGCCACTGCACGCACCGGTGGTGCTTCATCGTCTTTCCAACCCATTGTTGCCAATGAGTTGGCATACGATGATGGTGCACTCTGTACAAACTTCCGCCACATGGGTCGGGTACATTGGACCTCATCTGGATCTATGGGTGTCTGTGGGTCATCCAGGTCATGATAAATCAATTCCCGCACAGCTAATTCCCTCAGAAACTGAATACCTCCCTCCATACTGGTCCACTTCTTTGGGTGGCATATAATATCTTCCTTAAAGAAATACCTGCCCCTCACTCCTGACAGGAGTCTCTTCCGGAGACTGCGGGCTTCTGCCTCTCTGCCAATCGCCCTGTCAATGGCCGCTTCCTTAGACAAGGATCCCAGCTGCCTGGCTTCCCTGCCCTCTAGTTCCAGGCTACTGGCCCCGTTGTCCCAGCATCGGAGCAGCCAGGTGACAAGCTGCTCACCTTGATGACAGCTGTAATCTTTTCGGATATTTCTCAGCTCAGTCAGGGATAGGGGTCAGGTGATTATCTCTGCTTCTGCCTCTCCCTGTTCCTGTGATGTCCCTGGTTCATCCTCATCTTTCGTGGGGCGAGCTGATTTCTTTGTGCTTCTCTTCTTTTGTACAGGGGCAACTGATAATGGCACAGGTGGATCTGCAGTGCCTGTCACAGCAGCCACGGTGCTCACAGCTGGGGCTTGAATAGCCGCGGTGCCCATGGCAGGGACTGGGGCAGCAGCGATGCCCATAGCAGGGGTTGGAACGGCCACGGTGCCCGTAGCAGGGAGTGGGGCAACCTCGATACCCGCGGCGGGGGGTGGCACAGCCGCGGCGGGGGCTGTAGCAGCCGCGATGCCCATAGCAAGGGGTGGAGCGGCCGCGCGGGGCGGAGTGGCCGCGGTGCCTACGGCGGGGGGTGGAGCATCTGCAGCGCCTATGGCGGGGGCTGGCGCGGGCGCAGTGCCTGCAGCGGGGGCTGGGACGGTCGCGGGGGCCCTGGCGGGACCTGGGGTGGCCGCGGTGCCTGCGGTGGGGGTCGGGGCCGGGGCAGCCGCGGTGCCCGTTTGGCGAGGAGCAGAGCATCCCTGGTACGTATAGCGGAGGGTGGGGCGTCCGCGGCACCCGTGGCGGGGGACGGCGCGGCCGTGGGGGCTGTAGCAGGGAACTGGGGTGGCCCTGCGCCTGCACCGGTTTCTAAGCTTAAGCAAGATTTGACATAAATGTATTCCTACTGATAGGAGTAACAATCCGGTCCGAACATCCCAAAGGTATTCCAAGTTTTTAGAAGCTCCTGTAACTAACCAGGAGGGCAATGAGAAATCAAAGGCATTTTTACCCAGGAGGGGAAAGAGAAAGCAAAGGAGGAAGTTTCCCCCTGTTGACCCCCCGGGAAGTTAAAAATAAAGGAATAATTACTGATAGTCCCCACCAGATTGCTCCAGAAGTACGGAGCTGTAACCGTTGGTGCTGCTTCGTTGTGCACGTTACCCTCCCCCATCGTATATGAATACAGGTAGTAAACTGGTCTAAACACCAATGATTTTACCATGCCATAAGGCAGTGCTAAAGCACCCACCGAAACAATAACCTTAATGCAACGCCCAGAGGTAACAAACCACACATAAATACTGATAAACAGCATAAACAGTAAGTTAGGTGCTGCATGGTACAAATCTGAGAACAATTCTCTAAAGAAATAAAACAACATTGTGACCAGCAACAATAGTAATACAATGGATGCTTATAACAAATTGTTTTAACGCACTCTGGTCAAGTCTGTTGTTATCTGAACCCTTTGAGCCTGACCAGGGGCTTTAAACCCTGGAACCTCAATCTGATGCTCTCTTAGCTGAGCTGGTCGGACCCCTCTGTTCGAGCCCCACGTTGGGCGCCAAAAAGGACTGTAGTGGTTTAACCCCAGATGGTAACCGAATACCACGCAGCCGCTCGCTCACTCCCCCACTCCCCACTGGGGTGGGGAGGAGAATCGGAGAGAAAGGAAAACTCACGGGTTGAGATAAAAACAGTTCACCACGACAGCAAAGGAAAAATATAAAAATATATTAATAATGATAATAATATATATAAGGATAACAGAATATATAAAACAAACGATACACCATTTCTCACCACCCGACGACCGATACAGCCCGTCCCGAGCAGCAGGCAGGGAGCAGGGGTATTCCCCCCCATCTATCCCAGAACAGCAAGTTCCAGAGAGAGCAGGCGAGGGAACAAACAGCCGAACGAACGAAAAACAAAAAGGAAAAATAGGGAAACAAAAAGCAACTCGAAGGGAAGCTTAAGGATTAAGGCAAGTTAAGGGTCTCAAAAGCCTAGTGGCCCACCGGCCAACCCTCACTTATACCAGGCATGACGTCTATGGTATGGAATACTCTCTTTGGCCAGTTTGGATCAACTATCCTGTCTCTACCCCTCCCAAGTTTTTGCACCTGCACATTAGCAAAACCTGGGAAACTGCAAAATGTCCTTGGTGGTTCAGCAGCAACCAACATCATCAGTGTACTATCACCATTCTTCTCACGCTAAATCCAAAACACAGGAGCTGCTGAAGACAAAACTAGCTCTGTCCTGGCCGAAACCAGGACAGTAGGTAATGAGAGTAACTATGTAAAACACAGACTATGGACAAATTTAGAAAAAAGATGGAGATATCAATTTTAGTTTTGTTCAAAACCTGTAAAATTCAGAGACAAAAAATTGGTCCAGTGCTAGTTATATCTACTTTCTGTCTATAAATGTAGAACTCTTGTCAGAAAAAGACCTCAGTTTTCATATATATATATTGCAAATTAACACTCTTATGCTTAGTTTGTGTAATTGACAAGTATTTTTTTTTGTCAGAGCATATATTTCTTTATGTAATATATTAATATGAATTAGTTCTTTCCACATGTAAGATCTTGGTGAGAACAAGTACATGTAATTTAACTTCAGGTATTAAAGAAGAAGCAAAATAATAACTTTTGTCATGCTTGATTTCCACATTCACTCTCTGCTTGGATTTTACAGTAAAATGAGTAATGTGTTGTCTTGTAAGAAAAGTCTTTATTGTACACAGTGTTCTGTGATTAAAAAGCTTTCCCTTTCATCTTTATATAATACATGTAATTTATATTCTGTATAATATTTTCCAACTCATTTAATTGCCTCTATATTGTGTCCACGTGTATCGATAATAAAATAGGAAGAATGTCATTTGAACTGATTTTGATTTCTTAAATTATTTCAGAAGCATTCTAATGTATGTCGTATAGGGAATAAAATCATGCAAGTACAAGCTGCATTTTCTGCCCCTTACAGAAGAGGTTTATGCATTTAACTCTTTCTGTTCATTCCTTTTTCTCTGCTTATAAGAGCAAAGATAAATCTTATATTTTGCTCTTTTATGCTGAAGTATGCTTGAATAACTCTTGAGAAAAGTATTGACCAATTTATTTCTATGATTATATTTCTTACAGTGTATCCTAAGCCTCACTATTTTTTTTAGTGCAGTCTTCAAGACGACATGTTAAAAGTGCCTTGTCACTATTGCTGTTTGGACAATTTTAGACTAATGCTTTGGAGAACACTCCTGGAGAGAATACTTTTTTGTCCTGGTTGCGGCTGGGATAGGGTTAATTTTCACCAGAAGCTGGCCGGGGTCTATTCTATACCATGTGACCGTCACGCTCACTATTTAGAGGGGGTGACTGGCGGGGCGGGGATCGCTGCTCGGAGCGGGCTGGGCGTCGGGCTGCGGGCGGGAGCGACCTGTCCGGAAAGCACCGCTAAGTACTCGCTGTTGTTGTCATTGTTGGGGTTTCTCGCTTGTTTTGTTCTCTTTCCCTTTGTTGTTTGGTTAAACTGTTGTTGTTGTTAACCCACGAGTTTTTGCTTTTCTTCGTCCCAATTCTCTCCCCGTCCCACCGGGAGGGGTGGGGGTGAGCGAGCGACCGCGTGGCTCAGCCTCCGGCTGGGGCTAAACCACGACAGTCTTTTTTGGCGCCCAACGTGGGGCACGACAACAGCACTTTTGTATTAAGTGTGCTCTAACTGTAGTAATTACTAAGTGACAAGCTCCTGCACGGGTCAAAAAAAAAGTTTGCTGGTTGCGTTGTTTATCTCTTGACTTTTGGCAACATGTTAATGCGAATGTGGTTTGTCCTGGCACTGACGGTCTCACTGTGCTGGGGGAGCTATCTGGTGGAGAGGATGAGGGAATACATCATCTCCCTCTCCCTACCCAGGGTTAATGTAGACAGGCTTATTACACAGGCTCCTGAGGTCTTTACTCACCCTTGTGTGAACTGCTTGGTATTACTTACTAATATTGTTGGCATATTATGGGGTTTGTGGAATCTGGTCTCGTCCTGGTGGAAGAGAAGACAACTTTTGGGTGAGGCTATATTGAAGCGTGACCTGAGGCAGCCGGTCCCAGGGTGGCAGGGTGTGTGGAAGGACTTGGGCAGGTTCCTAGGGCGGTTAACACCTCCCATAGCCTGGGACTTTACACCTGAACAAGTGAGCAACCCTAGCAAACTGACACGCCACCTGATAGAAGGGTGCCTTGCCTATCCCAATGAGAACCACCAGCTTCTAGCGTTGTACTGGGGCCTGGCTTGTGCCTATCGAGCCGCAGTTCAGCATTCCCAGAGGACTCCGGTTGAGGCAGGGACCCAAACTGCACCTGAAGATGCCATGGCTGAGATAGGGACCCAAACAACACCACCAACTACAGTAATTGCCCCAGTAGTCAAAAAGAAGCAATGGACAAGGAGGACAGCGGGTCCATACCCTCGATTAGTAAGGGAAAAGGAAGAACAGGAAGGGTCGGATCAAGAAGCCGGTCCTTCGACAAGGACATCAGAGGAAGGAGTGAGAGAATTTCGACAGGAAGCAGAAACTACCCGGTCCCTGACCTCAGCAGAACTTCGAGACATGCGGAAAGATTACAGCCGCCAGCCAGGTGAGCGGATTGCTGCCTGGCTGCTCCGATGCTGGGATAGCGGGGCTGACAGTCAGCACTTGGAAGGCAAAGAAGCCCAACAGCTGGGATCCCTTGCTAGGAACCGGGGAATTGAGAGAGGAATTGGAAGAGAGGCAGCAATTTGCAGTCTCTGGAGACGGCTCCTCTCAAGTGTAAGGGCAAGGTATCCATTCAAGGAAGATCTTGTGAACTCCCCAGGAAAGTGGACCACTGCAGATGAAGGCATCCAGTACCTGAGAGAATTAGCGGTACTGGAAGTCATCTACAGGGATCTAGACAATGATGAGGTCTCCAAAGATCCAGACGATGTCCTGTGCACACGGGCTATGTGGAGGAAGGTGATTCAGAGCGCCCCAGCATCATATTCTAACAGTCTGGCAGCGATGTATTTCCCAGATATTGATACGCCAACTGTGGAGAGAGTGTCGTCTTGGCTCCAAAACTTTGAAGAAAATCTCTGTACTGCCTCATCCCTACGGGCCAGTGCCTTGACTATCAGGAATGCCCCAAGAAATCAGTCCTCTCCTGCCTCAGTCAGGGGGAAAGGGAGCCCCAGACGCACGCGGCGTGGAGCACTCTGGTTCTTCCTGCGTGACCAGGGGGAGGACATGAGGAAGTGGGACGGTGAACCCACCTTTAAGCTGGAAGCCCGTGTACGTGAACTGAGAGGGAAGACAGCTGTTAAGAAGGGGCCACCCAAGAAGTCTGTCAGCAGAGTTGCTGTAGAGATGCACGAAGGCAATCAGCGATTTCCCAAACAGAGAAGAACTGAAATCACCTCCCTTGATCCTGAGGAGGGGCCTTCTGGTCTGGCGCTGCAAGGCTCAGACAGGGAATACTCTGACGAGGAACAGGAATAGAGGGTCCCTGCCTTCGGCCAGGAGGAGGAAAGGGATGACCGGGTATACTGGACTGTGTGGGTTCGATGGCCTGGCACATCAAACCCACAGAAGTATAGGGCTTTAGTAGACACCGGTGCACAATGTAGTCTGATGCCATCAGAGCATAGGGGCACGAAACCCATCTGGATCTCAGGAGTGACAGGGGGATGCCAAGAATTGTCAGTATTGGAGGCTGAGGTGAGCTTAACAGGGGACAAGTGGGAAAAGCACCCCATTGTGACTGGCCCAGAGGCCTCTTCTATCCTTGGCATAGACTACCTCAGGAGAGGGTACTTCAAGGACCCAAAGGGATACCGATGGGCTTTTGGTGTAGCCACGGTGAGTGCAGAGAAGACCAAACAGCTATCTACCCTGCCTGGCCTCTCAGAAGATCCCTGCGTTGTGGGATTGCTGCAAGCTGAAGAACAGAAGGTGCCAATTGCTACCAGGACAGTGCACCGGCGGCAATATCGCACTAACAGAGACTCCCTGGCTCCCATCCGTGAGCTGATTCATCAACTGGAGAGCCAAGGAGTCATTAGTAAGACGCATTCACCATTTAATAGTCCTATATGGCCAGTACGGAAATCTAATGGGGAATGGAGACTAACAGTGGACTAGCGTGGCCTGAATGAAGTCACGCCACCACTGAGTGCTGCCGTGCCGGACATGCTAGAACTTCAGTATGAACTGGAGTCCAAGGCATCCAAGTGGTACGCCACCATTGATATTGCCAATGCGTTCTTCTCCATCCCTTTGGCAGCAGAGTGCAGGCCACAGTTTGCTTTTACTTGGAGGGGCATCCAGGACACCTGGAATCGACTGCCCCAGGGGTGGAAACACAGCCCTACCATTTGCCATGGACTGATCCAGACTGCACTGGAGAAGGGTGGAGCTCCAGAACACCTACAATACATTGATGACATCATTGTGTGGGGCAACACAGCAGAAGAGGTTTTTGAGAAAGGGGAAAAAATAATTCAAATTCTTCTGAGAGCTGGCTTTGCCATAAAACGAGGGAAGGTCAAAGGACCTGCACAGGAGATCCAGTTCCTAGGAATAAAATGGCAAGATGGACGTCGTCAGATTCCAACAGATGTGATCAACAAAATAGCAGCTATGTCTCCACCAGCTAACAAAAAGGAGACCCAAGCTTTCTTAGGCGTTGTGGGTTTTTGGAGAATGCATATTCCAAATTACAGTTTTATTGTAAGCTCTCTCTATCACGTGACCCGAAAGAAGAATGATTTCACATGGGGCCCTGAGCAACGACAAGCCTTCGAACAAATTAAACAGGAGATAGTTCATGCAGTAGCCCTTGGGCCAGTCCGGGCAGGGCAAGATGTTAAAAATGTGCTCTACACTGCAGCCGGGGAGAACGGCCCTACCTGGAGCCTCTGGCAGAAAACACCAGGGGAGACTCGAGGTCGACCCCTGGGGTTTTGGAGCCGGGGATACAGAGGATCTGAGGCCCGCTACACTCCAACTGAAAAAGAGATTTTGGCAGCATATGAAGGGGTTCGAGCTGCTTCGGAGGTGGTTGGTACTGAAGCACAGCTCCTCCTGGCACC
Source organism: Phoenicopterus ruber ruber (assembly GCA_009819775.1). NCBI lineage: Eukaryota > Metazoa > Chordata > Aves > Phoenicopteriformes > Phoenicopteridae > Phoenicopterus > Phoenicopterus ruber. Next base: position 29,235,848 of record CM020247.1, read on the forward strand.
CCGACTGCCGGTGCTGGGCTGGATGTTCAAAGGGAGAGTCCCCTCTACACATCATGCCACTGATGCTACATGGAGCAAGTGGGTCGCACTGATCACACAACGAGCTCGAATAGGAAACCCCAGTCGCCCAGGAATCTTGGAAGTGATCACGGACTGGCCAGAAGGGAAAGATTTTGGCATGTCGCCAGAGGAAGAGGTGACACGTGCTGAAGAGGCCCCAGCATATAATGAACTACCAGAAAATGAGAAGGAATATGCCCTGTTCACTGATGGGTCCTGTCGTATTGTGGGAAAACATCGAAGGTGGAAAGCTGCTGTGTGGAGTCCTACACGACGAGTTGCAGAAGCCACTGAAGGACAAGGTGAATCGAGTCAGTTTGCAGAGGTGAAAGCCATCCAGCTGGCTTTAGATATTGCTGAGCGAGAGAAGTGGCCAGTGCTCTATCTCTATACCGACTCCTGGATGGTGGCGAATGCTCTGTGGGGGTGGTTACAGCAATGGAAGCAGAGCAACTGGCAGCGCAGAGGCAAACCCATCTGGGCTGCCAAATTGTGGCAAGATATTGCTGCCCGGCTAGAGAAGCTGGTTATAAAAGTACGTCATGTAGATGCCCACGTACCTAAGAGTCGGGCCACTGAGGAACATCAAAACAACCAGCAGGTGGATCAGGCTGCTAGGATTGAAGTGGCGCAGGTAGATCTGGACTGGCAACATAAAGGTGAATTATTCCTAGCTCGGTGGGCCCATGACACCTCAGGCCATCAGGGAAGAGATGCAACATATAGATGGGCTCGTGACCGAGGGGTGGACTTGACCATGGACACTATCGCACAGGTTATCCATGAGTGTGAAACATGTGCTGCAATCAAGCAAGCCAAGTGGTCAAAGCCTCTCTGGTATGGAGGACGATGGCTGAAATACAAATATGGGGAGGCCTGGCAGATTGATTCTATCACACTCCCACAGACCCGCCAAGGCAAGCGCCATGTCCTCACAATGGTGGAAGCAACCACCGGGTGGCTGGAAACATATCCTGTGTCCCACGCCACTGCCCGAAACACTATCCTGGGCCTTGAAAAGCAAGTCTTATGGCGACATGGCACCCCAGAAAGGATTGAGTCAGACAATGGGACTCATTTCCGAAACAACCTCATAGACACCTGGGCCAAAGAGCATGGCATTGAGTGGGTGTATCACATCCCCTATCATGCACCAGCCTCTGGGAAAATAGAACGATACAATGGACTACTGAAAACTACACTGAGAGCAATGGGTGGTGGGACCTTCAAACATTGGGATACACATTTAGCAAAAGCCACCTGGTTAGTTAACACTAGAGGGTCTACCAATCGAGCTGGTCCTGCCCAGTCAAAGCCTTTACATACTGTAGAAGGGGATAAAGTTCCTGTAGTGCACATGAAGAATATGTTAGGGAAGACAGTCTGGGTTACTCCTGCCTCGGGCAAAGGCAAACCCATCCGTGGGATTGCTTTTGCTCAAGGACCTGGGTGCACTTGGTGGGTGATGCGAAAGGATGGGGAAGTCCGATGTGTACCTCGAGGGGATTTGATTTTGGGTGAGAATAGTCAATGAATGAACTATTGATAAAACTGAGCAAAGTGCAGCAGTAATGGAAGCAGAACTGGCTTTAGCAACTGGTGCCCATCAACTTCCTCAAGAGATCGGCATCTTCAACCCACAGACCGTGGACATGATGCAGCAGCCGAGCCAGATACCATGACTGCAAGTTCCAGATGCAACAATCCAACACTACAGACCATCCTCCCACTGCATCCAGTGTCGCCTGCCACACCACGCCGAGACCCAGCCCTGTTTCACCAACTGAGCAAACTCCACATCATCTCTCCTGCCCCAAGAGACTATTCTGACAGATGGAGCCTAAAGTCATGGACTAAATGAACTCAATGGACACTTCAAAGGGATGGTCCATAGACTAAGGGAATGATGTCTGTGTGTATATCTATATATATATATATCAGGAAAAGTGGTGGTGATTAATTGGAAAGTGTAGGATCTGAGCGTGACATATATGGTATAGAATAAGGGGTGGATAATGTCCTGGTTGCGGCTGGGATAGGGTTAATTTTCACCAGAAGCTGGCCGGGGTCTATTCTATACCATGTGACCGTCACGCTCACTATTTAGAGGGGGTGACTGGCGGGGCGGGGATCGCTGCTCGGAGCGGGCTGGGCGTCGGGGTCTGGGCGGGAGCGACCTGTCCGGGAAGCACCGCTAAGTACACGCTGTTGTTGTCATTGTTGGGGTTTCTCGTTTGTTTTGTTCTCTTTCCCTTTGTTGTTTGGTTAAACTGTTGTTGTTGTTAACCCACGAGTTTTTGCTTTTCTTCGTCCCAATTCTCTCCCCGTCCCACCGGGAGGGGTGGGGGTGAGCGAGCGACCGCGTGGCTCAGCCTCCGGCTGGGGCTAAACCACGACATATTTCCTTTTCTGCCAGCTGCAAACCAACTTTTTCAATTTTTTCATTACTTTAAATATGAATCAGTGTTAAATAAAACCAGTTGAGATTAAGTACTTTTGGTATCCCATTGTGTTAGATAGCTGCATAAAATATTTTTGTTGTTATATAAATTCCTTCTGGAAATTTAGGAAAGTCAAACTTTACCAGGAAAAGGTTGTCAGATTTTTCAGCGTCACTGATGAATACACTTTTTGAAGAAGAAAAAAAATACATAAATTTATGACTAATACAACAGTCATTGAAAAAATTCAGTAGTTGAGATGAAAGAATATGGTATCTCTGCAGTGATTCAGCTTTGCTAGTCATGTTAATTCTGTTACAAAGCATGACTATAATATTATATTAATGTTATATAATGCTTAGTGGTCTAGAAGAGCTCTAGTATAAGTTGTGGTAGTTGGCAAAGTAAAAAAAAAAAAAAAAAAGGATATTTTCAGATACTTATCTGTGGTGGGTTAGCCTTGGCTGGCTGCCAGACCCCCACCCAGCTGTGCTCTCACTCCCCCTCCTCAACAGAATAGGGGGTGGAAATAAGATGAAAAAAGCTCATTGGTTGAGATACTGTCACAGGCAAAACAGACTCGACTTGGGGAAAATTAATTTATTGCCATTTAAAAATAGAGTAGGCTGGTGAGAAACAAAGACAAAACCAGCTTTGCCCCCACCCCTTTTTTCCCCAGACTCAACTTTATTCTTTTATTCCCAACTCCTTTATCCCCCCTTTCTAGCACATGGGGAATGGGGTCTGTGGTCAGTTCATAACAGTTCCTCTCTGCTGCTCCTTCCTCCTCACACTTTTCCCCTGCTCCAGGGTGGGCCCTTCCCATGGGCTGTAGCTTCCTTCACGGCATATCCACCTGCTCCGGCTAGGGTCCTCCACTAGCTGCATGGGAATCTCTGCTCTGGCACCTGGAGCACCTCCTCCCCCTCCTTTTTTGCTGACCTTGGTCTCTGCAGGATTGTTTCTTGCCCTCTCCCCCTCCTTCCCGCACACTACCGCACCAGTTTTTTACCCTTTCTTAAATATGTTTTCACAGAGGTTGCCACCAGTATTGCCAATTGGTCCAGTTTTGGGCACTGGTGGGGCTGTTGCAGAGCTGTCTGGAACTGGCTCTGCCTGGCACGGGGGCAGCCTCTGGTGTCCTCTCACAGAGGCCACTCCTGTAGCCCCCCTGCTACCAAACCCTTGCCATGTAAACCCAATACATTATCACAAAGTAGCATTTTAACTTCAAACTCAAAGAGGAAAGGGAGATAAATTTTAATATAGCATGGAGGTGTGGAGTTTTTTTGTGGCAGCTATTTTAAAGTAAATCTTATTTTGTGCAATTTTGAAGCTGATTTGCATTTTGCAATTTCTTCATTTGATAAGGTAAATTCAATGTGAACTGGCTAATATTTGTCTAGTTCATTTCTTCTTTAGAATACTTGCGATTATAAAATTTAAATATGGATTTTTTTTTTTTTTTTTAAAGACAAGAAGTTTGGTCACCTGTAGTCTTAAATACACATTCTAAAAACTCCTACTTCAGTATTTATTTAACTGGTCATTGTATTAATATTTTCAGTAGTGTTTTCAATTTTTAATATTAAAGGTTCATATTTGTCCATAAAATATGTCAATATGTGAGTTGTCTCTTTCTGGTCCAAACCCTTTGGGAACCAGTGATGTAACTTATGTATTTAGCTTTTTAGTCTTTCAGATGCAATTTGCTATTGTCTTGTACAGGATGAATAGATGGAGAAGATAAACAAAAAAGATGCAAAAATGGCAAAAACTTTACCTAAATACACGCTGAAATGAAAGCAATGTTTAAACTTTTGTTTTAGGAAAATCATGAGCTGCTTGTTTGTATTTTTATAGTTATTTGGTTTTTAGAGTTCTTTTTTTAGCAGATCATTGCCCTCATAAAGGTTTTAGTTTTAATAATTTTCTGTGGGATGTGGGATTTTCTTGTTTTGTGGGGGGTTTTTTGTTGGTTTTTTTGTTTGTTTGGTTGGTTTTTTTTACTTTGATGTCCAAGAATGGTTTATTTTTGGTGTGGATAGTGTTTGTGGGGGTTTTTTTCTGCTAATTAGTTGGTAGAGTAATAAACCTTGTGATGCTTTGTTATCTTGGATTGGAATGGATTTCGACTAAATACAAAAACATGCTAAGATGTTTTGAAGACTGTGAATATGTTTGTGCAATGTTAAGCAAAGATAAGATAATATGATTGGAAAAGAAAGTATTTTAATACAGTAGAATATAATCTCCTAGATTTACTGCAGTGTTGTATATGCTTCCTGTGGTTGATTAATTAGTAATTAAACTAGCAGTATTAAAGGTAAAAAGTGTGCTAAAGATGATGTCATGGTGTCTTTCATCCTGTTTCTGTCACGCTGGATTTGTGAGAATGAGAAACCTTATTATTAGAACTGAGTGTGATTTTTATCATAAATTGTAAAACTGTGCAAATATAAGTTCCTATAATATCTTTTTATGACTATTTAAGGGGATGGACATACAAATCATAACAGGAATAACAGACTGACTAGCAATTTAGCAACTTAACAGAACAGAGTAGCTTGGTGGTTTCCTTAAAAAGAGAAAATCTTAAAAAATGTAATACTTCTAGCTTTGAATATTTTAGCATAAGTTTGTTTATAAAAACAAAAATTGATGTTCAGAATGTTTCAGGAACAAACTGACTTGCAGTGTTTAGATACTCTGTCATACTTTTTGGACATGAGATCTTTGTTAGCCTTGTATGAAAGTAGGACTTAATGGTCTATTTGCCTTAAGAGAACAGTGAATGCTGATCCTTTATACCAGGTTTTCCAGTGACTGAACTGCATCCTTTTTTAGAATTTTACCCTTGTAGGTATATAAGGTTTCAGATACTATTGGTACCCTTTATTCTTCTTGCTCAAACTTTAAAGTTTACTTTAACATGACCGCAGAGAAGAGTCTCTCTTTCAAAACTTGTGACTCCTTTTATCTAATACCTCCTTGATTAGATAGGTAGGCGATAAGATTTTCTTTTAACTCACTTGCCTCATTTTATGGCCAATCTCCTGCTTAGCCTGTTCAGTGTTTAAAAAAAACCCTGCTTTATTCTGATCAGCTGTCTGTTTCTCTGATCATCAGTGTTTAATGGTCCTCATTATAATGCACAGAAAGATGACAGGAGATATTTTTGTATCTGGCACAAAACTTAGTTCATTATGTCATGATAAAATACAGCATATCACTTAGCAATTATTGTCACAGGCAAAACAAACTTGACTTGGGAAAATTAATTCATTGCCGATTAAGAATAGAGTAGGCTGCTGAGCGTATTGGGTTTATGTGGCAAGGTTTTGGTAGTGGGGCGGGCTACAGAGGTGGCTTCTGTGAGAAGATGCCAGAAGCTTCCCCCATGTCCAATAGAGCCAATTCCAGCCAGCTCCAAGATGGACCCACTGCTGGCCAAAGCTGAGCCAATTGGCAATGGTGGTAGTGCCTCTGTGATAACATATTTAAGAAGGGTTAAAAACTGCTGCGCAACAGCAGCCAGAAGAGAGGAGTGAGAGAAACAACTCTGCAGACACCAAGGTCAGTGAAGAAGGAAGGGGAGGAGGTGCTCCAGGTGCCAGAGCAGAGATTCCTTTGCAGCCTGTGATGAAGACCATGGTGAGGCAGGTTGTCCCCATGGAGGTCTACGGTGGAGCAGATATCCACCCTGCAGCCCATTGGAAGGACCCGAGTTGGAGCAGTTCGTGAAGGACTGTATCCTGTGGGTGGGACCCCACACTGGAGCAGGGGAAGAGTGCGAGGAGGAAGGAGTGGCAGAGACAACATGTAATGGACTGACCACAACCCCCATTCCCCATCCCTCTGCGCCACTTGGGGGGAGGAGGTAGAGAAATTGAGAGTGAAGTTGAGCCTGGGAAAAAGGGAGGGTTGGGGAGGAGCATGTTTTAAGATTTGGTTTTATTTCTCATTATCCTACTCTGATTTAGATTGGCAATAAATTAAATTAATTTCCCCAAGTGGAGTCTGTTTTGCCCATGGTGGTAATTACCGAGTGAACTCCTTGTCTTTATCTTGACCCATGAGCCTTTTGTTATATTTTTCTCCCCCTGTCCAATTGAGGAGGGGGAGAGAGAGAGCGGCTTGGTGGGCACCTGGCATCCAGCCAAGGTCAACCCACCACAGTGACAAAGACAAAAACTAAAACACCTTCCCCCCACCCCAGCCTTTTTCCCAGGTTCAGCTTCATTCCCAACTCCTCTATTTCTTTCCCTCCCCGTGCAGGGAGAATGGGGAATGGGGAGGTTGCAGTCAGTTCATAACAGTTCTCGGCTGCTCCTTCCTCCACACACTTTTCCCTTGCTCCAGCATGAGTCTTCCCCGTGGGCTTCAGTCCTTCAGGATAAACCTGCTCCAGTGTGGGCCCTCTGTGGTCTGTGGTTCCTGTCAGGAGAGCCTCCTCTAGTGTGGTTCCTTTTCATGGGCTGCAGTTTCCTTCAGGGAATATCCACCTGTTCTGGCATGGTGTCCTCCATGGGCTGCAGTGTGGATATCTGCTCTGGTGTGGTCCTCTCCACGGGCTGCAGGGTTAATCTCTGCTCCAGTGCCTGGAGCACCTCCTCTCCCTCCTTCTTCACTGACTTTTTGGTGTTCTCAGGATTGTTCCTCACTTTTTTTTTTCCTTGCTTCTCACACTCACACACTGCCTGTGCAGCATTTTACCCTTTCTTAACTCCGTTTTCACAGAGGTGCCACCAGCTTCACTGGTTGGCTCAGCTTTGACCAGTAGAGCTGGTTGGAATCAGCCTTGTCCAGCACAGGGGCAGCCCCTGATCTGTTCCCACAGAAGCTACTCCTGCAGCCTCCCTCTGCTACCAAAACCTTGCTGTGTAAACCCAATACATTCCATTGTGCAGCTGGCTGTAGATGAACAGATCTGTAGATGAGTTACATTGAGGACCCAGTATCCATATTATGTGTTTCAGGGGGGTTTACTTTTGGTCTAGCTACAGCCTGATTCCATGGAGTGAATGCCCATTAATGGTCTGAGTGTAATTGCTCACTTAGTTTGATCTGAAAGGAGTTTAGTTTGCACTCTGAAATCACTCAACAATCTGAACCAAAGTACAGTTAGTGGGGGCAGTTGTGAGACTGGCTTCAAACTGATCCAAACTAAAATACTAATGTAGGCGTACCCTTGCAGTACTACATGAGTCAGGCAACGTCTAAGTCACAGAATCACAGAATGGTAGGGGTTGGAAGGGACCTCTGGAGATCATCTAGTCCAACCCCCCCAGGTCAGGAAAGTTGACCTCAGCTTGACCTTCAGAATTATTTCTGCAAAACAGTGTAGATGTAGTTAATGTATCTTTTTACGCATTAGAAGTTTTTTCCTTTAGCTGTATAATTTGATCATATGTAGTTTTGATAGCATGCAGGGATATTCTTAGCTTTGAAACTTTGGCTGCATGAAGAAGTACTAAATCTTTGCCTCATAGGCATTATGGTAGTAGTAGTAAGCAGAATAATATGACTCCATGAAGGAGCCCTAAATCTTTTCCTCATAGGCATGATAGTAGTAGTAAGAAAAATATGACTTTGCTGGCTTACAGCGGTGATAAGGCCTTGCAGGAAGAAGAAAACCAAAAACCTACAACAAAAAAAACCCTGGAGAGTTTCTTCTGATATCTTTGAGGTTCAAAAAAATGCAGTATTCAAGACTCTCTAGTAACTTTTAGTTATGTATCCAAATTTTATATTTACTAACTTCAGGAACACAGATTGAAGAAATTTGACTGTACTTTGTGCTTCCATTTCTCCATCTGTAAATTGGAGATAAGTGATATTCACTTTGAGAAGAACTTTTAAATAAGCTGATAAATTGTATTATCAGAGAAGATGAATTATTCAGTATAGACTTTACGTTGTGACAGTGTTTGGGGAAATACTGTAGAATATATTTGATGGAAATTAAAGTTATGACACTTGATCACTGCTCACATTAAATATAGTTTACATCAGCATCATAGTAGCTGTTGCATAAATGTGTACTTGAGGGCAGGGTAAGATGTATTTGCCTTGGTTTATTATTGTAAGGATTTCTTAATTATGCTTAATTTCTTATAGGAGGTGCTGAAACAGCTACAAGGAAGTATCGAAGATGAGACAATGGCATCTTCTGGACAACTTGACTTAATGGAACGACTTAAAGGTAAATTTAGAATTATGCTTTAAGTAGGATCATTTGTTTCTTAGTTGTTGTTGCTTTAGGATAAAATTTTCCAACTCAGCTGCATCTTCTTTCCAGTGCTAACTTTGGAAGTTAGGCATAATCTCAGTGTCTGTTATTTTTTGCCAATTATTTTAAGACATATTTTCAAAAAAGAATGTGTTCCTATGTTGCTTTTGTGCTTTTGCTACTGTTACCCTAAGGCTTCATATGAATTGCATTTGATATATCTTAAACTTTATTCACTTCTTCATGAAAAAAATGTTTTTAATTGTTTAAATTAGTGGTGGATTAGTTCCACTAATTTTCTGAACTCATTTACATGCCCTACCCTTTCCCTGTCACATTACTAGAACTGTATCCGCCATGCTGAAAATTGATGCCCCCTTCCCTAGAGCACATGGTGGAATGTGTACCTATCCCGTTATATGGGATGTGCAGAGCAAGCCCAGATCAGTGACTCCCTGCATACATGGGCCCAAAGAGTTGTGGTGAATGGAGTTAAATCCAGTTGGCGGCCGGTCACAAGTGGTGTTTCCCAGGGCTCAGTACTGGGGCCAGTTCTGTTTAATATCTTTATCAATGATCTGGACGAGGGGATCGAGTGCACCCTCAGTAAGTTTACAGATGACACCAAGTTGGGAGGGAGTGTTGATCTGCTTGAGGGCAGGCAGGCGCTACAGCGGGATCTGGACAGGCTGGATCGATGGGCCGAGGCCAATTGTATGAGGTTCAACAAGGCTAAGTGCTGGGTCCTGCACTTGGGTCACAACAACCCCAGGCAACGCTACAGGCTTGGGGAGTGTCATGGTTTGACCCTGGCTGGATGCCAGGTGCCCACCAAAGCCGCTCTATCACTTCCCCTCCTCAATTGGACAGGGGAGAGAAAATATAACAAAAGGCTCGTGGGTTGAAATAAGGACAGGGAGATCACTCACCAATTACCATCATGGGTAAAACAGACTTGACTTGGGGAAAAAATTAATTTAATTTGTTGCCAATTAAATCAGAGTAGGAAAATGAGAAATAAAACCAAATCTTAAAATACCTTCCCCCCACCCCTCCCTTCTTCCTGGGCTCAACTTTACTCCCAATTTATCTACCTTCCCCCGAGCAGCACAAGGGGAGGGGAATGGGGTGTTGCAGTCAGTTCATCACACATCGTCTCTGCCGCTCCTTCCTCTACAGGGGGAAGACTCCTCACACTCTTCCCCTGCCCCAGTGTGGGGTCCCTCCCATGGGAGACAGTCCTCCACAGACTTCTCCAATGTGAGTCCTTCCCTCTGGCTGCAGTTCTTCAAGAACTGCTCCAGCGTGGGTCCTTTCCACGGGGTGCAGTCCTTCAGGAACAGACTGCTCCAGCATGGGTCCCCCGCGGGGTCACAAGTCCTGCCAGCAAACCTGCTCCAGTGTGGGCTCCTCTGTCTCCACGGGTCCACAGGTCCTGCCAGGAGCCTGCTCCAGCGTGGGCTTCCCACAGGGTCACAGCCTCCTTCGGGCATCCACCTGCCCCAGCGTGGTTTCCTCCATGGGCTGCAGGTGGATATCTGCTCCACCGTGGACCTCTATGGGCTGCAGGGGGACAGCCTGCCTTACTATGGTCTTCACCACGGGCTGCAGGGGAATCTCTGCTCCAGCACCTGGAGCACCTCCTCCCCCTCCTTCTTCACTGACCTTGGTGTCTGCAAAGTTGTTGCACTCACATCTTCTCACTCCTCTGTCTGCTGCTATAGTCCTGCAGCAGTTTCTTTTTCCCCTTCTTAAATGTGTTATCCCAGAGGCGCTACCACTGTTGCTGATTGGCTCAGTTTTGGCCAGCAGCGAGTCCGTCTTGGAGCCGACTGGCATTGGCTCTGTCGGACACAGAGGACGCTTCTAGCATCTTCTCACAGAAGCCACCCCTGTAGCCCCCCAGCTACCAAAACCTTGCCACGCAGACCCAGTACAGGGAGGAGTGGCTGGAAAGCTGCCTGGTGGAAAAGGACCTGGGGGTGTTGGTTGATGGCCGGCTGAATATGAGCCAGCAGTGTGCCCAGGTGGCCAAGAAGGCCAACGGCATCCTGGCTTGTATCAGAAATAGTGTGGCCAGCAGGACTAGGGAAGTGACTGTCCCCCTGTACTCGGCCCTGGTGAGGCCGCACCTTGAGTACTGTGTTCATTTTTGGGCCCCTCACTACAAGACAGACATTGAAGTGCTGGAGCATGTCCAAAGAAGGGCAACGAAGCTGGTTAGGGGTCTAGAGCACAAGTCCTATGAGGAGCAGCTGAGGGAACTGGGGATGTTCAGCCTGGAGAAAAGGAGGCTGAGGGGAGACCTTATCGCTCTCTACAACTACCTGAAAGGAGGTTGTAGTGAGGTGGGTGTCAATCTCTTCTCCCAAGTAACAGGCGATAGGACAAGAGGAAATGGCCTCAAGTTGTGCCAGGGGAGGTTTAGATTGGATATTCGGAAACATTTCTTCACTGAAAGGGTTATCAGGCACTGGAACAGGCTGCCCAGGGCAGTGGTTGAGTCACCATCCCTGGAGGTATTTAAAGGACGTGTAGATGTGGTGCTTAGGGACATGGTTTAGTGGTGGACTTGGCAGTGTTAGGCTAACGGTTGGACTCGATGATCTTAAAGGTCTCTTCCAACCTAAACAGTTCTATGATTCTGTTATCCCTATCACAGAACCAGAAATATTGTAGAGGATGTCTACATATAGGCCCCTATGTTGGAAACACTTATCATTTACATGATGGTGGATCATCTGTGGGATCCCTGAGAAAGAGGCTATTAGGAAGTGGGACACGAGCAATTCATATGATATTTGTGCCACACTCTGCCTATTTTTTGTGAAAGGCAGGCATACTGGTCTTGTGATACTGTTCTGGCTGGCAGGATTGTAGTTTGGGCATCTCCTTATTTAGAGGATTAGTATTCTCTAACTTTTCCGTTAAGATTGGTTTTGTTCACATTATGTTCTGTGTATCCTAAAGCAAAATGTTTTAACTGTTTCCATCAAAAAAGTCAAGAAGTCCATCAACAAAGATTTGTTCATGAAGTATGAAATTAAGATAGAAATGATCTTTTAGATTTGTGCTGCTCAATTTCATCTCTGAAAATGTTTACTCTTTATTATCTAGAACTGAACTTGGAAATTAGTAACTTCCCTGGAGTGAAGTTAAGGCCAAAGGTGTCCATGCGTTCATATGGGAGCTGGGAAGGGTCTGTGTCAAGTCCTTCAGGAGAGTGCAGTCCTGTTCCCATAGGATCATTTCCAAGAAGAGGATTTATGAATGGAAGCAGAGAAAGCACTGGTTATTTAGAAGAGCTAGAAAGAGAGAGGTAAACTTCTTAATTTATTCATTCAGTATGCATTGACTTCTAATTTTAACATGAAAATTTACTAACATATCCAGTATTTAGCTATCATGCATATGATTTTCATCAGTGGTGTACTTATCGTACCAGAGAAGGAAATCTAATATACATTAGATTTAAATACACAAAACCATCAGAAATCTGAAAACATGTAATATAGCTTCTGCATATATGTATTTCATTGTTACTCTTTGTTTGCTGAAGATTATTTTATTTTGATCAGCAGATTTTCAGCACCTTAAATATTTTTTGGAGGTGGGGGGTGGAGCATTCCAAACACCTCCATATCTCCTCACCACTATTGATAAGTGCTGAAACTGTAGCAATGTGATGGTGCAGTCTTTCTCTTGTTTGCAAATGGTTATAGCTACCATAGGTGGTTGATTGGTTACTTAATATTAGGAGTCGTTTACCTAGTGATTCTTTTCTCTTAACAAAAATGACTGCTAAACAAAGGCATCTTGAAGATGTCATCCCCATATGATGTTTTGCCTGTTGGCAAAACCATAGATGTTTTTTTTTTTTTCTTGGAAGGTAATATGAAGACCATACATCTAGGGTATATTGCAAGGTTGTCCCACAATATCAATCAATTGTGAAGGAAACACAAAGTAAGAGACATGCAGCTGTTTCCATTGAAGGCTTCTTTATATCCTAAAATGAATCCTAGATTATTTCAGAGGTGCCTCTCTGCAAGACAGGGGTTTCTAAAGATTTGGGCATTGAAAGCTACTTTATGGATGGGATGTGTGGTGGGTTGAACTTGGCTGGCCAGGTACCCACCCAGCCACTCTCTCACTCTCTCTCTTCAACGGGACAGGGGGAGAAAATACGATGAAAAAGCTCATGGGTCAAGATAAGGACAGGGAGATCACTCACCCATTATCGTCATGGGCAAACCAGACTTGACTTGGGGAAAATCAATTTATTTTACTGCCAATTAATAACAGAGTAGAATAGTGACAAATAAAAACAAAACTAAAAACACCTTCCCCCCACCTCTCCTTTCTTCCCAGGATCAGCTTCACTCCCGATTTCTCTATCTCCTCCCCCCACTTCGAGTGGCACAGGGGAATGGGGAATGAGGGGTTGCGGTCAGATCA